>CM073773.1:100656366-101299536 GCA_037158775.1 Hetaerina titia | reverse complement strand
CTTATAGTTTTTGTTAGTGGTTTTTGATATGTTATCATTTTTCCTCCGCCAAACACGTCTGCCTGTCCTTCTGTTAGTTAGTGAAGGTTATTCAACCTTCTTCCCTGTTTTATCCTTTTGAATCTGACATTACATTATTTTATTAGCACTTTATTAGTGCTAAATTATTATCCGAGTCCGCGTATGCTAGTTCCTAATCATCGAGCATTGGTCATGATATACCCACGTTTATTGTGATCTCAGAGTACACCGGTGTGTCGTGCCCGGGCGGTCGAAGTGTCCCATGGCGTCGCACCTGTTGAAGACTCCAACTTGCGGTTGACCCGGCAGAACACTGACGATTGGCGTCCCAACCCAACCTTCCTCCACCCCGCGGCGGTCGCAATTTTACGTCCCGAACACTTGATTTTTCAGTGGGAATATTTAAGTATATAGTAGCGATCTGTCAACTGTTGTCAATTTATACAATAAACAACAGACAACTACCAATATTTCCTAACCTTTCAGTAAATTCGGAAACTGTAACCAAGCTTCATAATTGACCCTAATGCCTGGGCTGCAGTTACCTTTTCCCGGTTCAGCATTCCGAGATTAAAAGTCTATGAATATCTCAAAATGAAACGATTTTCTTTGTAAGGAGCCTATGTCTTCGGAAACAATACCCTAAGATGATAAACAATGAAGATAAAATAATTTTTGGATTTTTTTTGTATTCTTTAAAACATTTTTCGTGGAATTAAATATTTTTCATTCCTTCTTCTGGATAAAATTGCTCAATGTTGACCCAAAACTATTGAAAGGATATAATTTCTTACGAATAATGAAATACAAGGTTTAATAAAAAGCACCGGTAGCAAATTTTTCCTTACGAGTGCGTGAAGTGCAGAATTGACATTGATAAGATGACAGTACACACCATTATCACTGAAAATTTGACGATGCGAAAGATCTGTGTTAAAATCGTCCTGAATGTCTTGACGAACGACCAAGAGTAGAGTCGAGTGTCTGCTTGCAAAGACACGTAACGGCATCGCGACGATTCCCCAACACCGTTACAGTCCCGACTCGGCACCAGCAGCCTATTTCCTATTCCCAAAAGTGAAATCCTCCCACAAAGGACACCACCATTGGGACCCTAAGTACCATATAAAAATCTTGCACGCGTACCCTTAAGGACCTTCCGGAAACCGCCTACCACGGAGCTTTCGAGTCGTGGAAAAGCCGCTGGAAAAAGAATTTCGGCGCTCCAGGGATGTACTTGGTAGAATTTTGAGGCATTGTACTAATATTTGAAATAAAACAGTTTTTCCGAAGCTTTTCCCGATACTTTTTATACAAACAATGTATATACGAAATTTAGGAAGACATATTGTTAAAACGGAAATATCTGACGTTGACTCCAAAGGAACGAGGGGTCATAAGAATAAATAAAAATAGCGGATTAATATAACCATTGCGTAAATTATTAGAAGCATAATTAATGTTACTTTTGGCGTGAATGAAACCATCGCTGTATGCGCATACTCCAGTCAACCATAGTTTTTATTCCGAACGCCTATAGTAAAACGATTCTTTTCAATGCGTAAATCCTCAATATATGGATAGCTGCTTCTGTAATCTCTCCTCCCGGTCCATTAATTATTGGTCCGCGGGGATAATTGCTTCTGTTTTGCGAGAGACAAGCCGCCCAAGGCCTCAATATCAGAAAGTCAAAAGGCAACGACACGCATTCGGACGTGATACAAATTCCCGAAGTTCACTCCAACTCCTGGAAGGATAAAGACCTTAAGGTCACCTCGAAATAAGAATGCATGTCGAAACAAATCGTGTTCTTTTGAGTTATTTAGATTCCTTTACATTTTTTATTCTTCTGGGTGAAATATGTGCAGGAGATATGTGGACAAGCGTGCAAAATATTAGGATTTATTAAAAGAGTTTTGGGGAATTGTGATGAAATAGGTTAAAGAGCAATGTTAATCTTTCACTGGTCAGGCCTAATTTAGAATACGCTGCTAGGGCGTCGGATTCTCATGGAAATGAATTGATTGCTGAATAGACCGAGTGCAGTGTGGAGGAGCTAGATTAGTAAAACGTGGTTATTATAAATTTTAGTAGCACATCCAAAATATAAGAGGAGTTAGGCTGGGAATCACTCAATTGAGCGAAGGTTAAATCACAGATTAAATCCATGCATTAGAAGGATATCTCTCTAGCAATTATGTTGTAAATGTATTATTACCCCCATCGTATTACGGCAGGCGAGATCTTTTAAATAAAATTAGAGAGATTAAGAGTAGAATGGATAGATTTAAGATGTAATTTTTTCCCCACGAACGAAAAGGGATCAGAATGAAGTTGTCTAGGGGGTAAAAGCATTCGGGTCGAAATTAGTCTGGTCTATTCACCCTCTGCCACACACCCTAGCAGTGGCTTGCTGGGCACTAAAAATAAAAAATAAATAGATTGAAAATCTGCGCTACGGGAACAATGTCCCGTTAAATGCAAGACTTCCGCTAACTTGTTCTCGCAAATGGTTCGTGTAAGTTTATAAAGTTGGTTTTCAAATTGTGATTTTACCGTTTGCAACGACACTGGTACCTAAAGCATAAAAATTACTTACCGGTACCTCGGTATTGGTTTCTAAATTAAGAACCCTTGCTTCCGTTAACATCATACGTACGAGTATGTGTCGGCTCCTAATGCTACCGGTAACAACCCCTGCTTTTGAGATACCGGGGTTAGTTGGCACGAACCGTGTTGCCCACCCGTACCTGAACTTCAGATATCCGAAAGCGAACGCTAAGATGAAGTTGAGGGTTTGCGGGGTCAAGCCCGATGAGCACGAGAAGGAAGGTCTGGACCAGGGTGCGAGGGACGCTGATTTTGAAATACGCGGGCGTTTCGAATGTGCAGGTTTCAGGGAAGATTATTAAAAAGTAGCGATATTTATTAAATGTATATCTTTGTTTTTTTTTAAATCCACCAAGGGAAACACTAGCGAACGGCGACACATAATGCTTAAGATCAGGTCACAGCAATTTAAAAATAAAACACGTAAAAAAACAGAGTGACGTTTCGGCTGCGTGTTCGCATTCATCATTTTGGACTTGGACTCCTGACGAAGGAGAATTGACCACAGAAACGGTTTAAGTTTTGCTGTATCCTGTTGGTAAAATAACTTACGAACATAAATATATAAGTTGGTAGGTGCGAGCACAGCAACCTTTCCCCCTTTTCCATCCGAGGAAGGTACCGCCGAATGCCATGCACTCTTCGGAGGCAGACCGCCTCTCTTCTACGCTATTTACGCGCACGTATGAGGGCCATCAGGAGGGACATTCGAAGTCCGAACGTACGTTGCAGCCGCTTCCTTTAGCAGTGCTAACGTGAGGCCCAAAAGCAATCGCCGAGAAATGGCAAGGCATCTCGTTTTTCACGAAGAAAAGCGAAGACTCCGACGGAAGAGAACGGCGGAAGAAACGTCCGGGCCGAGTGAAGATCCGCGATCCCCTGAACAAGCCGTCCCTAGGAAACGGGCATCGTCCAATGAAAAGAGGGCGAACGCTTCCGAGTGGCTTGACTAAACTCAGGCACAAACTCGCACGCACAAACACACACTCGTATGATAGACACCCAGACGGGAGAGGGGGAAAGGGGGGGAGTCGGGATGGTTTGGGGGGGTCAGACCTTGATCCTTCGCACCAGCCCCTCTCCCCTCGCAGGCGGCCTCCCTCCCCTATCCGTCCCGACTCGCCCCACCCCACGGGTCCGAAAGTTGCACGTGGAGCCCTCTTTTGTGTGAGTGGTGCGGGGGGGGGCAAGGGGGCCGCACGCACGCACACGCCGACGCACACACGTCTGCGCGTCTACCCCTTCCCTTCCCCAGACACCCATCCCCCTCCCGAACGCTGCCATGGCAACCCTTTCTCCCGCCCACCCCTGCCCCACCCCATCTGGCGGGGGAGGCGGGCGTCGTTGGCTTTTTTTTTGGTGGGAAGGAGGGGAGACTGCTTAAAAACTCGCTAATCTATGAATTACAGTACCGAGTGGACGGGCTGCAAGAGTCCATTCATTGCATGGAGTTTGAAGCGGGGTGCAAACGTGTGGAGGCGGTCTTCGCGGAGTCGTTGGCCGCATCGGAGCCGCCACTCATGCCCCCCTTCATCCACCTCCCCTCTCGACGGCAAACACTCTCGAATAGCACTCCCCATTTCTTCGCAATTCATCCACACAAATACCCCGTGATTCACTACAAAAGGTGTGTGGCAGGGGGTGAAAGAACCGAGGGGTGCGGAGGAAGGTAGGGTGCTTCAGGAGAGAGGAAAGGGGTGAGAACATCAACTTGGAATCTCCGAGAAGGACATGTAAGATAGTTCTCAGAGGAAGAAGCCGGACCAAATGTGCACATATACTATCGCACGTGTTGACATCGATCTTAGTTCTAACAAAAGATTAAATAATCACTAAAGATTATTGGAAGTAACATTTGCATATTTCGGCCCACACTGAAAAGCCACGGTGAATTACCAAAATTGGGATTGCTCGCATTCTATCCACCCATTATATTTAATGTGCCTGTTCATGTTTCACCAGGTTTTCCTCGTTCCCACTAAGGTTTTTAAAATAGCACTCATTTTTTTTTAATGTTTCATGTTTATTTTTTTTGCACTGATCCTTTGAAATTATCGACGAGTGGATGGATTCTAGCCAAGTTGGTGACTGTAGAAACCGGGCGTTGCTGAAATGGATAGGAAGAATGGGAATTTACTTTTAAAATTGGGATCAACGCGACGCGTGAATTACCCTCGGGGAATATTGATTTTTATTCGGCAACACGGAAGGATCCTACCGTCTCTTTGCCTGGAAATGACCAGACCCCAGACAACACCTATACCTTCATCTACACTATTTCTGGGACTCCAAAATCCAGTGCTGAAGTGCGTGATTGATTTCACTACACGGTCCTGGGTTCCATGCCAGGCGCACAATATCAAAATTAAGTGTGCTGTTAAAATGTTTGCAACAAATGAAAATGTTAAATAATTCTCAATGTGCGTTATATCCCTCGAGTCGCCTCAAAGTTGTGTGGCGCGGATTGTGCGTCGTTTACAGGTTTGCGCATAGCACGTACACCGTGTGCAAAAATATAAAATTACATTTGGACGTATTCATGAACACATGTGCCCTTTGCGAAACGTATTGCCGCCAAGGGGACGATACCCTGCCCGTCCTTGTCACGTGCGTTTACCTCGGTTTGCGACGTGCACCCTAATGACGCAATGTCACCCACCCCGCTGAGTGCACGTTCTCTTAAAGAAGCGTCGCCGAGGCGTTTTCGGGTGACGTCCGATGCTGGTAAGGAAGGGTCTTTAAGGAACGACTCCGGCCACGCATTTGTTTCGATCCGATGCTTCGCGTCTCGGTCGCCGCTTTGTCCAAATGTTTCGGAGGCGACCGCGCGGATTTCCCCTCCGTGAGAGAGTCTTCCTCCGCTTGCGGAGTGATGCGGTGGGCTTGAGAGTACGTGTCGGTGGGGTGAGACAGGGGGCTTCCGCTTGAGTTGCCAGACCTCCGACATGCCCTCGCCGTCAGCCAAAGCGGTGCTTTTACGTATGTGCCACACGCGAACTCGTCGCAGTTATCGCAAGCATTCCAAATTATCGTAATATTAACTAGTCGACCCGTGAGATTTTATTCTTCATGCGTTGCCATCAGTCTTAACTAGCGTCTTTCTTACTGTCACCAAACTTTCACGAACATTCCCGGGGGATGAAGTCAGTAAATTGCGCCATCCCAGGGATACAAAGTGAAGTGCATAATGATAATTCACAACTGAAATGCAGTCGATTTATATGAAGGATCGATTGTTGATCATAATGACCTGAAAAATAATAAATGTGAAAAAACTTCCAAGTTTCAACCTGAATCCCGCCAATGGAGTCTCCGCACTGTGAACGAATATTTACGCTGCTTTTGGAATTCATTTTTTTTCAAAACGGCTAAAAGAATGGAACACAAAATGCATTTCCAAAAATTAAAAATTTTGGATGAATTTTTTTACAGAAATCATAAGATTAATAAGTGTACTCAGAGCCGTAGCTGGAGCTGTTTGGAACGATATTTTATTTTCTGAGAAGCATGGAGCGTAAAATTTCTAGGTCAAAACGGAAGGACGCAAAGGGTCTCACGGAAATATAATACACGCAAATAGGACGGCGATAGGCCAGAATGGAGACCCTGAAGTGTTGTATGCAGGCAGGCAGTACGACGAGGAAGCCCAGATCATATATACCAAACCAAATTGTTTCTCACGAATAATTTTACTAGAGAGACAATGTTGATAACTATTGGTATAAATTAGGGTAAACATTAAATATAGTCATAACTCTGTTGTTTTCACAGATAAACAATGATCATGGAAAATAACGATGTTCCACTCAAATGTGTATCAAAAAATGTAAACAAGGAATTTGAGAATCAATTTTACACAATAATTCATTAGAATGTAAATGCACCACACTTAAACAAAGCCGCAAATAGCAGGACGATAAGAAAAAGATTATTCTGAAAAAAACTTATGGTCCTATGCTTCGGCTGCACTGACAAAACATATCATCCTCGCGGCGATCATTGGTGACCAAGAAGGAGTCACGTTTGAGACACCAGAAGGTATTGGCATAAGAAAAACCTTCAAAATTGTCGTCTGCCATTACTTTACCAAAAACTTTACGCCTGCATACACTTGTTACGTTGCAATCCACCGCTAGGGTGTGTGGCAGGCAGTGACTCCACACCGATCGTTCAACATCAAAATACAATTTTATTTGAATGATAGTTATCAATAAATATGTCAAACAAATCAAATGATTAAAATAATTTTTACAATCGTACAATGTATAAGTGTAAATATTTCTCTACGCATGCGACACGGGCTGCTGGTAAGTAGAGTATTAATACATAATGGTTAAATACAATAGAGCCAAAGTATTATTCTATCTACCACTAAAGAATATATAATTTGTTTCCGTAGCGCCTTCGTTCGCAATTAATCGGATCCCCATGCCGTTGGAGGAAATATGACATTTTTGATTCCGTCGGTTCTAGAATTGATCTCTCTAATCTTATTTTAATGATCTTTTTTCTTCCGTGGCTCGTGGTGCATTTTTAACGCCATCGCAAAAGAGATTCACCCCCTGCAACACCCCCGCAGAGTAATTCTCTCGCGCCTGGAGCGAGGGTGACGCGTCCGGGCTTCGTCAGCCGGGTGTCCTCAAGGCGGGCCTTCGCCGTATCAAGTGGCTGCTGGCGGACGGGAGGGTGGGTGGGGAAAGGGGGAGTCAGGGGAAGGGGAATTGGGGGGAGGGAGGGTGTCCCCTCGGGGGTCGTTGCACCCGCAGAAGCAGAGCGACACCGAGGGGGTGGTGGGGGAGGAGGAGAAGCGGGGGCGAAGGCGGACACCACGCTCCGCAAAATCCCGCCAACGGTCCCAACGGCCAAATCACGTCGGAACCCCACCACGAAGCGTGCCCCTTTGGGCTCCTGCGAGGAACAACAGGGCTCATTCTGTATTCTTGAGCGAAATAAATGCTCCACTCCACGAGCCGCCACTACCCTTCCGATCCTACGATAACTTACCATTTGTGCTGTTCGAAGAAACACGGAAGGAACTGAGAATTACCACAAATATGAAAACGTACGGGTTGGCGAGGCTTTCGATAATACTGGTTAAACAATAATATTATCCTTATTCCTAGACCTAGTTTCAAAATAACTTTTAAAAGGAGAATAGGCATAAGGCAAGAGTCAAGGACGACTCAAAGAGTGTTTGTGTGCGCGTGTCAATGTGTAGACATTCTGTCGGATTGCCTTGTAGAGACCCTAACACAAGGGTATCCTTTGGACGAATAGTAAATAAACACACACACACACACATGAACGCTCTGGCCACTAAACTACCAAGAAAGGTGTAATTACCAATGACATCCGATGGGGTTTTGTTTACCGACTCCACCTTCTCCGCTAACAATGTTTTCGTTCTGATGTGATTCATTTTCAATATATCTACTCAAAGTTAAGTCAGGAAGAATACTAGTTGCACCAAGCAAGATTCTACGAATAGAGGGTTGGAAAGAATACATTAGAGGAACTCTATGAAAAAGACAGGCCAAAAAACTTGGACATAGATGACCAATTTGCGTACATGAAGGGGAGAGGCACGCTTGAAGCCATCCATATACGAGTAATTGTAATGAACTCACTAATAGCGAGGAATATAGAATACAATAAGGACGTATTTCCTGTTTCTTAGAATTCTAAAGGGCGTTTGATAGAGTGAATTGGTGGAATTATTGAATGTTTTACAGAAAATTGGGGTAGACTGGAGGAACAGGAGGCTAATCTGCAACCTGTGAGTGGGGAACGGATTCCGAATGGGCAGTGATAGGATGAGGTGTAAAGCAGGGTAGTCCATTAGTACCGGTGCTGTTTAATGAGTAGTTGGCAATGTATGTATGTTAAAGATGAAATGAACAGAAAGGAATACAAATGAGGAAGTGCTAGGCATGGTTGGGGGAGAAAAAGGATTGTCAGGAGAAATCTAGAGTGGGAAGCTAAGGTGGATGAAGACCATTTCGACTGGCGATGGCATGAGAGCAATATAACTTTTGGACGGCACAATATAACACAGAATAAAACTGATAACACGTAAAAGGACACACACTGTAGATGATTTGAGCTTTCGGCCTACTCCGAGGTCTTCTTCAGGTCAGTCTCAGACAGTTATATATATATATATATATATATATATATATATATATATATATATATATATATATATATAGTATACACCCCTCCCATGGACTACAACCTTGTCGTGGTGGAAGGGCTTGTGTGTTCCGATGACCCCTAGAGCTGTGCTGGCGGGAGTAATAATAATAACTCCTGGAAGGGTCACCCATGCCAGATAGGTCGAAGGTTAGGAGCCAGACGAAAGGTAGTCCGCGCAGCGTCTGTTCCTCAGTGAGGCGGCTGCAATGGCGTCTGACCCCAGTGGGGCGGCCATTAAGTGATGGTGTCACGTTAAAAACACTATTGAGGAAGGCAACGGGAAACCACCTCAATTATCATTCCCAAGAAAATATGATGGACGCAAAACAGAAATTGAGTCCTGGCAACTGCGGGACTCGGCCCAAGGGGCCGTGTGTCGTGCCCGGCAGCGGGGGAGGCAAGGCTTCCGCGGTCGTCATCCCACGAAATCCTTGCGGGGGAGAAATAACAGCAGCAGGACAGAAGATGCAGAAGAAGACGAAAGTAGTTAGAATAGGAACCTGGAACGTCAGGACAATGTTGAGGAGAGGCAAATTAGAAAATATTAAGCGAGAGATGGACAGAGGTAACATAGATGTTTTAGGCCTCTGCGAGGTGAGATGGAAGGATAGCGGGGATTACTGGAGTGACAATTATAGAGTGATATACAGTGGCGGGGACGAGAGCCAACGAGGGGTTGCCGTAATTTTAAATAAAGGGGTAGGAAGAAGCGTAGTCAACATAGAGCAAGCGACAGATAGAATTTTACTCGTAGAGATTAAAGCAGAGCCGACGAACTTGGTCATTATTCAGGTATACATGCCACCGAGCAACCACAAGGAGGAAGAAGTCGATAGGATGTATGATGAGTTAGAGGATATCATCGCGAGTGTTCCCGCAGGGAAACATTTGATAGTGATGGGGGATTGGAATGCGACGGTAGGCGAAGGAAGAGATGGTGGTGAGGTAGGGGATTATGGGTTAGGCACGAGGAATGAACGCGGGGAGAAAGCAATTGAATTCTGCAGGAGACAGGGGTTAGTCATCACTAACACATGGTTTAGACACCACAAAAGGCGTAGGTATACATGGAAAATGCCAGGTGACTCAGAAAGGTATCAGTTAGATTATATTATGGTTAGGCACAGGTTTAGGAACAGTGTGATAAATTCGCACAGTTTCCCAGGAGCGGATGCGGACTCTGACCACAATTTAGTTGTTATGAAATGTAATGTTCGTTTCAAGAAGATAAGGCAAGGGAGGCGGGTTAGGAAATGGAATTTAGAAGCAGTAAATGGATTAACGAGGAAGGAGTATCAGCAGGCTGTAGAGAAAATGATGGATGACGGTAAAGAACTGAGTACTATCGAAGAAAAATGGGAATGTATCAAGAAAGGGATATTGGAAGCCGCTAAAGACACTATAGGAACCGTTAATGGGAAAAGGATAAGGAAACCATGGGTAACGGATGAGATCATTGCAAAGATGGATGAGAGAAGAAGATAGAAAAATGTAAACACAGAGTTAGGCAAAATGAAGTACAAAGAGTTAAACAATAAATTGAGAAGGGCCACAAATAAAGCAAAAGAAGAATGGTGGAAAACGCAATGCGAGGATATGGAAAGTTTACAGAAGAAGGGTGAAATTGGTGCTCTATACAGCAAGGTTAAGTTATTATCGGGAAGTAAGAAGGCAAGATGTGTGCTAACAGTTAAAGATAAATGGGGTAAGATAATAGTTGAACCAGGAAAAATCCAAGAGAGATGGAAGGAATATATAGAAACACTGTATGGTAAAGAACTTAGGCCGACAAGGTTAGACATAGAAAAGGAACATGACGTAGAAGAAGATAGCTTAGGTCCAGGCATACTCGACGATGAAATAGAAAGGGCATTAAAGGAGATGAAAGCAAATAAGGCTGTGGGGGTGGACAATATTCCTGTAGAAATGTTGAAATGGTTAGGGAAAGGTGGGAAGAAGGCCATATATGGACTGATTCGTAGTATCTATGAGGAAGGAATCTGGCCGGAAGATTTTGTGAGATCGGTGTTAGTTCCTATTCCAAAAAAGGCAAAGGCTTCGTCATGTGAGGATTACAGAACAATAAGTTTGATATCCCACGCAGCTAAAGTTATTCTCAGGATCATCAACAAAAGGATAGAGAGTAAGGCAAATGATTACTTAGGGGATGATCAGTTTGGGTTCAGGAAAGGAAGAGGTACGCGTGATGCCATTGCAGTAATGAGATCACTAGTCGAGAGGAATATAGAATACAATCAGGACGTTTTTGCCTGTTTCGTAGATTTCGAAAAAGCGTTTGATAGAGTGAATTGGGAAAAATTAATGCGTGTATTGCAGAAAATAGGAATGGATTGGAGGGACAGGAGACTGATCCGCAACCTATACATGTCTCAGACTGCTCAGGTGCGAGTGGGAAACGGAGAGTCCGGATGGGCAGTGTTAGGAAGAGGTGTAAGGCAGGGATGCCCATTGTCACCGGTACTGTTCAACGTATATGTAGAGGAAATGATTAAAGAGGCATGGGAAGAACTGGAGGTAGGAATGAAAGTCGGAGGGGAATTCGTAAAATCGGTTAGGTTTGCTGATGACCAAGCATTAGTTGCTCAGTCAGCCAAGGGGTTGCAAGCATTGTTGAGTGAATTGGAGGTTCAGTGCGATAAATATGGGATGAGAATCAATATTAATAAAACAAAGGTTATGCGATTTTCCAGAAAGAAAAAGGCTAAGCTAAATATTAAAATAGGCGGGGAAAAAATAGAGCAGGTAGAACAGTTTACATATCTCGGAAGTGTTTTGGACCAACACGGTCAAAGTGGTAGGGACGTAAGGAGAAGAATTGCGCTAGGCAAGGAGGCTTTCTCAAGGAGGAGGGAGTTGATGACGGGGACGTTGAGTAGGGATGTTAAGACAAGACTCGTAAAAACTCTGATATGGAGCGTAGCTATGTACGGCGCGGAAACGTGGTCGCTGAAGCAGGAGGATAGACGTAGATTGGAGGCTTTTGAAATGTGGGTGTGGAGAAGAATGGAAAAGGTGAAATGGACCGAAAGGAAAACAAATGAGGAAGTACTAGAAATGGTGGGGGAGGAGAGGGGTTTGTTGAGAGAAATCCTATGGAGGCAGGAAAAATGGATGAAGGGCGTATTGAGCGGTAGTGGAATGTTGAAGAGGGTAATAGAGGGAAGAATGTTGGGCAAGCGAGGTAAGGGTAGGAACAGGATAGGGATGTTGGACGAGATGAAGGGAGGAAAGAAGTACACCGAGATGAAGAGGGACCTGATATAGATTAATTTGCTAGGTGGGGAGTCACAAAATGTTTATTTGATAGTTGGGTCCATCCAAAAACCTACCTTAACCGGTAGATTACCTAAAAAAAATATAGTATACACACATATTATACTCTGATATGGGGCGTAGCTATGTACGGCGCGGAAACGTGGTCGCTGAAGCAGGAGGATAGATGTAGATTGGAGGTTTTTGAAATGTGGGTGTGGAGAAGAATGGAGAAGGTGGAATGGACCGAAAGGAAAACAAATGAGGAAGTACTGGAGATAGTGGTAGAGGAGAGGGGTTTGTTGAGAGAAATGCTATGGAGGCAGGAAAGATGGATGAAAGGCATATTGAGCGGTAGTGGAATGTTGAAGAAGGTAATAGAGGGGAGAATGTTGGGCAAGCGAGGAAAGGGCAGGAACAGGATAGGGATGTTGGACGGGATGAAGGGAGGAAAGAAGTACGCAGAGATGAAGAGGGACCTGATGTAGATTAGGTTGCTAGATTGGGTTTTGAATGGAGTTACAAAATGTTTATTTGATAGTTGTGTCCATCCAAAAACCTCCCTTAACCGGTAGATTACCTAATAATAATAATACATATTATATATATTAATATTTTATGTTATATATATTAAAAATTATTCAACCTTAAAAGCATATTTTTTTAATTTCACTCGAATTTTCCATTACGTATAAACATTTTCACATTTGCTACAATCAAATTTCACAGTAGTCGTCAAAGGAAGTCATTTCTGCGTCAAAACATTCCATAATGTAGTTATAGGTTTACAGGCTTGCCATATTTCTAACCCAAAATATTATTTTTGGTCATTATGAATAATGTGCCGACGAATGACTGTGTTTACAACCTGTTGCACATCGACTTTTAACTCTGAGCCTGAACTTCTCAGAAACCTGCCACACACACTATTTGCTCCTCCTGCTACTCTCATTTGTTCCACATCCTCTTTAGTATGCCCCGTGCAAAATTATTTTTCCCATTCCTCCTCTCCGCGCTCACTCTTGCGTGCACCGCCTCCTCCAAATCCCCCCCCCACACTCAACCTGTTGATCCCTCCCTCGACGAAGTCCTCCCGGCAAGCGTAGGGTGTTACTTCTGCTAGAGTCACAGCATCTTCCAGCTGGCTCGAAACTCTTGCCACATCCGCAGGCTCACACGAGCCTTCAATGGTACAAGTACAAAGGCGAGCGTAAATTGTGACCCCCATATCGTTAGCAAGAAAGCTGACATAGCGAATCCCAAGGGCGCGGCACTGCTATCAATTGTGGTTCCATTGTGTAACGTGTATCACGATACTTCACGCACAACGCCCTTCTATGCGAGATGAGAAGTTGTAGGAGAAAGTTGAGAAAGTGGATACGCCTTTGGAAAAGGTTTTCGAGAACAAATCAGAAGAATTTAATTTTCAATTGAACTAGAATTAAGCTTCAGATTTCAAAAAGGAAATAGGATAATTTAAATTTCCACTCCGCTTTAAACGCGACGAATGTAACAGCTAGTACACGGATGAGAAGATGACAATAGACCCGTAATCTTTTGGTTACAGTGTTAGGGAAAAATACGGAATGTTTTAAAGGCAGATTCATTTTGTGAATAATATACGAATGAAGTCTAAATGCAATCGCCAATTACCCGTGGTTGAAGGACATTAAAGGCCACGAATTAGTTTGCAGTTTTCAATGCCACCATTTCATATTTATTCCATTCGACGTGGCGGGTACGAAGTAACGTTTGAAAACTATATCCACAGGCAAACTTCATTCGCTTTAAGTCCAGCAAGTTCAATTCGTGAAGCGTATGTCTCCGACGGCGTGGCGAACGGCGATATCTACGCCTTGAATGGCTGCAAAGTGTACGGCAACGCAAAACCGGATGCGCCTAAACGTATCTCAGGCGGACACCTCTATTTCGGGCATCGGCTATTGCTAAACTCTGAATCAAACATTTTATTGATCATGCTTTCCCCACGTTAATAGTGCAAATATACTACTGGGTCACCGACAGTTAAACAAATATAATTTAGTCTGAAAATGCTTGTCTTTCGCCACCAATTGCATTATTACCGTGATGGCGTAACGATAGACCTTCTCATTAATTTTTTTGTAAAAAGGTGCCCTTGCCCAAAAATTAATATTATCAACACTAGATGTCAGGACAAGTTAGATGATTTTTTAACGTAGGTTGTCGGCGTTGTAACACGTGCATTAATCACGGGATGACACACCTTTGGTCTTCATTGAGTCGCCGACGATAAGTGTCCAATGTATTACTTTCCATTTAATTAGAAATTCCATTACAAATACAGCATAAAATGTAAAATTGATTTCACACTTTAAAAAACTTCCCATAAATACTTCACATTTGCGTATATAGAATCTAATTTCCGACGAAATAGCAAAGGCTACTAAGTATACGTCAATTTTCGCTTTCTGTAGGCACTATAAACATATGTTTAGCACACTGGTATTGCCAAAGAGAGGAATGACATAACATTGATATTAGATAAAGAGGATCACATTAAGCCTCGATTCACTAATTGGAACAATTATTTTCATGTCTTATGAACATTCCGAAGAACACGTCCCCCTCCCCAATGTTGCAACCATTTGGCCCCGGGATGAGGAGAGGGATGAAGTGTGGCGCTAAACGCCAGGTTGCAAATGAGGCCAATTAATTCGCGGGAATGAGGGGTTGTAGATAAAATATCCTCCGGCTAGAAAGGAGTAATGCCGTCTCAGAAAAAATACGCGCCAATTATTACCACTGTCATTCAGAATTAAAGGCCAAATCATCTGCATACAACAATTTCCGATAACTTATACCTTATACCCACAAAATTCTGATGAAATGTGTCATCCAAGCTTCTAATTAAGGTAAATTAATTTGACCGACATGAAGGGAAGGAACTGGCCATTCAGGCGACCCATTTCTTCCAACACATGGTTGCGTAATAAACTATAATTTAGTTTTACCCCATCATCAAAATTTTAAGCAATCTTTATTATTTACTTTATTTCTGTAGCATTTCGCTTCCACTTTTCTGTTAATTAACATCTTTGTGAGACTGCATGTACCTCAGAATATTTCTGAATAACACTTGCCAATTTTCATTCCGAAACGTTAGCATTTACCCCTCAATTATCGCATCAAATTGCGAAACTCCAACACCTCATGGCGAACCACAGGAAATGTCAGGGATGCCAACGAATTAAAACATATCCAATTAACGTGTTTAACAAAAATTATATCTTCTCATAGACTCTGGCATATTTAGTATTTCCGCTTTAAATGAAACCAGAATTTGTTTTTTTTTCCTTTCGGAAATAGTTTTTGGTGCTCGTGATAATAAGAAGAATTTAGAATTACTAATTTATTTCAATTACGGCCTCATGTCCAAAGTAGAAAAGTCATCACGAGTGAGATAGGTAGGAATTAAACTGATTAGGTTAACACCCATTGAAATAGTCATAAAGGTGATAAATTTAAGATTAGAACTCATTCACCAAGGCACTTTTAAGCCATGAATAAATCCGCAAATTTCCGTAAAGAAATAAATTAGGAGAAAAGTAAACAGCCTTTGGTACTTGCCAACGCCGTCTCTCATTCCGGCGCATGCTGGAAAGTGACCACCCTGAATCTCAACTACGCTTACAAGAACTAAAAGAGACGGAGAGTCGACCGAGAAGTGGACTACTGCGTGGTCAAACTTCAAGTATTCAGAATTCAACTTATTTTCTCAGGTTAACTGGCAAAAATTAACATTAATCAGCGGGGAAATCATTCACTGTAATTGAATCATTACTGTAAATGGTAATAAGTTAGTTATACTTCTAAATTCATTGATGGAGCACCAGCAAACGGTCGAAGAAACAGGCTCTTGTGTAGAACTAGGCTTAGAATTCAATTTTTGAATGGTCGGGTACAAAGAGTAGTGATAAATGGAATTAGCCCAAATAGAGTTGAAGTCACTTCAGGTATTCCTCAAGGAAGTGTTATCGGACCTCTTTTATTCCTACTTTACGATAGCGACATTGACTCCTAGTCACTAGTAAGATACGTTTATTTGCCGAAGATGCAGTGATTTACCGTGATATCCGTGATCCTGAGAACACAGCAGCTTTGTCAGATAATCTGAGTGCTATACAACGCTGGTGCGACACTAGACCATTAGAATTAAACTTAAAAAAGTTCGTAGTGATAAATATTTGGAAAAAGAGCAATTCACACCTGAAGGCCTACTGCTTTGGGAACAACGAAACGGAATGTGTAGTCTCGATTGAATACCTAGGCTCACTCCTCCCTCACTCACGTGAGCCTCTCCTGAGTGAAACACATACTAGGGGAATATGTGGACAAGCTAACAAAAATTAGGAGTTACTAGAAGAGTACTTGGTAAATGTGACGAAAAGGTCAAGGAGAAATGCTATCTTTCGCTGGTTAGGCCTCGTTTAGAACATGCTGCTAGTATTAATGGGATCCTTACAAAGTTGGATTGATTGCCGAATTGGATCGCGTGCAGCGTAGAGGAGCTAGATTGGTAAATCGTTGTTATGATAAACGTAGTATCGTACCCAAAATATTAGAGCATCTAGGCTGGGAATCACTCTATGAAGCGAAGGTTAAATTACAGATTGAATCTCTTGCGTTAATTGGAAGGAGGTTTCTTTAGCAGTGATGTTGAATATAGTATGTAAGGTTATCCCCATGGTACTACGGCAGGAAAGATCATGTCAATAAAATAAGAGAGATTAAATGTAGAACATATAGATTAAAGATGTCATTTTTTCCACCAACGATAAGGGATCACAATAACAGTGTCCCACCGCGGTAGGGGTACAAATATTCGAGTCAAAATTAGTCTGGTGTGTATTCACTCCATACCTAACACCCTGGCATCTTTTCATTTCCAAAATGAATCGATTTCACAAAGTTACGCGGAATACCATCAATTACATTTGGAATGAAAAAAATACTGCCACTCCCTATTGTGGTCGCCAAGCTTTATTCTGATCCCTGATCGTACGTGCGAAAAAATGCATCTTAAATTTGTTGTTTCTATCCATATTATCTCAAATTTGAGATCAGTTTGTAATTACTTTATTACAAAAAGTCTTCAAAAAAGACTTTCAAAAAAATTGAAATCAAATATACCTGTGTATATGTACAACATTCCCGCGGAGGTTAAACGAAGGAAAAAGAGAATAGGAACACGTGGCAGAAGGGATTTTATGGGCAAATTCGCAGAATAACGTACTCTTTTCCTTTTGTTTGCTCATTGATTCTTGTCAGTCATATTATTTTAACAATAAATCATCTGTGTGTGTGTAATTAGCCGGAATATTTCATTTAATAAGTGCTAGTTTCCATAGCAATAATGAGGTCATTAACCGGGACCATAGAGCACAATTAGAATGTAATTGGTTGTTTCGTAGATATGGAGAAGGCGTCCTATAGAGTGAGTTGGGAAGAATTAATTAATATAATGCGGGACATAGCAGTAGATGCAGGAGTAGGTTCTGTAAAATACTCAGGTTTGTTTTTGGCGAGTAGGATTGGGCAGTGTTAGAAAGAGAAGGAAAATCGGGATGCCCATTATCACAAGTGCTTTTCAGCGTATATGTGGAGGAAATGGTTAAAAAAGCATGGTAAGAACCCGGAGATAGAAAAAACAGGTGGAGAGGAATCCATAAAATCAGTCTGGTTTGGAAACGATCAAACTTTAGCTAATCAGTCAGCAATGGAGTTACAACAATTGCTGAGCGCAATGTAAAGTCAGTGCGGTAGGTATGAAGTAGGAATAAGGTAAGCCCCATAAAGGTTATGAGGTTTTTAAGGAAGAGAAAAGATAATTCACATGATTGTAATAATCACAATTGGAGCCGGTGGAACAGTTTACCTATCTCAAAAATATTCTAGGCCAAGGAGGTCGAAGTAGCAGGGGCGCAAGAAAAATAAAGTCGTTAGGCAAATAAGCTTTCACATGAACGAGGAAACGGATGAAGGACGTTTGAGTAACGTTGTTAGGTAAAAACTACTGAAAACTTTGACGTAGAGCTTGATTTTGTACGTCACGGAAACATGATCGTAAAAACAAGACGATAGGCGAAGATTGGAAGCTTTTGAAATGAGAGGAGATGGGAAGGATTAAGGAATGGTAAAAGTAAAATGAGTGGAAAAGAAAACAAACGAAGAAGTAGGTGGGTATGGTGAGGGAGGAGAGAGGATATTTGGGAGAAATCCAAAGGAGGCAGGAAAGATCAATGCAGAGCGTTTGGCGATGGCGATGAGTTGTTGAAGACTGTGCTAGAGGGGAGCATGCAGACAAACGAGGAAGGAGCAGGAATAGGATGGGCATGGTGGACGGAATGAAGGGAGGAAGGGAGTATGTATGGGGAATTGAAAAGGGTCTAACTGCGGTTTCAGGTTGTCTCTCGTTAGGAGAAGCAAGGGAATGTACCGTGGACACTTTCTTTAGCTTGTCTGTTCAAAACCTACCTTAACCGGCAGGAGAGCAAAAATAATAATAATAATATCTGAACTTAAACTAAAAGTAGTAGTCGTGGGTTGAATTCATCAGAAACAGCTGTTAATTGAGCAGTGTCGCATGGAATTATTAAGGATCCCCAATATTTTTGCTACACATTATCGGCCTCGTCATCGGCAACCTTAGATTATTTGCAGAAGACACACTGATTTACTGAGAAATCATGACACCGCCAGATTGCGTGCTACGATTTAGACCACATAATGGAGAAGCGAAAGGAATGGTGGTTAGAATTGAATATCAGAAAATGCACAACCCTGAAGTGTTGGTATAAAAGGAAATATAAATGAGATATGAATTATAAACTAGATGGGACCGAATGAAACATCTCAGATCTGGTCAAAATCATGATTGTTACGCAGACTTCAAACTTTTCATCGGGTACACACATCAGAAGAATATGTGGATGTGCCTTCTTAAAGATGCAAGGTTTCATTAGCCGAGCAGCAGGAAAATGTAACGAGAAGGTAAGAGAGTGAGTGATGCTACTTCGCTTTAGTTATGCCACATTTGGAATATGTGCCAATTAATTGGGACCCATTAAAGAAAATGAAATTGATTAAGAACTAAGATAAGGTTCAGGTAATATTCGTACTGATAGTACTTGCTCTCTCCTCTTACGATACATGCAATCATAACAGTATTGAACTCAATCTCCCGAGTGTACTTATTACCCGAATGATTAAACTTTAATGACTTAGTCAAACACATCAATTACTCCATGATGAATATAGATATGCAGGTGCACGAGTGTTTTTGAGCATGATCTTGCAAAAATTCAAATTCATGCATGGAGTAATATGTCTGCAAGCGTAGAGAAGTACTTTACATGAAACGTCTACATACATGTACCTTGGTCAATATTACTTTATATTTGAAATTACTTTCAATTTATTGGAAATAGTTCAACAAATCTTAAATTTGATGTTACATGCCTGGCAGAGAATCACCCCTTGCTACACACCCTAGCAATGGCTTACAGGGTACCATTCGGATGTACATATGTTTGCATTGGTATTAAAACCACAACGATAGGTTGAGGGTAGCTGGCTGTCAAATGGACAGGACTCCCTCTATCACCCTCGCACAGCTCGTAGTCACTGTTAGTGGAAAGCATAACGTACGAATATCGAGTACGACTAATTACTTATTATTTTGATGAATGTTAACATGACACCCCCTGCCACACTCCTCCGTGAAGGATGGCCACGAAACAATATAGTTGTGGAAACCATCACCGACCCCCCCCCCCCCGTCATCTCTCTCTCTCTCTCTCTTTTTCACCTTGAGAGGTGGCGTTTTTCCGAATTTCGCTCCCCCCCCCTCTCGCCGTACGCCCTTGGTGCGGCTCTCAAGTTATTTTAGATGTAGATGTACTTTGGTCCATCACTGGAGTATATTTAAACGAAGCATGACGGCAACGTGACAGTGGCGCCAATGTGTGTCGAGGGGGTGTGCTGGTTTCACCACTCGCCCACCTCCCACCGAAGGGGCGCGGTGATCGCTGCCCCATCCCCCGCATCTCAAACCGACGGAACACAAATAATAATGAAATACCCTCCTGTTTACCATATGCCTTTCAAGCTTTCCGATTCCTAAAAATATATCCAAGCAAAGCTACGAGAAATGCTTGCGGTGAGAGATGATGAGAGAGGCGCGGCATGAATGGAAATCGGTCTCTGAGGCTGGAACAAGTCGTCCGATCGCAATCATCCCTTGCGTTATTTTATTCGCGCACGAACAATGAAGGTATTGGGAGGTGAAGTGGGATGTTGATAAGGGAAGAAGTATTTTGAAGCCAGGCGTAAAAAATGAAGAGCTAACAAAGGAAGTGATGCAGAGCAATTAAATATGTAGTTGGTAGTTTATTTATTTATTTTTGTATGTACCCTGGAAGTCAAAGTTAGGGTGTGTGGCAGGGGGTGAATACACACCAGACTAATTTTTACCCGAACATGACCCTACCGCGGTCGGACAATGTTATTACGATCCCTTATTTTTCGTGGAAAAAATAACATCTTAAACCTATCTGTTCTACGCTTAATCTCTCTAATTTTATTGACATGATCTCATATCGTTAGTACTAGGGAGAGACCATGTTACTACGTAACATGATCTCTCCTACCGTAGTACGATGGGGGGGTAATAATACACGTACATTTTCAACACCATTGCTAAAGAGGCATCCTTCCAATCAATGCAAGAGATTTAATCTGTAATTTAACCTTCTCTCCAAGAGTGATTCCCAGCCTCGCTGCTCTAAGTTTATCATGGCAACATTTTACAAAACTAGCTCCTCTACGCTGCGTGCGATCCAATTCGGCAATCAATGCAATTTCGTGAGGATCCCATATACTTGCAGCATATTCTAAATGAGACCTAACTAGCGACAGATAACATTTCTAAAGTTGTTGGGAACCGTCCAAAACCTAACTTCAATAGCTCGACTACCTTTGATGATGCATGTCTCCAAATAACTCTGATTCGTAGTTTTAGTTCTGACAGACACTATTTTACCTCTTCTTAAATGTCAGTGTTATTAATGAAGCTATTCTTCCCTTGATAAAAGTTTGATCAGGGAACTATGGCCAAGACGAAGAATTTTACATTATACTATTTCTCATTAGAACATCTTTATCTCTAAGTTCACATTTAAATGACCGCAAAGATGTGTGGAAGACACGTAGAGTCTTTCACTACAATCTTGTCTATTATATGCTAAAGAGTCGAATTCATTTGCGTGACCAATAGGTTGACATGCACTGAAGTATCTAAGTCGACCCCAGACCTTGAGGTGCAGATGTTTGTGACGCAATGAAAGTTACTACATAAGATAATGGCTAAACTCTTGACGACCTGAAATGACAAATCGGTCGTCCTGTTTAGCTTCGATGACTATTTCTACTTTTTATTGTCCACAAAAAAGTTACCATATGATCGAATCGGTCTCTTCTACAATCTATAATTTCCTGGCCCCTTTATCACTCTCTCCAGTCATGTCTTAGGATTTTAATGTATTATTATCATTATACGGTAATCTACCGGTTAAGATAGGTTTTTGGATGGACACAACTATCAAATAATTATCTTGCGACTCCAAACAAAACACAATCGAGCAACATACTTTACATCAGGTCCCTCTTCATCTCTGTGTACTTCCTTCATCCCGTCCAACATCCCTATGCTGTTCCTACGTTCCTACATTTTAGTATATATATACATATACGAGGGTCATCCGGAAAGTAGTACCCGTTCGTGCCGCATGAAGTGCTGACGACGCGAGTAGCCGCTGGACGAGGTCAGATAGCTTCAGTGGCTTGTCTGCCTTCTCTGAGCCAAGTTGCGTGACGCTAGCATTGCCTGTGTTGTTTCTGTGATTGTTTACAATGTTTAAAAAAATTGAGAACGCCGCCAGTTGTGAAGTGAGGGCAGTGATTAAATTCCTCAATGCAAGAAACGTTCGCCCATGTGATATTCATCGCCAATTAAAGGAGGTGTATGGAGACAATGTAATGGACGAGTCGTCTGTTCGGCGGTGGTGTCGCAACTTCAACATGGGGAGGGGGAACACACACGACGATGAGCGTTCGGGGAGACCGTCTGTCATTACAGACCAACTGGTGAGCTCAGTTGACGAATTCGTGAGGAACGATCGGCGCGTCACAATTGATGACATCTGTGAGCATTTTTCCAATGTTTCTCGAACAATTGTTCATGAAATTGTTAAACACCATCTGCATTATGCAAAAATTTGTGCAAGATGGGTCCCTCGCATGCTTACAGATTCTCGTTCATGACAATGCCAGGCCTCATGCAGCTGGGATAACACAAAAACTTTTGCAGCAATTCAAATGGGAAACTTTCGACCATCCACCGTATAGCCCGGACTTGGCCCCTTCAGATTTTCATCTCTTTACAAAGCTTAAAGACTTTTTGGCAGGAAAAAGATTTGACAGCGATGAAGAACTTAAAGAAGGAGTGACCCTGTATCTCAATGAGCTGGCGGCGAAGGACTATGCAGCAGGAATACAGAAACTTGTCACACGTTATGACAAATGCCTTAATTTGCTTGGAGATTATGTTGAGAAGTAGTATAAAGTATCCTCTTTCAAATAAAATTTTTTATGTTTGTTAATATTTACTTTTGTGTCTTTATTTCACGAACGGGTACTACTTTCCGGATGACCCTCGTACATATACATATACATATATATATATATATATGTATATACATGTATAATTTCGTGTAAGCAATGCGGAAGTGTTGAATAAAAACCTTTGATAGCAACACAAAATATAAGAACACATAAAAGGAACACACACGTTATTTCTTGGTAATTCCGACGGAGTTCGAGTCCGTTGAAATTATCAAGATTTTATTGTGAGTGTTCCTTTTATGTGTTCTTATATTGTGTGTTACTGTCAAAGTTATATATATTTTAAAATGAAGAAAATATATTTAATTTTAAAATACGATGGGTAATTAGTCTTAAGAGTTGGACCATGAGTGAAACTCGCCTTAGATCTGTTGATGATCCCATTTCACCCCTTAGTTTATCATAGAGGTGACGTGGCATATTATTTAAATTCTAACACCACTGCGTTGCCCTCCGCATTCCAAGAAATGAAACCTTCTTTGTGAGGCAATCGGAGGAGATGGCGGGCGAGGAAACTTTTAATACGTTGCTCGCTTGCTATTTCCGGTCGATCGACTCCGTTCGAGGGTCTGCGACTCTTCATGATGAAGCCATAAATTCGCATTTTTAGGGACATTCCAAATTACCAAGTTTCACACCGGCCTTGACATGTCGTTGGCCAACGCGAAGACATCTTCTTCTCGATTGCGAATATTTCAGCATATGCGCCACTCCGTCGTCGTGCGTTTGTTTATCCGCGAGCACCCCTGGTGTTTCATGTACCCCTGGTATTTCCAGTGAGCCACTATTTAAAGAGCCCGTCTTATAAAAGAAGCCATTCTTGTGAAAGCCTACATCTGTCGGGAGCAGACGAAATGGCATGCGTGTGCCCCCCCCCCCACCACTCGGTCCCACACGCCTGCCATCTGGACTTATGTTTCGCACGCCTTCCATTAGCATATTTAGCAATGATGTGCCACTGAATAGGTCATGTTTATGCCATTAAGTCTCTCATGAAACTTCAATAACATTGATTTCAATTATATTTTTATTGTATTGAACACAGTTGCAACACGGATATTACGTAAATGACTTCAAGATAAATAAGTAGAAATAGCTTTGAGTTAGGCAACCATTCTGATGGTATTAGTACCCTAATAAGCCTAATAATGTGCATAAGCCTAATACGTCACCAACCGTGCAGTTATACATTATTTTGTGGTGCTAAACTCTTTCGTCATTAGAGCATGAGATTCAGAGATTGTGTACACAGCCCATCGACGATCGCCTATTGATCCTAGGGTCCCGGCTTCAGCTCCCGGGTTATGTCTTTGGACAGCCCCACCAAAGATCAAAGCGGCGGTGAGAGCTTTAATGTTTACCAACACTTCGTAGGAAACCTCCTGAGGAACAGGTGTCGGAACTACCTCCCCTTGCTTATCCTGTTTGAATCTTTGAATGCCTTCAGGCTTGGTTCGTGATACCCTCACCCGTCAAAATCGACCTTCGGGGTAACTGCCATGTTGTTTGTGTGAAATTCGGGCAGCAAACACCGATGTCGTTGCTTGGAAAACCATTGGAAACCCCACGCTCCCTCGCAAAGAATTTCCGCTGCGGGGGAAACTTTTTTTTGGGACATAAAGCCGTCTGTTTTGGGATTTCTGTGTCTGCGGTAAAATAGTTGCCAAACTGCCGACAGAGAAAGGGAATCATCTGTCAACGTGAAAATAGACTTCGCGCACGTGCGTGCTTCTCCTCGCCGGAAGGACGATCTCTCTCTCTCTCTCCCTTCCCTCTCCCCTGTCTCCTCCCCACTTCCCCATTCCCCCTTCACCGTTGCCCGGCGCCGATTCCGTGCGAGGCGCCTGCCCCTCAGTCGGGAGGAAAGTCGCTGCATCGCCGCCAAACCACGTCCCAGTGCCCACACCTAGCGGAGGCGTGCGTCCGAACGCGGGGGCGGAGGCAATGGTGATCCCCTCGGCTTCCAAAACAACCATCCCGTTTCCTTGGACCGGAATCATTGGACGCCGTCCACATGTGACGTCACACTAGTTCGCCCAACCATGAAGGCCCGTGACGAAACGTGGGGGTGGGGGGAGAGGAGAGGCGGGGGGGGGGCTCGCAAGTGATGTCGCCGTACGTGCGACTTATTCAATTCCATTCCGCAACGTTCTCCCCCGCGTCAAGTTGCCCGACCCTCAGACGATGAAGGCCCTTCCGAGATCGGTTTACGTAATCTCGGATTTCAATCGGGCAAGGAGCAGAGGATAAGTAAGTTAAAGGACGTTGCTTGTCTCTAGTGGATTGGGTAGTATTTGAAATCAGATATTGCAGTGCACGTAGAGCTGTTTGTAAGACATTTCTGTCGTTTGCATTTGAAAACTTATAAGTCCCTAACATTGATTTGAGAGATGGTTGAGACAGAAGTAATTTATTATATTTTAAACGCTCCTAGACAATAATAAATTCTTCTTTCTTCGTCCTTCAGTCCCTGACCTACTGATGACAGGTAATATGGATTGTGTTTGCACGATGTGGTATCACCTTCTACCACACAGGCTTTCGGTACCATGTACCTTAGTCTGATGAAGTCAAGTTTAATTTACTCTAGCTTTAATATTATTCTTATACAGTGGTAGCCTACAATACACCGCTAAGGCATACGTGTATATCAAGGGATGTTTCCACGATAGAAACATCACAGTTCTTCCTAAAGTTTTAAAGCGCTAATCCATCGTAAAGTTGGTTGGTTGCTAGAGCTGACTTCAATGCATCACCAAACGAATTTTGAAATACACACCATAGCAGGTTAAAATGGGAGATATTTAAGTACTATCTCTATGAAGCATGTAGATTCACCTAGAAGATCTAGTATAACTCTTAGGGGAGAATAAAAAAAACACAGGCTCGTAATATGAAAACAAACAATGCCCCAGATAGGTAAGAGTCATTAAGGTACTCGCTGAGGACATTTCACTTTATTTAAAAACTGTTATTTTAAAAGCTGATAGAAGAATGTTCAATGTCTCGCGACTGGAAGCAAGTTCATATAACCCCTCCACGTACAAAGACGACGACGATAGGGAGGACACAGGAAACTACAGAACGAGTTCATTCAAATTTATATCCTGCAAAGATGTAAAATTTAATATCATTTGCAATACGTTAATGGCCTTTCTCGACAGTTGGCAATCTGCCTTAACCATTACGGGTTTAGGAAACTAAGATCATGCGAAACACAATCGTGTCTATTTATTCATGAAATCCTCTAACCGGTACAGGACGGAAAAGGCGCAGGACACCTGGGTTCTCTTACGACCCAGAGGGAACGATTATGGCACCACATTTTAATTGGTAGATTCGACCGCCGGAATAAAATTGGAGAACTTAGACACCGTCACAGACAAGTTCATATGTACGCTCTTCCTTCGCGCGATACGCAGTCATAACAAAATCGAATCCGAATATATTAACTTAATGACTATAACTTATTGATTTAGTAGAGACATGCATGTGCCCGAGTGTGTTTGTAGATGAGCAAAGTCTTGAAGTGAATGTATAAATTAATAATTGCGCATATACGCCTTGGTGCCCTAATAACCCCCGCCGCGGAATCATGCAATTAGGACGTTCTGGGAGGGGGGAGGAGCGATGTCCAGATCTACCTGGAGTCGTAATCGGGTCCTAACTAACATCCGTGGACGCTTCACCCGCTAGACCCCTCCAGGAATGCTTGAGCCACGAAATAAGATTAGCTCACAAATTCTCGGACATACTGCATACTTAACTCGCTTTTGAGCTAAGCTCAATTCCACATATTTCGTGTGCAACATGACATGTTGCTGGAAGGTCGTCGTGATGATGGAAGGGAGGAAAGTCCATTCTTGTTACTGAACTATTTGCCGAAGGTGTCCGGGAGGGGGGGAGGGAAGGGTTTCCCCGTCATTCCTGGCGCCCAGTCCCTAGACGCCCAGTGCCTGGCCAAACCGAAGCGACGGCGGCCCTCGGCCACGTGTGGGGCACCCCTTCCGAAGACGAAACGCGTGCCCACGGAGATTTATTCCTGTACGTATACACGCGCGAGATTAGTATTACCGCGTACGTCAACGGCGAGAGGTGACTTACTGCCGGCAGCGAAGGAGAGGGGTAGGAATGCAGAGGTAGGATGGAAAAACCCTTTCGGATCCAAATAGTTGGGTCCGCTTTCGAATATTGTTTACTCCGAAATTTGGCAGGTTTATTTATAAAAGAGCCAAAGAGCCTTGGAGTTGGGATAGGACGCAACCATTTCTCCACACTATTGATTTTTAATGTACACTATAAGGGAGCAAATATGAAATCCCCAAGAAAGGACATGGGCGGAATTGAGGCCATCGGAGAAAAAAATCACGCCTCAATACAAAATGGCGAGAGGATTCAGTGGACCCATTTGAAGACAATGGACGGAGTGCTTCAGAGGTGTTAAATGAAAGAATAAAATTGATATTTTAGAACCTTACAAGCCACCGCTAGGGTGTGTGGCAAGGGGTGATTACACACTAGACTAATTTTGACTAGAATATATTTACCCCTACCGCGGTCTGAGAATGTTAATGATCATTTATCGTTCGTGGAAAAAATGACCCCTAAAATCTATTTGTTCTACACTTAATCTCTCTAATTTTATTAATATGATATCTCCTACCGTAGCATGATGGGGATAATAATAAAATGTCGACATTATTGCTAAAGAGGCCTCCTTCCAATTTATGCAAGGGCTATCTATAATTTAAATCTGTAATTAAAGATGTAATTTAACATTCGCTCCGTGAGTGATTCCGAGCCTAGCTGCTCTAATATTTTGGATGCGCTACAAAGTTTATCATAATAGCATTTTTTAAATCTAGCTCCTATATGCTGCACGCGATCCAAATTGGCAATTAATCCAACTTTGTAAGGATCCCATTTATACTAGCAGCATGTTCTAAATGAGACCAAACCAGCGAAAGATAACGTTTCTTTTTGACCTTTTCATCACATTGACCTAGTACTCTTCCAATAAATCTTAATTTTTTGTTAGCTTGTCCACATATCCCCCTAGTATGTGTTTCACCCAGGAGAGCTCGTGAGTGAGGGTAGCCCCTAGGTATTTAATTGAGTCTACAACACGAAATAGACTAAAATTATAGTGTGCAGAAGGGGAAATATTCATATGGATGTTACGTTAATAGGAAATAAATTGAAAAACTTTTACTTTCTACATTACCCGGAAGAGGCATAAATATTATGGAATGGAAGGAGATTGATGGATATTTGCAGATTTGGATTATCAGTATAAAATGAGAGAGCTGGATTTAATCACTCGTGCTGCCCTCCCAATGTACATCAGAACACCAAAAAAAGTCAAACCTAAACACTCCTACATGTTAGCTTCATAAAAGCTCTAAATTAAATTGGAGGAGAACACACCAATTATTTCAACATGTAAGTTACGCAGAATGAATGAGTGCAGTTTACGTGTGTTTAACTATGTTTGGCCGTGTATATTTGCATACGTGCATATTCATAAATAAAAGCTTGCTACACTAACGCCCAACCCCACATGCCCCTTGGGAGGCTTGCGGGGTATTGTGTAGACGAAGAAATCAAGTGAAGAGTAGTCATCAAGCTACGAAGACGTTTACCGCGAAAAGGAAACTGCTACGTCCTAACAAGAAAGGTTTGTAGGCAAAGAAACATTTCGTTAGAGCGTTTTTGTGGCGCTATGGATCGGAGGCGTGAAAAGTCGGCGAGAACGAACCAGGTTGAGAAACCTGACGCAGGAGATGGACACACTTCATCGAAAGGAGAGTGAAATTGAGGAACAAAGTGAGCGCGATTAAGGAAATACACAGCCGGATAGATTGGATACACTTTCCAGTTGATGCGTTTGTTTGGAAAATGCTATTGATATAAGGAAAGGAGCTCACAAGGAAGGCAAGGTGGAAAAAAGGCATAGACCAAATCAAGCAGGGATGATGGCCGGAGTGGCAGAAGAAGGGAGTGAAGGTCAGCCACTCTTCGGATTGAAATACTGATTGGTGATAAAACATCAATTGTTATCATGAAATCCATAAACACAGCAATCAACCCGAAGGTCGGTTTAGTAGGTGATGGTAGAGGTCACCCATGTACCAAGCCCGACGGCGTGTGAATATTCACACATCAGGGTAGGGGGGCCAGTTCCTTCCCCTGTGCCGGTTATGGTTTCCCAGGAAGGTCTGGTACCCGACAAATCACATAGCTTGGGTGGAGCTGCAAGTGCCCAGAGAGGCTTGCCCGGGAATCGAACCCGGGTCCTCCGGTCAGTAGTACAACTCCCTACCCCTGGTCTACCGCGACCCACCAATGTTTATCACGAATTGAAAATTAGTCTTAATAAATAATATTTCAGAGTTTTATTGATTCATACATTGAAGCCACAACGGGGACGTTGAGTAGGGAGGTTCAGACAAGACTCGTAAAAACTCTGATATGGAGCGTAGCTATGTACAGCGCGGAAACGTGGTCACTGAAGCAGGAGGATAGACGTAGAATGGAGGCTTTTGACATGTGGGTGTGGAGAAGAATGGAGAAGGTGAAATGGACCGAAAGGAAAACAAATGATGAAGTACTGGAGATGGTGGGTGAGGAGAGGGGTTTGTTGAGAGAAATCCTATGGAAGCAGGAGAAATGAATGAAAGGCGTATTGAGTGGTAGTGGAATGTTGAAGAAGGTAATAGAGGGGAGAATGTTGGGCAAGCGAGGTAAGGGCAGGAACAGGATAGGGATGTTGGACGGGATGAAGGGAGGAAAGAAGTACACCGAGATGAAGAGGGACCTGATATAGATTAGTTTGCTAGGTGGGGAGTCACAAAATGTTTATTTGACAGTCGTGTCCATCCAAAACCTACCTTAAACGGTAGATTACCTAATAAAATAAAAAATATCGTCACAATGGCGTTCTATTAGATGACCTTGGAGAAGTTGCTGACCCTGTAGAATATGCCGAACGTTTGCAGCAAACCCCACAATGGCATGCGGCAGGGGATGTTGAGGCCCTAACCGTGCATGCATAATCATATTTTATTTGATATTTTATTACCCTGCAAGCCACCGCTAGGGGGTGTGGCAGGGGGTGAATACACACCAGTCTAATTTGTTCAGATGAACCCTGTTATGATACCCTGACGACAAGCGTCACAACTGTGAGGCTCCGAATAATAAGAATGTTCAGCCATTTTGAAAGGGTCATCATTTCTTTGGGGTTCATAGTTCTGAAGTTTCTGATTTATGTTCACGTAACGAGGCCTGATGAGTCACCGGGCCACGCAAAAAACTTTCGATGGTCCAAACGGATCATTAGTTTATATAATGCATACGCTGCAATTAATATCTGCTCATACACAAGCCAAATCGCGCTCATAAATGTCGTTATACATTTATGTGTTGGAATGATTCACTACATTATCGTATTTTGGTTGAATTAATATTTTCGGCACCGGATTCACTTTTGTTATGATTACGTGTATGGTGCGAGGTAAGAACGAGTGCTTCACTCTGTATTCTGTAACTGCGTTCATCCCTCTTCTATTGTTTTATCTCCCGGTGGTCGAATCTACCGATATAATTCGGCACAATTATAATTGCCTCTGCGTCGCAAGAATATCGAGGTGTCCTACACATTTCCAAAGGTCTGCCTTGCCTATTCTCTTCTGGAATTAAAGAGATTCCCAACTTACTTCCTCTAGGATACACGTCACGCTTACTCTCCTCCCGTGGCAATTTTAACTAATCTGGGAGATTTTCTCTGATCTTTAATCTAATAACAACATCGTGGATGGGCGATAAGAACAATATTTTGTATAACAAATGAAAGATTCGATATACAGATGGTCAAAATAGATCGAACTGTCCCCGATGATCATCGCCAAGTCGATATTACGTCTAGCGCTGGATGGATCGAAAACCTAGTTTTGGAATCAATAAAGAGGACGAGCATACGAGATCGAAGAGGACTTTTGGAAAGTGGGTGTAAATGGAGCCGAATGGAAATAATTAATAGATCAGAGAGGGATGCCAAAAGGCGAGATTTTTAAATAAGGTAAGGGAAGAAGTGGAATTAAAATTTGAAGAAGGGCAGAAAAAATATGGGTCAAGAATTGTAGAAGTCACGCGATGGATTGAAGAATAGCGGGGAAGGGAGATAATACGCTCTTTAGAGGAATGAAGGAAGGTAGAAAGTTCTAAATTAAGAACGGAAGATAAAATGTAAACAAAGAAGAGGAAGTTGCGATACGCAGCACAAACATGATGTTTTTTTTAAGAAGGGTCCGAACAAAACCTATTATTGACGTTGAAATGAGGTCGGGAGGATGGAGATCCTAATAAGGAGTTGCCGATCTCGGTGGCGGCGGGGGAACGATCTCATCTGCCAATCAAAGGGTCGCGGTTTCGATTCCCGTCTGGGTGGGTTTTCCTCCATCTAGGGCTTGGGTGTTTGCAATCGTCTCCATTGTTTTCACTGTTAAGAGTCCGATGTATAGGCCAAAAAGTGCTGTTTTCGGACTAAGGTTAAATGAATAAAGTAGGGAATTATTTAAGTGCACATGGAAGTTCACGCGATACTTATTGCATTCGTAATTAATGTAATGGACGGTCCAATCCCAACCTTCAATTGGTAGAGTACCTTAGATGATGACAAATCGTCGCCACATCATTATTTCATATCGAGTCCGGATACCTCAGGAGAGCATCGCACAAGACCTTAGGCGACGGTCGAACAGGGAGAGAGCTATTTAACTATAAGCCGAAAGCCCGCCCTTGACACGGAGTAACCAAAAAGCATTAGCTCGATCAGCGGAGGGAAGATGGAGAGGGGGGTGGAGGATGAGGCCTCTCTTGATGGGTGCGCGAAGCAAGGAAGGAGAGAGAGAGAGAGAAGTACGAAAATCCCCGGGAGGGGCTTGGTTTGGTTGGGAATGGGGGCGGGGTGGGCTGGGAGGGGGGAGTGTCCTCACCCTCTCTCCCCGAACTGCACGTGGCGCGAACGGCCATGGAGAGCCGAGGGGGGGAGGGAGGGGAAGAGAGGGGAGTCTCTCTCACACACACACACGCAGGATTCTCCCCCCTCGAGCGGCGGGCGGGAGAGGGGGAAGGATTTGGTTCGGAGGGGAGGGCGGTGTATCCACGTGTCTGAGGAGGGGGCGTTAATCTCTCTCTCCCTCTCGCTCACACCACCCCCCCCTCCCTTCACTCCGCGCACCCACCTCCTCATAGACTTTCGCGCGGGCAGGGTGAGGGAGGGTTCCGCGTAAAGGCGGGCACGTTGACGTCCCTCCCTCCCTCGATCCCTTCCCTCCATCAGAGAGAGCACATGTCCATCAATCTATTTCGTACCCCAGAACCAGCGCTCCCGTTCTTCCTCTCCAACACGGTTCGCCCTCCCTCCAGCCCCCCACGACCACCGGGGGGGGGGGGGCGTCCAGCCCGTCTGTCTCTTCTTCTCTACACTCCTGAACTCTTACGTAACATGCTTACGCGCGCAAACGCACACATACATTCGAAAATATATTACATAAAACTCGAAAAAAATAAAGAGGGACGCTTTTGCGTACTGAAAATTTCGATGGTACAACCATCTTTCTCAACCGAAGGAAAAAACTCTTATCCTTCCTTCTTATACATAAATGTATATATATTGGTGGGTCGCGGTAGTTCAGGGATAGAGCGTTGGACTACTGACCGCAGGTCCCGGGTTCGATTCCCGGGCAAGGCACTCTGGGCACCTCCAGCTGGGTACCAGATCTTCCTGGGAAACCATAACCGGCACAGGGAAAGGAACTGGCCCCCCAACTCTGATGTGCGAATTTCACACGCCACATAGGGCATAGTACTGGGTGAACTCTAACATCACCTACCAAACTGACCTTCGGGTGGAATACTATTTCTATGGTTTATGTATACACACATTCAAACACGAAATTCCGCCATACGGCGAACAAATATTACTTCACACATAGAAATAGATATAAGGAAAGGGTATAATTCTTACTATAAGGAAAGGGGATAGGGAAACACATAAAAGACGAACACAGGAAAGGTGGGGAAGGCGGATTTGAGCAGATCACAAACGTAAACATATTTCCTTATCCGGGATTTGAACAAATCACAACCCAAAATCCATTCTACAGAAAAGTCCCCAAATACTTCCGTCCAACCTATCTTAATTCTTCCCCTTCCTCGTTTTCCTAACATCCTCTTATTCAGCATATAATTCCCAATTTAAAAGCTATTTAAGTTTCCAGATGCCACAGGGGGTCTTGAGGCGCCTTAAGGGTTAGGATTTTTGGTCGCGTTGATTCCTGGGTATGACGTACTTCTATTATGAATGATTAAAACTATGATCTTCGATCGCAGCTGTTTGGTTGTGTCTCCTCGTTCCTTTTGTGATCGCGAATTTAGTAACGGAAATAATTTTTATAATTTGCCTCTGCTAGAGTTAATTTCTCTTATTTCCCATTCGGATGACCTGCTCTCTCGATGCATAAAAGTATGTGCAGATAATAATTCCCTCTGTGGTGCCATAATTCGTGCCAGGGGGTGATTAATCACCAAGCATGAGACATGAAAGAATGAAGTTTTTCTTAACATTAGGTTACCATGCATGTGTAAAACAATTCAAATAATTTAGAGAATGGATAACTGCAGTTACTATATGCGATTTATTTTTCTACTTAAACGAGAGATGTTAATAAGCAAGAAGGAAGCTAAACTCGAAAAAAAATTTCTCTTTTGATATTTTTTGCAAATATCGGCACACATGATGCCATTATTAACTCTTTCTGGAGCACAATTCCGGAGGCACATACCGAATGTGGCCTCGCCAGCACGAATTAACACCGCTCATTTATTTTTTAATAAATCATTAAAAGATTTTATTTTATTATTCTATTACAATGGAAATCACACAGTTTTACAATGCAAGACCTGAGACACGACCATTAAACTTACTTACTAAGCTTCTTTCCCACGACTCGTCTATGGAAGTAATGCCACTCGACGTGACAGCGCCTGGCGTATTCTCGCGTGTCGACCCGCCCCCATGAAAGCTTAAAATTGAGAGTGACGCCTCCAAGCACTTGTTCCGAGTCACTTAACTCCAATACCCCATCTACCGAATGCATGCATATTTACGCGCGGTCGTAGAGTGACCCCTCTGCACTAGACTGCACCGCAGTGGACCGGCGAACCCCCCCCCCTCCCGCGAAGTGTCTTCTTCTTACGTGTGCATTCTTGACGACAGCACTGCGTGTGAATATCCTTGGCAAATGAGTCCTTCCGGGGAATGTGCGGTTTTCGATCGCCACTCCAATTACTTGGGCTGTTTTTCTTGGCGATTCGGACACTTAAACCATAAAAGCCATAAACACAGTAATCAACCCGAAGGTCGGTTTGGTAGGTGATGGTAGAGTTTACCCAGTACTAAGCCCTATACGGCGTGTGAAATTCACACATCATGGTAGGGGGGCGAGTTCCTTTCCCTGTGCCGGTTATGGTTTCTCAGGAAGATCTGGTACCCGAAAAATAACATTGCTTGGGTGGAGCTGCAGATGCCCAGAGTGGCTTGCGCGGGAATCGAACCTGGGCCCTCCGGTCAGTGGTCAACGCTCTATCCCCTGGGCTACCGCGACCCAATTCGGACACCTATGATGAGCATTACCATAAATCGATTATTTCCTTAAAAAAATAAGCAAAAAATAGTTTTTTTTCCTGATTAAAGGTTACGAATATATTGGCAAGATTCTCATAAGTAAAAATCAGTTAATAGCTGACAGGAGAAAGATGGATACATACTCGTAGGACATATTTTCAACTGATACCCTCAGAGGTGATTACAAAGGTGGGCATAAATGAGGGCATTAGCGGTTACAAAGCTACATTTGTAGAAATTAACACTAAGATGGAGAAAGTGATTAAGTGCAAGCGTAAATAATGTTTAATCAACGATGGGAACTTTAAATGTGCTTCTGGAAAAGTTTAAACTTCAACTGCAAGCATTCAGGTTGGAGACACATAGCGCTGGGACTAGAGAACAATTGGAATGAGTTTTTAACTGTTACACTTGACGGGATGGATTAGTGTATTGCACACAAATTTCAACGCGATAAGAAAAAAATCACGATGCTACGGCTGAGAGGAGGGCAGGAAGAAGTTATGAAGACAAAGAAAGATAATCAAAGGTTTGAAAAAACTTTTAAAAATTAATTACAAAACTTGTACAAAGTCAAATGAACACGAAAAAGATTTGGCCCAAGTCATGCATACTTTTAAAAGTCAAATATTAAGCAATATTTAGAGAATGACCCAAAATCATTTTGTTCTTATGACAGGGAAATACAGGTTAAATGTCCAACTGCACATTCTGTGGAGGCAAAAAGTGGCATTATTGTTTGATACAGCTAAAGAAAGGGCACTATCTTAAAATATCTCTTTCAGAACGTCTATACCTAAAATATTGGAGCATTAAAGAAGTCCCCCCGCACACCCGAAGAGCTTATGAGGGAAATGTCATGGGGTAAAAGGTCCCTGGAAGAAATTTAAAAAAAGCTCCGAGATATGAAAACAAAACCGCAGGGACGGAATAAACGCCCGCTAAATTATTGAAAGGAGTCGCAAAAAATATCGCATATTAAATTAAATACTGTTTTTTACAAGTCGGAAAAAGAAAGATCCGTACCTCGGGACTGACAACTAGCTCACGTAACCCACTTTTACAAAGGCGACAATATGGGACCCCAGTATTTACGGACCAATTTCTCGTACATCAAAGTCCGGCAGAATCTTTGAGCATAATCTTATATATAGTATAATTCAATGACCTTTCTCGGCATTAGGAACATATTTTTCGTAACCAACACGGTCATTGAAAGAGCATATCAATCGAAAAATTTCATTGTTTATTAATTATTAACTGATATCGTGGAATGGAAATATCCAATTGGATACCGTATTTTTTTGGGAAGCCTTGGACTAGTTCCCTCAGAAGTAACCGATGCATAAGATAAGATATTGTTATTTCGACTGTTGAATTTGAAGCGGTTTCTTGTTGCGATAGCGCTTCAGACTAAATTTGGCGACTTTTTCCATTACGCAATTTATGGTATAAAAAACCGCAATAAACATAGGATGTGTAACTCAAAGAAAAGAATGGAAAACTTAAGGAAGTTCAGTGGCTTGGTCCCCACCCTTCCGAAACGTCCCTTATACACGGACCTCCCCATCGGCCGCCCTCTAGCCTTCGGACTCCGATCCCCCGGTCGTAAAGCGTAACGCACGCAGCGATTACATTTTGGAATGGCAACGGCCGTTTGCGGCGACCGTGGCGAGTTTATAACCAAGGGCGCCGGTCTGACCTTGGCTTTAGCAGGTTACGACGACCACCAATCGGGGGCTACGGCAAACATGAGGGGAGGGCTGGAGAGAAGCAAATCCGCGCTACCAAACCATCGTGTTCCCCACCGATAAAACGCTGAGAGACAGGATTTAACGAGTGCTCTCGGGGTAAACGAAGGGTAAACTTATGGTATTCCCTTGACCGCGAATTCTCGATTTCAAATCGATCTGCGGCGGGGATGAAAACATTCAGAGACTATTTCGAGGCGTCGGGAAAGGCAACGACTGGGTGTTGGAAACCCTCCGCCACATTGTTTTATTTACACGTTGAAACTCGCGAGGAGCGGCCAATTGTTCGAGCCGGCGAAAATACCTGGCGCGCGCCGCGCCGGCGAAGGCGTGCGTAACGGCGATCCCTCCCGGCGAACTTTCAATTTGCTCCACGCCCTTTAACTATGGGCCACAAGGAAGGCAATGTGGGAATAAAAAATACCTTGTGGATTATCGACACTAGATACTACATGCGTGTTACACGACGCGAGATGAATTATTCAGGTGTGTACTCACCCCCTGCCACACACCCTAGCGATGGCTTGCAGGGTACTAAAATTAAAAAAAATGAAGATACTCCGACGGTGTCTGGCAGGGAGTGTTAGGAAACCAGGCTTTTAATGTGTGCTCTCAAAACACAAAAAAGTGCTTGTAGGTGTGAACATCCAAAATGTTTAGTCCACGTCCAGAAGACACAAAAAATTGAAATTTGACAAAACAATATTTGCCAAAACTGAAGAACTTGCGAAATCTCTATTCAGGTATTTTCATGTCAGCCCCAAACGACGATCATATTGGGGTGAAGGCAATATCTTCCCTAGAATGCACAAAAGAGGCTACAGAGAGGAATCTCAGATTACTCTGCAACTAGGGTATGGGTGTTTGTAATTGTCTTGAATGTAATGTACAGGGTTTAGGTGGAATAAGGGACTATGAAGTCCTAATCTCGCCACAAAAAGATGAAATAAATAAATTAATTTTTAAAAATATTATGTTTAAAAAATCTAAATATGGATGTCAATACTAATTGAAATATTAATCACGAGAAAGGTCTTATTTTACGTACGAAACATTGAATATTTTAATTTTACTCATGATTTGTTCTGTCCGTGCATAGACATGCCCGATGATTTGACCATTGGTGACCATATAAATATAGAATAGAGAGGGTTCTGGTGTTCTGTAGTTGCCCCTCGGATGCCAGATTTCGTGCAATAATGACTGACTTGTTTTTCCAGTTTTTTTTCTAATTTCTATTTGATTTTTACGGCACAGCTTAGCATTGAACATAGTTAAAATGTTTCAGCACGCTGCACTGGAGGGAAAGAAGAGTACGTATTCAAATATCGTCGTGTCCGAGTCGATTTCTCTTATTTACTCGTTCGGTTGGCCTGATCTACTGGTGCAAACTGTGGAACTAATAATTATACACACACTCGCAATGGTCCGTAAGCCGCAGCGAGGTCGGTTGGCGAGGACAGGGCACCAACCATTATTGCATACACACGTATGATGTCATACATGCTACATATTAACTCAATTATCCTCCTGAATCTTTCTTAAAATCATGTTCATCAATATGACTAGGGTGTGTGGCAGGAGGATATGAGCAGAGGCGACCCTAAGGCAGGTGCGGGTCGTCATCCCCCTGACACACACCCTAGCGGTGGATTTACAGGGTGTCATTTAAATTAAAATATCACTTAAATTTCATAGCAAGTGTCTACAAAAGTGGAATTGTTTTGGGAAAGGCGAGAAGCGAGATGGAAATTCTTTTCTGGATCAAGTACCGCAGTCTAGCTAACTTGAGTCTGTTGCAGATTCCAAATTTCCGTCTCTCGGTCTCTCAACGTTCCCTATTCAATCGACTCCCCGCTACATTTAATTCCCTGAGCATCCAGTCTCCTTCCCTGGACCTCTCTTCCTCCCTCAACGCTTTCACCTCCTTCCTTAAACACCAGATAGTAACATAGCTCTCTCTGGTTGCGTATGTGCTCTCCTGCCATCTTATAGCTGCTCTTGACATTATTTGTTAACTTTTCATTATTGTTTATTGCTTTCACCCGTTCTTTTTCTTAGTTTATATTATATTTATTGTCTGTCAGCCAATGCAAAAGCCTTTGTGCCGTTTTTGGCTGATTTGTTAAACAAATATATTATTACTCATCTGCCACAGAAGAAACTTGCCCATACTCACGTGGCTTACGAGAACTTGAGTATTTCGCAATAAAATAAATAGTTCTCGATATAAATATTTCAACGTCGAATTTCTACGTAAACGTCGCTCCAACCTATCGTAATTCATGTGAAAGCACCTATCCATTGGCACTAAGCAAAAAATGATTATTCACCAGTTATCCGCAATGTCATCAAAATAAATTTGTTTCACCTCGCACGCGCTGCTGGGCAAATACATTATCTTCCGTTCACTCACCTGATTAGCGCCGAAATCCTGAAGACACGGGTCTTCCGTATCTAATTCTACAGATTTGGTCTGTGTACGTACACATTTCGCAAGGAAAACAAGTGGTTTTCTGTAAACCGTCTCAGCAATAGCTTACTTAACTAGAAACTCCAAGCTGAATGCAGTGGCACGCAATGGAAGAGAAAGCACTCCGATTTGGGCCATCGGATTTTTAAGTCTAGAGAAGCCCATCTTTTCTCACACAATATTAATCATGTGCTCACCTAAGTCAACAAAAATTGTCCGTGTGAAATAATTAGCAATGAAAACGTTCCATAAGACGCAGTGTAATGCATTGGAACATTTGATATTGTAGTGAATGCAAATGCATCGTAAGACTTATTCCTGTTGTTGTCTTTTACCTTTCCTTCAGCCCCGAAACATGGACTTTTTAATTCGAGTTTATCACAGCACGTCGCTCCATTTGCGTAATTCAGAAGTGTCCGGTTTCGATATGCATTTATTTGGCAGTACTTTATTTAATGAACCCGATTCGCGATATTTTCAGGCGTACGTCGAAGACAACCGGTTCCGTGAAGTGTTATTCTGCGTTTGTTTAGACTTCACCTTGATTTTCGTGTATTTTGGAAGCCCTTGGCAGGACATCGTAATTTCGAAATGGAATGGAGAACAAAAAAAAACTTCCGGTTTGGCAAATAATCGTTATGAGATAATAGAAAGCGTCACACTCATTTTGAGAGACTTCAATCTAGAGAACCTGGGAGCCCAAAGATTAATTACTGCCACGCTCAGTTTAATATTTTAAAAACTGCTCAAATCATTTGAGTTTTACACCGATGCAGAAGGAATAGCTTTAGCCCCATATACTATGTACGGTACAATGGAGTAGATGAGACAGAGGAAGAAGGAAATTAACTCCCGAACAGAAAACAATGTATAAAGAATTATTTTTCCCTTTGCTAATTCCAGATTAGCGGAAGCATGCGGTGAAACTAGCGGTGAAACATAATTATACCAAATCAATCAATAACTACTATAATTTTGTTCATTGGTCAGCTCTTAAATATCCTAGAATACAGATTTTTCATTTGCGTACGGTGAAATCGCATCCCCAAAAGCCAGTTATTTTATTTCTATTTTGACAGAGTACCCCGCAAACCACCGCCTGGGGAAGTGGCAGGGGATGATTATTTTTACCAGACTTATTTTTACCCGAATATTTTCACCCCTACCGCAGCCGGACAACGTTATTCTGATCTCTTATCGTTCGCAGAAAAAAATGACATCTTAAATCTATCTCTCTTACACTTAATCTCTCTAATTTTATTGACATGATCTCTCCTACCGTACTTGGCCTTGACCTTGCATCTGCGTGGTTTATACTACGCAAGGCGCACCCTGGCTAACTGTGAGGGAAGGGGTAACTCTATGGCATGCATTCACTGTCCAGGACATGTACACAACATCATGAAATCGATGGCCTCCGGCTCAAATATGGGAAATCTCATGTCCATGAAATGAGGAACACACTGCATTTGTCCATTGAATTGTATTCAGGTAAAACTTGTTATAACGATTCAGCCTACCCGATGATGTGCTGAAGAGTAAGCATTAATTGTTCCTGCATTAAATTCAGTGGACGGATAGAACTCGTTTCTTATTTTGATGACGTAACATTGTTATGATAAACTATTGTGTGCCTATATTGAACCAGGAAATACGTGGGGAATCACTCTAGGATCGACATTAACCTTGGGAAATTGGAAAATTAAATCTCTTACATAAATTGGCGAACGATAAAGGATCAGATGAACTGAAAAAACAAGAAAATTATTTTAAGTGGCCGAGTGAATTGTAATTATTAGAACATTTTATTATTTTTTAAATATATTTTAGTTCCCTGCAAACCACCGCTAGGGTGTGTGTGCAGGGGGTGACACCAGACTAATTTTGACTAGAATATTTGTACCCCTATCGCGGTCGGACGAAAAAATGACGTCTTAAATCTTCATGCTCTACACTTAATCTCTCTAATTTTACTGACATGATCTTTCCTACCGTAGTACGATGGGGGTAACAATTTTTCTTGCTAGCAGCTCGTCTTGAATGTCTACAGAAGTATTTCAACTACATTGATACGAGTGTAGTGCATTTAGTTGACCTGGAAATCATTTCCACAATGCGAATCATTTAATTTATTCATTGGTAACTAACATTTAAGCTACATTTAATTTTGATGCGTCACACCTGTTTTGGAATTAACACCTGCAAAACACCGGAGCGGTATCTTCCAGGATATCACGCAGAACTCGGTTCTTTCGCCTTCTAGTCAAATTCCCAAAGTAGAAGTAGTTGTTAGAGGGAGACGACCGACGGCTTAAGAGGTCATTTTTGTCATTAGGGGGATGAGGTCATTTTTCTCATTAGGGGAATAGGTGGGGGTAATTTGGCAGAGATAAGATTTTCAGGAAGGAAGGGGCGGAGAGAAACTCAGTGCCGGCAACAGCCTATTCTTGGCAGCCGAAGGCGCCAAGGCGTCACAAAATTTAGCGCCCCATCCGACGGAAGGCGTACTCCACCAGAAGTGATCTCTATACACGGCGCCCAAGAAGGGATCGGGGTAAATTCTGTCTCCACCGGGATTCGAACACTGGCTCTCGGGGTTGTAAGCCCGTAAGCCAGCGCATCAACTCGATTTTTAATTTATTTTTAAAATTCATTTTGGTACTCTAAATGCCACCGCCCCCTACTGATGGTTTTTTTATAAGTATAAGCACACCACTACATGTCTAAAATACTCCTCCCCAATTTTTCTGAGACTCGAATCCGCTGGATGAGACATTGGCAATCTTTCCATTAATCAGAGATCACTTACTGGCTGTGTTCACGCACGACTTCGATTCCTACATGCCTCTTTTCCCTGAAATAGATATGTAAACCCTCATCCGTTTTATCATTTATAACTCCGTCAGCAGATTTCCACTTACAATCGGCGAAACATACCTAATGGTGTACAGTGAAATTAATTAAAAATAGCAAATTTCCACAAAATAAAATTTAATGCGACCGGTTTACAAAGTTACTACATTAGTGATCACTGTTGAGGATGTAATAAAATTGAAACCGGTCGCATTAAATTTTATTTTGTGGAAATTTGCTATTTTTAACTAATCATGATATTCCACCACTTCATGCCTGAAACGTCTCTTTTTAAAATGAAATTGTCTTCATTCTTTGACTCATATTATTTCGTAGTTGCAAGCCAAGTGTTTTTTCGGTGTTAAATTGTAGTTTCATGGTCTAAGCAAAGACTTGTCCACCCTCGTTCTTCTTTTTTTGCAAGGTACATTTGAATGAATTCGAGAAAGGCCAACGCAACTACTTTCGGATTAATTTTCAAATTAAAAAAAAATACAAATTAAATATGTTTGCCGGGGAGGGCCACCACATTCCATTGCTTGATAAATTTGATCCTGGCTAGCTATGGTATTTGCGATTTCTTCACAGTTCTGTATACTCGCAGACACCCCCCTACCACTCATCCTAAAGGTGTCGTACAGGGTACTATGTAAATAAATTACAAAATAAATAATTGACGACCCACCTCCCTCACGTGTTGACAAACGACCAACCCGGCCACCTGGAGAACCTGGGGGGAAGGCACTGCGACCTTCGACGATGGTCCGCCCTGGCAACATGCGACAAGCGCCTCGCGATCCCTTCCCCCGGGAACGAAACATAATTTCGCATTTGAAAGCCCATTTACAAAGAGCGCGCTCGCCCTTTCCACCCCCCCCTCTTTTAAGATTATCGCGACACCCCTTCCCCTAGCGCCGCGTTTGTTGTGAAACACTGGTCGACACACCTCGCGTATCAGCGTTAAAATCAACAAACTACGAGCGCATTTCCCAATCCCTCGCGCCCTTGAATTCCTAGATAACTTTTCAGGTGGACGAAGGAGTACGCGTCAACGTTTCGCCAGTTCAGAAAGATGTCACGTTGGCGCAATGAAATCAATTAAAAAACTTTATATTACCAAGCAACTTGGCACGTGACAACAATGTCGGGCCGACAGTGCGTTTCATGTGGCATGGAATGAAATATTAGTGCCATTATTATTATTAAAATTGTTATACCGATAAACTGATCAAAACTGGCCGCTTGCAAAGCAGTATTTTTAGCGGAATAACATGTTATATTATAACAGCAAATAAGGACGACAAATAATCTCTCACGCAACGTTAACCGTACTTCGCAATCTTAAGCAGACCTTTGAACTCTGTGAGCCAGGGGCTACCGTTAATATCATAATGATCATCTGGATGAAATAACCTATTTTCTGACCCTTGAAAATTTTACTTGCATTCAGAAAACATCCGACAGTAATAAAAAAAACAAATCGGCACATACCAAAGCGTGAGCGCGTGGCGTCCGTTCAATACGTATGATTGAGGTACTATTAATACTACAATTAGTAAATATGCGCATTCTTGGATCGGCTTAATGGGTATCTACGCAATGCCCTACAAGTCGATATAGGGGTGTGTGGCGGGGGTTGTTAGGACAGCAGCCACGCATGCCCAATATGAGTTATATCACCAATAAAGTTATGCATATGTACATTTGCTTAAGCTGTGTACATTTACTTACATTTAGAAACAGCAGTACATATGTACTCATTAATGCCAATATACATTATGCAATAATTGACGCATTTGACTAAATAATTAAATTTTGTTTTTTTTAATCAAAATATTTGTGTATTTGGGATTATTGGTTACTATTGTTCATGGTTTAGATTTTATACTAAAACAGCTACTACTATTACGCTAAAGAGTTATGACACGGGAAGGACTGACCAATTAGGGGAGTCGGCCATAGGGAGTTTGCCATAGACGAAATACAAATTTTTTGATGGAGAGATTAAAATGAAGGTTGAACTTTGGAAGGAGATGGGTGGCAGGGGGTGTGAGGGTGGAAGACTAGGTAAGATATGTATCTCTGCACCGTCAATTCTTGTTTTCTGATGCCCACGTGGGGTTTCGCGAGCAGTTTTTGTGCTGGGGTGAGGGAGTCGACGGTCGAAGACCAAAGAAGCTTAGCCATATAAATTATACAACTCTACCTAAGTTATACTCTGTGAGAGACCAGAGAGGCGTGTGGCAAAGAGTGTTTGAATTCGTAAGAGCAACGAAAATACAAGGGGGCATGGCTACCTCTTTCAATATTTATGCATGGAAGACTGGGTGCTCTAACACCCCCCGCCACACGCCCGTGCGGAGACTTGGGTGCAGAAATTCTATGAATGAATGGATCCCCTCTTACATTTCGGAACTCATGTCCCGCGTTGTGTATCATCAGGCAAATTTTCAGTCGATCCTCGAAATATCAGACGAAATGTACCTTTTTGATATTTTAGTACCCTGTAAGCTAGGGTGTGTGGCAGGGGTAGATTACGCACCAGACTAATTTTGACCCGAATGTGACCCCTACCGCGGTCGGACAACGTTATTCTGATCCTTTGTGGAAAAAAATGACACCTTAAATCTATCTGTTCAACACTTAAATCTCTCTAATTTTATTGATATGATCCCTCCTATCGTAGTACGATAGGGGTAATAAACCATTTTCAACATCACTGCTAAAGAGACATCCTTCCAATTGATGTAAGAGGTGTAATCTGTAATTTAACCTTCGCTCCGTGAGTGATTCCCAGCCTAGCTCCTCTAATATTATTGATGCGCTACTCAGCTGGTTAAGAGAACGTTTTAAAAACCTAGCTCCTCTACGCTGCATATGATCCTATTAAATGGCGTGACTCTTGAAAGTAAATATACGAGGGTGGGCTGAAAACTAATGCACACATGCTTGTAAACCACAAAAAATGACCTTCAGAAGCATGAAGCAAAATGATCTTCCTGGTGGCATGTGGAAGTAACATTCCCCCTTGACACGCATGCGCAGGTTTGAGGTCGTTACATTTATCCAGAGTATTTTGAGAAGCGGAAATATGGAGACATGTTCTAGTACCATGTCCACGAGAGTTAAACAGCGTGCTGTCGTCGAATTTTGAACTGCTGAATATGTGACTCTTACTGAGATCCAACGTCGTTTAAAGATTCTGTTGATAGGTTTACTGAAAATCGATGAGTAGTAAAATTTCGTAGTTGCAATCCTGAAAAAGCCATAATTGTTGATGAAACTTCTTTTGACTGTGTTTTTGGATGCACACAGAGTTTATGAGACCGATTTTCTGGAACGAGGGGCAATGGTAAATTCTTCTCATAATATACAGACTCTAAAACACCTCCGACGTCGAGTTTGTCGTGTAAAAGGCAGCCTGGCGCCAATAATCTTGCAACATTAAATGCTCGTCCACACACCTCGTGTGTAGCTGGAGAGGTTCTGCGAAACCTGAAATTAGAACCGATTCCACACCCTCCTTATTCCCCCAATATTGCGCCTTGCGATTTTAATTTTTTTCCTCGACTCAAAAGACACCACAAGGGTAATCATTTCACGTCGGACGATGAGGTAAAGTTAGCTGTCCTGGATTCGAGAAAAGTCGGAAGGGGTTTTCAGTGACTGAATGAAAAAACTTGTAACACGTGAGGAGAAATGTGTTAGCCTTAACGGTGACTATGTTGAAAAATAAAAATATGATTTTGAAACTTAAGAATTGTATTTTAATGTACTTTTCACCCGATCTTTCCATTAGTTTATGTTCGAGAGCTCTACAAGCATGTGTGCATTACTTTTCAGCCTCCCCTCTTAGTATATAGGGTACCTCGGAAGAACAGGTAAATAAAAACACGTTTGATACGGTGAGTGTAGATTCCATGTCAGAATTTTAGGTTATCAATCCGGAGATTATTTTCGTAGTGGCTCTCCGAGTTATACCTGTACGTATCCCGTCATGGCAGTCACTTAAACCGTTCACAGTTATTTACGGTGACGTCTTCCACCCGCTTTTCTCCTTATTATGTACCCTTGGCCTTGTGCTACAATTCTCCCCCCTCCCCCACGGAGTCCCTTCAATTATGGCCTTCGGTAAGCAATCCCTGTGCCTCCGGAAAGGTCCAATTGCTTGTTTCCACCACTTTCTTCTTTGTGTACGTGCAATCCGACGAAGGCCCTGTCTCTTCGCCCACGCTTTGACATTCTTCCTTGAGAGCTATTTTATCCATTTCATTGTCATCATTCATCCGTCTAACCACATTTCCATCTCCTCCATTCTCCTTTTCTCTAAGGCTACCATCATCTACGTTTCATGCATGTACATTGAAAAGAGGACTCCGTACATAGGTTTTGGTAAGCCTCTCCGTTTGTCTTGGCCAGTTTTGTATCCAACAATTGTTTTTCTTCTTGAAAATCCTTTTCGCCTTCCAAATTCTCCCTACTACATCTACACAATAACCTGCAGGCGCCCACAATGGAATGTGGGGGGGGGGTGTTTAAGGCACCAGCTATGATTATGGCATTATTATTTTTTACATTCACATGAATACGCTTATGTTAACCCATGTACAAACACGCTCGTGCACATGCATCAAGAGTTTCTCTAAATATTTCCCAATTTCTTAATTATCTTTTCTTCCCACAGATCTTTGGCGCATTTATGACAAATCTGAAGAATTTTCTTGGTTTTCGTCTAAATCTTTAATTAACGTTTTCTCCCATAGGTCTCAGATGCTTACTTCGTTGTCTATACGTGGCCAAAATAAAGCGAAGTACCACCTCTCTTTGTCTTCCTTTTCTATTAAATATTGCTACAGTCCGTCTAATGAGACTTATCTCCCTAAGACTGACCCGCATAGTATCCCCTAGTATGTACTACCATTAAAAGTTGCATGTCATTTTACACCCTGTAATCATGTGACTTGTCCTGAGATGCTCAACTCAATCACATTTATTTTATGCTTCACAATATTCTTTTATCTTTTCTTTTACTCCAAAACTTTCAATTTTGTAGAAAAAACTTCTCGATCCCGTCCCTTGTAATATTAAAAAAAAATTTCCTAGGGTCCTCCTCTATGCCAGTGTTATGAGTTTCCAATCTGAATGTTTCTCAGTAGGAGTTTTAAACTCTCTCGTAGTCCATTCAAATTCCTATTGGTCATTAAATAATACATACTCTTTCAGGTAATAATTTTCTGGAACTTAGTTTTCATTTCTTTAATTATAGGTTTGTGATCGCTAATGCCCTCAATTATGTCCACCTTTGTAATGATCCACTGTAATTATTCCACTTACATCTTCAATCGGAAGTACTCTTGTTGACCACTGTCCATATAAGAAGTCGCTTTAACGCCCATAGATTTATCTCCGAAATCAGATAATGGATAACAACGGAATGAAAGCATCTCATAAAATTCTCAGTTGTTTGCAAAAGATGTGAAATTTTTTTGTGGCCAATCCAAAGGTGCATTCAACAATTTACCAAAAAAACGGTTTCTATTTATCTCAAAGTTTAAAGTTAAGATACTAGACATTTAATTTTGTTAACTTTCTAAATCCCCCCTAACTTTAAAATGGGACGACCGGACTGAAAACTTGAGTTGGATCTTTTTCGCCAGTAGATAAACCAATCTCTTCCAATAGTTCCAGCGTCTTCTTTGAAGATTACCTTCCCTACTTTGGTCAAAGAACCTTTAACTAATTCAATCCTTGTTCATCTTTAGGGTGAACTTATTACGTCCACTTCTTAACGCTCCACCGCAACCTATTGCCAACTCGACCGCAAACCTCTCAAGAAATACTTCGAAAAGACGAGAAACGATTCGTTCACCCGAGTCTCTCCGAGGAAGGCGGGGGCGAAGCGGCGTCGGGAGGGAAGGGGAGGGTGGCGAGTGGAGTTTGGTGGGGGCTGGCGAGTGGAGAAACTGGTCGATCCGATGCATTCGCCACCTCCCACTGCACCATCCGCGTGCATCTGGTCCACGTGACCCTCTGGGAGGACGACGGGGGTGAGAGACGAGGGGGAAAGGGGACCCGAGACGATGGCAGGGGTGGTTGCACATATTCGCTCTCGAGGGGGTGGGTTTACGGCAATGGTCGTGCATCGCGTGGGCAGGGGCGTGTGCATCGTGTGCATCCCCTTCGTCCTCCCCCCTGAAAATTGAGTGCGTCGTATTTTGTGGCGGTGCGACCCCGACTCGCAGAGTTCCACGACCCTCTCTCTCCCCTTCGCTTGGATGCAGTCGCCCACACCCCGACCGCCGGCAGCATAACCGGATCGGTAGTAAGGGGAAGACGGGGGGAGGCTCGCCGAGAGGAGGGGCGCCGTCTGGTGCGGCCCCGACTGCGGCCATTAATCGCGCGCGATTCTACGAATATTTTCGGCCAACCTCACGTTGAACTGCACGCGAGGGATGCCTCTCTATTTCCGGACGAAAACAAACGCGCTGTAATCAACCCAAGGGTTGCGTTTGATAGGTGACGATAGAGGTCAACTCGAACGAACGCCGCATTACACTTATTAATGAATCGATTATTTTAGCCTAGAATCGCAAAACTGCCTCTTTTATCCGCTTTTCTCGCCAAGAGTGGTATGAAACAGCGAATGCCCAATATTACTAATTGTTCCATTTCGAAATAATAAACTCCAGAGCGCGTGGAATTCATAAAACGACGGCGTAATAACAAAAGCCAGTTCATTTCGTAGGAATATGGGGTATTTGTCGTCTGGTGCCCGAAATCGCACGGCTGGATGTGTCGAGAGAAACGAGAACCGGGTTTGAACCCGGGCCCACCGGTCGGTATCCCGAACGGAGATGCATCACTAACACCGCACCGACCTGATCCTCCAACATGTTCAACATCAAAGACCTTTTATAATTTTTCCACCTTAAGTCCGCTCGAGGTAATTTGCACAAGAAACTTGGAAGGTAACTTTCGCCGTAAAAGGCGGCCATGTTGCACGTGGATCGGGTCACTATTCGCGGAAGTTCTCGTTCAAAGAGACTCCCTTCCTTGCAAATTTCTTGTTCGTGCACGGCTATTGAATGGAATCACGCGATCGGAGCGCTCGTACGTAAAACGCTCGCTCAGCGATGCGCTACTGTTGGTCATCATTGTGGCGGAGCCAAATCAGATGACCACGATAAATATCCAGCAGCGTTGAATATGTATTAATCTGAATCATCATCTCGGTTTATTTATCTTCGGACATCTCAACAATAAACGCACTGACTATCGATTGCCACTTGTGGAGCCCCACTGCCCCAAGGGGCTTCTCATAAAAGATTCTTTGGCCGTACGAACGCCTCGTCAATCCAAGTCGTGGAAGTTGGATATCAAGAAGCGGTGACTGCACCCGTCAAGCATTCTTTATACCTCGTGTCAGGCTTAAAATGGCTGAAGATCCACTCGCGGTTAGGAACTGTCTTAGATAGAATTCTTCATTCAAAGTGAATGAAACCTGGAATACATGTTCAATATTAATAATGGTGCACAGCGGGAATTCCTACTTCCAGACCATAATGCTCGAGATTGGGGTATACCCATATGTCCTTAGCAAGAGGTGTCCTTAAGTTAACAGTGAGACCGATAGGCTTCTTATATTTTCCGTTTCATGTACATAAGATAACAATTTGAGGTTACTTGAAAGACTACATTAAACGTCAATTCTTATTTGAATGAGATCCATGACATTAATATCAATAAAAATACATTATCAAATTGTGACAATATGCTAATTCTACATTAGGTAATGATTGCCACTTGATACGCAAATGTGATGAACTCATTCTTTAGTTTGGTCACTACAGCTTGTTAAAAACTATTCCTCAACTTTTCATTGCACATCACTTAAGCTACTCCACGTGTCGTGATTTATTTTTGAAATTCAGAATATCTTTAACCGTTCCAATTGACACAGTGCATTAACGTAATATCTGGCAAATAATTTTTCAGCTGAAATTCACTGTCGAATCCGCCACGTATTTTAAGCAAATTTGAGTGTCGGAATGGAAATACATGGAAGGTGTCCGCCCCAGATTAAGAAAAAAAAGCGTCTTTATAGAATGGCAGGAGTGGGGGCAAACATTTTTTAGGATTGCGTACAAAGCCGCCAGGAAACGAAATACGGTTCGTAAGCCGCAGTTGTCCGCCAACAGAGGTCGTAGTAGTATTCATCATTCGTGGTTGTATATAAAAAAAGGATTTATGCATTATGTTCCCAAAAACAAATAGACAGTAAATTTGAAGAAGAATGATCTGGTACTTTCCCGGCGAATAATGTTTTCCAAGGTTATTCGGGTCTCCCACCGGGTCCACGTTCGTAGAGTTGCCGACGTTTCAATGGCCGAGTCGTCCATCGTCTTCAGGGCTTCAAGGCCTGAAGACGATGGACGACTCGGCCATTGAAACGTCGGCAACTCTACGAACGTGGACCCGGTGGGAGACCCGAATAACCTTGGAGAAGAGACAGTAAATTTCATTTTTCAACAAGACTCTTCAAGACATACATCGGCCTGCGTAAGGTGGATGAACCTGAATGATATTGCTGAATAAATCGCAAAAATTCTTCTCGAAATCAGAGAGAAATTTGACATGTGGCTATTTATTTTGCCTTACGAACTCTGACGATTAGAGAGGTAACTTTTGGTCACTCCAATGCTATCGCAGATGACGTGACTTATTTAATCTACTTCAAAAGTGACTTCGCCTTCAGCATAAATAAATCTTTCGCCATCAAAATAAGTACTGCTGTGCGAGGGTGCTGTAGCACTTATTTGCGGTACTGCAGTGCTCTACTCGTGGTATTAGTTCATTCATTGATTATAATGCATATTAGCTAACATTAAAAAAACTCATGCAAATACATAAATTCTACATGCCTATGTAAATGTAATAATCGGCGAGTAACACTTAATGATTGGATAAATGTCTTTGTGTTACACCACAAAAATATGTTTCCACTTACATGTGTCTCGTGTGGGGGTGCCTGGGTTCGATTTTTTTATGATTGAGTATCGTAAGGGGGGGGGGGACTGAATGCATGAATCTTGACGGAGTCCATCTCTCTTATTTTATCCCGATGATGGTCGAATCCACTAATACGATGTGGTCCTGCCATATTAATCCCCACGGTGTCGCAGAAGGAAACTCCCGTGCCGTCTTGCCTGCTCTCTTCGTGAATCAGGATGCTCCCTACTTAATTTCCTCAAAATACTCGTCCCTTTCAGTCTCTTCCCAATTTTTTAACATACCCGGCGGACTTTCACAGCACATTTTCCAATTCATTAATTAACGCTTTTACATACTACATGTACGTGTATAATTAAACCTAGCTTCTTTACGGTTGATCTGCATACTCTTCCAATGCGTGTACCCCTTGATATGTTTGAAGTCAGTGCAACAGCCGAATATTTTACCTGTACTGACATGCTTAACTACATCTGTAACTGTATTTTATTATTAATGATTTTTTTTAACTTTTGTTTTTGTTCCTAAGGTTCAGTGCTGTATATTTTCCAACATTTAATTCCAAAACCCATTCCTCTTTCCACAGCGATATCTGTTCGGAATCGTTAAAGGGCGGCCCACTATCTGCCGGTGTCATTATTTTTCCGATATCACTGTCTCTCTTGCAAATAATATCTACACGTATTATCGCTGCTTAAACGTATGAGCTTAGGTTGTCAATGAAGTAGAGTAAGAGTTCTCTATAACAATTCCCTGCGGCACTCATGAATTTACATCTTCCTTCAATGGACTCAACCCGATGAAGACTATTCTATTCGGCAGTGGTTAGATAAGAAGTACCTGAATCATATTAGCCACTTTCTCGTCGTACTTATAAAGTATCTTTCAACAGCCCACCATGCTAAGGTGGTGGAATATCTCGAATTAATGTGTTCCGTGCGATTTGGAGAGGTTAAGCGGAATTTTAGCGAGTACACCTCGGTGCGAGAAGAATAATCGTACGACTCATGGAATACGAACGAGCAGAATTATCTATTATTATTGTCCCGTGGTCAATAACCCACAACCGATACGCCATTTTTGTCGTGGAATTCAGTGAATTCGTCCAAGCGTGTTCACGTCTGTATGAGCAGGAAATTTGGCGAGGGCGTGATCCGTCCCCCATCCCTCCGCGCTCCTTTCACTCTCTCCCCGCCGGTAGGGCCAAGTTTTTCGCCTTTCCTCCCTTCACCCCACCCCCCCTCCTCCTCGCCCGGAAAGCCCGCACGTGTTCCGGGGGGGGGCCCGCCGACGGGTTGGTTGGGATTCGGGGGGGGGGGGGGGGGGGAAAGGAGGAAGGAAAGGGCCGCCACCATAAACAAAAGGAATTCCGAGAACGGCTTCCGAGCAGACGGGCGCCTTCTTCAAAAAAGAAAGAAAGACACTTCAACCGCCCGGATAATTTTTTCGCCGCACATCGTGTGTGTGCGTCTAGGGGTGCGTACGTTTTCGGCCCTCGAATCGCCGCCTCTTCGCGGGGCACGTATTGCGTGCCTTTCCGGGCGACGGGTCTTCTGCGAGGGGGAGAGAGGACATGCGGGATGATTTAATGAAAGACCGTCTCACTCTTCATTATGCACAAACTTAATAAGTGAGTGAGTCAACTTGCGGACACCTGAAAGGGATTCGCTGGTGCAACCACACACTGCGTATAGGACCAAACAACTGACACCCATGAACACCAAGTTTATTTCAAATACTCTTCTTTCAACAAAAAAAACTAACCAAAAACCCGACAAATGTTTCCACAGTTGAGAAAAAAGGTCATCCGATACCATTTGGCGTGTGATTCTGATACTTTTCGTGGGGTATACACAGTAGGAGGCCCCGTTCCCAAAACTCTGCCACCTGTGGTTTCAAAGGGAGCCCAGCCACTCTTGCCCTCCTTTTTGTAAGCTACTACTCTACGTTTACCCAATACCACACTACCCGCTACAAGGGCATGTGGCGGGAGCAATTAAGGCAGAAGCGATGCATGCTAAGTTATCGGTTTATAGGTCTTCGTGAATATACGTTAGCCCATATACATGCACGAGCATTATTATAAATAAACTTTGTAAAATAAAAAAAAATACATTAGCACCGTACTACCGATTTCATCACAGAGGTGACATCTTCACGTACGAATTTCTGACAGAACACATGACAACACATGTATATACGTGAAGGCTTGAAGAAAAAGATGACGATAGTAGAGGTGAGGGGGTACTACTGGTAGTGACTCCGCGGAGGTGCTGAAATGGGAGTTTTTTTTAGGAGGAAGTGGGTGTGAATAGGAGGTTAGGGGATTGAGGGGGGTTGCCGGCTGAGCACGGCACAATCAGTGGGGAGGGGGAAAGTAGTATGGTGGCTAATAAGTATTAAGGTGACATTCAAATACTTTCCCCCTCCCTCTCTCCCCCCCCCCGCGGGATCTTACTTCCTGCGCGACCCCCACTGATTGCGCAACGTAAAACCGGTAGTATCGTGTTAATACATTTTGTCGTGAATTGGACGAAGTTTATTTTATTCCTCAGGATGAATGTTCACAAGGTTGAACCCTATACCATTGGAATTAGGGATGCGCTTCTTAAATTAGAGTGCAGGCCGGTGAGCAAATAAAAGAGTGGGTATTTACTTATTGCCTAATAATTAAGTTTCAAATGAAATAATTATCAGTGCCATAAGTGTAGGCACTAGACGCAAATAACGTGAATTATATTGGATAGAAAGCTTTATGAAGGATTTGATGGTAATGAGAAATAATTCCTCGTTAATTAATCAAGCAATCCTAATGTCAAGGAAACAATATCTGAATTGGTCTGTTTAAAACGATAAACTCGCTAATATCAAATCCTTATTCAAAGCACGGGCGCAGACATAATTATTAGAACTGAAAGCTGTATTTAAGGGGAAATGTGCAATTCACAATAGCACACTCACCAGACAAACAAACTTCTTATTGGTTAATTTTAAAATCACATGCTGAATAATAAGTTACACACTTATTGTTTAAAAACCTACTTTTAGGAGGAGATGTTGGTAATGCAGTGATGACTGCTATTTTGGTGATAGTTGAAGAAAATGACTGAAACATTTTAATATTACATTTGACATTTGCAGTCGAAAGAGTGGAGAGAGCGGTGCATCGACAGAGTCGGCTATTTTGTGGATGACGTACACCATCCACTCAGTTATGCTTTCGTAAATTTGATTGGGATTTATTTGGGAAGCGATAACCTGGTTCTCTAGTGTCAATCAAGTAAATAAACATCGGAGGTGTGTTATTTAAAAGATACGAGTAAGCCCCGTGTTTTAATGTCAATTACCTTTTCAGCAAAAAGGAACTTTGTGTGTCTTAGCATCTATTATCGGTAGTAATAATTTTTGCACGGAATTATTCGGGCATTTTTATGGGAAAAATATATTTGAAGGTTGGTAGTGGTCATGCAGTAATAATAACATGATAAGAGATGAAATTTCATGATTTTTCGTAATAAAGCTTTGTCTAATGGTCGTTAGACGAGTATTATTTATTTACTTTTCGCCAGGGAAAAACACTAGAAGGTAAATTTTGTAATTCGCGGCAAGTTATCGGAGATGACTGTATTTAACCACCCTCCCGTCTCTCTCTTCTGCAGGACCGGGAGCGCACCAAAATGGCACCGACCATCTGCTATAGGGGGGACGTATCCAGCAAATTCCACCGGCGACGAGAGAAAGGCCGTCAAGGCGGAGGCGGGGTCAGCAGCCCCCCGAGGCAACAACAGAGCACGACGCCCCCGTCGCCCGGCGAGGGGGACGCCGCGCCCCGGACTGAAGAAGGTAAAAGACCCCTCCCCCCCATGACTGCTGATTATTGGATTTCGTACAGCATTATTTTTACATCAATTCTAACTGGCGTTCATGATGCTCACGTTGTTGTAGTTACCTCGAATCATGAGAAGAAAAAGCCCATAAAAACTCTTCCTCCCACCTCTTTCCTGAATTATTAAGTAGTTCTGCGGGAATGCTGTCCACCCCCACGATCGTATTCGAATTCAGTACTCTCGATGCACTATATATCGCGCGATCCAGTATGAACGGGGCCTACGCTATCCTCATTTACGTCACATTATTTTCCTATGTTTAAATTTTTTGATCTTATATCCTTACCATACAGACCCACTCGTCGATCGTTCGCCGATGACCGTGAAAATGAAAATTCTTGTGGAATCTGCCAAGTTAGTCTTCCCTCATTGAGGCCCAGGTTGTGTTTTGTCGGAAGAGGCAAAGAAATGCAACCTTGTACAGTCTGTATCCATCCAAAATCTACCCTAAAAATATAATAATAATTAAAACAATTTTAATTCTGCGGAAATATGTGTAACTGTTCCAAGGACGTCGAGTGTTCGCTCTTTAGATTCGCAGTGCAGCAACAAACCTTGGGCGGAATCCGGCAAATGCCTCTCCATAAGTGACCGTATCCGACCCCACTTCTAACACATGCCCTTTGACTCTTAAAATCAAAACTACTTCCACATCTGACCTATATTTAACGCTCAAAAACAAGTGTCACGCTTTAAACGGTTAACTCCCACTTTTGTAGTAATGTTCGACCCTTGTCTTTGTCCTTATCGGAAATTAATGGTTTTGATAAGGTTGGAGGAAAAGGGACCCTTATGTCTGGGGAAACAGCATACAGTTTTGATGATAAACCTTGTCATTAATGACTTTCCCCGTCTCGAACAGGTGCTGTCGGATAAGAGCACCATCGTACGTGCGACCACTTCTTCCCCTACTCCGAGACCGCTGCTTAGGTAAATCCGTCAATCAGTGGGTAAAGGGAGGGAATTATTGTGATTGGTAGCGTTATTGTCCGCCGTAATATAATGCCTCCCTTACGAAGTAGGGTCCAACTGGAGGGAGCTGTTGGATCGTGGTCCTCGACGTAAATACGAGGGTAGGCCCAGAAGTACCCGACCCAACAAAGATAAAACAAAAATTTTGAAAAAAAATGTACTTATTTTTCAACATAATCTCCTTTCAGCTCTGTATACTTTTCCCAGCTATGTTCAATAAGTTCGATACCCTTTTTATAATAAGAACTGTCTTGCTCCTCAAAATAGCCATAAACTGCCGACATCACTTCTTCAGGGTTGGAAAATCTTTTGACCGCCGAGCCATTTTTCAAGTTTACGAACAGAAAATAATCCAAGTGGTCTATAATCCGGCGAATAGGGTGCATGAGGTAGCAATTCAAACCTTAATTAATGAATTTTGGCCATTGCAATAACGGATTTGTGAGCTGGTGCATTGTCTTGATGAAACAGCACTTTCTTCTTAGCCAAATGCGGCCTCTTTTGCTTGATTTATTCGCTCAAACGTTGCAATAAGTTCGCATACTGCTATGGGAGGACGGGGATCGGTTCTTCAGGTGACGCGGTCGGTGAAGGAGGCCACACGGGGCGTGGGTCACTCCAAATTACCGAGTGCAGTACACGTACGAGCTAACGACACCACGCACCACGGATCTGAAGAAATCCTGCTTTATCTCCTGAACCTCGTGAACCTAGGTCACACACAAACAATGCAAAAATACATAAAAAGAAACAGCCTCACAACCACTGGATCAATCGGGTGAGTTAAGGAATAAGTGGACTCTCAGCGATTGAGAGACTGTGAGCGCGATTCTGGGTTTCCTTTTTTATTTTATTTTTTTCATTCCTGTGAGATTGACGGGTCCCTGGCATAGGAGAAATCCTTGCAAACCCCAAGTGTGTGTGTGAGTGCGTTTCACGAGGTTCACTCTTATTCCTTAACACATCCAAGTGATCGATGGGTTGTGAGCCTATATCATTTTGTTTATTTTTGCATTATTTTTGTGTAATTGAGGTTCGTGAGGGTCCCTATTTCCTAAAAAGACCCGAGTGGATTGTGTGTTTCAATTATCATGTAACTTGTCACTTTGTTTTTCTTTTACCTACCCTCAAACACAAACCCAGTACCAACCATAGTTTACGGCGTTGACTATTTCGTCTTTCCATTGTTTCACGGCCGTAGGTACGTTCGTTTTACTGAAACAATAAATAATATCAAATTTAATTGTCAACGAATGAAAAAATAAAACGAACATAAAACGTATATTTGAAATTAAAATGGCAGACGTCGTCGCAAGAAATAAAAGTAGGTTTACAGATTATTGAGAAGACAGGGAGGTTTTTTTGACCGAAAGATTGCATAATCTACAGAAGAGACGGAACAGAACAGATAGATAGTAGAATACCCATCATAGTTACCTCACAACACTTTTGCTATCGTCAGGAAAGAGACGAAAACTGTAGAGGAAGTGTTAGACGTCATTTCAAGTATAAAATCACAGAAGCCTATTAATAAGTTTGCCAGATTTATATTGGGGAACTAATTTATTTGAATAACGTCATTAAACTGCTCCAATCGCCACGCGAACATTACAAATCAGCTTCGAATCGATAATCCAGGGACCGATGTCGTATCAAGGAAGGACGCAAATTCATCCACATGTCCCAAAAAGAGAATTGAAACTGGTGAAAACAATAACCGCTGGCTGATGCAACAAAAATCATTCGCTTTGACTGGAATTCGAACCAGGATCCCTCGCCTGTGGGCCGAGTCCCAGCAAAGCTACCGCGGTCCTCTCTTACGTACACTGCGAATCGTCAGGGCTGGTTTTCAGAGGAACAGGATGCTCCCATCTATTTACCGAACATGAATTTGTACCAATTAATCTAATTTGTAGTCGTACTAACTGTGCCACAAGGGACATGCATTTTTGATTTGCTGGAAGTTGCTACGTGCTACGCTAAATATGTTTTTCAAGGTAAGTAAGTGTACAGTTATGACCCTTACTGAAGGTGATTTGTGCCTCTCATGTGAGAAATGGTAACTGGTCTGTTGGAAGGAAGTTCAGGCCATGCAGGTAAACCTTGGGCCTCCTGCCCTCTTCCTGCGTCTCCCCCGACCCCCATGCCGCGCCACCGACGGCGGGCATAGGATGTTAGAACGAATCGGACTGTATTTCATTTTTGACCTCGCGTAAACCCTAATTGTTCGTAAAAGGAGAGACAGGTGAACACTATGTCCTCCGCAAGTGTTCAGGTGAATAACCTTCTGATCGCAATTGGTGCAAGAAGATGGTATTTAAATAGATATTTTAGTAACCTGCAACCCACCGCTAGGGTATGTGGCGGGAGATGAATAAAAATCAGACTAATTTTGACCCAAATATGACCCCTATCGCGGTCGGACAATGTTATTCTGTTCCCTTATCGTTCGTGGAAAATTATCGATATGATCTCTCCTAACGTTAAACGATGAGGGTAATAATACATTTTCAACGTCACTGCTAAAGAGATGTCCTCCCAATTTATGTAATAGCTTCAATCTGTAATTTAACCTTAGCTCCATGAGTGATTCCCAGCCTAGCTGCTCTAATATTTGGATACGCTACTTTGTTTGTCGTAACAACGTTTTAAAAATCTAGCACCTCTACGCTGTACGCGATCCAATTCGGCAATCAATTCAACTTCGTGAGGATCCCATATACTAGTAGGATATTCTAGAGGCCTAACTAGCGACAGATAACATTTCTCTTTGACCTTTTCATCACATTCATCCAGAACTCTTCCAATAAATCCTAGCTTCCCGTGCAGGCAAGCGGTGCTGGATTTCACTCACATATTCTGTATTCCGTCAGGCTTGACAGGGGGATCACCAGGGCTACGCAGGGGATTCAGATACCCTGGCTCTTTTCAAAAGTCTCGTGGTCAGCCCTGCTCGCTTATCTTCGTGTTTGGAATGACTCCGATCCATCCTGTATTTTCCGCAATCCAGTCGCGCTCACTTTCTTTAGGCAGTAGCGCTTCCTGAATAAGGCTGGCTATTCTTTGAACTTATCCGATTTCCTAATTGAAACTTTCCCCAATAGATCCGAAATGCCTGCCTTTGGTGATATACATACATAAACGAGATCAGTCAGTCCCCCTTTCAAACCCCGCGCACACTCTGCCCCATCCCATCCATCCACGCCCATCCCGTGCGATGACGACCCAATGGTCCTCGGACGGCGGCCAACAACATCCTAAAGATTCGTGGAGCCACATCGCCTGCTTCAGGTAAACACGATCTGGTCTCAATTGCTGATAGAGAGAGAGAGAAAGCGCGATTTGTGGCGGCCATTCGCACGATGACATTCAACCCTTTTTCCCTCTCCTCCCACCGCCCACGCCTTCCGCGGACGGTTACCAAGGAGACGACGCACGCGGAAAGACGAGTGAGAGGGAGGAGGGCGGAGGAAGGGAGGGATATGTCGCTCCTTTCCGTTCGAAGCGGTGTTCTGCGCGAGTGCTCCATGGACAGCTTCCCTCTCCCTCTCGCTCCGTCCACGTGTGCTGACCCTGCCCTCCCCTCCGGCCCCTCCCGGCGTCGCTGACCTCATTCCCGAATGCAAGGGGTCCCCCCCCCCGCTATTCCCCTTCGCCCCCCCCCTCATCTCCGCCGCCTCTTCCCCCTCCCCATTGCACAACCTTCGCCTCTTCTAGGGTTGGGGTGGGAGGTGGTACGCCACTCCGCTCCACCCCTCCCAATGTTGCCATTTTAGCGCTTCCGGCGCTAAATTCGGCGTTACTCATTGTTGGTTCCGTGTTCTCCGGGGGCGTTGGAGCTTGACGAACCTAAGCGCCCTCCGTTATTTTTGTTCGTCGGGGATATTATCCTTTCTTAGGCTTTTGCCGAAGTGTCCGCGAGATAAGACTCATGGATTATATCAAATGAAGGAGTCGGCTCTTTTAAAAGGCAAAGATTCCTGCTTTGTTTAACTTAGCAGCAAAATTATTTGATTTTGACTAAAAAGTGATTAGGTTTTTTTTCGCTTATGAAGGAGGCAAACACCTGCAGACCGGATTATGAAGAGTGAGGTAAATCTCTCTCGTGGCGTTGCAAAAGACGCATTGCGAACGCATCATTGGATCCTGGGTGGGCTGTTAATCGTATATATAAAATGAATTGCAGGAGAATAATTGTCAATTTTAAATGAAAAGATTTGGAAACATCGGACTCCGAATTAATTCATCTACGCTTCCATGATACCACGCATGCCACCGGCATTGTGTGTGGCATGGGGTACATTCACAACACGCGAAGTTGTCATCACGTGCGGTACATAGAAAAGCAGTGGTAACAAAAAAATCACTGTCACATTAGACAATGAAGAATTATTTGCGCCAAATCGGAATGGGAAGGGTTCATTACCTCTATCAAAGAAAGACGCTTGTTATCCCTGAAACAAATTATTCAAGTATGTCAAGCAAGAATACAAAAAATGCCGACTAGGTATGTAAAAAAAAGAAAAAAATACTGACACTTCGAGGTACTGTGTGCTGGCATAGGCAATTCCCGCTGTTATACAAAAGTGTGTTCATGATTTCTCGAATATTTCATTGGGAGTTTCGAAGTAAAGAGTTCCGCTGGGGTTCTGGGGTTGTGTTCGGACCGGGAGAGGGCGTCGATACTACATTCATTCAATTTATCTTTTACGTCTAAGTACGAGTAGCAACTCACGATTTGGATTGATGATGATGTTAGAGGCGTGTGTTATCAAAGGTCGCCGGCAAGAATGCATGCGTATTTTTCCACAATTTCTGCATTTTTTAAAAGGAGCGACGAAATGATTATCGAGTTTAAGTCGTAGACCGTTTAAACTGGGAAGTGATTCACGAGAATTACTCCGTCTGGAAGCTAGCCCGAACACTACGTCGGAAGAAAACTCCTCAACCATCGCTACTCCATAACGGCCGTCTGGCGTACGGGGACAAATAAAAAGACAATACCTTCGCGGACGTGCTTGAGAAAATATTCAAAAACTCTATTGCCGGCCCCTCGATTTCTCTCTCACCATCACCTCAGGTCCCTCTCATTGAACTTGTCGAGCTAACAATTATTCTATTAGCGACCAAACACAAATCGGCTACTGGCCATGACAACATTTCCTACCGTCTCCTCAAGAACCTTCCGAAACCTTTCCTTCTTCACCTTCTCTCTATCCTCAACAAGGCCCCAACAACTACCGTCCAATTGGCCTTCTTCCCGGTCTCGGGAAGCTACTAGAAAAATAGTTGCTTGCTAGGCTACAGGAAGAAGTCCTTACTCTTGAGATTCTCAGTTCGGAGCAAACTGGCTTCCGTCACAGCCTTCACCCATCAAATTGTTCGGCTCGTGGAACAAATCTCCTTCGGTTTTAGCATCCACAAACATACCCAGGTAGCATTCTTGGACCTCCAAAGAACCTTCGATACATTTTGGTCAGAAGGACTCCTAAAATTAAAAGAGTCCAAGCTATCGCTCTACCTGAAACAAATTCTGCAATAGTTTTGGCAAAACCGTTTTTTCTTCGTCGCTGTCAACGCAGCGACATCCTCAACCCGTCCTATCACCGCTGGCGTTCCACAAGGGGCCATCCTCACTCCAAACTTCTTCAATCTGTATATAAACGACATCCCATCTCATGGCAACAACTAGCTATATCTTTATGCCGATGACACGGCAGTTGCCTCCACCTTGTTTGATCCAAACGTCGCTGCCGACAACATCCAGGAACACCTGGACGAAATTGAAGACTGAATGACGAAATGGAAACTTTCCGTCAACCCCTCAAATAAATATGTCAATTTGAATTTCGCGCGCAGCTGGAAGAGATGCGACGGCTCAAGACTCTTCTACGGCAACGCCCGCATTCCCCAAGCTACTTCAGGAAAGTTCCCGGGAGTACACCAAGACAAAAAGCTCACTTGGAACACACACATCGAACAAAGTCGCAGCAAAGCTAACGCCGCACTCTACTCAATTTACCCGCTAATTAAATCTACAAGTCCCCTTCGGTTAATCACCAAAGTTCTACCGTATAAAGCCATGATCCGACCAATCCTCTCCCACGGCTACCCTTCATGGGGATCCGTAGCTGCCACCCGTATACATAAACTCATTACATTCCAAAATAAAACCCTACGTAACTGGGCACCGTGGTTTGTCCGGAATTCATACATCCAATATAATTCAAACATTCCTAATTTTAATCTCCACTTGAGTAAAATAGCTAACTCCTTCGCTCAGTCATTACAAAAGACTCAAGAATCCACTATTCACTGAATTATGGTCGCATGACGAAAACCCGCATTTCAAACACAAGCGTCCAAAATACTCCATCGTGACAAGACATCCATACACCCCTCCACCTACGTAAAACAAACTCTGAAGAAATCCTTCATTTGTAACAAACCTCCTTAGTTCCGTCTATATCTTGCCACCGAACATCAGCTCCCACGAAAATCAGGTGAAAATGCGTTTCATACGCAGTGATCATTCCTGGCGTGGCGTGGGAAGTGATCCACGGAAGCCGGTACGGAATTCCCAGGATTCTCCCTTTTCGTCATATCTCACACTGCGCCATATTATCCAAGTTTAGTTCGTATATTCGGTGCCTCGATTTGAATCGTACCCTGTAACTTTCTGAGCATCTTAGAATTGCTTCCTCTCTCATCTCGTTCATCGTAGTTCACGAGCACACTTCGTCTTACTGAAAATGTTTCACGATCGAATATTCCACGAACATTCCCAAAATACCTGATCAAGGGTTTCTCCCGTGGACTACAACATCCCCAATTACACGGTACTTTTGTTAAATTCTAAAAAGAAATTTATGATTGTAAGGTGACCCTAAGTTACGTAAAGAAAGGATATTTTGGTAAGATAACTGACATGCTCGGCATTACGTGCATACGAATCGGACGGGATTAATTCGAGTAAATTGAAACGAGGCGAGGACTCGAGATCTTGACATTCATCATAAAGATATCGAGTAGCACACGTCTGAAAGAATGTGCGGGGCCGCCCGGAGGATCATTATGAATGATTTCGTTGGACGGGTTCCTGGAAGACGCAATGAGAAAGTAAGGGCGTTAAGTAAGGAGTGTTAGATTGATCACTGGGGAGGACACATTTGGAGCACGTGGTTATATTTGGCATCCTCCGCGAAGGGTGTTGATTGACTCCGAATTGACAGATGACAAAAGTAAGAGGAGAAGGTCAGCGAGAGGTCCGTGTGAAAAATAGCCTCGAGAAGAAAGTGGGAATGACGAAACAAGAAAACACTGGGGTGGGGAGGTCCCTCTACAGTGAACGACGGGAGGGAGATACGGCTACTTTCAGAATGGTTCCAAGGGGGTCATTCCAGTCAAGACGCACGGAATAGAGAGGACCAATGGGGCAGCACGCCCCGTCGGGCGAATCAGATCACCGAGATAGGGCGAGGGAAACAGTACCCAGCGCAGCGTATTTAAATACTCGTTCTTCCCCCCAACTCCACCCAAGTCGCGGGCACGTCAAAACCAAGGTGAGACACACTAAAATTGATACACCTTTAAAGTTATCTGTCAGTCCTTAAACGAGCACTGGGCATTTATCCACGTTGACATAATTAGTGGTTCGCGTGTCGTATTTTTCTCCGCACACACGTCCTTCGACTCCCACGGTGTAATATAAGCAATTTATCCTGTGTGTATGGATGTAAATGTGATTGTCTGTATGTGTTTATATATATTATAAATATAAATATATATATATATATATATATATATATATATATATATATATATATATATATATATATATATATATATATATATATATATATATATATACGACACAACTACCAAATAAATATTTTGTAACTCCTAACAAAACACAATCCAGAAACGTACTCTACATCAGGTCCCTCTTCATCTCTGTGTATTTGGTTCCTCCCTTCATCCCGTCCAACATCCCTATCCTGTTCCTGCCCTTTCCTCGTTTGCCTAACATTCTCCCCTCTATTACCTTCTTCAACATCCCACTACCGCTCAATACACCTTTCATCCATTTTTCCTGCCTCCATAGGATTTCTCTCAACAAACCCCTCTCCTCACCCACCATCTCCAGTACTTCCTCATTTGTTTTCCTTTCGGTCCATTTCATCTTCTCCATTCTTCTCCACACCCACATTTCAAAAGCCTCCAATCTACGTCTATCCTCTTGCTTCAGTGACCACGTTTCCGCGCCGTACGTAACTACGCTCCACATCTAAGTTTTACGAGTATTTTCTTAACCTCCCTACTCAATGTCCCCGCCGTCAACTCCCTCCTCCTTGAGAAAGCCTCCTTGCCTAGCGCAATTTTTCTCCGTACGTCCCTACTACTTTGACCGTGTTGTTCCAAAATACTTGCGAGATACGTAAACTGAACAGTGATAAATTCGCACAGCTTCCCGGGAGCGGATGCGGACTCTGACCACAATTTAGTTGTTATGAAATGTAACGTCCATTTCAAAAAGATAAGGCATAAGGTGGGTTAGGAAATGGAATGTAGAAGCATAAAATGGATTAACAAGGAATGAGTATCAGCAGGCTGTGGAGAAAACCATGGACGACGGTAAAGAGCTGAGTACTATCGAAGGAAAATGGGAATTTATCAAGAAAGTAATATCGAAAGCCGCAAAAGACACTATAATAACCGTTAACGGGAGGACAAGGAAATTATGGATCACGGATGAAATGATTACAAAGATGAATGAGAGAAGAAAATGGAAGAATGTAAACACAGAGTTAGGCAAAATGAAGTCCAAAGATGTAAACAATAAATTAAGACGGGCCACAAATAAAGCAAAAGAAGCATGTTGGAAAACGCAATGCGAGGATATGGAAAGTTTACAAAGGAAGGGTGAAATTGGTGCGCTATACAACAAGGTTAAGTTAATATCGGGATGTAAGAAGGCAAGATATTTGCTAACAGTTAAAAATAAGTGAGTTAAGATAATAGTTGAACCGGAAAAAATCCAAGAGAGATGGAAGGAATATATAGAAACACTGTATGGTAGAGAACTTAGGCCGACAAGGTTAGACATAGAAAAGGAACATGACGTAGAAGAAGATAGCTTAGGTCCAGGCATACTCGACGATGAAATAGAAAGGGCATTAAAGGAGATAAAAGCAAATAAGGCCGTGGGGTGGACAACATTCCTGTGGAACTGTTGAAATGTTTAGGAAAATGTAGGAAGAAGACTCTATATGGACTGATTCGTAGTATCTATGAGGAAGGAATCTGGCCGGAAGACTTTGTAATATCAGTGTTAGTTCCTATTCCGAAAAAAGTAAAGGCTACGTTATGTGAGGACTACAGAACAATAAGCTTGATATCCCACGCAGCTAAAGTTATTTTCAGGACCATCAACAAAAGGATACAGAGTAGGGCAAATGATTACTTACAAGACATTTATTTAATAGCTATGTCCGGCACCGGTAGATTACCGTATAAAAATTGATATAAACACAGAAGATTTTTAAATATAGAAACACAAAGAAAGGACACACATGTAGTTATCACGTTTCGAAGGTACGGCCGTCAAAAACTACATATATGTGTTCTTTCTTTGGGTTTCTATTTTTTAAAAATCTACATCTGTTTTTATACATTTTTGTGTCACCGAAGAGTGTTCAATTTCGAAGATACTTTAATCTACTGGTTAAGGTAGGTTTTTGGATGGACACAACTATCAAATAAATATCTTGTGACTCCAAATTTCACACGCCCTCGGGTAATGGGTGAACTCCATCATTACTTACCAAATCGACCTTCGGGTTGAATACTGTTTTTATGGTTGTAAATAAATTTTTATTAATGCACGCTTAATCACAGGATGTATCGAAAGCAATCTTTCGTATGGATCGATATACTGGTCGTAATTCGATATCTTTGATATCAAGTTTCCGACTAATTACACGGTAGTGTTTATTCGTACAGTTGTTCATTTCCATAGATGGAGCACTTGAACTGAACGATTTACATACCGATAAAACGAATTTTTTTCTCTTCTCACTGCCTGAATGACGGTGGATATTATGAACTCGATTAAACGGGGTTAATGGATATGAATTTATAATAAAACCTACATATTATAAAATCGATAAAAACCAAGTGAACGGGCGTCTATTCTTTTTCGAACGTACGCCTCCCCTCTGCCCTTGTAAGCATTGGGCATAGCCGGTGTGCACTCCCCGGTGATTTTATCCATAACGGGGATTATCAAGCATTTGGGGACTGTTTTGCGTAACGATTTAGTTTCGCGTTGAAAATACATTTAGAATTGTGAAGATGCAGACGTGGTTTTTTCCAACGCGGGGAATTCGATCCCCTGGGAGACCATTCGAATATCTTCGGAGGGGCGAAGAAAACGATGATGCATTCGTCATTTCATCATCTGTGAAAATAAAAACCAACCATAGGCGATAGAACTCGTAAGCATTGAAGAATATCAAATTAAATTTTTTTCATGCTCCTTTTTTTTTACTTAATTTGAATATACTCGCTGTATGCTTTATCAGAACTGACTTGGTTCTTACACCAGATATGGACTTCAAAATATCCAGGGAATTGTGGATTTGGCCGTTCCGAAAAAAGTTCGGGGTACATAGTATCGGGGTATCTAGTCCTTAGTTGATAATTTGGTCAAAACTTTGTTGGGGTCCATTCTGACGAAAATCTTAGGAAATAAGACTAACGTTCGATTGCGTAAAGATAATTTCTTTTAATGTACACGTTTCACTACACTGTAGCCTGAACGCTTGTAGATACTTAAGTGTAATGGAACATGATGTAAACGTGATAAAATGAAATAAATGTCGCTTTATACAGTGGAACCCTCGTAGTCTTACTTTTATATTTTTTTCGTCACTAGACCCTGAACTCAAAAAAATCCCTTCAATGTTTTTTAATACTTTTATAGTTAAATTCGTGTTTCCACCCATTTACGTTCACGCGAATTATTTCAAATGTTTAAGTCTGTAGACAATCCTTCCCAAACTTGCAAAATGTCGTAGAATCAATAATATTCTTCGACACATTTATTTCTAAGGCGTACTCCACTACGCCTCATATCCTTGCCATCGTTAACGACAAGCTATCTCGTCTGTGAATCCGTGGGGTTGGCAGCAGTGCACGTGACGTCAAGAGTGCACTGCAGATCATTACAGCCGCTGCAACGGAGGAGTCGGAGGGGTGGAGGGAGCTGCCAAGCATCCCTACAAGTGCCCACCTCTCCCCCCTCCCACCCCGTGCGCCACCATCCCCACCACCCCGTGGGGATCCGCCCCACGTCCTCTGCGGCCCGCCGCCTGGGGAGCTCTCCTCGAACCCCCACCCACCCAGTACCCTGAAGGGGAAGAGGGTGGGCAGATGTAATTCCAAACGGGGGGGCCCCAGCTGATCCTGTAGGGCTCCCCACTCCGCTATCGACCCGCCCCCACCCATTCCGCCCTCTCGCCGCGAGCCCCCACCTTCGGTTGCAACGACCTTCCCCGGTCCCCCCCCTCCCTCTACATCCGCCTCTCTTACACGTGCCGGGGTCTATTGCGCCGCTCGTTGCATTCGGGGCGGACCAGTAATCGCTGGTGAGGAGGGAAGGGAGGAGAGGTGAAGGCAAGGCGATTGCGGGGCGGCGAGCCAAGGACCAATATTGCCGAAAACCTAGAAACCTTAAGATGGATTTGAGTTGAGCAGATCGGCTTGGGGGGGTAATTACCAAATTCATGTTCATAAATCGGCCGAATTATTCGGTGTTCAACCGGAATAAGACCTCGACTCATCAATATCGAGGCCACTCTTTCCCGCAACCGTGGCACATATAATGAATCTGTTTTGCGTTTAGCAAACATTGGCATCACGCTAGTATTTGTCCCATATAACATTCCCAACGACTGAATTTTATCTCAACGCGTCCCACCGAAAGGTTTGATTCTCCCCCTACGGAAGAGCACTCCACCAGAAAGCGACGACCCTGAAATTAAATTCAGAGAGGTCCCCAGTTCGCGGAATGGACTATTTCACAGTTCAGCTTTTCCTAAGAACAACAAGACACACCTGCGATCCGTATCAACTACGGAATTAAGACAACCATTACGCAGCATTTATTTCTTTTGTTTCCTATCTCTATTTTTTATTTCGTGCTGCAACCCATCTTCAATCCTGTATGCACGATACGTGACCACTGCTCTTTGAGTACTGTGCAACCCCCTAACGTGCATACACCCCCTGCCACACGTCGCGACTTGCAGGGTGTCATACAGATGTAAATGAGTCGAAAGTGGATTATGGAAAATGAATATCGCATGGGCCTAGGGGGAGGCACGCACTCGTTGGTCGACCCACTTTCCAACAGGGCGAACCCTTTCCAATTAATCCGCCATTTTGCTGGCCTTCTCTCAGAGTGGCCTTGTCCTCTTCTAAAATCCTTTATTTCGAAAAATAAACCCTCCATTACGTTTGAATTGCATTTCTTTATTTTCTCAAGTCACAAGGTGTCGACTTCCTGGAGGTCGGGCGAAAAGATAATTAAATATAATGCAACAATTTCAGAGAGTAAAAATCATTCGCCTTGACCGGGATTCGAACCCGGATACCTCGATATCCGGCTGGGATCAGGGATCCGGGTTCGAATCCCGGTCAAGGCGAATGATTTTACTCTCTGAAATTGTTGCATTATAATGCACATATAGCGGATTACTCCGTTAAAAGTTATTGTTGCGGCATCTCCCGCAGTTTCTTGAAATTTGTCTAAGGTATGAACAGCCTAAGTGTTTGAAATTGGCTTTATTAACATCGTGGACTGTGGCGCGTCGCGCACGACTACGAATGCCTGTGACATTGTATGTACGGTATTTCGTCGCAACATCTTGTTCCTTTAAAGCCCCCAAAATTTCAGAGTGCAAGAGGACGTCTCGGTAGCTTAATTGGTTAAAGCACTCGGCCGGATATCGAGGGATCCGGGTTCGAATCCCGGTCAAGGCGAATGATTTTTACTCTCTGAAATTGTTGCATTATAATGCACACATTGCGGATGACTCCGTTAAAAGTTACTGTTGCGGCATCTCCCGCAGTTTCTTGATAATTAAATATGTTTCGTAAGTAACGAGACAGCAGCGACGTGTCGGTCGTAATTTTTATTTCCCGTTATGGTACGTAACCACAAGAAAATAATCCACGTCTCCGTATTACATCTTAACAGTACCGAGAAAGACGCCGCAAAAGTGTGTGGCAGCGGTTGTAGGGCTCCAGCCACCCGTACATAAATATGCACCCTGCACCAATGCTAATGTGTTATTTAACATGCGTATAAACGCACGGGCTTATTCGTGCCCACCTGTATGACGAATCGACTAATGTGCACGAGTGAGATCGAGTGAAACCTCAAAGTAATCTTTTTTGAATGAAGGATGCAGCAACGGCATGCGACGACGAGGAGGTATGGCAGAAGGTGTTAAGGTTACTTCGGGGCCGTTTGAGTGAATGTTGATTGATTATTAATGTCATTCGGGGAGTTAAAACTGTTCTAGTGAGTTACTTTCCTTAGTGTTGCGGGCACGAATCGTCGGGAAGAGGGAGGGGGGTATTTACTTACCCATCTATCTGTTCGGCAATCAATTCTCCTTAACTTCCCTCGCTGAAGCTTCGCCTTAGAATGCAATGCGGGGTTAGGATTGTTCATTCCGCGCCAAATTCAAAATGACTTTTATTTATCTGGAGGTTTATGTCGTTACATGAAATCTGCGTGCTTCCAAATTCTCACAAACTTAGATTTTTATTCCTCGTTTATCGTATTTAATTCCGAAATTAAGATTTTATTTGGGTCTCAAACCCTGGACGCATATCCCAGGCAAGATCAAAGGAACGGGAAATAACTCCTCTCATTGACTCTTCTTTCTAAACTATTCCCCGTTCTGAACTTCCTGAATGCAGTTCCGCAAATGTCCCAAACGCAATCCACTCCGCAATTATGGTAGAATCGATTGCTCCGCTCCACCTTCTTGTTCCGTTCGTAAGTGGTCACACGCCCAGGAGGTTGTACTATAGGAAGTGTAAGGATACTCCCATACTTCCCTATACTGTTATCCTGATGTCACATTTACCTCCAATTGAGATCATGCCACCAACGACGAATTTCTATTAACGGTGAGATAAAATATCGCAAATCGAATTAATCATATTCTCATAGTACATATAAAAATTTTTAAAATCGCGAATCTGTTCGTCTTGATAGTAAGTACGATATAGTTTTAGGGGAGACAACCGACAGCTAAGGTCATTTGCGCCATTAGGGATGGACGGGAAAGGATGAAGAGTGGAGATAAACCCGGCGTCGGCATTAGCCCACTCTCAACAGAAGGCGCCGAAGGTTCCGAAGCTTAACGCCCCGTCCGATGGACGGCTTCGTCGTCTTGATAAGTGTCTGTCGAAGTCTCTCTTGTGATTCAGCATGCGCGAAATGGACGTCGATATCGTTCGGGACCCCTCGTGACAATGCATGCGTCGGAGGGGGAGAGGAGGAAGGGGGGGAGACCCCTCCCACGACCCTGCGGAGTCAATCCTAGGTCGGCACTACGTCACGCTTCGGAAAAATAACTGGGTCAGAGGGCTTCCATTCAAGAAAACGATCCCGAGGCACGCTCCAGGGTTGCTCATCGATTGAGGTCCGCCTGGCAAACAGAGCCAAGGATCGGTGGGAGGAGGGGAGGGCTTGAGGGAAGGGGGGGAGGAAAAGCGAGTGGAAAAAAATAAGATAATCATAAAAAATATTATGGTGGCGTAATAAAGTCTGCATACAAATTTCGACTGTCCGCGGACTCCGGAGTGGTCAACGCGGAAGTCACCCTCTGGCAAAGACACATCTCGGGTCTCCATTGGAATATTAAGGGAGGGGGGGGCGAAGGAAGGTGGTGCGAAATGGGGTGGTGATGGGGAAAAGGGTGGATTCCAGCGGCGGGAGTATCAAACAGTTTTCTATTCATTCGTCGGAAAGAAAAAAATGTTCACACGATATGGATTCCAGTTGAGTGTATCTAGTGGAATAGCGTGGATTCGAAAGCGGGACCCTGGTCGTCTCCAACCAGGCACTGCTGCCGTGTAAAACTGTCTTCGTGATAGTCACGGAATACTCGCGGTGCATACTACGAAAAGTTAAAGTCTACTCTATACCCAGCAAGTCGCTGCATGGGATTCTGGTGGGGAGTGTTGGTTTAACCAACCGGCCTACGTATCTACATCTACATAAATACCCTGCGAGCCACCAAAAAGGTGTGTGGCAGGGGGTGTAGCACCATGAGGGAAGGGTAAGGGTTGAGGGGGTTGGGGGTTAGGTGAGGAAAGGTGGGGGGAACCTGTAAGAAAAAATATATGCATATATACATATTCATATATATATATATATATATGCACACACACATATACATATATATATATACACGTACATACACACATATCCTCGCGCAGTCCCTAACCTGTACGTTAATACTTATTGTAATGAACTATGTCCTGGGGAATTTCGGCTACAAGCATTCTGGTCCCTTATCGTTCTTGGAAAAAATGACATTTTAAACCTGTCAGTCTTAGCATGCATGAAGACATATTAGTTCGTAAATACATTATAGATGAGGGTAAAAAATAAGAGAAAAATTACACTTCCACACACTTTTAATGTTGTACGACCATGGTTTCGATGCTGGTCATCATCATCAGATACAGTATAACGAAATTTTTCAACTTATATAGTCAGGCGCCAAGAGGGGAGTAAGGTAGGGGAAGTAAGGGAGAGGGGGGAAGTATAGCTACTGCAATCATGGTATGTTAACTTTACATTAAAGATTGTCGTGCATGCACATGGTTAATTGTTCAATTCAATTCAAAGTTTGTCATGGTGAACAGGCTATATTCATCCTGCTGCAATAGATGGTGTGGTTAAATAAATCATTCAATGTTACGTCTATAAAGTCATGTAATCGGACGCTTGGGTTCAATTTTCTTATATCCCTGCCCTGCAACCCTCTAGAAAGTTTTGCCTGCTCTCTTCGCGTATTTAGATGCTTCCAATGAAATTCCTCCAACATGCCCATTACGCCTGCCCCCTTCTTGCAGCAATCCATAACAACCCCTTTTCGCTCTGGACTTTTTCGGAGTCCTTCATTGATTTATTTTTCTCTCATGGATCTCAGATATTTACCGCGCATTCCAAATGTGGCCTAACTTTTCTGTCCATTTTTCCTAATTCCGTTTGATTGAAATCTAGTTTCTTCAAGGCTTAAACCCATGTCCTTCTGATGTGTGTGCCCCATGAAGGGTTTGGTGTCGGTGTAACGCCCAGGTATTTGACCTGTTCAAAAATGCTTAGCTCGATTCCGTCTATTTAATGACTCACAGCCTGTGTTTCTTTTATACCAAAACTTCAGACCGGTAAATTTACCAATATAGAATTCTAACCCATATGCCGTACAATTTTCCGATATTTGGTCTAAATCTTTAGAGAGAAATATAATCAGTAGGATTCAAAGCTGAACCAACGAATTTGGTCCTTGTTCAGTGCTACATGTCACCAAGCAACCACACGGAGGAAGAAGTCGATAGGGTAAGCATTCAATCAAAAGAAATAATTGCGAGTGTTCCCTGGAGGGAAATACTTGATATTGAGTGGAAAACGACTGAATTAGTGATTGGTAGGGTGAGTGTAACGCGACGGTAAGTGAAGGAAGATAAGGTAGTGAAGTAGGGGATACGATATGGGAACAAGAAATGGTCGCGGAGAGAAAATAAAATAATTCCTCAGGAGACAGAACTTAATCATTACGAAAACTTAGTTTAGACACCACAATAGGCGTCGATATGCATGGAAAATTTCCGGTGAATCAGGATGATGTCAGTTAGATCTTATTATGGTCAGGCACAGATTTAGGAACAGCGTGATCAATTTGCACAGTTTTCCATGAGCGGAGATACAGATCCAAGTCATAACTTAGTACTAATGAATTTAAACGTCCGATCCAAAAAGATAAAACAGGGAGGACGTTTTAAGGGAATGGAATGCAGAAGCTTTAAGAGGATCGAAAAGAAGGGAGGACTAGCAGGATTCATAAAAAAAATATGAGTAAGGATAGGGAGCCGGATACCATAGAGGCAAAATGGGAACATATCGTTGGAAGGAAATCGAAAACCGCAAGCGAGACTATAGGGACTGTAAATAGGAAAAGGTAACCAACTGACCGATTGTAAGTATAAACCAGAGAAGGACACGGAAGAATGTAAATGCAAAGTTAGGTAGAAGGGAGTACAAAGAAGAGTTAAATAATAACTTAAGACGGGTAACAAATAGAGAAAAAGGAGCGTGGTGGAAGACGCAGTACGACTACATGGAAAGTTTCCGTTACTGTCGGAAAACTAACTAGGAAGTGCTAGATATGGCGTGGAAAGAGAGGTTAAACTTAATGGAAATCCAAAGGAGGTAGGAAAGATGGATGCAGAGTATTCTGATCGGCGATTGGATGTTGAAGACAGTCCTCAAGGGGAGAATATTAACGGAAGGTATGGTAGGTGAAGGAGAACAATTGGCCTCTTGGACGTAACGAAGTGGGTTAGATTGTATGCTAAATTGAAAACGGTTCATTGTATTGTGGGTTGTCAGGATTTTGCCTTTTTAGGCGAGACTAAATAATTTAGTTCTGCACTCTGTGTCCATCCAAAACCCACCTTAATCGTTAAGACTGCCGATCAGATAAATGTGTAAATCAAATTTTAGTCATTATCTCTTAACTTATCTCTGCGTTATCATCTCTCATTGGAATGCGGCGTAAGGATTAGCATTCTTTCCCTGTCTATGTAAAACCCATAAGATTTGCACCTCTCAAAAATTTTAAGGCGATTTGCGTGTTTTCATTGTCTCCCAAATCAAATCCGACAATAATGTGTCGTGTTCTGTTTTTTTCAGAGAGAAGTCTTCGTAATGAGCTAACTTTTCCGTTTTCCGTTAATTTATTTCATTTACCGATTAAGGCATAAACTTCGAGTGTGGATTTGATATCTGCGACGGCTATGTCCGCTGACAGTCTTTCGCATCCGGTGTTTTTGCAGTTCACTGCTGGCATGCCCTCGGCTGACGGAGTTCGTTGTGTACTCGTCGTATATGTACGTACACGCCCTTTCCTCTCGTGCCGTGATCCTCCGTCACGGAGAGCCGAATTTCGGGAGCATTCGCGTGTCATTCAACTCTCCGCCTCCGCCGGCCGGAAGGGAAGGGGGTGGAGAGAGGGATGGGGGGGAAGGGGAGTCCCGCTGTTATTCGGCTGCATTCTCACGCGAGAGAGATAGATAAGACGGGGCCCTATTTCCGAAGGTGTGGAAATGGGGAGAGGGGGAGGGGATTGAAACAACGGGAAAAACGACCGAAATTCTTGCTGGAAACTCACTTCCCTCGACCAGGAAGTCTTATTCGAGTATTCTAATAATAACAACACTATATATAAAAATATGTATATATATAAATTTCCAATCTTCTCCTGGGCTGTTTAGCGTAAATGTGAAGGACATGATTAAAGAGGAATGGGAAGAACTGGAGGTAGGAATGAAAGTCGGCGGGGAATTCGTAAAATCGGTTAGGTTTGCTAATGAACAGGCTCTAGTCTGTCAGTCAGCCAAGGGGTTGCAAGCATTGTTGAGTGAACTGGAGGTTCAGTGCAATAGATATTGGATGAGAATCAATATTAATAAAACAAAGGTTATGCGATTTTCCAGAAAGAAAAAGGCTAAGCTAAACATTAAAATAGGATGGGAAAAACTAAAGCAGGTAGAACAGTGTACGTATCTCAGAAGTGTTTTGGATCAACACGGTCAACCAAGTAGGGACGTAAGGTGAAGAATTGCGCTAGGCAAGGAGGCTTTCTCAAGGATGAGGGAGGTTAAGACAAGACTCGTAAAAACTCTGATATGGAGCGTAGTTACGTACGGCGCGGAAACGTGGTCACTGAAGCAGGAGGATAGACGTAGATTGGAGGCTTTTGAAATGTGGGTGTGGAGAAGAATGGAGAAGGTGAAATGAACCGAAAGGAAAACAAATGAGGAAGTACTAGTTATGGTGGGCGAGGAGAGGGGTTTGTTGGGAGAAATCATAAGAAGGCACGAACATAATGAAGGGAGGGAAAAAGTATTCGGAGGGGTCAAAAATGGTTTCCTTTAACGCGAATGTCGTAATGGGTTTGAAGTATAATTCGTATGTTAGTTAGGGCTTAGGAGTGGGGTATTGCGCCGTGCCGGACTCCTCCTAAAACCTAACTAACCCGGTGGACTAATGCTAATAATAATCTTTGTAGCTGGTATTGAAAATATATTATATATGGGCCTTCTCGAGTGCACGTTCAATGCAATTTCAAGATATCATTTCGCTGTTCCGAAAAACGGCTTCTTTGTCCATTACCGTTCGGAGGGAGGATTTGATGTGCACGGCGGGGAAGGGGGTGGGGGAAGGGTGTGTGGCGGCAAGTCTGGGGAACGCAAACTCCAGCCACGCCAGTTTCGTACAGGTTGACAAATGAGGAGAAATATCCGCATAATTCGCGTATTTCTCAACGTTCGTAATCGGCTCAATTGACGACTAAATTTCGCAGATAAAATGTGTCTTATATTACCTCAGGCCTAGAATGTCACCGCAGCGACTTGTGACCTTCACGTTCCACCCGCATTAACGACTCGACATTTCTTAAATATAAACTCGACAAATTGTGTCCTTGCGTTCGCTCTGAACCAGCTTTTGAAGTGACGAATATGAATTGTTTTTTTACGGCCATGGCTCCGATAAATGGTATCATAACGAGGAGTTAAAACGGCGAGGAAGCGGACCTCACGCGCGTGGACGAGATGGAAGTGGGCGGGGGAAGGCCGGGGTCTCCTTCGAGGCGGAACCAAGACCTCGCACAGTTTCAATTGTTGGGGAAAGAAGATAATGAGGGGAGTAATTACGTAGTGACAGGGAAAATTTACTTATCCGTTTTGAGTAATCGTGCAATTTGTATTTTTGTGCCCTCAGATACTAATTTTAAGTCCCTTCCCCTCTCGTTCCTTCCTCCACCTTGTATTAAGATTATGTTTCTCGCCAATTATGTATATGGCGATAATACCGCGTGTCAAAATCAGGGACGAGGCGAAAACGAATTCATGGGCGATTTAACGAAGTGATTTTAATGAACCCGCGGCGGAATAATTGATCCAACTCTAATCGTTATCTTACTCTAATAAAATACGCTTGAGCATAGCATCCAGGAAGGTTCTTGATTTATCCCTGAGAAACGACTTAGGGCTTAACTTTTCACAAAATGCAAGAAAACTTAAAATGAGTAAAAATTGTCTCGTAATATCTCCCGAAACGCAGTCAGACTATATAATCCATCATTCATGCTCTTGTATTAAATGGTAATATCATCGCCACAGGTAAACTGCCAATTAGAAGTGGATTTTAGCGGTTCCCGAATCGTTTATATTCAACTTGTAAGATTTCCGAGCACATATCCCCGAACCACACACTTTTCTGTACAACATTATATCCTCCCAGTACATGCGTAATTTCTCCCATCCTTCATGATATTTGAGAATCCTTCATTTTTCCCCGACAACTTAAAGTTCTCTCTTCTTCCAGCACGACCTCCCACAGCTCGCTCCCTCTCGACATCCCATCTTGCATCCACTTGTCCTGCCTTGTTCGAATATCCTCCGCCAACTCTTTCCTGTTCCTAGAGTAACTAACCTCGTCGTCTGCCGCTCCCCCCCCTCTCAACCTCTCATCTCAACGCATCGCCAAATCGATTCCATACCACCCTGAGAATGCGCGCCCTGTTAATTTCCCTTATATGTCCTTTTGAGATGTTTGGAAATTTTTAGCCAAGACGACGACATAAACTTCGGATCATTTATTTTCTCGTGAATTTATATCGAAAAATCAGATTTCAAATTTCTGAAGTGGGCATATTTACCAAGAAATTCATGGCGTGGAGAAAGGCTTTTTTTCGAATAAATTCATACCTCCGTTTTTTGTTACTGATTTGTCAGATGCTTCCATTAAGTCCATGCCCAGCTACAAGGTCTCCGTCCAAAAAGTAGTAGGACTGAGTTGATTAAAAAATTCACTGCCAGAATTGATACATTCACTCAAAAGTTTTCGAAGTAGCACCCTTGTGTGACCACACACCGCTGCCAGCGGTTTTTCCACGCCTCGTACGCCCTCTGGAAGGCGGCGCCCCGACTGTTAAGCTCCCTCGTCACGACCTGTTGTAACGCTCACACCGAGCGTGGTGACGTCCTTTCAGCACGGATTCGAGGCGGGGGAAAAGGAAGAAGTGGGGCATTTTCTAACAAATTTGGATGATCACACACAAGGTCGAGAGGCTCTAGGCAGATCCGCGTGCGAGTGTCCTCTTGTTCGTCCGAGAGCACTCGCGGCACCCTTTCTCATGCCCATGTTTTCGGTCACAAGTCAGTCCACATCAGTGTTAGTGTTGCCAAGTTCATCAAAAACCATGCGAACACCTAATCTGCGATCCCTGTCCAATAAAACCTTTAATGTTGCAAGATTTTCGTTACCTATTTGAGGTCGAAGGGCGTCCTGAACGTTCGGCACCTTCAAAATCTTCTCTACCCTCCCGAAACAACCTGTGCCACTCTAAAATACCCGTTCTACCCATGTTTTTATAACTATAAGCTGCCTTGAGCATGTCATGAGCCTCTTTCCCGGTTTTTCCCTGTTTCACGAAAAATTTGATGGCGTAGCTTTGTTCCAATAACCGGTTCATGACAGAGCGTTATAAAGGTTTCGCAAACAAACGGTCCGCAATCCGCAAAGGTTGGGAGCCAACTGCCACCGGCCTCCAGCCTTTTCTGAGGCTTCTCTCCCTCGAGACCAACCTGAGAAATCGACGCCTGTCCGTCCGTCTATGCGGGGAAAAAATAAGTCGTACTACTTTTAGGACAGGCCTTTTTTTCATGAATACATTCCTAGGTGAGCCGGAAATTGTACAATTAATAAATATTAATTATGTGTAGTTCCAAAATGATATTTTTGGAAAAATTATGGTTGAAACTATTCGTTCTTTCAAGGTAAACATACAAACATATTTTTTTGCGTGATTCCGATTCTTTCTTAACGATGTGACATCATTCGTCATCCGAGTGATCAACCCGGATGCCGAGCTTTGATCGGTGTGAGGTGAGAGGTCACGCCGTATACGGAGTGTGATTTGCACACATTAACTGGGCAATAAACGGCGAGTGGGGAGGGGGGATGAGGGCTCTGTTCCTTGCCCTCTGCTGCCGTGCCGTCTCACGGGAAGTTCAAGCGACCAGAAAACCGCACCGCTCGGATATTCTTCAGCGGGTTTTTCCGAAGGAATATCAAACCTATATATGCATACACTTGAGTACATTTTAGTTCATAGACGATCACATTCGTGCACGTAAATACCTGTACACGACATGCAATGTTACGCTTGACCAATTCAAATTTTTTGTACTCTTAGGCTCGATACTGCTATATTTACGTATCGTGCCAGGAATAGACGAGTTTTTTAAATCTGTTTTTGACCGCTGTCCATCTCTTTTCTGTCATATCGGCGGTCGAGCTTACCAATAAAATTTGGCACCATGATAATTACCTAGGGTGTGTCGCAAAGAAACTCCTGCGCCCTGTATCTTTCCAAAATCCAAAGTCTCGCATGCTCTCGTCTCGAGAATCAAGACGCTCCCTATTCTAAAATCTCAAGCAGACCCGTGAATCTTTCTCTTTAGTCGTTTTTTCTATGGGAACAGGACGACTGAGCGATGGGTTTTTGCTCGCTGTCGCAAGAGAGACAGGCAACTTCTGATGTGGCGATCTGCGTCCTGATTGGCCGCACCGCCGCAAAAACGGATGCATGTTGACTCAGTTTCCGCCCATATCAGGCAAGTTTAGCCGGAGGTAGACACGATAAAACCGCAGATGACGTGACATTTCCTGGATTCGCACGTTCAACATCTTGGCCAGGCAAATGACAAGGACGTCTTTTAAGAAAATAAAAACATGGCTAAATGTATTACTTATATTATATATTTACGATTAATTATAATCCATAACTTCTTTTATTTTCACCAAAAAATTAGCTTCAACAATGTCGGTCTGATAAATAAGTAAGTAATTTACAAAAGAAAAGTTGTTTACGAGGGCGATCGGAAACGCGAAGGTCGGAAGAGTCAAGCTGAAAAAATTTTCGCATGCTTTTTTTCACTTTCATTGGAAAAAATAATTCAAATGCAAATGATTAGAGATTAACAACATAATGAATGCTACGCTGAATACCTTCTTTCCTTCCGCCTTCGATGCGTTCCATCTTTCAGGGGGGTTTATATGAGAGTAATACATACCATATACAAGTATAGTACTTGTATATTACACCTACATCTACACAATACCCCGCAAGCTGCTACAAGGGCATGTGGCGGGGGGTGTTAGGGCACCAGCCATATTCACATTCAAATATAACCGATCCAGGTATTTTCGGCTTAGACTGGTTCCTGTCTAATGCAAATGATGACTTTGACAGTCTTCATGTGATATTTTTAAAGCCACATGTTATGCTATCGAAACATTCTCGGGGATAATTATTCTCCACTTGGCAACCATGTAGTATGTGTATTATTATAAGGTAATCTACCGGTTAAGGTAGGTTTTTGGATGGACACAACTATCAAATAAATATTTTGTAACTCCAAACAAAACACAATGGAGCAATGTACTCTAAATCAAGTCCCTCTTCATCTCTGCGTACTTATTTCCTCCCTTTATCCCGTCCAACATCCCTATCCTATTCCTGCCCTTTACTTTTTGCCCAACATTTTCCCCTCTATTACCGTCTTCAACAAACCATTGCCGCTCAATATGCCTTTCATCCATTTATCCTGCCTCCTTAGGATTTCTCCCAACAAACCCCTCTCCTCGCCCACCATTCCCAGTACTTCCTCATTTGTTTTCCTTTCGGTCCATTTCACCTTCTCCATTCTTCTCCATACCCATATTTCAAAATATATAGATATATTAACTATTTTACGCCCGACAGCAGTCTTGTAATATCAGAGTGACTGTTACGGCGAAAATAATCTAATTAATATTTATTTATTTGTTTGTTGGCTCAGTTAATGTAGCATTTTGAATTAGAAATTGTTTCTTCTGGTTTTTATGCTTTGAGTGTTTTTGTTGATAGTGCATGTGGAGTCTCTTAGTTTCTTATCGTGAATCACTCCCTGCCACATGCCTACGCACGGTTTGCATGGGAAAAAATTTTAGGCATAAGGCCTTTAAAAGAAGGGCGAAGGCTTCAAATCGGAATCGAATCGCTCATTGCCCAAGAAAGGCCTCCTGTCTCACAATGAATCGACGGGTGTCGTCGGCGCTCGGACGTGGGAGGATATCCAAAATATCATGCCTGGCTGTCGGTAAGGCACGTATGGAAGTGTGAGGACCTCTGCACACCGTGTAGGCGGCGAAAAGCACAAATGTAAAGCAACGAGTTTGTGAAACTGAAGGCTCCGTGGCAGGCCGGGTGTGTCGGCTTAAACAGCAATTCCAATGCCATGAGTTTCAGATGCGGTTCGATGAAGGAGATATTGAGCGACGCTTAGAAATTTAAGACTCTATGGTAGAGGGGAGAATGTTAGCTGAACAATTTAGTGTGTTGAAAAGAGGTCTACATCGGTAGTGATCATAGGTTCCTAGCTGAGGATTTTTCTACATCACGCATTCGACAGAAGTGCTATTATATGTGCTTCTATTTGACAGAGGAGACTTAAACGTAGTAAATTTACTTCGATAAGAAACGAATTAGCATTAGTAGTGTTCAACAAATATTAATTAAGAATAATTTTCTTCAATACGGACTTCATTATCAGTAGCCACCTGCACTACGGTACCAGATGTGGTGAAATACTTAATTAGGCACACGAGACGTTCTGATTTCCATTACTGCACCTACTGTCGTGTTGGCCTGGCTAGCAAGTGTGGCAGAGGTCGTAATGGCCCATCAGGAAAACCTGCATTGCATCCATCCGGTAGCGAATGTGATTGATGAAACCCGATGAATGCTGAATTGACCCGTGTGGAGCAGGCGTTCGTTATGTTTGCCCTAACCCTTTAAGGCAAAACATTAGGGGTCTGAAAGAGTCCTCGCGATCATTGCTGTCTCTCATGTGTGAAACTCTCTTTGACGAGAGAGATAGACGCCCTCGGGGTCGTGGAAGCCGAAAGCCGCCGCCGCCTTGACTTCCTACTTCCCTCCGACGCGGCTCAACCTCTCTCCGGAGCGTTGCACAAAAGTGTTGTTGATGTTCTTGCCGGCGGTCGGAGGGGAGAAGATGCCGTCCGGAGGGGAGGGGGGAGATGAGGGGAGGGAGAGCACGTGTAGCTCGCGTCCTTTGGCGAGAAATGAGAGCGGTGGAGGGGAGAGGGGGAAGGAGGGGGTATATAAATCGAGAGGGAATGTAGGGGAGGGAACACACACACTGACAGAGTCCCCTCCATAGCTCTCCGCCATTGGCCAGCTCCCGCGGCGAGGGGTGAGGGGGGCCACGGCGCGGGAGGGGAGGGGGTCGCCAAACCACGAGGCTGACCCACTTTTAGCTCGCGCTCTCCCTCCTTCCTCACAAGAGCAACACACACACAAACATCGTTGTAGCGCCTTGACTCCCCTCGCTTATCCATGTCGAGGGCAATCGCCACGATGGGGGTGTGGGGAGGGAAGAGAGTGTCTCCGATAGCAAAGAGGGAGATGGAAATAATCTGAGAGGAGAAATAAAAAAAAGCGGAAGGGTCACGTGCGAGGGAGTCCGAAACGTCGAAAAAAGTTTCAAAATTCTGGAGAGAAGGGAGTGTGGGGTTGGGAGGAATTGAAAAAGGGGAAGAAAGAAGCAGCAGGAGCAGCATTTGAGAGGAGAGATGGGGTTAGGGAGGGGAGGAGAGGAGCGAATCCAGAAGGTTGTTCATTCCCTTGCGTCGCTGCACGCGCGTCCCCCTCTCCGGCTCTCTCCCACGTGTTGTCGCCCCACACCACTGCCCTCCGCGGAAATGTGTGTCATTGCCCTTAAACACCACGGCACCCCTCGACCCCCCTCCCCCTTTCCCGCCCCCACCCCCACGACTCATCGCTGTAAAATCCATTTAAAGCCCGTCCGTTACTATATTGCGCGAATGAAGTTATGGAGCGGTTTGAATTATTTGATCCTTCTCCGTTCGCAATCGTTTCAAAACGCATTCTGATCCATCGGTAGGATATTAACGGTCATAAAAGCCTCTCTCGGATTAACACTCGATCATCCGCGGCGAATAAACGTCTTCGGGAGGCTACCAGTTTGGCCACGGGCTCGGACGTTTAGCAGGTGGGTGGGTTTGCTGCCGCATTTCATTACGCGGATCCGAAATACATTAGCTGGAGAATGTGTATGGCGAGGGAAATGTTTTTGTGGGATACTCAATTGTGGTTTTTCTCTCGGGAGAATGCAGACAGACATCAATGTTTGAGATGCCTGAGAGAATTGATCACCGAAAGCTTAATTTTTATCGCAGGTGAGCGGACGTCGTGTTTCGCTTCATGGGAACAAAAACTTTTTTTTAAATCTGAGAGTACGAAAAGGGAAATTCTTGAAAACACTCCTTCATCGTGGCACTTAATGGAATGTGGAAATCGTTTTCGAAATAAGTAAAATGAATGGATCATTGAGATCTCAATTTATTTGGTTTTTGGAGACTTAACTTATCTCATTTATTTGGTTCATTGTCTCACGTGCGTATATGTGTACGTTTCACGCCTCACCATTTCGGGGTATGCAGAATCGAAAATGTGTCCAATTTCGGGTTATGCGAGTAAACTCACTTCCTTTCAATAATTCCTTTCATTCTGCCCGGCCTTTGCAGACTTCTCTCGCCTCGATCACATTCACACATTCATTCTTCACAATCATGCATTAACTTCCTGCATTCATTTCCTTTCCTGCATCTTGCAATTCATTCCTTTTCGTTTTGAGACATCCTTCGATCACATATGTACATTAACTCTCTCAGTCCACCCCAATTCACTCTTTCTCTCTTATAATTACTCGTTCTACCGTCATATGACTTGACTCTTATAAATTCTCTCTCCAAACGAACAAAACAGCGTACCACACTTCTTCCACACTAATCAGGTCGGTCCCAAAAATATGTGGAAAAAATGCATTTCATATCAAAGTACAAATTGCTAAAATTCTTCAAAAGACCACCATTATTTATCGACACACCAATGCCAGTGCCTCCGCCAGTTGTGGTATGCTTCCTGTAAGGCATCAACGGGACCCTGGTTCAGACACCTCTTTATGATCTCTTTGACATAATCCATTGGTCCAAAATGGTACTCAAGAGGGTTGTACTTGGATCGTACTCAAATATTCATGTCTCGTTACCAGTAACCACCTATTTAAAAAAAAATTCGGGTCACTTTCACCGTTGTCCAAGAAGTCCAAGGCAAGATTGTCACAAAAGTAGTAAGTCTTCTGACAGCACCTTGGGGGGGGCGTCTTGGCACACTTCTCTCATGGCTAAATCTTCTTTAAGAATGCAATGCATTGTGGTTTTATGAATATTGCATTCTTTTGCTAACATCCTGGCACAAGGAGGTCAATCAGAATTGAGCATGTGTCTCACTTTAGGAACATTTTCATCACACTGTGTTGTTGATGGATGTCCAGGGCATTCCTCATCGCCAACCTCCTCGTTGCCCTCCCAGAACATCCTGGGCAAGCAAAAAACCATCGTTTGGGACTTTATTTCTCCTTCTCTATAACTATCCTTTATCATAGTCATGGGCTCCGAGCCCTATTTTACGAGCTTAGTGCACAATTTTACCGCATAACATTGCTCCATGGAAAGTGGCATCATGGATTCGTGACGTGACCGTACATGCCCACACTTTACATGCCTACAATTAACTGACGTGGGTCGCGTTTCTTTTTCAAGATCTTCCATTACCTTTCCCACCACAAATCACCCCACTCCGGCCCACTGCATATTAAAACCCAGAGCACGCAAGAGTGGAAATTCACAGAAATTTATTCAGCGTACTGATACGAGTATGTATCAATTCCACACGGTATCTCCGGAGTCTTCCAAATTTACCGTGCAAACTATTTTTCTGGGTGCAATCAACCTAACACTCCGCGCATACCGCCATCCAACAACGTGACAAATCATTCGGTATCCCAATACGGTCCGAGGGGCTCGTCCTCGATCCCCGGACGCGACACCCGGCCCCGTCCCGAGGAGAGGTAGAGGGTCGACGCGCTCGGAGAAAACCGAGGCACATAATTTCAAGAATTTGGAATTGGGTAAAGTTGAGCAACAATCTTGAGACGTTGACTACATTATGGTAGAAAGCTCCACTTTTATATTTCTTGACACCGTTTTCCTTGGGATGGTCTATAAACGGCCGCGATTTAATTCCTGTGCACGTTTTCGGTGTACCAGTCGTTTTAATGGTCGCTTTCTCAATTGCGCGACCGTTGCTTTCGTTGTCGTCTCCGACCCCTCCTCCCAGACTTCTTCAATGCATGCGCCAAAGAGGGCGTTTGCGATGTCAAGAGGAACACTGCATAACATCGGGAGGAATTTAGACCGAGTCGAAGCGACGGCGTGACCGAACTGAATACACCAACATCAAACCTTTAATGGGGTGCGCACATCAGCGCCCTTGTACAAGGGGATCTCAACTTTCTGATGTGGTGCGAGGTCCTCTGCAAGTTCCCTCAGTATTCCAACAGGCACCTCATCCGGACCCTAGGCCCTGCCTCTTGTTACACTTCGGAGTTGCCTTTATGCTCATTCCCGAGACAACAACAGGTCGCTCATGAGATCCTCTTCCGCGATAGGAACCCTTCCTATCCTGCTCGTATCCTTCGTATCCTGCTCTTCAGCGTACATCTACATCCACGCAATAGTCCGCGAGCCGCTGCAAGGGCGTGTGGTGTGGGTCGGATGTACGCAAGGCCTCGTCTACCAACGCCTCCACCCCCTGCTCGACATTTCGCGATTCCAACCTCTTAATGTCTTCACCAGAGAATTTATATATATATGCACACACCCATATACTATATCCCACACATACACGAAACGTTTACACGATAATGAAAATACCTCCTCTCCTCTACCCCTATCTCGCATACAGACAACCCGCCAATCTCAAAAACATTCTGAGATCCACCAACCCTTTGACACCCCGCCCTGACAAATTTCCACATATTTCCCCTACCTGGAATCGCCCCCGATGTAAAACATGTCTCCTAATCAGATCTGCTCCCCTCTCCCCACATCCCCTCATTGTCCCTTCACCCCGTTCCCACGCTAATTGTCTCTCAAAAAATATTATCTATCTTTTGTCGTGCAAAGACTGCACCTCATTCTACATAGGCGAATGCATTACCCCATTATCCATCCGAATGAACAATCACCGCTACTCATGTAATTCTGCTTCACTCTCTTCTCTTCCTATCCCTTTACACGCAAGTTCACACAACCTATCATTTGACGAATGCTTTTCCCTAACAGTTCTAGAATCCCTACCCGATTCAGCCACCAACATAGAGGTGAGAACTCGCGAATCCGCATACATCCTATATTTCCGATCCTTTAAAATTCCCACCCTTAACCGCCATCTTTAATTTCCTTCCCAACAGTCCCTAAACCTTCCGCCCCTCTTCCCCTCCCCAGGCTCTCTTCCCTCAAAACCTCTCAGTCTGACCTGAAGAAGGCCTCGGAGTAGGCCGAAAGCTTAAATCATCTACAGTGTGAGTGTCCTTTTACGTGTTATCTGTTTTATTCGGTGTATATATATATATATATACACACACACCCGTATCTACACTCATACACCCCCAGTTTCACCAGATGACGTTAACAATTGTCGAAACCGGTCTTCTCCGAAACCTCTTTCGCGATAACGGTGTTAATAAAGGTATTATCGCAAAAACTACAATGTATATATTACCAAGCTATACCAATATACTCTTGGAAGACAATCAGGAGATTGTGTGAATTGCATATCTCCTGGATGGCCGATCCAGGAAAACCGGCCGGCCACGTGCCCCGTAAACCTCTTGGAGTGGGCCTCACTCTCGATCGAGTTCAATCGTTCCTCCGAAACTGCTGTCCTTTGCCACTTCTCCATGAAATCGAACACCCTGCTGTTATTTTTCCCGGGAGATTAAAATTCACTTTGGCCTGACCTTTTGCGGACAACAGGACACTAAGCCAGTTGGACACAAGAATTCAGCGCGGCATGTTACGGAACACACATCAATGTACTTAATAAAACGTTTTGCATAAAGACGAAGATTCTATAAAATATGAGCGACACAAGTGCGATTTGTGTGCTTGAATGCCTTGTCCATAGTGCGGATGAAATGTTTTAGGCATCAAAAGTGAATGGATGAAATATTTTCTAGGAGAAACTAAAATCGTAATGAGCCGTACGTCGTTTGAAGCACTGAGAGGAAACTTGTCAGGGATCTACGATGTGATGTTAACTGGTTTAATTTTAATTAATATCAGATCTCTGGGGCATTATCACGTGTACAATTTTTATTTGGGAAACTGCCATTTTTGCGGTAGACTTTTGAATGGGCACATAATGTACACTGCTGAATTTCTTGTCGTCGCACAAGAAGACAAAACCTGACACCCAAATGCTGGCCTTTCAGTTGGTTTTCAATTTTGCATACTTCCAATGCCTCGTCATTCCATCCAACATGCACACCCTATACCTTCCCCTTCCTTGCTTGCCTAATCGTTCTCCCCTCCCTCTCAGTCTTCGGCATTCCAGAGCCAATTAAAATACTCTGCATCCATCTTTCATGCCTCCTTTGGATTTCTCCCAACAACCCCATCTCTCCTCCCCTTTCATCATTTCTAGCAATTTCCTCGCGTGGTTATTTCTATCCGTCCATTTCACCTTTTCTATCCTTCTCCTCTCCCAAATGTCGAAACCCCTAATTGTATTAAATGCCTATTATATAGTTTCAACGAGAAAATTTCTTTTCTTAACGCCTTACTTACCGTCCTAACGGTAATGCTTCTCTTCTTCTTATACTCCTTCCACTATTACCACCTTCCTCCAAAACACTTCCAAGCGAGGAAAACTGTTCCACCTGCTCTAGGTTTTGCCCTCCTATTTTAGTGTTTTACTGAGACTTCTTCCTTGCCGAAAACCTCATTTCTTTTGGATTCCTTGAATTAATCCGCATCACAAACCTATCAAACTGATTTTCTAATGTGCGCAGGAATTATTGTAAACCCTCAGTTTTTGTAACTGGCCGAATAAATATTCGTCATCTGCAATCTTAACCGATTTTATGAATTCTCCACAGACTTTCAGCTCTATTTACAGTTCTCCCATACCATTTTTACAATTCTCTCCGAATATACGTGGAACACCACACATGTGATAATAACCATCCCTGTCTCACTCCTCCTCCTAATATTGCCCATCCCGACTCTCCATCCACCACACACGCCTGAGAGAAGTCGGAGACATTTATAGGCTACGGATAAGTCACCTATCCCTTCAATCGACTCCTATTTTCTGTGTTACATTCGTGAATTCCACCACGTTTCAACTGAATGTCTCGATATCTACGAAAATAACAAAGGCACCCTGATTAAACTTAAGTTCCTTTCTATTTCTAATCGATATCACTGCTGCTATGAAGTCCGGCGTACCTCTCCTCTTCCTGAATCTAAACTGATCATCCTCCTAGAAATCATTTACCCTCCTTCCCATCTCCTTTATTGATAATCGTAAGAGCCACATTAGCTAATAATTCCCGGTGTTTTATTGTTTAGTACTGTACCTCATAATGTTATATCTGATTTATTGTAATTCATTTATTTAACTTCTCTCCTATCTTGCAGGGTTTTATATTTTTTTCACTTTACAAATAATTTCTTTTTGTATATCGCTGTATATTTCCTCACATCATTATTATTATTATTGTCATGTACTTGACGAAGGGTTAAATGGAGGAAGGGACCTTATGGTCTCAATTTCGACCGAATAAAGATATTTTTCTATCTGTATATATATCCGCCCATCTCAATTTAAAAGGAACATTTTTAATGGTTCGTTGTGCCATTACACATTACCTATAGTATACCGGAAATTAATACGATGAACCCAATGAGCTCAGGTACTCAGATGCATGTTCAGAAATATCTAAAATAAATGAATAGTTTACATTTGGGAGACATACGCAAGTAACTGAGATTTAACTGACAATGTCAAAATACAGCATTTAATTGCGCACCATTGCCGAAACACCAGTGGCGTTTCATAAAATTATCCTAATAATCCCATTCTTCGCGCAGATTTTCCTTTTTCGATATTGTTAAAGTTTGGCATTAAACATTTGTTCCAATTCCAGTGCAGTTACCTCTTCAGAATTATGGATGGTATTTAACCTGACGACTACTAAATCCTCGTAGGAATTGAAGCGTAAACGCTGGGTGTCGACCCTAAACACAAAAAAAGCCTGTGCGCAGGCGTGCAAATCGTAAACTGTAATGAGAGTTGGATTGGATAAAAGGGTTTCCCCCAGACGTAGCCCTGAGTCCACGACCCATATATTGATGACACTTCGATTTCAGTATTGATATTTTAATAAGCATCGTCTTCTCGCCTCCATTTTATTATTAGGTAATCTACCGGTTAAGGTAGGTTTTTGGATGGACACAACTATCAAATAAATATTTTGTAACTCCAAACAAAACCCAATCGAGCAACCTAAACTACATCAGGTCCCTCTTCATCTCTGTGTACTTCTTTCCTCCCTTAATCCCATCCAACATCCCTATCCGGTTCCTACCCTTTCCTCGCTTGCCTAACATTCTCCCCTCTATTACCTTCTTCAACATTCCACTACCGCTCAATACGCCTTTCATCCATTTTTCCTGCCTCCATAGGATTTCTCTCAACAAACCCCTCTCCTCACCCACCATCTCTAGTATTTCCTCATTTGTTTTCCTTTCGGTCCATTTCACCTTCTCCATTCTTTTCCACACACACATTTGAAAAGCCTCCAATCTGCGTCTATCCTGCTGCTTCAGTGACCACATTTCCGCACCGTACATAGCTACGCTCCATATCAGAGTTTTTACGAGTCTTGTCTTAGCATCTCTACTCAACGTCCCCGTCATCAACTCCCTCCTCCTTGAGAAAGCCTCCTTGCCTAGCGCAATTCTTCTCCTTACATCCCTACCACTTTGACCGTATTGGTCCAAAACACTTCCGAGATATGTAAACTGTTCTACCTGCTCTATTTTTTCCCCGCCTATTATAATATTTAGCTTAGCCTTTTTCTTTCTGGAAAATCGCATAACCTTTGTTTTATTAATATTGATTCTCATCCCATATTTATCGCACTGAACCTCCAATTCACTCAGCAATGCTTGCAACCCCTTGGCTGACTGAGCAACTAATGCTTGGTCATCAGCAAACCTAACCGATTTTACGAATTCCCCTCCGACTTTCATTCCTACCTCCAGTTCTTCCCATGCCTCTTTAATCATTTCCTCTACATATACGTTGAACAGTACCGGTGACAATGGGCAATCCTGCCTTACACCTCTTCTTAACACTGCCCATCCGGACTCTCCGTTCCCCACTCGCACCTGAGCAGTCTGAAACATGTACAGGTTGCGGATCAGTCTCCTGTCGCCTCCATTATCCATCCAAAATGTCTATTTTTCCTCCATCTATACATCTCTGTCTTCAACATTCCATTGCTTTTTTCAATAATCCCTTAATCTACTTGTCCTACCTTCTTCGAAGATCTCTAAACTTTTTTCATTTCACTTCATCCAGAATCTCCTCGTTTCTCATTCCACACATCCATTGTCATTTTCATCATTCTTCTACACATTCGCATAACTTAGATGTTGTATCAATCACCAGACCCTTTCCATTCTCTCATATTGTATTTAACTGACGATATTAACTTCAATCCTTCACCGCCGTATCCAAAATACAAGGGTCGTCGCACTTAATATGAGATATAATTTAACTTTTATATTCCAATGCTTCCCCACTATCCTGTTTTATAACCGGGTTTGAATTCTGCAGCTCTGCATAAATTTAGAACGCCTATTTCCCCACGACGAGCGACGGTATTGCAACAAGCCTTTGTGTGATCGGATAGATAATGGCTAACTTCTCCATTTAGATTTTCTATTGCACAATATGCGAAGGTGGGTGAATGCCCTCTATCGGATGCCTAGGCGAATCGCCCCATTCCACGTGGAATGAATCTCTATTTGGCACGTGTTTGCTGTTCAGGCGGATTCTAAACTAAACTTTAAGCTAAATTTCTTACGCAACTTAAGAAGCGGATCTCTATTCGGAAGAATCTACGAATCTATCACATGAGCCATTATCACGCGATTATTTAGTTGGTTGGTTAGTTTTATTTATCTGTAGGGTTAGAGAGATTGAATAGACTGAGGGTAGATTTTGTTATTGAGAATGTTCATTTTTCGAGTAACCCTAAACTCGCCAATTTATATTTGGTTGGATGTTGCTATTAATCACGATATTGCTATACACAAAAGAAACTTTAGAGTAAACTTTGATCCTTTGAGCCGAAGAGATCGCTATAAGAATAATTGCAGCTAGTCATCGTTGAGAAGTAAAAGGGAGAGAAAATGAGAAGTCTTCATACTTCAACGGCTTTCACATTCATTATTAAGAAAAAAAGAAATTTTTCGACATGAGATTTCGCGGGAGTAAAATAAAAAAGTATGCTAAACGAACCGTTAATTTTAATTTGAATGAAAAGAATTTCATCTAACCCCAATTTTTAAATTAACATAGATTAAAATTTTCTTTTTTCCGCGAGCTATAATGGACTCGGAAATAATGCCATCGATCGCCTAGGATACAAATTACCATCAGCAGCTGCGTAATATTTTTTAAGTCATCGGCATGGTGTGTGGCAGAGGGTGCATTTACGTCAGGCAGGAATAGTGCGTAGAATATGATAGTACAGACTAGTCACGCAACGTGCGTGAAATACATATTCATGAACTGTACGGTACGCGGTACTGTTAAAGGCAGCTTCAAGAAAAAGAGCCATATTGCGCAATGAGAAAATTACGTACGTCAAATTCTTGAAGAAAATACTTGACATTTTTGTAGAAATATTCGCACAAAGATCTTTCTTGCTGAATTAAAGCTAATAACTACGAATCGTCTCGCATACCTATTATAAATGCTTTTAAAAGACCTTTATTGGTGATATGCGGTGTGGTTTCACTCACTGACACACTCATTAGTGTCATGTTGTAGGGTGCGATGCAGGCATGCACCTGATTTTGCGACTAAAGGCAAAGAACGCAAGAAAGCGGAAGATGACGCCCAATGACTCAGTTCACCCATCGCGGAGTGATTTGTTGCACGAAAGGAATATGGATTTTGGAAGATTGAGTTTTCGTCCCACTACAGATTGTAGGTCCTCATCTTCATGAGAAAAACCTGGAAGCGAATGAGACAGAGAAAAGGGTCGAATCGACCAGATGCCAGTAGAATAACTTCGGATATATGAATTTCTACTGAATAGACTTTCACTGTTGTGAATTTTATCACCAGTTAAACATGGTCAAAAGAGCTGAGTTTAAGAAGGAAAATTACGGCAATGACAAAAGATAACTATCGAACATAACATGCATTGAAATTTAACTCTTCGAACTAAACCGAGTGGAAAATACACTTTCATGATAAGTCTGATCATCGCGAGCGGTTTCCATGAATTTACAGGTCAAATGCATCAGCTCTGAACCGACAGGGTGTGTGGCAGCGGCTGATTCCATACAAGGCATGCACCATCCAAATTTAATATCACCAAAGGTCAGGGACTGAGGAGATACGTAATTCAAACGTAGAATATTACTCTAAAAAACGCATCGCATACGCTAAATTATTTACGTATCAACCGGAGAGTATGCTCTATGCATGCGAAACGAACTGCTAGTGAGTGTTGAAAACATTAATTATAGTTAAATAAAACAATGACTACAAATGAGGCTACCTAGAATAGAAAAATGCTCTAGAAATAATCGAAAACTAACATGGACCCTAATCGTTCGCGGGGAAAAAAATGTCATTCAGAACCCCTCTCTAATCTAATTTCCATGATCCCTTCCAACGTAGAACGAAGGGATAACCTTAGTGCCATTACAATAGAGGCATCTATCTAACTTAGGTTAAAAAATTAGTCTCCAAGCAAGGTAACCGTCGGACCATGAGGCTATCCGACGTGGAGCATTCTCGATTGCAGGCAGGAAGAGTGGGAGGGTCTTTGCGGGCGTTCAGCCGTATTCCACCGGGTGACCAAACATCCGGATTCGGTCTTGCCTCACAATGCAAATCTAGTGTTGTGCGGTAATCAACCTCCAGTGTCGACTTTCTGAATAAGATTAACAACTATATCGACCTTAAAATCTGTATTGTCAAATGGGCAATACGATCCATATCGCCAGGTCTCATATCCATCTCGTCACATAGACAAATCATCCAGGTCATCATTTCGACTCTACCGTCCGTTTATTACTTATAGATAACATCTTTCATACCGCGGTGTTAACAGTATCGGTCACATTGCAATATCGATAATTATTTCATGGTGTTATATCTATTATATCGCCATATCGATAATTATCATTTCGAGAAAAATTTCCACGTGGCCACATAATTACTCACCGACTTAATTGTCCCCACTGCCATATTGACTTCATAGATCAATTCGACTACTACATCCTCAATGTTAGCAATACATCGTTCACATCGACGATAATTGTCGAGCGGGTGTGTAGCGGTTTTATTTATTTAAGTACTCTGCAAGCTACCACCAGGGTGTGTGGCAGGGGGTGAATAAAAATCAGACTAATTATGATCAGAATATGACTCCGCCGCGGCCGGACAATGTTTTTCTGCGGTTCTATATCTTTGCCGTTGTACCAAAATATCGACTTGATCGATAAAAAACAATTTTCGAGATGTTGCACCACGCGCCGAGGCCTAATGATAAAATCCCCGGGCAGTGCGCCCCTGATTCAAGGGCTGTGGAACCCGCTAATCGCTCGTCCGGGAGGAGAGCGGGGGAGGGGGGGGGGTGCAGATATTCATTTCCTGGCTGCAAATACGACACGTGAATGAGGAACAGGAGGCTTGGTGGTGGACCACCACCGACTGACTGACTTGACTCTCTCTTTCTCGCCCGCCCGTCGAAGGCGAGTGACGGCCGCCCGCCCGCCTCTCCCCGTCGCCGCCAGCGAGTCTTATCGATTGCAGGGCGAGCACGTGGAGGAAGGCGTGCGGCCCGCGAAGGGCCGTGAGTGGGGGAGGAGGATCCGCGTGCGTGCGTTCGCCCCTCTCCTCCGCTCCCCGCTTCCCCTCCCAGCCATCTTCACGGGTTTGCGCAACCCGCTCGCCCGTCCTCATATTCGGGAGGGGGTCTCCGAGGGGGGAGGCCGAGCGAGCACGTGGAGTCGGCAGAGAGGGAAGGTGGGGGTGGGGCAGATGGGAGGGGGTGTGGTGGGGGTGTTGGGGGCGGACGTCGACTCCTGCTCGGCGGCTTCCACCGCCGGCCGCTGGAGGCGCGTGGCAGGGGGTTAGTCCCCTCCCAGGTGCGGGTACACTTCATCCACTAAATCTACACGATACCCCGCAAGGCGCCACGAGGGCGTGTGGCGGGGGGTGTCAGTGCAACAGCTAAACATTTAGCATTAGCAGTTTATACATCGTACAATTGAACGCATTTGGTTCATGGGCAAAATATCTCGGGCACATACGTCTTTCTAAATCATCCAATAATTTTTGCGAAGGGCCGATGATACATCACCTAGTAGTGCTCCAATTGATGTAATTTTTTCGGAATTTAATTTTCTATTTTGTTATGGCTGCGTATGGTGCGAAGGAAGGACGTACGCTTGAGTCTGTCCGTGACTGTGTCCACCACTCTCTTGAGTCTACCAATAAATTCTGATGCCATAATAATTCCCTCTGAACCGTAAGACAATTCAGTTGTCCTGTGCCTCTCCAAAAAGTCTTCCTGCCCTCTTTGAGAATCAAGAGCCCTAACTAATTCCTCCGATACGCCCGTCCCATGGACTACCTACCCTCTTCTTGTAGTACTACTTCTTATTGTAAAGTAGTTAGAGAGTAATAAGAGCGATTAAGTGTAAAACAGATAGATTTAAAAATGTCATTTTTTCCACGAATGATAAAGGATCAAAATGACATTGACCGACCGCGGTAGGGTCATGTTCGTGTCAAAATTAGTCTGGATTGTATTCACCTCCTGCCACATACCCTAGCGGTTGCTTGCAGGGTGCTAAATTAACTAAATAACTAAAATAATTTTTCACATAACGAATTTCCACTGAACATTTTCCAATGTTCTATTTATCTTCGTGTCCCACGGATGGCAAATACTTTCCACGCATTCCAAACATTGCCTAACCAAAGCTTACCAATACATAATTCTTGAATTTTCATTACATTTTCCCACGACTCGTCTAATGAAACATATTTTAAACATTTTGAATAAACCTATTAACAAAATGGTTTTTAAATCATGTCTCCAGGCAAGTGCCTTCAGCATTATAGACGGTTCCGATCCTGGGACTTTTTTGGTAATATGTTTCGGTGATTTGTTTACTTCGATCTTCTCTCCGAGAGACGAGACCCTAACAGTCGCCTTGATCAGCGGAGAAGCGAGATGCTCCTTCATTGGGGAAGGGAGGGAGGGAATCTGTGATCGCCCAACCCCTTCTTGCATTCGGGCGAAGCCCTGCCGTCCCATTGACACGGTGTGTTTTCGAATCCCCACCCCGAGTCCCAACCCCCTTGGGAGAGTTAACCCCGCCGACAATCTTGAATCGGAGCTCCAGCACCATCCTCTCTAACACGACCGCGCATTTGTCAGCACTTCCGATCATTTCCACCGTAGGAGACCTACACGAAACGAAAACTACCGCATTTTATTTGGCCCGTAAAAATAAAAGTTAATGTACAATTTTAAAAATTCAGGAAATAAAGAAGCTGCTGCCCTCTACCTTCCGTAGTAATTCAAATTTAAAGTTTTCAGAGACCTGCCTAAGCTAGTAAACTGGTGAGAGCGCAAATAGTCGATGCCCATTTTTCTAAATGAAGTCGATAAAAATGCATGCGAACCGCGAAACGAAACTTTGCACGATCAATGTACTTGAGTGTAAGCAGGAATGAATGAAGCGACGCACGAAGTAAACTAAGTTGACACTCCCTCGAGCATTTACGATTCTACGCTCGAGATGACGGAGAAATTCTGAAGCACTATATACTCCTCAAAAAAAACAAAGGATAGTTATAACACTCATCGCTCAACCCTTATCGAATCAAACCAATCTTCGGGCTGGAATCGAGCGGTGGGTAAGGACTATACCAATTTAATATTTCTTATAAAATACATTTATTTACCTACACAAAAAATATTGACTATCTGATTGGAGTTCTTTTTGAGTAATTTTCTTAATGAGGGTGTGAGATGTGGAATGAAGACCAATACGAAGAAAACGCAAGTATGGAACAAAATTATATATGTACTATTTATAATTTTACAAGTACTTTACAATTTTTACAGTAATGTACTTACTTTTCTTTACAGTTATTTACAAGTATTATATAAAAAATTATATATGCCTGTACAATTGTATTATATACATCATCGATGTGGAAGCACTTGTGGAACTTTGACAGCAACACACAACATAAGAACACATAAAAGGAACATTCATACGTTATTTCTTGATAATTTCGACGGAATTGAGCTCCGTCGTCATCAGAAAATTAGGTAGGACAGACCTAACTGATGACTGAGTCCAAACTAATCTTCTGATGAAGACGGAGTTCAATTCCGTCGAAATTATCAAAAAATAAACGTGTTTCTTTTATGTGTTCTTATATTTTGTATATATATATATATATATATATATATATATATATATATATATATACACACAAACACTAACACAAAAAACACTACACACATAGAAACATAAAAGAAGGACACTTACATTGGATATTTACGTTTCGACGGCACGGCCGTCGTCATCAGAATCACAATCCGTCTGATGACGACGGCCGTGCCGTCGAAACGTAAATATCCAATGTAAGTGTCCTTCTTTTATGTTTCTATGTGTGTAGTGTTTTTTGTGTTAGTGTTTGTGTGTTTGTGCGTCGCCGGAGAGCGTCTTTTCCAAGTTTATATATATATATATATATATATATATATATATATATATATATATATATATATGTATATATGTTCTCCATACTTACATATACATATTCTCATTACATTCATATATTAGGGAAGTACATGGACAGGTTTGATGCTGAAACGTTATGGGCTAGTTAAAGCAGGCGGAAACCGCAACGTGTTCGGTTAGTACTTGGCAAATACTGGGCATGGTATCGAGGACAGGAGTACACTTGCTCCAACGAAAAACCATTTGCAAAGGGGACGGAATAGACAAGAGGGGACCCTGAATTAAGACGCCAAATGGCAGACGGGCGAGGGTTTGGATTTGGAGCGCCGAAAGACCGTTTGGCAATCTGCAAAACGGTCCGTCGTGCCTTGGGGCTAGATCATCATGTCCAATCGGTGAAAGTAAAGTCGCTAAGATTACGTCATTCGAGTGTTATTTATCCACCCACTCGAAAAGCGCGAGTCATATACGTATTCGCTCATAAAAAAAATATTCGAGCGAACGTTTTGAATTTTGCATTCGAGCCTTGAGCAAATAAGGGACGTTCCCTCGAGAGTCCCATCGCAACAGCAAAGCACACGGTGACACCGCTCTCTCTCTCTTTCTCTCTGAATGCAAATTTAAAACCCGCCTTTCTACCAAAATATCCACTTCTGATTCGCGCTCGTTAAACAATTCAATTTTATTTTAGATGCGTCGTTTTTCAATTGCGACGCCAGGTAGCATTCATTGAATCAACCAAAGCGACTAATGGGAGGAAAAATGGCGTCAGGAGTTCGCACAAGCACCGGAATTTCAACTCCAAAAATAAAGACATTCAAATGAAAACGGAACGAATACAGATACAATATTTTATCTTTCATGAGGTGTTGCAATATTATTATAATAAATACGAGCACAAAGATTTTCGATCAATGTGTAATTATTTTTCAACATAATCTCCTTTCAGTTGCATAAACTTTTCCCAGCGATTTTCAATAGTTCAATACCCCTAAGAACTGTCTTGCTCCTCAAAATAGCCATTAACTGCCGCGACATCACTTCTTCACGCTTGTAAAATCTTTGACCATCGAGCCATTTTCTCAAGTTTGCGAACAAAAAATAATCCGAGGGGGCTATAATCTGACGAATAGGGTGCTTAAGGTAGCAATTCAAACTTTAATTAATGAATTTTGGCCATTGCAATAACGAATTTGTGAACTGTTGAATTGTTTTGATGAAACAACACTTTCTTCTTATCCAAATTCTGCACGACACTGATTTTGCTCGAGTGTGAGCAAACGCGGCACCCATATTGCATACAGCTTTCTCATATCCAAATTTTCAGATATTATGCGATGTACCGCACTTTTTGAAATACCTACTGTCTACTAGCTCGCGCACGTTCACTCGACGATCATCCAGTGTCACTTCATGGATTTTCTTCACCGTTTCTGGAGTCGTCATCTCAGTTGGTCGACCAATGTGATGCTCGTCTCGACAGCTCGTATAGCCTCGTTTAAACTTTGCTACCCAATATTTTAATGTTTTAAACGAAGGAGCAGACTCACCCAGAGTAGAATCCAGTTCAGCTTTTATGTTGGTTGGGCTGAGGTCTTTCAAATAAAAGTATTGTATCACATAACGATGACCAATTTTCTCCATTTTCACAAATTCACTGAAAAAGTTCAACATTGATGGCGGCCAAACAACTACTAAACAACGTGGCGTCTTCAAACTTGAAACATATGCTTTATAGATTTAGAGATAAAAAATCAATTGAATTATAGGGAAATTACAACCGTCTCTATTTTTTTTAATGTATTCGCACCATGAATTACTTTGCTGCACTGTGCTCTAAAAAATCCCCGACGAGCGGTGTATTATTAATTGCCATTGTGTAGCCACCGAATGTAAACACACGGGAGAGCAAATTGAAGATACGTGTGAGTGGGCCGCTGATTACATCTACATAATAGACGGCAACCCGTCACAAGGACGTGTGGCAAGGGGTGATAAATCACCAGTCATTCTACACATATTCCCTCTATTTCCTCATGCACCTGGCACCCGCTATCCTACAATAACCGCGTGGAAAAGGCACGACCGAACACCAATCATGCAACATGCCCACAAATATTACGAGTATTACATGGTTAGCAGCTATTCCTATGCCTGCAATAAGAGGGCATGAAAATACATTAAAAGAGGGCAGGCACGCATGCCTGATTACATTTAAGCGAGAATAAAAATAAATATTTACCCATGCAATAATACCGATCCTTGACCCGTAGTTTCATTGACACGTATAAACGGCAGTGTCATTTTAGCCGGTGCTGATTTTCGCACCATTTTCAATGCCTGCATCAATTGTTCCCGATCCAAAACTCAAAGGCGCATGCCAATAACCAAGCAACAGTAGTAATATGCCATACGTATGCATTCATCATAAACCTGTATCGATAATATTCATTACGTTTACGCAATACGTGTGCATTCATCATAAACCTGTATCGATAATATTCATTACGTTTACGCAATACGTGTGCATTCATCATAAACCTATATCGATAATATTCATTCTGCATTAATTTGATATTTGTGGAAAGAAGCGTTTCCTGATTGTCAAATATTTAGTTTTGAAGACTGAATTGATGCACAGGTCTTTCAATTTTTTCCGCACCCAAGACAGGAAGTAGGCTTACTAGGAAACATAACGTCTCTGACTCTCGTAGTATCATTTAGATTGAAAATGTGCACGTGGTTTTAAGACACCATTTGAGGAGGTTCGGTCATTTTTATTATTTTTTTTATTTTCATTAAAAGCAAAAATAAAAGTTCGATATATTTAAATGTGCTGCGTAGTGGCCTTAAATGTTTCACTTTTAGGACGAATCTCCCGTCTCAAATGGGAAAAACGTGCGAAGTGTTGTGCTAATACGAGTCGTGTTGATTATGAGTGTGTTTTCCATAATGTAGCCGTGCATTCAAACAATTCAATCAGTTGTATGTTATTGCATGTTGTTATTGTTATTAAAATCGATCCTTCGTCTTAAATATGAGTGCACAGATGTTAAAAATAAAGAACTATTGGTGTATCGGTAATTGACAGGATTCCATTAAATCGATAATACTGAATCATAATACCAAAATATCATATCGACAGCCTTCCGATTTATCGATACGACTTTATCGATCACTTCGATTCTGTTGCAAATCCTTAAATCAGCGTCATGTCATTTACACCCCACCCGGGTCTTGTGACCTGGAAATTGCTCTCGATCGCACTTCGAGTCACATTTCTACACGATTAAGCACGTGCGTGGCTTTGAGACCGACAGCTGCGGAAGAAAGGCGACAGTTGGGGGGGGGGGGGCGTGTGTTTGTGTGTGTGTGTTTGTATGAGAGAGGGCAACTTCTGCGAGATAAGGAGAATTGTAGTGCACCACCTAATGAATATTCGTTGTGGGGTTACGTCCTTGTTGGTGAGTGGACTGGTCTAGTGTGTGTTCGTCCGTTTGGTGTTCATTTGACTGCCCCTCATATAATGCATCAATTCATACATTGTTTACACATTTTAACACTTCCTAGTAACAAATCTAACAGACCCTTGTAAATGTCATTTGTAAATGTAAGTCGAGAGTTTTCTGAAGCCTTGAAGTTGAACATAAAATTTTGAGTGAAGATCAAGAACTACCCTTGAAAGAAAGAGTTTAACTTTGAAAAAAAATTTATAATCACATTTTTACCGCAGTTAACATAAATAACGCGGTGATTTCCCCTTTTTTATTTTGGCAACTTATCCCAATTGAAATTTTAAAAGATATCAGCAACTCCACGAATTTCCTTCAAAACGTTTTCTTCCGATGAACTTCTTACTACCACCCGCACGCTCCGTGAAACTTTTGATGGTATTCGAAAGAATAAAATGATGAAACGAGGGTATGTGAACATAATATGGGAGAAAATTCATTAGTGCTGAAATGGGAGTCAAATCATCAAAACTCCTCTTCCTCTACTCCAGAATTAGTAGTTATTATTAGATAGTGCAGTAACACATGTGAATCGCCATTATTTTCTCGTACAGCATTTTTTCTCTCATGAAATTACAATTGGTCAATTAAGTGAACTTGGAAGTCATATATTAATATTGAATTGAAATGAAAAATTCCAAATTAACACTTTATTACATTTGTAATCTTGTTTGGAGGTAAACTTTGAATATTCACCGACGACAATTTGACGAAAACGAACCTTAATATTGAAATTTCGCGATTTATTTGCGGTAGCAAAACAGTTTCAGATACGTTACAATTTAAAAGCTAAACTTCAAAGGAAATAAAGGTCTCTTTAACTTCACTTAGCTAGCTCATTGCTTTATTCGAGTTTTCCGCTTACTTAACTTTAAACAGACCAGCAAACTGAACAAAAGCGCAACACTTTCCATGATCTTTTATCCGGTGTCGCCATCAATCTCCAACCCAAGACACCATCATGCTTCAAGAAAATCTCCAACACGTATTTCCGCTTTCGCTCTTTTATTCTCCAAACCCCCTTCCCAATGAGCGACTGTTCCTATGCAAACAAAATCTACATTGCCACCAGAAACTCTTGAAGTTGAATAACCGCTGACGTCGGTGAGTTTTTCATTACATACACCTGCCAAAGTTCCCGCAGCCGTCACGGAGGTCGCTGAACCACTATAGCGGTGAACAAAGCGATTAGTTTTACTACGGCCACGGCGGCGAATGTCTTCATGGCTAGGACGGAATCGTATGCGTGTGTATGTACGGTGCGTGATTTGGAACAGTATATGAAATTGAAGAGTGCGTGATTGCGGACGGAGCGCGGCGATGGACAGAGTCTGTCATAGGCCTGTCAGAGTGGCCATAGGTATGGTGTGAACCTAGCCCTTGTGGGAATGTAAAGATGCAGTTGGTAATCTTAAAGTGTCATTTTATATAACAGCATTTTGTCTCATATGTGTTCTTCTTGTGTATGTATGCATGTATGTGCATTGTAAGAGTGACAGTTGACCAGACTTGACCGTTGCCACCAGGACAATTGCCTAATTGCTACGACATTTAATTGATTATATATATATATATATGTATATATATTATATATATACAGGTATATATGTGTGTGTATAATATATATATACATATATATTTAACCATAAACACAGTAATTAACCCGAAGGTCGGTTTAGTAGGTGCGGTTCGAGTTCACGACGTGTGAATATTCACAAACCAGGGTAGTGGGGCTAGTTCCTTTCCCTGTGCCGGTTATGGTTTCCCAAGAAGATCTGGTACGAGAAAAGCATATAGTGAAGTGTAGGTGGTTGTGTAAGTGGAGTTTCAGGTGCCCAGATAGGCTTGACCGGGAATCGAACTCTGGCCCTTCGGTCAGTAGTAAAAAATACAAGTCCTTTTTTAATGAGCTCCATTACGAGAATTACACACAAAAAATCAGGAAAAAGACTCCTTCTCAAGAAATGTTTGTGCTAGCAACCCTCTTCTTCATCTGCATGGAGGGGAGTGACCCATGCGGTAATCATAATGGTCATTCAGTTTCATCCATTGTTCACCAGAACGCTTTCCGACGAAGTAAGGCTCGAGACTATTGGAGCAACCAGTTTCTCTCTATTTGCCGCCAAAATATTTTCCACGGAGATCCAATAACCAGATAGTCGAGAATAACCGGGTTTGGGGATGGGTGAGTCTAAGGGGTTCGGACCCGGGACATTCAGCCAGAGTTGATCAGGTTGAGCATTTGCCTGTGAATCGAAAACGTTCCCAAGTCAGTGTGAGTGAGGGCGCGCTCAGTTGTGTGCCTATTCTCTCGCCACTTGACGACCCGGGGGAGCATTCCACGACCAGTGAAGTGGAGGAGGGCCCGAGGTTTCCCAGTGGCAGGTGTATCTGAGGCGAAGTGCACGTTCTTAAGTCCCATTACGCGTGCACCGATTCGCTCTCCGCCGCCTCTTCCCCGCCCTCTCCCGCGAACCCCCACCCGCACACACCCCCGAACGAGAGAGGACTCCTTCACGTGGGAGCAGTCGTAATCCCACCCCCGACCGTAATTCCACCCTACCCCCAACCGTCGCGTGCCCTCCCTCGCGAGGGGGGATGACAGGGAGGGGACGGATGGACTGACTCGCAGACACCACCCCCCTCCGTCTCACTCGCCGTGTCTCGCTCTTCGTCGACCTTCCCGCCTCGCCAGCTCAGTGCACTCATTGCCTCCTCCTCCGTTGCAGACGGCGACCCGGTGTCGCTCCGAGGTACTGTGCTCATGTCGGCGCCGGCGCCAGCCGACGTCTCCGGTGCCCAGCCTGACCACCGACGAGACCCCAAGAGTCCGGCCGATGGCGACAGGGGAGGACCCGCCGCCACTCCTGCCCTCCTCATGCGGAAGGTAAGAGGCACTCCTACTCATTGCGTTGTATCCCCTCTCCCTTCCTTTGTACCTCGCTTCTCCTTAGGTCAAAGGTCAGCGGGCGCTTGACCTACCGCCGCCATCCCCCCTCCTCCTAAATTAGAATATATCACTTACTTCAAGAGATTATGTTTCCAGGTGGATATATTCTGGAAATTTCCCCAAAATATCTCTAAATATAGATTTATAACTTTGGGGTGTAATAATAACTATGATTTTCGTATTGGGTTCCCCGTAATTGGTCCCTCAAAACAGTATTGATAACATGTGCTCTTCTGAAATGGGTATCTTCAATAATTTTTTTAATATTTAAAAATGAGAAAAGTAACCCATTCGCCTCCCGAGATACAACGGTGTCTGGAACTCGCGCATTCTCAAACGTACGCTATAAAATTCGTCAACACCTCTTCCAAAGCCAAATTTATTCCACATCACGCCTCGAAAACTGGAGTGAATGCAGAAAGAATAGGAACGGTAAGTACTCTGGAAAAATGGATAAGAACTCAATTGATACAGGTGAGATGATGAGGAAGATGGAAGGAAACTGAAGAATGAGGGAAAGACATAGGGCGAAACGTTCATCAGGGAGAACAACGGAATTAAGATGGGTGCGAAAGAAACGAAATGGTAGAGGAGAGTGTAAAAGGATATGGAGTGCCATTTAGGCGACTTTAAGTCCATTTCGACATTAATTACGAATTGTGTGCACCATTTCAATGACTACCCACTCGTGCGCATCATAGAGCTTAAACGGCCAGCTGATTCCAATGGACTGAAACAAATATCATATGCATTTTCATACAATGTGATGAGCTGTGAAGCAATCAAAGCCATTTTTTTTATTACTACGTTACGTCGAATCACTTTCACGTGTATTCGATGTTTATTCCGCGCGGGCAAAGAAATAATCTCAAAAAAACAAAACAAAAGAAATAATTTCAAGCATTTAATTGTTCCGTTTGTACTGATGCATTTCATTTCATCTCTTCGTTTCGTAGGTTTAATGTGAGAAATGAATGTGGGATTTTCCAAGTAAAACTAGCGTTGAAATGCATTTTACATGAATTTTCGTTACGCAAATGTTACCTTTCAAGTATATGCGCCTCGAAAAAAAACATTGCATGTTAGAAATCGTGTTAATTCGGCGAAGATACCACGAGAACTTGCTGCGGAAGTTTTTCTAAAAAAAATGTTACGCAGTAAAAATATTTGCAATTTTCAAAGCGATTATATTTTTTAAAAATGCCAGTCCCAACTATTTCTCACCGTTAACATACCTACGGCTACTTTTCTATTTCATAAATTTCTGTTCCAACTGATATTATTCACGTCATGGACTGCAATTTTGAATGCAAACAAAGGGGAAATAATCCGTAAATATTTTGCGATTAATTGACTCGTATTTATACCTGCAGTGTACGCTCTAGAAACATCGCGAGTACACTTTTAGGCTCCACACCAGTAGTCCTGTGATGGACATAAGTGTGTAAAAACTCGACAATGGGCGAATATACGTGAGCATTGGATTTTTTCATGCATCAAACTAGGGTCACCAAGATCTGATCATTTTTGACGTTTCTCCACCAGACATTTTTCCGAACCAGGGTGTTGCATAGCGCCGTCCGTACCTGTAGTTGCCTATATCGAAGGATGTTTTAATTTTTAGTACCTTGAAATCCACCGCTAGGATTGTGTAGCAGGGGGTGAATACACACCAGACTAATTTGGACCCGAATATGACCCTACCGCGGTCGAACAATGTTATTCTAATCCCTTGTCGGTCGTGGAAAAAACGACATCTTAAATTTCTGTGTTCTACACTATTAAGTTAAAATTTGGAACACACAATCACTCGGTCACAATTAAAGAGATGTTTTCAGATTTTAGACGAACATTTGTCGAAAAAAGTCGGAAATGGCAGAAACTCATGTTATTCGTACGGAAAGGTTCTTATTTTCATGATTAGCGACTGCTGCGGCTCGTTATTCGCATTGACAATGATCCTCAAGCTCTTGTATTCATACTATAATTGAATGCATACCTATGAAGGCATAGATTTCTTATGATACAGAAATACTAAATAAAAAACAATGAGAGTCATTAAATTCAACATAATTTTATTTTTCAATAATAAAGGAGTCTTCTTCAAGACATTTTTTTTACGATTGCAATGCATATCCAAATAATTAAAACAGTACTCGTTTAACTGAAAATGCACTTCGGGAAACTAAGCCTAGCCAATAGCAAAGCAAAGGTAAGATCAATACGAGTATTGTCTTGTTAAGATAAATTTGGAATCCACAAAGATATGTCCAATATTGGCAAAAATAATATTTCTCCCTCTAGCAATTGTTCCGAATAAAAATGATTTTAATGGAGATCTCTTTGAGTATCATGTTCCTATGCAGAGCCTGGCATATTTGTGTCTCGTAACAAGTCATACTTGGTAATTGTGAGTTAACTTTCAAACTTCATTTAAGTCATGAAACTACATAGAAAGCGCGTGAAGTTAAATCGTAGCCAAAGCATTCAAGCCAAATTTTCCACGTCACGGAGTATCATTAAAAGTTCAAACGGATCGTGTTGTCAATTCCAACCCCCAATTCATATTAATTTTCTTTTAAAGCTTAGTATATACTCGTACGTATTGCCAAACTCGCCCTATCATCGTTCGAAAGTAATGGCAAAACCAACTGCGAAATTCGTACAAAAAAACCTGATCCAGAAATGATTCCAACCCATCAAATGACTTCAACTCCACTGCAATTACGTAACACATATAAATCAATTCGGAACACATTGACACCGAAGCAGTCAATGATTAGCATTTCTTGTGTGACGGACAGCTGATTTATCTTCAGAGTTATTTAAGTCTAGGCGTTTAATGATGAGGTAATGGAAATCCCAAATATACGTTAGAGGAAGGTGGAGAAATATTTTTTTATGAAAATAAACAAAGATTAAGCAATAGTTTGGGGGGGGGGGTAAAATATACGGTTTGCAAAAAACATCGTCAAATTAGGTCCGTACACAAAAAATCGGGAAAACTGCTCAGGCAAGATGAGAGCAGGCCAAGGTCAGGTCGTGTGACTCAAAAGAGGATAAAAGGGGCAAGCAAAGTTGTTTTCGTACGTCTAATCTTATCGCATCCCGCTGCGTGGACACTAAATTTAAAAAAACAGGCATAATTGTTAAATTGACAAACAAAATTAATTCATCCTCTAAAACAAAACAGTTTCGGACTTAACCAGCTGGAATTCCTCCATGATGAGGGCAGAGACAAAAGACTTTGCTTTTATCACATTTTTTGAAAATTCTCTTAATTCGGAAAGCAAATGTTAGCATACATATTCAAGTAGATTGATAAACCCACCGTTAGATTAGACATCTAATTAAATTGCATATATTAAATTTTTTCATCATCAAATTGTCATCATAAAATTTTCGAATGTTGGACCGTTTGTTCTATTAATTTAATCTTTGCAAGTGGTGTCTTTGCGTGCGATGAGAAGATGCCAGCACAGGGTGTTATCGACGCATGATCAAGATGTTGTAAGAAGCGCAGTTCACAACATTGTTATTCTCAACTTTAAGTTTTGTTGAAGAAAACGTACAATAAGGTGTACGAAAATTAAGTTTATGAATCAATCTCAACAATTTGAGCAGTAAAGCGACTGCGTGATGAATAAGGGAGAGGTTTTACTTCTCTCTGCTGAGATCACATCTGGAATCGTACCTCCATACATTTTACTTAACGCCGGAGAGCTCGTTATCAAAGAAATTCGATTAAATTTCTTGGAATGTTCTCTCAATCGGCCACGAATTACATCGAGCATAAACCAAGAAGCGTGACACTGCGAGGACTACGAAGGGAGTCCCTTCACACGGGATCATCTCCGGAAGGAATGAACAGTAATTGCTGAATTTGCATCGCAGGACACTTGAGCTCGCCTGGGTGACTTGAAGAGGGATTATTAAGGGACTGCGAAACATTAAACTGGCAGATCGGAGCACTCCTCTCGTGAGGAAAAAACACGAACGAGAATCGGTCCAGATCAACAGAACGCGGTTTTCAATCCTCGTTCCCTCACCATCCGCGAGAGGGAGGTTGGCAGGAGGGAGGGGCACCAAGGCCCGCTCCGAGCTTAAAGCGCACCCCACACGGCACGTTAATTAAGGCAGCGCACCCTCTCTTGGGAAAGCGACGCAGCCGGTAAATCGACGATTTCAACCCTCCACCCCACCCGAATGCACCACAAATACCTGTTCCATAGTATTCCAAATGCCCAGACGATGGGAGAGGGTGGGGGGGGAATGGGACCCTAGGAGGAGGCTCAACCCGAGGGCGGCGGCGCCCCCGGCGGTCTTGTCCCTCCCTCGTCCCTCAAGACGCAACCTTGGCGCATTTACCCCGAGAGACATAAGAGAATTGAGCGGGACCCGAGCAGTCTCTCTCCCGCGGCCACCCATCTGAGGTCGCCGCTTTTACTTTCGATGTCACAAGTGATGATGATAGAGGGAACTTCGGTCAAAGTCCTGCGTCAATGTCAAAAACATTAATTAGGACACTTTAGTGATTTGGGTGAGGCTCCATGGATATAAATGCTACTTTAATTGACGTTATGAATATTCACGTCAAATTGGGTCATCATTAATAAAAGTTACACCTGGTCGTCCGTAACGTGATTGATTTATCACACTACCTATATTCTTCAAAGATAATTTATTTACATATGATCAAAATTATGCGCATTGCAACACTTACTTGTTCGTCACGGTTGTCAAATATTAAGTACTTGGATAGAGCAGTAGGCATTATTACTACAAACCATTTTGCTTTTGCTAGTGGGTCGTGGTGGTCCAGGGGGTAGAGCGTTGAACCAGAGGTTCCCGGGTTCGATTCCCGGGAATGTCCATAGCTCCACCCAAGCTGTGTGATTTTCCGGGTACCAGATCTTTCTGGGAAAGAAACCGGCACAGGGACTGGCCCCCTACCCTAGCCTAGAATGGCACACACCGTCGGGCTTAGTACTGGGTGAGCTCTACCGTCACCTACCAAACTGACCTTCGGATTGAATACTGTGTTTATGGTTTATGTTGCTAGCGGACATCATAAAAATATACTCAATGATTCTTCGACAGCTAATGAACAACGGGACCCGTTTCTCAAAGGTAAAGGTCAGTTTACAAGTCGTTGTAATTTGCATGTACGGAGTTTCTCGATGGTACAAGTATTTCCTAGTATTACACAACGCGCGACTGTGAACATTTTAAATTACACTCAAGACTAACTAGTGGAATTTGAATCGAGTTTCGCTTTGAGAAACGGGACACAGAACGCTCTAACTTTTACACTGAGAAATACTTATACAAAAACCCAAACGGGTATCCCTTCATATTTTGATTAACGCTTTCTGCTGAAGCTACGAGCGCCGTCCATAAGAGGACGCGTTGAAAATACTCTTTTTTCATTTTACGGACAGAACGCGGGAAACTATAGTGTCGGAAGCTAGTGGCTCGACCCGTTCCAGTACCTTCTCAATTTTACACGTGGCATTTTACAGTCACGTGCTTTACACGAGGACAGGGAAGGAAACGGTGCAGCTGCCATAATGGGAAATGCAGACACGTCGCGACGGGGGTTTCCCTAGAAGACCCAATCACTTCGTCCCTTCGGCAACAATGGTTTCTGGCACGATAAGCTATCACCGTGCTCAAACATGATTATTCTTGCGAGTTTTTCCACCGTTCACAAACACGTCCATGAACGGCTTAGGGATTAAACACGACAAGACACCAAAGTCCCTGCTAAAACGACAACAAAACTCCAAACCCCGCATTAGGAGTATTATTAACCTTTTTCATATTAGGAAACAACCCCTAATACCTCCATCCATCCCGTCCCAAATGCATATTCCTTTCCTCCCCAAGTATACTTAGCTCACCTAATATTCTTTATTATATATCATGGTCCTGGTCTCATAATAGCTTCCCCTATAGTCCCATCCTATTCCTATTTCTTCTCGTAGTGATTTCAGATGGATGGAAAGAGTGAACTCCTTACCCACGCCAAGCGGCGTTTCCAATATAGATTAAACTTATTAAAAACATTTAAATATGGGTCCTCTTCCGATGACATCAAGAAAATAACACGAACACCCAACATATTACTGTCGGAGGGATCACGAATATAAGATTAGAGAGATAGACTGCAAGACGGACAGGTTTAAAATGTCATTTTTTCCAATAACGATAAGAGACCAGAATGCTTGTAGTCCAAATCCCCCAGGAGTCAGTTCAACACAATAAGTATTAACTTACAGGTTAGGGACTTCGCGTGGATATATATGTATCTAAATAAATAAATAAATATATATATATATTTGTTACAGGTCCCCCCCACCTTCCCCCACCCATTTGCAAAACCCCTACCCGCTCATCCCTTACACTTTCCTCCTGGTGCTACACCCCCTGTCACATAACTTTTTTGGTGGCTCGCACCGTATTTGTGTAAATGTAGATGAAGGTTTGAATGCTTACTCTGACATTCGCATTGTGCCCCATACGTTTTAAGACTGCGGCTATAAAAGACGCAAAAAAATTACAAAAGTTTCTTCAACTAATGTATTATTCAACAATGTCTCCTTTAGAAGTAACACACCTGCTGCCACGATCTTTCAGTCTTTACATGCCTTTCAAATACTCCTCTTTTGAAATACTGTTTAACTTTACTGTCGAGGCTTCTTGTATCTCGTCTATCGACGCAAAATGGTTCCCTTTCAAGTCCGCATTTAATTTGGGGAACAGGAAATAGTCAGGGGGACTCAAATCAGGCGGGTACGGTGGATGACTGAGTACGGGAACCATTTTTTTGCCCAAATATTGAGTGTTATTCTTATTATTAAAACCTACCTGTGAAGATAGACAATGTCAGGTGGCACTCAAGTCCCAATTATTACAATCAAACTTACCTTGGAAAAAATAACATGACATATCGTGACATGAATCAATATCACAAAAGATAATAAACAGAATCAGTCAGTAAAAAAAAGCAAAGTAATGTAGGGTATATGCACAACAACTATAGTTACAAATATTATTATATAAAATTTCCCTCCACAAATATATGATAATGTTGAAAATCAAACAGTGATATGTACGAACAAAACATATAGTATATGCTAATGACATCACGCAGCCGAGTTTTACATCACGCTACCGACTGATCTCTCATCAAATGACTCCCCATCAAGAAAAGCCGGAGAAGCGGACCTCGAAGTTTTCACTTCAGAAATACACAAATCGCCGAGCAACACGCGTACAGCTTATTTCTCTTCAAATCGTTCGTAATAATGCGTTACACGATGGCTTTTGGTATTCCAGTTAGTTCTTCTATCAACCTACAGCTCGCATTACGGGGGTCCTTTAACATTAGCTGTGGCTTCAGCGATGTTTTCGTTACTCTTCGTGACGCATGGCCGTCCGCTCCTTTTGTTGTCTTCAACCGACTTTCGCAAAAACATTATTTGATATTTGAATATTTTAGTACTCTTCAGACAACGCCAGGGTGTGTGGCAGGAGGTGAATACTCACCAGACTAATTTTGACCCGAATATGACCCTACCGCGGTCGTACGAGGCTATACCACCGAAAAACAGTAGCACAAGACATAATAGATCCACCATAAACCAATTTTAACATTTCGAACGTTTCCGTTGCACTTTTTCCATCTTTAAAGCAAAATTCAATCGCAACACGTTCCTCGTTATTTGACATTCGTCGTGAAATTATGACCGCGACCACTTTGATACTACCACGCGAACTCCTCCTGAACAGCTGCATGTGACCTGAAACTTTGTGTGGGGGAGAGGAAGGTTGTAGTAACTAGTTGCCAAACTTCCATGAATATGGCGCTAGTAGTACCGCTTTTATAGCCAAAGTCTCATAGCACACTGGGATGGGATATCGTCACAAACTCATGGGACACACCGTGTATAAACGTTCAAGATGTAAACCTAACCAATCTGAAGTGAGTAACACCCCATATTTTTATTCTTTTACATACATTACTATACCCGCACACCATTAATTCACATTATTTCTTCAACTACATCCTACTCTGCAGTCCTCCACGAGGTCATATAACATGGGGTGTTAGGTCATTATCAATTAGAGTAATTGATACTAATAGCGTTAAGGAAGTCACATTTGTCTTTATTAATGTTTACCACCACTGTATACTCGCATTGCTCGAGGAAAATATGATTCCTTTCATCGACCGACTCGACAATTTATTTCTTTTTGTTATGGCCCGAAAACAGCACTTTTTGGCCTTTACATCGGACAACAATGACAGCAAAACAACAACAACAGCACAAACACCCAAACCGTAGATGAAGAAAATCCCACGCTGGCGGGAATTGAACCCGCGAACCTCGGATTGGCAGATGAGGACGGTACCCCGCCGCCACCCGGGCCGACCGAAGACTTACTTCTCTCTCTGTAAGAAAGTTGATTTCTCTGTCTTTAACTCCTCCCTCTCTGGCCTCCGGCCACCTATGTGATGCAGCGTTGGGATCATTTCCCTGTCTGATTCACTGTTGAAATCAAACGATTTGAATTCATCCGGTATTAAAGCCGTATGCCTAATCTTACAATGCCTACCAAACCTGAATTTACAATATTAATGCGACGCTTCCAGTTCGCTCGCGACGATTCTCCACGATACGGGAGAGTTTCCTCCTTGCACGTACACATAATACAATTCCAACGCTAAATTCTTCGACCAAGGTTACCTAACACTCGACCCGTGTTCAAGGGGAAGTATATTGGCCTAAAATTCCCTTCTCTTAATATAAGACCCATAGAGAGACTCCGCAAGGGATAGACGATGTTTTAATGACTCGCTGGCCTTCACAGGGTGACTCACTGAGCCAAGGTCTGAGACCTGTACACTTCGACCCGAGGGTATTATTACCTAGCTGCACGCTCTAAGGCGGGCGCGTATAAATACACACACACACACACACACACACACACACACACACACATATATATATATATATATATATATATATATATATATATATATATACATATACATATATACACATATATACACGCACATACACAGGTGGGCGGTCTGAAAAGTTTCCGACTCGGAAAATTTCTGAAAAAATGTCTTGTATCTTTGTACGTCGGAAACCTTTCTGACCACCCTTGTGTGTACGTATATGTATATATTCATTCACATGGAAATAGGTATAAGGAAAGGGGGGTAGGAACACATAAAGCACGAACACAGGATAGGTGGGGAAGGCGGAATTGAGCAGGTCACAAGTGTAAAAATATTTCCTTGACCGGTGCTTGAACACCGTATCTTTCGACCTGCCGGGCGGATGTTCTAACCAATTGAGCTATCGAGGAAACTTACTTTACACTGAAATTTGCGGCCTGATATGTAGCCAAGTGCCCCGATTCTTTGGCCAAGAGATGACGTCAGGGCTGTTTCACCCACCAAAGGAGGGATACACAACACACAAGAGGAGAGACAGTAGGAAAACAATCATACGACATAATAAAGGATGAGAACTGTGTCTTTCGTGGCACGCATAGCCTGAAGAAAGAGATGAGCCACATTGGCCAAATACGCATTCAAACAGAAAGCCCGCCATATGGCGAACACATATTCCTTCACATGGAAGTAGATCTAAGGAACGGGGAAAGAATCACACAAAAATGACGAACACAGGAGAGGTGGGGAAGGCGGAATCGAGCAGATCACAAGAACAAAAATATTTCCTTGATCGGGACTTGAACGCCGGATCTTTCCATTTGCCGGGCCGATAATAAATATATATTTTTACACACACACATTGGGAATATAAACTATATTGGCGCGGGGGGGGGGGGCGGACGGGGGTGGCAGTAGGAACGGGGAGATCCGTCGATCGCAGAGAGCGGGATTTGACCCCGCGGGGGATCGAAATACAAATTCATGGTGCCCTGAAGCGATGGGCGAGCTATGTGGCGGCCTCCGCCACCGGGGGGTTGGGGGAGAAGAAGGGGGCACTGGGTCTTCCCGGGGACCGAAAGGGAGACCCGGGAACACTACACGACTGGAGTCGCCCTTAAATTGCGTGTCTGAGGTCAAAGAGTCGAATAACGTATCTGCGGCCGTTAGAATAAGGATCAAGTCACATGCCGAACACAAAGTTGGGCAAAAAGTAGCGTGGAAGCCGGAATTCAATGAAAACTGAGACTATTAAAATAATAATTTCCAATATTTTCGTGAAACCATACCTTAAGCACCACTTTGTTTCCAAGAAGAACTCTAGCATACGGTTAACGTCGTCACCCTTTCCCTTGTGTACTGTCATATTTTATTTCGATCCTATGTTTGTAAGAATCCATAAGATATGAATGGCCGAACTTTATTTAAAAAAAGGAACGTTTTGGTGTGACGACAGTGTAATTACTGATAATTTTAATCACGGGTATGCGCGAACCGAAAAGCAAACTACCTTGAAAGACTTGCTTCTATTTAAGCGATTTGAGAATGAATACAGCGAAAATAAGAGATCAATTCAAAGCTCTTTTTAAGACGTTGACACATGCTTATCATGTTCTGAAACGACAGTAGAAAGAATAATCACTGTGCGCACTTGTATTGAAGGATAATTAAAATAAAAATAAACACAAACATTGCATAAATAATGGCAGGAATAAAAAAGAAACCGTACGTAAGATTCCTCCTGAGCCTCCCCGTCCCAGTAACAAAATGGACGCAATACGTCCCCTCCTCCGCAAAAGAATTGCGTTATTGAACCATACCACTAATTGCACGGCTGTGCGGAGTTCAGTCTCCAACATCGGAATCAATACTTAAGAATTCAGAGGTTAGATCACATGGCTATAATTCTCAGGGAAGTACATCGAATAGTATGAGACTAAAGACCAATTGCCAACCATTAAGATAACCGCAAAGAAGTAATATTTTCTTGTTTCTCAATACATGTACCTTTATTTAATATCGCACCTGCAAAACATGCTGTTTGCTATAGTTAAAATTAATCTTTAATCGAAGGTATCAACTCAGCTTGTACACCACTAATATAACCTACGTGCGTTATATCAAGCAGTACGGGCATAGATAGCTAAAGCAGTGGATTCATCTAGCAACGTCGAAAATATGTATTGGGTGCATGAAACAATATCTCGTGCATCAATCAATATCGAATATCGGGTGCACGGGGAAATATCGATAATATCGTCCTTATTTCATTCCGACATTAGTCAATATCGGCCATACGAATATAGTATTTAGATTAACGATATAGTTTTAGGACACCACATGGATATAACATACCCACCTTCGGGGTTGGTTGCCTCATCACTGTTTTTCAAGTGTATCATGCATCCAGGGTATGCCCCTCATTGAATGCATAATTCATATATTCCTTATCGTCCATGTCACATAAAAGATAAAAATCGACACGCGAATCATCATTATCGCCTTCTTCATTAATATATTTCTTGGTCATAATATCAATTTTTGCATTTACTCTTCCTTCCTTCATTGAACTTATGCCGATAACCTCTCACTTGCATAGTTATAAATTTTTGGAAAAAGGACTATTTCTTCCCGAACGCCCATTGCATTGGGAACACCGAAAAGGAATGTGTAGGCTCAATTAAATGCCTAGGCGTTACCCTCACTCACGATCTCTCCTGGGTGAAACATACTAGGGGGAATATGTGGACAAGCTAATAAAAAATTAGGATTTATTAGGAGATTACTTGGTAAATGTGATGAAAAGGTCAAAGAGAAATGTTATCTGTCGTTGGTTAGGCCTCATCTAGAATATCCTACTAGTATATAGGATCCTCACGAAGTTGGATTGATTACCGAATTGGATCGCGTGCAGCGTAGTGGAGCTAGATTTGAAAGAGGTTGTTATAATAAACTTAGTAGCGTATCCAAAATATTAGAGCAGTTTGGTTGGTTAATCCCTCAAGGAACAAAGGTTAAATTACAGATTAAATCTCTTGCATAAATTGGAAGTACGTATCTTTAGCAGTGATGTTGAATATATATTATTACCCCAATTTTACTAAGGTAGGAGAGATCATGTCAAATAAATTGGAGAGATTAAGTGTAGAACAGATAGATTTAAGATGTCGTTTTTGCCACGAACGATAAGGGATCATAATAACATTGTTCGACCGAGGTAGGGTCATGTTCGGGTAAATTTATTTTAGTGTGTATTCACCCCCTGCTACGCATCCTAGCGGTGGATCGCAGGGCATATAATTAAAATAAAAATTCCAATGTTTTTCTTGGCACAATTCATCATTTACTTCGCCACTTCGACCTGATCGACTAGTAAAAAATGTCGATGCATCAAAATATCGCATGCCCCAAGCGGCACACGACCGCCGGAGGAGATGGGGTGCTCACGATCTACCCCGCACACAAATCATGTCAGCAACGGGAAGGCGACTACTCCCGACCCACCCATTAAGTTCATGATTGGACGCATAATTTATAGTAATAACAGTGTTCACTCATTCCCATGACTTGCATACTTAAAAGAATGACGTAAAATGACTTCCAGACGAAGAATAGAGGATAATACTTGTTTTGAGGAGTCCAACTCGTCCAGATAAGAAATAACAAAGGAAAATAAATGCCTTGAGTTGATAGTGCATCTACAAGTTGTTCAAATACTTGGTAAATCCCGAAGAAAGCAGGCAATTCAATTCAGTGGTATAAGGCTCTACTCATCCCTGCGTTATGGTCAATTTTATGCCCGATTTATATATCTCGTACTCGTATGCGTATCCCGGGGCTCATCTCAAATGTCTTTTGCACCATGTATACTATAATACACATTTGCGCCTCATCTATGAAAGCCTTAACATCCTTTCCCTTCCTTGTCCTCACAGTCTTGCCCTGACGCTTCTCTTTGAAGTCCAACTCCAATGAGTTATTTAATAACTCCCATGCGCAAAATAATTTTATCAAATATTATTGCGATAGTCTTCGTCAGAACTAGGTGAGCACTAAAGCAGCTTTCCAGGGATCATAATCCCTGGATTTATGCAATTATAGCAAGTTACCGCCAAACCAAAAACTTGAAGAGAGGAAATTCATCTCGTGAGTGAAGCTGTTTCTCCACTCTAAACTCAATTGCTCACCAGAATTTTTTAGAACACTTCCCATTGATGAACTATCCCTCTCTACTTTGTGCTGTCTAATTTGTTTGTGTTTGACAAATATTATAACTCATGGTATGCAGTAGATCAGTAGTAATGATCTTTGGAGGGTAAGATATTATTGTAAGTAGTACGATGGCTGCCCAGAAACTAACTTACGTTTCGGCCTAGCGTGGCGGTGAGTAGGACCAGAGCCACCATCTTGGTGTGTCTAAACGTCCCTACACTCAGTCTACGAATCCTGCTGTGGTAGTTTACAGCCCGTGGTTCCTCTACTTCGCTCACTTCGAACAATACAAATGTGAGCTGCAATAGAAAACCCCGCCAATTGTGAAGCGCGATCTTTGATTAGGTTTTTACTGGCAAAAAAAAACACAAACCAATCGAAATTTATAGGCAACTTTATGAAGTGTTACCGAGACGGAATAAGGCAGTGGTGCATTCAGTTGGAAAATGGCCGCACCAATGCTCACGATAAGGACCGCAGTGGGCGACCTAACCTTCTGTCAGATGAAATGACGGGAAAAATCAATGAAAAACATTCGTGAAAATCACCTGTTCACAAGTACGAATCTCTCGCTTCATTTTTCCCCAAATTTCACGTAGTCTACTGCATGAAATTGTAGCGGGGAAGCTTAGACTGTCACAAGTTTTGTGCTAAACTGGTGCCGCAAATCTTGACGAACGACCACAAGAAACAGCGTCTAGCTGCATCGTTGACTTTCCTCGGAGTCTATGACATAGATTCTGCATTCAAAGAAACACGCATTCTGAATCGCGTTAAAACTATGCTCGGCTCCCGTTGTTATTGTTATGCTGTTATTGTCTTTTGTCCTCTTTCATGTTTGTTATATTTCTCACTGTAAATTGGCGCTAATGCTCTATGTGAATAATGTTTTAAAATAAATGAATAAAACTGGGGATGAGATATGGATAAAACTTGTAAATTGTGAGACGAAAAGGCAGTATTAACGTATGTAATAGGGAGACACAAGTTCTCCCATGAATATAAGGCGGAAGATTTCTTCAGAGAGGGAATTGAAAATCTTGTGTATCGTTATGACAGATGTCTCAATTTGAATGGCGAATATATTGAAACATTGTTTGAGACTGTGTCTTTCAATTTGCACATGATAAAACTTGGTATTGCCGCTAGGTTCGTATTTTATATCGAAACCTAAGTTACTTTCTGCACAGCCCTCGTATTAAAATTATATTGCTCACAGAGAGAACATAGCAAACAAAAATGTAATTACTGAAATCACTACTACATATTTGTTGGACGCATAAGTCACGTATTCGCACGCGCCTAAAGTATCATACAAATGAAGTACATTAATCTTCCTACTGAGGCACTGACAGGCGAATGGATTCATTAAAAAAGTCAAAAATAAATCCCTAAAAGTTAAAAAAAGTACCCAATTGAAACATTCGAAGTAATTGGAATTCGACGGTGGCTCAGGAGAATCATTTTGAGTCCTGCATTCCACTTTGGTTGGGGCGAACAAAACTAGAATGGGAATTAACTAACGAATCGATCGATACACCCAATCAATCATTCTCCCCTCGCATAGCTCATGTAAACACAACACTAACAACGTAATATGCGACAGATTGAAAATACTCCATCCTCTCTGGAATGCTCCTACATTGATCACCAATCACCGATTGCCCTGGTAGCTGGTGACCTCACGCCTCACACCCCCTTTTGGAGTTTTGCAGGTTGATCAGAAAAAACGCGAAGACGCTCTGGGGACAGGGTCGGCGGAAGAACGCTGACCGCTGTTGTGCCTTCGGGAAAGAGTTCGCATGTCATCTACGAAATCAAGATGAAAAGATTAAATGAAGATGTAAAATTTAAGTGTTTCTCTCAAATGCCCTTCAGATATTAATTTCACGTAACTTATAGCATATCGAATTACCTAATGAATCATCCGGAGTTTGCCTTCATTATAATTCTTTCGAAGACCGTCCAACGAAGACCGACGTTTGAACATCATTTTTACGAAGCGTGCGAATCTGGACGGCGTCATCGCATCCCCAGGCGCCGGCGCCGATGGAAGAATTGAATTAATTTTCGGCGCTACTAAATATCCTTCTTAATTTCAAATTAAAAATCTCTTCCAATTCACATTATTGAATTTTTCTAACGAATCGAGTTACATAAATCAATTCTCAAATTCCGCGGCGAAATTAAGTAATTTACTGCTTAATGCAAATTTTCTCCTAAACTGACCGCCATTTTGCCTCACAAAATAATCAATACACGCAGAAGAATCGCTGAAAACAAAAACATGTGAAGGAAAAAGATTATTTCGTAAGACCACATCGACGATAATTCCACAAGGTTCGTCCAAACAGGACCTGGATCACCTTGACTATGAAGAATTACAAAGAAATCTAAAGGAGATCGTTTTTTTGCGAAAATTGGTCGAATTTGTGTTCGGGCCTATTTTAAAGGCGCGAGGACGCGGGCGCGATAAAGTGCTCGCGGTTCCACATGCGCCAATTATCGACGAGCGAACATGCCAAGTTTCAAAATTTCCGACGCATAAAACATGAACAACCTCGGTCTCAGGGCCGGCAGTCATTCCGCGTGTCAGAGCGCCACGCCATAATTATACGTTTTTGACCGCGGGCGTGCCGTCCCTCCTTTATACATACGATACGTACCCGTTGCAAGGTCGATCCGAAGCCGCGACCGGCACGTGTTGACGTCAAGTTAGCGAGCGCGCGGGCGAAAGGGGGACAAAGGAGCAACAGGTGAATGCGGCCGATTTTCAGGCTAATGGCGCCAAAAAATAGTTCTAACACTTCACTTATAGATGGAGACGCCGTTCGAGAGGTGTGCAATACAACTACTTATATGTCGACAAGACGATTTATTTTTTACAACTAACGACTCGACTGGAGTAGGTTAGATTACTCGGTTAAGGTAGGTTTTGGTTAGAAATAGCCCATTCAAAGGTACACAGACATCGACTCTGTCCATATTAGGAAAAAGAAATAAAATATACAAGAAAGAAAATAAATAAGTGCAGAATATGCTAAATTCATTGATGTACTATGTACATTACTATTCTATTACTAAATATAAGGTAAAAGTAATACAAGAGCCGGAATAGATACGATTCCATTACAAAATAAATTAATCTGGATACAGCTTTAGGATTATTACCGTAACGTTTAAGGTCTTCCCTAATATTTTTGAATTCGCGTCAGCCTATAACTTTGTTAGATATCGTCAGAAGATGGCGAAAAATCGGAAGGGGATGACTGCGGGGAGAAGGCATTAGAGTTCTTAATTAAGCAGGGATTGATCATAGCCAACACTTTGTTAGACTATATTTGGCATTAATTTAGGAACAGCGTGATTATGTTGCTGTTTCCCGGGAAGGGATGCGGACAAAGACAATAATTTAATAATAAAGTTTAGAGTCCGATTAAAAAGAGAAATTAGGGAAGACGGTTTTAGCAATTGAACTTGGAAGCATTGACAGAAGCGAAAAGAAAGGAGTATCAGGAGGCCCTTGAGAAAGTTATCAGCGAGGAGCTGGGTACTATAAAGGGAAATTGGGAGCAAATAAAATAGCGATATCGAAAGCCGGAAACGAAACTGCGGGGTCAGTAAAAACAAAAAGAACGAACAAACCATAACTTACGGAGGATGATTGAAAAGATAGATAAGAGGAGGAAATGGAGATACAGTAGCAGTTTTTAGGGGAGGCGACCGACTGCTGAGGTCATTTGAACCATTAGGGATGGACAGGAAAGGATGAAGGGCGGAGAGAAACCACTTAGTTAATGCAAGGCGCCAAAGGTTCCGCAGCTTAACGTCCCATCCGACGGACGTCGTACTCACTCAAAGTGCTCTCCACAAAGCACCTCAAGCAGGGATCAGGATACCACTGCAAAATATCTGCAGCCTCCGAGATTCGAACCCGGGTACTCTGGGTGGGATGTCAGCACGTTAGCCACCGCAACATCCCGATCCCCATATAAATACACAATTAAGTAAAACGAAGTATAGTGAGTTAAATAATACGAGGTGTGTTCAAAACATATAAAGCATACAAGAATCGTATGACATAACGCACTTCACAGCTGGCGGGATCAACGATTGTCGCGGACATTGTTGTTTTGCATGCACGGACAAGCATACGACTTCTGAAACAAAACAAATGCTTTATAGCTTCTTAATAAATCAGTAGATGGCGCTGCAGGAGTAAAACTGTGTTCTGAAGCGCCAATATTTAAATATAAGCAAAAGACCCTTACTTTATGAATATGCCTCGTACATTCACCTACTCTCAAAGTCCGATTTATTGATTATGTGTACACTGAGGCGGATAAAACATTTGTCAAAAGTAGTGTGGTGGAAGATGCAGTCCGAGGATATGGAAAGTTGTCAAGGTAAGGTGAAATTGATGCCCTAATGAGGAAGTTAATCCTATCAGGAAGTAAGAAGAGGTAATCGTTGCAAACAATCAGACAAAATTCAGAAAACGTATTATCTGAAGTAGAAAACATCCAACAGCGGTGGAAGGAACATATGAAAGAGCTGTAAAGATATTAGGCCATGAAGGTTAGACATAGAGAGGGAATATGACGTAGATGAGGATAGCTTAAGTCCAGGTTTACTTGATAGAAAAGGGATTATGGGAATAGAAATCAGATAATGCCATGGGGATAGACAAAATTCCCGCGGAACTACTGAAAGATTTAGGAAAACGTAGGAGGAAGTCTTTATGGACTAATTCGTAGCATCTAAGAGGAAGAAATCTGGCCGGAAAACTTTGTCAGGTAAGTGTTAGTTCTTTTTCCAAAAAAGTTAAGTACACATTATGTGAGGACAAGAGAACAATAATTGTGATCTCGCTCACAGCTCAAGCGGTTCTCAGGATCATCAACAAGAGGATGGAGAGCAGAGATTATGAATAATTAGAAAATGATAGGTTTGAGTTCAAGATGAGTATGGGCACACGTGATACCATAGAAGTAATGGGGTCACTAAAAGAGACATTTATACACAGAAGCACGAGGGAAGGACACAAACATATCTAGTTTTTGTTTCGACGGCAGAGTTGTCATCTTCAGAATGCCGTTCTCGAGGGAAGAGCGGAGAGGATGGGTGTGGGGAGGTGAAGGGGAGAGAGGTAAATGACGAATAGGAAATGGACAAGGGGATGTGAGAGGGGATGTGTAGGCGACCATTAGATAGTTCCAGTGGGCTGAGTTGAGTTCGGGAGTTTTAAATGACTGAAGCACCCAAACATGCACCATCTCGCGTGTTCTCACCTTTATACTACAGTATACACTATATAATACAGGGGAGAAGATGCGAGGTGGCGCATATTTGGGTGCTTCAGTCATTTGAAACTCCTGGACACAACTCAGCCCACTGGAACTATCCAATGGTCGCCTACACATCCCCTCTCATCCCCTTGTCCATTTCCTATTCGTCATTTACCTCTCTCCCCTTCACCTACCCACACCCATCCTCTCCGCTCTTCCCCAGAGCACGGCATTCTGAAGATGACGGCCGAGCCATCTAACCGTGATATCTAAACGAAACCATCAAACCAAAACTAGATGTGTCCTTTCTCTGTGTTTCTGAGAATAAATGTTTTAATTAAAGTTTTTATATTTGTGTGTCGTCGCTGAAGAACGTTCTTTTTCGAAGATATGGAAACAGATCCAACGTCATCTTCTGGCCAAAGGATTTGGGCAAGTGGTTGGATAAACCCCCCACAGATTTCAGTGTAATTTACGTTTTCTCGATAACATCGCCCCGGCATGTCGAAGATCCGTGGTTCCAGTCCCGGTCAAGGAAACTTTTTTAAGATTGTGGTCTGCTCGATTCCATCTTCCCCACCTTTCCTGTGTTCGACTTTTATGCGTGTTTTTATCCCTTTTCCTTGTACATTCAAACAAGAAAGCCCGGCAAATGGCAAACACATTAATTCAAATGGAAATAGATATACGAGTATATAGTATGTATGAATATGTTCAAACACATACGCTTTCTCTCCTTCTCCCGCCAGCAGGTGGCATCGGTGCGGCGCAAGCGGAGGCGGGGCGGCGGAGTGGCGGCCACGTGGTTCCGGCGGCGCACGAACGAGGGCGTCGTCGCTTCTGACGCGGCCATCTCGACAACGACGAAGCAGGAACCTGCGGCGGGGCGGCGGTCTGACGAGGAGTGGGCCACATGGTCAGCGGAGTGGTGCGACGGCCGGCAGGGACCGGGGGACGGATTAAAGGGCCCTGGCGGCCTGCTGGGGATCACGGTGAGGACGGTGGAGCTGATGAGGAGGAACCAACTACTCCAATGGAGGCTATCACTGCTGCAAGAGGAGACAAGGGCCTTCGTCCAGTCGGTGCTCAGCAATCCGGAGAACAGGAGGGGCAGGGAATCAGAGGGGGAGGCACCCTCGTCAGGGGACCAGGACCCTGCTGTGTCGGGGAGCATTTGAAGACAAAATGTTCCTTCTCAATCTGAAGATTTTTTTAAAAGACGCTTTTTAGCGGGTCCGACCCCACCCTATTGTCAGGAGAGATCATCCATACAGGGGACTGGATGCAGCCAAGTCCCACATTCAAGTGGGAGAAATGAGAAGCTTGGATTCCTGGGTATTATGATGCTCTCTTCACGGAAACCACTTTTCTTATGGGTGGGGCCCTCTCCCTCCCAACAGGCCTTAGCTCGAAGGGGGAGTCTTGGATGGTTGATAGTCTGATTAAATCTCGTGGCCCATGCTTAGAAATAAGTATTCAGTCTGAGTGAGACTATTTTGAAGAAATAGAATTAGTAGGTATTCTTAGTTCAGTGGTCATAATCTTTCAGGTCTTTGCTGGACTAAACCCCTTACCTTAACCTGAAAGATTACTTCCACCTCAACAGCTAAGTCCCCTCTCTATTTAGGGTCATCGTCAGCCTTTGATAAACCAAGAACTTTAAAACAAGCTGTAAATGCCACAGCAGTCATCATATGAGATAGGGGACTAGAAAAGACTGGCCTTCTTTATTTTGTTCATACAAGTTTAGGGCATCATGTAAAATGCAACCTTTTGGGTGTATGTCATTAGGGCATCTTTTTAATCATTAATTCTTCTTGAGAGTGATAACCACAAAATAAGATTACCTATAGCAATTGCATATCTCCTGTTGGCTGGTCACTACTTCAAGAAAGTCGAACAGCACTAACTCATTATTTTCATTCATATTTGCAAACATAATGTCCCAAAAAGTAACATTATTTACAGATAATTGTATTTCTGGACCAATACGATTACAAAGACCTGATTTTATAATTATTTTGTTACATTTTGTGTTTAAATATTTCGATAGATATAATTCCAAATTTAAAAAAGCAGTCTACAAAGTAGGACTAAATTTTTATAAAAACTAAACAAAAATTCATCAGTTTGCTTGAAGCAAATAGTGCACTTCTGCTAGGTTAAACAATATAGACTTTCATTTACAGTATGGGTATGATCTTAGGTCCTCCATATTGTCATTTTCTGAGTGAAAAGATTATTATGAACTGAAGCACTGAACCATTTGATTTGATTCTTCACATCATACAATTGAATTTTTTAAATATTATATTGATAGTATTATTGTATCCATTAGGTATGCCCCTGGATATAAGAGGCATAAAGACACCAAAGAATGCCAGTCTCTCTATTTAATGTTGTATGTCCCTTGTCACCACCAAGTTCTCCTCCCCATCCAAGACAGCTGCAACCCTCACCCCCCCATTGTTTGTGGTGCATTAAAATGAATGGCTACCATTAAGTCCCCTTACCTGTACTCCCAAGAAGTGAAGATTGGAATGACCAAGATGCCCTCGGTGCCCAGAACAATGGAGTATACTGCATCATGCGTTCTCAAGCTGACTCATCCTCTTCCCTAATGGACAGTTTCCACTCCATGATTGTGAACTGCCTCGTGCCAAAGGTAGTCCATGGTTTGACATCAGGGGGCCCTGTGAAAGAAGAGCTGTGGCTTGATCTCCTCAATTTTGATGATGCAGTGATCTCTATGAATTTGAAGCTTTTCATAAGAAAAGGGAACACACAAGATGTTAACGCGCAAATGAGTCGCCCAGAAGTGGGACAAGAGAATTGAAAATTATTTAAAAAAGCCATAAAAATAAGAAACAATGGGTTGAAAGCTATAGTATGCTTAATGCCTTCCGGTCATGCAGCTGACATGCTGAATTATTTACGCTTATATTTTCACTTCCAATCAATTATTGATTTCATGTTACTCATCGACTTTTACTGCTGAAGTAGCAGTGGGTATAAGCATTTTCTATGGTCCATGCTTGCTTCAATATCTCAAGTATTGATGGTTGCCCACCATAGGTAAACTGGGTGTGAATTTAAACAAATCTGATTGGTCCAGCCATTTTTGTGAGAGATTGTTTCTTAAAATAAACTTTATTAATGCTCTACCCTTTTGGGAAGGATGTTGGCAGGATGAAAACACAAACAGGGCCAGGATTCAGATCAAGGTAACCAGATATACCACTCATCCACCACAAGAGAGATGCAAAGGTTATACAAGGTTTGCCCATGCTTCTCAAACTTTGAATGAATGAATGAGGTGAATTTGTAAATGATTGTGTGGGAGTGTACCAAATACATTAATGTCGCTATAACTTAAATTCCACAACAGGAATTAAATCTGAGCAATTATCTCAATATTCAGGTAATAATTTCTCTAATCACTTGAAGAAGAGGCCAATTTGTTCATAAATAGGAAAATGGAAGGAAACATCAATTTTTTCCCAGTGTAGGAAAAGCACAGGTTTCACAAATCAATATTGCAACCTCTGAAGCAATACAGAATTGACTGACAGGAGGATTCACAGTGCCCCAAGTGCATTCCACGGTTATTTTTAAGGCTTGACTGTACACCAGGTTATTCCAGATAATTTCATTTCATTGGGATGAACAATAATAAAAATATTAAATTTTTAATCATTTACAAAAAGTTTTCATTGGCATTTTTTTCATAATAAAATTTTCGCAACAGGAAATTTCAAGTTTCCGAGCAGTTCCAATGAAGTGAACATATCTATCATCATTTAATTATCAAACCATTACAATAGACATCAAAAGTGATCGTTTTCTGCAACAAAATTGAGTGTGAGGAAAGTGAATTGTTTGTAAAGACCCCATAATAAACTCATTTGTACTAGAAGTCCAAAAATTACAGCCTCTTCCGTGAGTTCCACTGGTTCATATACTTCTCCAGTAGATTTACACAAATCCCTTGTCCTAAGTACAAGACTAGACCATAGTTAAAATCTTTGAATAACTCTCAATTTTGAAAACTGACATTGTTTTCACAGGTCCTGTCAGCCAAGTCAATATACACTCCCGTTTTTATGGTGTAGAGTAGGGCGTTCTTCCCACATCTGAAGTTCAAGCAAATTCTTCCCTAGTTTGGCGCAAAGGCCAAGATATTCCTTCTACAGTCTACACCCCTACAACTGCATGAGAGTCCTTTAACTTTAAGTTTAGTACATGGAAAACTGCTGTCTTGACACAGTGAACCCAGGTGAAATAGAGTCTGGTGTTCAACCCAATCTCAGCTGACCAAACGCTCCATATCATTAACCTAACCCTCATAGATAGGGGAACAGACCGACCAATGGTATATTATTTGTATTTGAAAATGGAGTGTGCCTGATTATTGTTTTGAAGATATCGTGAGGTTACAATGAATAGGAACACTTACGTTCAGAAAGGACCTTTCAGAAAGGAGTCAAATAGTGCTATTTTCTTAGATTTATCTCAAAAGTGTTTTTTTGATATTCAACCTGTCTTCCATACTTAGGCTTGGTAGTCCTTTAGGTACAATGCTTGGCTACAGAGACCAGGTTATATTCAGGGCCCTTCAGCACCCTCCATTTACAAGTAAATATAATGAAAAGCATCATGAAAATTCATAGCAACTCCTTTTAGATTCTATTTTGAAATGAGATTATTTTCTCTTGTGATGTTTGTGGGACAATAATGAGGGCTATTTAACAACTTTTAACACATTCCACTGGATTGTAGTTACATGCAGGCGTGGTGGGCAGCAATAGTACACAGTATCACCTTAACCTAAAGTCAGTTGGATAAAAATGTGATTCTCCATCAATGTGAGCTTTATGCAAGAACTCTTTTGGGTCGCCAATTTTGAATATCATGCCCCAATAACAGAGTTCCCACATAGTTTGAAACAAAGATCCAGTACACTTTGACCAAAGTTCCGCAGGTTTATTCGTATGTATTAGTGTGCCGTAAGAAAGTCTGAATGGACTGTGTCCCATTACTTTCTGGTACCAACAGGAAGGCCACAAGTGAATGGGAGTGATGGCAGAACAAGATAAGTCTGCTCCTTGATGAATTAACTCCCAGCTGATGCACGTACTCCATAGCATCATCAAAGCAGTTCCTCCTTGGGGAAATGATATGCAGGAAACTCACCAACAAGGAGACTTTAGGAGTCCACTTATCTCTCTCCGTTGGTTTCAAGTCATCAGGTCGACATAGAGACCCTTTCACACTGAGAACAAGATAGAGTGAGGACTTTTGATAGGGATGGAACTCACCATTTACGTTTTCAAAATATTTTGCTGCGATTCTGTATAAACATCCATATGGCTTGTATTCATGATATGACACTTTTATCAGTCAATGTTTCACTGTCGAAAATTTTGGCTTCTTCAGGGATTTCAGTTAGATATTTACCAGAAACAGTATGGTTCACCACGTTTATTCTAATAATGGTGTAAAAATAATATTCAAACCCATTTGGTCCCAGTTTGATGATAATGCATGATCACTCTACTTAACATATACATTTCCTCCCAGTTGTATCATAAAAAAGTGAGGACAACTTCAAACTAATGCTTTAAGTTTCTTGAAACATTTCATTAATTTACTGACAAGTACAAATTCATTGTACTTTGAAAAAAAAATCTTTCGACAACATTTAGCACTCGGTAAGACAAGAAAATGTTCAACACTCTCCTTTCAAATATTAATATCAGGTTTACTAATGGGATCATGCCACCAAGAAAATTCTTTATGAATATCATATGATAAATTTAACACTCGTGCTTTAGGTCTCACAAGTTTTTTCTTTTCCTCAAAAGTATATATTTCGGTTCAAACAAGAAAGCACATGGACTCATGCTGGTTACATTTCAATGAGAACTTCTACTTCTACAGTGTTTAAAAGAATCTTAGCCTAAGTTCAGCCATGGAATTTGTTCTCTGAAAGAATCCAATTAAATTTCATTTCAAACATTTAATTAACTTCAATATCCTTCAGTCCATCACATAAACACCAAAAGGTCACTTCACTGGAAGTGATCAACTTATTTATACTCCTTAGTATTAGCGAAACTGAATGTTGGATAAACTTTCAGATCTTCCATAAGCTTTAATGTATAAGGTTGGCTATGCAGTGAATATGCATTCAAGGGCACAACCTTCTTGCTGAATAAATGTTATGCAATAAAAACTGCTTAGCAGTGTATCAAGGTTATAAATATACATATATATATATATCAGTAAACATTACTTTTTGAATAGTTATATCGCCAAAATATACAGAGTTAAAAGACATTTTCAAATTTTGTAATGGTCACCTAAGATTTTATTCTAAACTAGTAATACCATAATGAATAAAAAACATAAAGTTCTATTTTTGGGGCAGATTTGAGCTTGATGACTCCGTTAAGGAGGCTAAATAATTTTTTCTTGGTTTTTACGTCATTTCTTGCTTAAAATACCAAGTGTTTCTGCATTTACCTTAATATCTTTAATAAGCCTGTAACCAGTTCTTGTAGTATTGATAACACTATTTGCCCAAATGCAACATTCGTATCCATGAAATGAGGTATGATATAGCATTCAAAGCACTAAGCAATAATGTCACTTTCTAAGCACAATAAGTGTATAAAATTATCATAGGACACTGTGATATTAGTTTACTAAATTCAAAATTACCACTGTGATTAAAAATGTGACTTGGCTAGGTTTACCATAAATCTGTGAAGTTATTTATAAAAGTTTGATCAGTTAAATGAAACATGTTTTAAACTGCTAATTAATGTTTCTCGATGATGATGATGAATGAAGTTTGTTTGTATGAAAGTATTGTTCCGTCATATCAAAGTTTTCTTGAATAAAGTATTCATTGAAATAAATTGCATTTTAAATTTTTTATCAACATTTTGCAGTATACCATTGACCTCCAAGCCACCAATAATAGTAATTGCTGACCTCCACTGGGAGCACTACGAGTGAATTTGAGTACCTTACATACCCAGCCTGGAACCTGTCACAGTGACCTTAATAAACTCCCCTTCATGCCAGCAGCCACTGCAACTTCAGTCCCTGTTACACATAGACATTTTTCTTGCTTGCCATATCCACTCATGTACATAGGACACTTGTGTCACATGGCCTGCACTTGAGACAGCTTGCCATGTCTGTACTCCGCATTTCCAAGCAAGATAATGGAAATCCAAAAGAGCCTAAATGACAACCACTCGAGTAGAACAGTCTGAAATGGCTAATATGGAGTAGAAAATCTGCAGAAATGAAGACTTTAAAATATCTGTGACAAGAAAAAGTCTATGCAGCATCCAAAGTAGTATACCGTGCCATCCTCTTACAGAGAGGTTGACGGCATTAATATTGCTTCAGCACCCAGCACAGGTTTAGACGAGACCACACCAAGAAAGTAATGTGCCAACAGACAACAGCAGACGGGAAGTGGAAAGTGAGTGGTCATGTGGGGATGAATATTCTTTGGCAAGAGCCCACCGAGGCCCAAGATTGAGTCAAAGTTCTCTCAAAGGACACAGAGGTGTGGGATTATCTTCAGGGGGAAAGAGTGGTGAACAGTGCTGAGTCAACTCATTATTAAGATTTGTAGGCATTATATGTGCTGGAGATTTTGGGGTGGGGTGCCTACCAGGAATAAATTGGAATTTTTATTCTAGAAATTTTTTATAGAACTAGAAAAAAGGATCACCTTCATGGGCAATCACTGCTATGTAAATAAAGCTGATTTTATTATTTGCTGGTATGAACAATGTTAAACATTTCTAGAACACTCGATCATGCTGTGAACCTTCAATGGGATTTATTCACCCAAGAACTAGGAAGCCCAACGCAGGTTGTGAGGGGAGGGAAAACCATTTCGATATATTTTTAGTGACATTTATGGAGGTGTTTCTGTCTTTGAATGCCCACAAAGGTATCATTGCCCATAAGGCCTTCTCATTATCTGCCACCTGCACAAATGTGAAAAAATAATTTCAAAGCTATACTAACTGAAGGAATGGATTATTATGTTCTCTCAAAAAACCTGAAAACCTGATCCAGAATATTATTATTATTAGGTAATCTACCAATTAAGGTAGGTTTTTGGATGGACACAACTATCAAATAAATATCTTGTGACTACAAACAAAACCCAATCCAGCAACATACTTTACATCAGGTCCCTCTTCATCTCTGTGTACTTCCTTCCTCCTTTCATCCCATCCAACAGCCCTATCCTGTTCCTGCCCTTTCCTCGTTTGCCTAACATTCTCCCCTCTATTACCTTCTTCAACATTCCACTACCGCTCAATATGCCTTTTATCCATTTTTCCTGCCTCCATAGGATTTCTCTCAACAAACCTCTCTCCTCACCCACCATCTCCAGTACTTCCTCATCTGTTTTCCTTTCCAGAATATTATAGTTCTTCAATTAGATGATTGAAAAGGAAAGAGAAGGCTTCACCAAATGAGAAACCAGTAACAAATAAGGGAGATATCTCACCATTCCTATTCAAAATAAGGGACAAGGATGCCAGGAAAAAATTAGGTTAAATAAAAAGCCATGAATTCAGTGGTCCCGTCTAGCAGGTGAACTAAATAAAAGATTGGCATATGCACTGGTCCCTTTTCTAAAACATTTATTTACAGTTATGATTAACAATGGAGAGTTGCCTAATGAATGGAAAAAGTCAATCATAGTTTCCACCTAAAAAATGTGTAGTGGAATTATTTTGATCACACCATTGTTGTTGTTTGACAATTATTTGAGTAAGTCGTGAGGGTTTTTGTGAAAATGAAAACAAGTGAATATCAAGCTGTCATTAAATGTTTCGTTTTTCCAAGGCAACATGCCTACACAAATCAAAGATGAGTTGGATACTGTGTACAGGAACTCTGCAGTATCATTTACGACCGTAAATTCAAACACAGTCGTACCCGCTTGAGTGATGATGAGCATTCCAGTTGACTAAAATTGCAACAACCACCGAAAACAACAAAAATGTTCACCAAATGGTACTGAGTGACCATCAAATTAAAGTTCAAGAGACAGCAGAGGCCATAGGCATATCAAAAGAATGGATCTGTTATATAGGTATTGACTGAAGAATTGGAATTGGTAAGTTATTCGAGCTTTGGATGCTGTGTGTGCTAACTTTGGACCAGAAACAAACAAACAAACTAGCATTATCAATGGAAAAAAGTAAATTTGTGATCTTTGGGGCAAACCTTATAAGAAACCCAATATCTAAAATAAATGGGCAACAATTGTAAAGGTTACAGTACTTTAAATACCTGGGAGTAAATATTGATAAACGCATGTCATATCAAACGTAAATTTCATCATGAAGAGGAACTACTACAAGGCGCATAGGATATGCCAGAATACCTACGGACAGAAATCAATGAAAATAAAATGCCCCGCGGTAATGGTGGTGATACGGATGTGAAATCTGAGGTCACAGAGTGAATCATTCAAGAATTTTAAGAAAACTAAAAGAAATTCAGAGGGCAAGTATGGTTCTTATCTGCAAGAGTTACTTTACAGTGAGGACAGATGCACTCTGTATTATAACAGGATTATCCCCATTAGAAGAAATCAAATGGGAAAGGAGAGCCATTATTAGTTACCAAATAGGAGAAAAAATAAAATATAATTTGGAATTGAAATACCAGAAAACAAATTAATACTGAAAAAGGACATTGATAACCAATTATGAACCAAAACTACAAAGAAATGGCGCCATGATTGGAACATAAATTAAATAACAACAGAAATAATTTGGAAAGCATTTAAGAATAACTCCATTTAATGAGAACTGGAAGTAAAGACAAGACCTGAAGAAGTAAAGCAAAGACAATTCCTGTTCGAACATTTTTTACAAGGGGTGTGAGAAGGAATTGAGGGGATTTTCTCTGGATTTTGAGAGAGAATTGGGAGTGACAGGGATGCAGACTGGACTATTCCATTTCTCTCTCATTGTTTTGAGATGAATCTCTAAATAATACTTGCACAACCCCAAGTGTTGGGAGGCACATTATCCAACATATCCACGACACCTCGACTGGTCAGATTTGCATAATTTTGGGATAACTTGAACAATTTGTTACACTCATTGCACTATGCGTCTAATGATGCACAAGCACATGTGGTTTGTGTCCACTCAAACACTCAGATACTGCATAGTTGCCATGAGTATAATTTTCTTGTGATATATCATAATTCTTTAAGACCCTCCCATGGTTCTACATTTCATTTGGGGTTGAAATCGCTCTTGGACCTTAGTAGCCAATCATCCAAGTATACCGATTGAGAGTTATGCATTAATCCCTCCAAATCAGCTATTATGACCTTCTCTTTAAAGCGCAAACCATTTTTGCTTTCATACACTCTTTCGAACAGCCCTATCCCATCTGTCAGTTCTTACTGTGATTTAGGTGTAATTTTTTATGCGAAGCTCATCTTTCGCAAGCACGTTCAAAGGATTGTCGGGAGAGCGATGATAATAGTCGGCCTACTTTACCACCACACTGATGCTCGTGATCCCCTTGCCCTTAGGACAGTATTTTATGGTCGTGTCCTCCTAATTTTAGAATACTGTTACCAATCTGTTCGACCGCCTCCCCAACTACTTTAGAGTTACTCAACAGACCTCTTAATCTCTTTATTGCCATTTCCCGTTATCGAGTCCCTTCCCTCAAAAATGCAACCCGGGACTTTACTCTCTCATCCCTTGGTATTTCCCCTCTCCACCGCCGTCGATTACTATGTGATATGAAATTATTACATAGCATTTTTAACGGAACTCTCCGTACCAACAACCTTCTTCCTCTATTCTCAATTCGTGCTCCCCCTCTGCCAACACGTAACTTGAGTCTGTTGCAGATTCCAAATTTCCATCTCTCAGTCTCTCAATGCTCCCTATTCCATCGACTTCCCACTACATTCAATTCCCTGAGCATCCAGTATCCTTCCCTGGACCTCTCTTCCTCCCTCAACGCTTTCACCTCCTTCCTTAAACACCAGATAGTAACTTAGCTCTCTCTGGTTGCATATGTGCTCTCCTGCCATCTTACATCTGCTCTTGACATTATTTGTTAACTTTTCATTATTGTTTATTGCTTTCACCCATTCTTTTTGTTAGTGTATATTATATGTCAGCCAATGTAAAAGCCTTTGTGCTGTTTTTGGCTGCTTTGTTAAATAAATAAATATACTATAACACTTATTTTCGGGAACCATTGTGAAAACAGGGTTACCACATCTGTGTCCAACCCCTGGAGAATGGATAGGGATAAGGAGTGGTTCATGGGCCAATGTGCAAATACGTAATATTGGCCATGAAACCTGAAGCCTATATATTTCCAGGGTTTCTGATACATCCGCATCTGCTGGAAAGCAGATTTGAGGTCAATTTTGGTCAATAACACAACTCTTTGTAGAGTAGCAATAACTCTCGTTGGGCCAAGGAGAGTAAACTTGGGTGTTCCCACACACTTTACCTGCTGTCTTAGGCCATGAATGAATCAAAATCACCCATCATCCTTGGGGATAATGAATGCGTAGCATTTGGCTGAGTCAACCTGAGAATACCTGCTCAGTGGAAACAATGAATTTTCTCATAGCCAGGGAATGTAACGTCATTTTCACGAGAAACTGTGAGCCTCATATCTGAGCTGCCACATTTGCTGATTACCATATTCACTAATCTTGGTTAGATATAGGGGAGGATAGGCGACACACCTTGACCACAACTGAAGTGTTGTATGGTTACCTGAAGGTCCTCCTGAGTAGGGAGGCTCACTTTGTGTTGGACGCCGGGTTGTTGTCGTCATGGGTGCTGCTCCCATTGTCTCTACTCACTGTCCTCCTCATCACTAGGGCTGTTTCTGAGACCACTACTATTTTCCGGCTCCTCCTCAATGTCACTGTTGCTGGCTGGCTGGCAACGGTTTGTCATCAAGCCTACTATCAGAGCCCACGTAGTTGGGGAGATCCTCCAGTGTTCACAAAACCAAGGAGTCTCTTGAACTCCTCAGAAGCTCTGAAAGGTCATCAGCCATTACAGAAGATGACTTAACCTGAATCCGTGGTACTGTGGGTACCACTTCGATTATTATTAATTGGAGCTAGATCCTCCCTGCTCACCAGACCTACTGATCATGGAGATCAGTAGGTCTGGTGCAAATCGCTTTTCATATCTGAGGCACCAAGACACCTGGGGTATCAAAAGAGTAAGCCCCACAATGGTTGGTCAGCCAGGTTTGCCGAGGAAGGGATGTAACTCCAAGAGGTTTGCCAACCTCTACGCTTTATTAAATTGTATACATTAAACTTGCATACAACAGGATAAGCTAAAAACCTTTACGTAACATTTCACAAGATATGTAACACCAAAAATTTATTGGTATATTATTTCAACAATGTAGGATTCCTTACAGAAGCATGGTGAGGAACAACATACCAAGAACACAGTGCGGCTATATATACCATTCAATTGATTTCATATGTGTGATACACATACAGGTAACATGTACTCTGATTAAACATAATGTAATATGATTTAACAATGTCTAAAGATGGCATCATAAAGACAAATGAAGTTTGTATAGCATCATATATTATTAATTCTTTACATGTTGGACCAAGGTAATATTTATTTCCTAATTCATCCTAATATCTGAGGTGATATAATTGAACCATGAGATATTATGTTAAAATACGTCAGGTATTAAAAATGGTGGGAGTGACAAGATGTAGGTGATCCATGACAGAGAGCCTACTATTCACTGAAAGTTTTTGAATGAGCATGATTTTGCATATTTAATATTTTAATTTTCTTTATGGACAACAGCAGTGGATGGAGTTGTCCATAGTGTTGATGTATACTCCCAATTGGTTAAGGATTTCAGGCATTCCTCCGCCACCCATCAGGGTGTCTCTTGGTGACAACAGTTCCTCCAGCCATGCTGCAAGCATCTTCAGGTCAGAAGTGATGATTCGTTGATTTTTGCTATCTTAAATAGGATACTGGGAGCCTTAGTTTGGCTTTGATTGGTTGAGTGTGGCTTTGTGTCAATCCTGAATAACCACTTTCAGCTATTTTCTAGCACTTAAACACCATTTGCTTAATGTTCCATCAATTGTGTATTAATAATTCATCACCAATCAAACTGACACTTGAAATAAAGAGGTCCACCCAGAACCATCCCAACTTTGGTGTTCACCATGGACCAACCCAATGTGGAAAGATATCTGTGGAACATAACAGTCATGGAGGTATTTGGAAAGCTATGCCACTCTGCCAGATCCAGATGGTATCCCCTATTCATTCTGAAAGTTGGATCCCGACAGCACTGTTCTGGCCATGCTGTTCAACAGGTGCTTGAGGGCTGGCCCCATTCCAAAGACATGGAAGTTTTCCACAAATGTACTCCTGGACAAAGGAGGGGTGAAGAGCGACATTGGAAATTGGAGGCCTATCTCATCTCCCTTGAAGCAACCATGGCCAGATCTTCACAGGGATCCAAGCTGGCAGACTCTCATACTAGGCATACAACAGCTGACCTATCACTTAGAAAAATGCTTCATTCCAGCAATGTAGGGGTACTTTGAACACAATTTCCTCATTCACACATGCCTAGATGACCCCAGAGGGAACAAGAGAGAATGGCACTAGCATTGTCCGAACCTGATGAATTCATTTGGCTCTGATCCACAGGGGCACATCCTGCAGACTTTTCAAGACATGGACCTACCCAAGAAGATGCTGGGACTGATCACAAACATACACAGAGGCACTTCAAGATTTGTGGTAACGCATGGAGTCAAATCCACCACATTTCCAATCTGCTGTGGAGTACAGTATGGAGATTACCATTCCTGTTCAACTTGGCTATCAATCCCATACTGCACTCTGTATTGGCCAAATGGTGAACACTGGCTACCCTCTCAAAGGATGCCCAATTTGCACCCTAACCTATGAGGATAACATAATTCTCATCTCCAGGGATGGGGGGATGCTATGAGCCCTCCTGTGTGCATTGGGGATTGCAGCCACCTGTTCTTGACTATCATTCAATCTAAAGTGTGTGCAACATTGCATCTGGACTGCTTACAAAAACCCAAAGGAGTACATGCAGCAGTATTCTCCATCCAGGGAGCAGATATGACAACTCTTCAGGAGGAGGAAACCTCTGAAGAATGAAACTAGCCAGCAGCGGTGTACCAGCCTGCCAACCCAGAGGTCACAGGTTCAAGTCCCACCTAGGTGGGTTTTTTTCCATTTAGGACTAAGGTGTTTGTAATTGTTTATATTTTTAATATACATTGTTAAACTTTTGAAATAAAGGCAAAAGTGCTGCTTTCCAATCAATGTAAAATAAATATCTTGGGCCCCAATAGGCTTTAATGCCAGGGCTGATCACATCAGCCAATTCAAAAAGCTGTGTAAGGACTTGATGTTGGTCAATGACAGTGATCTAGGCCCAAAGCAGAAGATACAAGGGTAATTTGAAAAGTTCTCAGAACCAAAAAGAAATAAACGACTTACCTCGGTGAATCTTTTTTATTTTTCAATGTAGTCACCGTGAACACTAATTCACTTGGTCCGGCAATGTTCCAATGTCTTGATCTCATCTCGAAAAATAGGACTCCTTCCAAAATACCCGTATTCTTCAGCTGTTAGTTATTTGTTGGAAGAGAATCTCCATCCACCGAGGAAAATTTTCAGCTTGGGGAAGAGAGGGAAATCTGATGGAGCCATTTCAGGCAAATAAGATGGGTGTGGCAACAATGTATAACTTAGTTCATGTATTTTTGCTATGGAAATGACACGTGTGGGCATGCATAGTCTTGATGAAAGATGACTCTCTTCTTTGCCAAACCTGGCCCTTTTTCGCTGGCCCTTTGCCCTTATCTTTTGTTGCAGTTGGTCCATTAGGCTAGCATGGTATTGTCCAGTCATTGTTTGATCAGTACGAAAGTAATATATCAACAGTATCCCTTTCGCATCCCAGAAAACTGAATCCATCACCTTCCCAGACGACTGAATGTTACCTTTGCTTTTTTTGGTGGTGGTGAATCAACGTTCCATTGCTTTGACTGCTGTTTTGTATCTGGAGGATAGTAATGGACCCAAGTTTCATCTGTGGTCACAAACTGGTGCAGAAAATCTTGTTGGTTGCTTTTAAAACGGGTCAAACATTGCTTGTAAATTTCCATTCTGATGTGTTTGTGACCCTGCGTCAAGAGTGGAGGCACCCATCTTGCAGATAATTTTTTCATATCCAATTCTACTGTTAAAATGTGATATGCCCTTTCAGATGACATCCCTACAGCTTCAACAATTTCTCGCATTTTCAGTCGGTGATCCTCCATGGCCATTTTATGCACTTTTGCAATAATTTATGGGGTAGTGACACATTTTGGCCACCACCACGACTGGACTTCCTCTTTACTGCATTGTGCGTGATGAATAAGTCTTTGGGAAAGGTCGACAAAACTATACGGGAAACCCTTATGCCATGGCACTGCCTCACCTAACATGCCACCCTCGAGATGGGCCTCCCTTCTCCTCCACCAGGGAGGGGAGACTACATCCCCCTCTCTGCATAGAATGTCTCCAATAGAGTTGCTCCTGTGGAGACCCTTGTATAGCTTGGCACTCCCTGGGAGAGGTAGCCCACCAATGACTCAGAAAATTGGGCAAAGTTTCTGGTAGGATGGTTCTCTTCTGGTAAGAAATCTGAAGACTACGTAGAGTGCTGTGCCATCTCACCTTGGTCATGCATGCGAATGGTGGTTCGCCATCCAAGATACCTATGCCGACCACAGTGGGAACGGAGTGATCAAATGCAGGAAATTTCTCTTTGGGTCATTAACCCATCACCAAAAAGAGACGTTGGTGGTGCCAACCTCATCGCATGATTAAATTCTATCCTCCATTGCTGGGAATTTGGAGACACATATCGACTGAAGAAAGTGATCAACCTGGACCAAGGCAGGTAATGGAAATGATGTCCTACAGACCCAACAGCAATCACTTCCAATGCAGGGGAAAGTATACAAATATATGGCATAAATCTTGCATTTATTACCAAATGATGTCAACTGTTTGGCAAAATCAGTCGTTTGAAATAAAATACAGAGGAACTCTTCTTTGTAAGTTTTTGATTTTTCAAATTTCAATAAATAAACAGACTGCTTGGATACTAGCTTAACTGAAATTTTGTGTTTGTGATTTTCTGCCAACCCTATTGTCTCCTTTTAGTACAAGCTGAGACATGGGATCTCCATCCTCCCAAGTATTTCTGTTTTGAAGGAAGCAGACATATTTTAATCTAGGTGGAATATCAACATACATGATGCACCATGAAAAGAATTAGCATTTTCTACTTTTATGTCTCACTTAGCTTTCTTAATAAGGTCCCAATAAGGTTCAAATTAACTCACCACCTAATAATAAAATTACTAGTCTAACTCTAATAAATATCATTGCCATATTTATAGCATTTTTGGTGGCAGAAAAAATGGCACGGGAATGAGTTTGAAATTTGTAGCACCCATTTTCATTTCTGAATGTCACCTGCACATCACTCGGTCCACAATGGAAAAGGCAGACATGAGATTATACCATTTGGTGGAAGGATTTCATAATTGGCTGCACTAATGACAGCCTATGTCCAAGATTGAACATTCTACAGAGATTCTCCCTATGGTGAAAGATAAAATTCCATTAAAAGCCTTGTCAATCAGCATTCCATAAAACCCAATTTTAATGATGATCCATATGTAGTCAGAAGTATCCTCATCTTTCTAAAATTATTTGGAAGTGAGCACTCCAATCCAAGTGTACTAACAGTTTGAATGAGTTAGCATACTGGGCTATGCATGACTAGGTTTATGGAGGGGAATTTATCATTTTAACCACTAAAAGTGTCTTCTCTCTTTACCCCTTTTGTAGGTAACACACATTGCAAACATACAGATGAACCATGTCCATGCGTTCAGCCTCTTATTATCATTAACTGATACACATGCTGAAAAATATTATCAAACTAACAGGGGGTGCTTGCAGGACTGTCTCCCAACTCTAATAGTTGCCTATCACAACAAGCAAGGTTACTGTGGGAGTATTCTCTATCTCCCGGAACACAGGGCCAGCAATGTAGGTTAGCCAAAACATAAATACCTGAAAAATATTGCCAACAACAATTTGCAGCTCCTGCTACAGTTGCAGAAAGGAGTTTTTCTGTGGTGTTCCAAACTCTTTTATTCACCTCTAATGACATAGAGATATTCTGTCCCCCTCCCTATGAGGGTAATCCCAGAAGTACCCAATCCAACAAAGAAAACCCACAAATTTTGGAAAAAAAATATTTATTTTTCAACATAATCTTCTTTCAGCTCTGTATACTTTTCCCAGCTATGTTCAATAAGTTCGATATCCTTTTTATAATAAGAACTATCTTGCTCCTCAAAATAGCCATTAACTGCCGATATCACTTCTTCACGGTTGGAAAATCTTTGACCACCAAGCCATTTTTTCAAGTTTGCGAACAGAAAATAATCCAAGGGGGCTAAATCTGGTGAGTAGAGTGCATGAGGTAGCCATTCAAACTTTAATTCATGAATTTTGTCAATTGCAATAACGGATTTGTGAGTTGGTGCATTGTCTTGATGAAACAACACTTTCTTCTTAGCCAAATGCAGCCGCTTTTGGCTTTTGCTTGATTTCTTCAATCAAACATTGCAATAAGTTCGTACAATACTCATTGATAGTTTTTCCCTTTTTCAAGATAGTCAATGAAAATTATCCCATGCAAATCCCAAAAAACCGACGCCATGACCTTACCAGCAGATGAAAGTCTTCCCCTTCTTTGGAGCCGGTTCTCCCTTTTGAATCCATTGTTTTGATTGTTCCTTTTTGTCTCGGGGGTGAAGTAATGAACCCATGTTTCATCAATGGTTTTGAAACAGCGCAAAAATTCTGCTTTGTTGTTGTGAAACTTTGCTAAACACTCAACTGAAACATCTTCCCTACACTGGTTTTGCTGAAGTATGAGCAAATGCGGCACCCACTCAGCTCTCTCATGTCCAAATTTTCAGATAATATGCACTGCACTTTTTGGGATGCCTGCTATGTCTGCTAGCTCATGCACTTTCAGCTGATGATTATCCAGTATCACTTTGTGGATTTTCTTCACCATTTCTGGAGTCGTCACCTCATTTGGTCAACCAATGTGATGCTTGTCTGGACAGCTCATACAGCCTCGTTTAAACTCTGCTACCCAATATATTACTGTTGAAAACAAAGGAGCAGACTCACCCAGAGTAGAATCCAGTTCAGCTTTTATATTGGTTGGGCTGAGACCTTTCAAATAAAAGTATTATATCACATAACGATGACCAATTTTCTCCATTTGCACAAATTCACTGAAAACCTTCACCATTGATGGCTGCCAAACAAATACCAAACAACATAGCATCTTCAAACTTGAAACAAATGCTTCATAGATTGCGTACTTTCTTATAGTGATATTTTTCACACAACTACTGCCAACTCTAGGTCAGGCCGGGTTCTTCTGAGACCACCCTCATACAGGGTCAAAAACCTGACATCCAGCATATCCAAAATAGGCATCTGACATGATATTACAAGACCACTACTAATCTCACTTCATTTCTAGTTTCTACTCCAAACTATATATCCTTACATCATCTTACTAAAATAATGAGTTGTTTGAGGTGCTGAAGTACTTTAGGAGTCAGTACACCCAAATAAATTTATCACTGCTGCTACCACACACAGTTTCTTGCAGTCCCACTTCTACTCTTGTCCTGATCCACATCAAATCACCAGAAAAATGACCCTAGCTGACAATGCACCCTATAAAACGCAATGCAACAAACCACCAGAAGTACCACAAAGCCATATACTTTAAATTTTGAAAGAGTGAGTCTGCCTACCCAGCCTTTCTGGGTAGTGATGGACTCCTAAATAAACAAAACTGGAAAAACAGCAAAGAGCAGTAGACCAGATCCATTATGTTAACAGGAAGATACCCTTACATATTAAAACAATATGCTTGAAGGCATGAATTGCCATTGAATGGATAAGAAATAAAAATATTTATTCAGATTAAAACAAAGATCAATATAATCACTTACATCCATGTACAGTGTTGCTCCTGAAACCCAAATGCCCCAGAACTAAAAAAAAACTCGGAAACAATGAAAAATTTGAGTAAATTTTGCCTCTGAATATGAATGCTAACCTGGAATTCACAAGCCCAGAATGAAATCTGTTCTGAAATAAAATAATCACTTGGTGTTTTTTCACACAAACTTTACAGCACATGACCAACAATTCATTGGATACGAGAATCATCGGGCGAACAAAAACACAGCAGAGCTAGGTTTTGCACATGTGTAATCATACTATGAGAAAACGGGGAAGAAATGGCTAGTGGTGACAGGAGAGGAAGGAAGACCGGAAGGGAAAGAGTGATCACTGCAATGCTATATTGGAATGAAACTTACACAAAGTCATGCCTAATACAATTTAGCTCAACGGATTGTTCATGTGAGTTTGTGTATATATTGACCCTAGGGTTAATGTCACCCTTATGCTTTGTCATTCAGTATGTTGTAGGAAGCTCAAGTAAAAGAACAATTTGGAACAAGTCAAACACCCAGGCAGTCATTGAAAAGAGACACCCTGATAAAGCCCTTGTCAATTACTGTGTTGACTTGTTCAATGATAAAATAATTTGAATGTTTTACAAAAGTTTTAAAAAGTCACCAATATTAGACCACTTTGGAATGTTGATTCACTAAGGACACTAAGACCAGCAACACTTTAAGCCCTTTACAAGTTGTACCATAGCAAAGGGAATGAAAAAGGAAAGAATATAAACACCAGAACCACCAGAAATGCGGTCACCTGATGTGACCATGGAAGGTGATTTGGTTTCATAGCACTAATCTCCCCCTCCAGCTTCCACATGTACCAACGTAAGCCATTTTTAAGGTAAACACATTTTTCATATTTTTAATTTCAATAAGTATACATTTTTAATGAAATATATAATAATAAATTTGCTAATATTTTACCTTAAAATCCAGGGTAATTAATTTCAATCGTTTAAAAAATTTGAGTTCATGGGATCCAGGAGGGGATTGATCCAGTTGTTATTATTATAAAGGAGAAAAAGAGTCCTGGAACTTGAACGATTCTTGACCTAAACAGGATTCTGGTACCTATTAACTTTGGATTCCAAGGCATCACTGTACTGGAATATATAATATCAAATTCAACACATAAATAAGTAAATAATAAGGAAAATGCATACACAATTTGAAACCAGGCATTTCTCATATACAATTTGATGTCTTATAAGTATCATCTATCAAGATTTACAGCAATATTATTGAAAAAGTTTTAACAAAATATATAGCTTATTTCAGCCTTTCTCTATACAATTATTAATTTGAAATTTTTTAATTAACTATCCACAACTGCTTGATCACATCCTTAATCGTACATATTACATGTAACTTTTTCACAGCTTTTCTTTGAACAGTTCAGTATTTAAAAAAACAAGGCCTAATATTGAGGAAACTGCAATGAATATTATATACTTAACTGAATTGAGTAAATGCTTACAGAAGAGTGCTTTCTTCAAATCAAACGTGGGTGAACACAATGAAGAACAACACAGCCATTACCAATAGATATAGAGTCCATGGCAATGACTGCCCACATTGTGAGAGAACAATGCACATACACCTTGAATATTATTGACACACAACACCTCAACCCATCAAACAGTCTCCACCAACTGCTCACTCAGTGCACATCTGGTGTATATGTCAGCAGAACTATGACTACCCAGAGGTGGAGGAGGACCTGCAAATGAAGGAGTCACTTCAGCATCTTAAATTACATTAAATATTTTCATGCATGCCAAGCAGAAACAAAACAACTGCATGGCAGCATTTATTTCCCATAGCCAATGCAAATTTCAACTTGAAAAATCATCAGGGAATACCACATGTTTGATTGAACGATGGCATGACATAAATCATTTATTTTACTTAAAATATTCACTATAAGAGACTGTTTTAGCCGTTACTTTGTGGAATTTTTCCATCGTAAAGAAAGAAAGAAAACACGGCAATTCCACATTTACACTGCAAATGTGGAATTGCCGTGTTTTCTTTCTTTCTTTACGATAAAATATTCACGTTTATATGTCCTATTATACCCAGCTCCCTTGTTTTGCAAGGGAGGAAAGACAGATGGGTAAAGAAGAAAAAAATGGTTAGATATCAAAAAAGGGATAACAAGCGCTGCAAACAAAATTAATTTAATAGTAAATGTGAAAAGGATGAAAAAACCATGGATTACAGATTAGATGATTTAAAAGATTGATGAGAGAAGGAAATGAAGAATGTAAACACAAAGAGTTACGTAGAAGAAAGTACAAATACTGGAATGATAAACTTAGGCAGGAAAGTAATAAAGTAAAAGAAGAGTGGTTAAAGACACAGTGCAAGGAAACGAAAAATTTATGGAGGAAGGGTGAAATTGGTGTGCTATACAGCAAGGTTAAATCACTATGGGGAAGGGTGAAGAGAAAATCCATACAATCAATCAAAGATGAGTCAGGAAAATTGTTAACTGAACCAGGAAAGATTGAAAGAATAATTGAGGAAGATAGCTTAGGTCCACTTAAAAACAAGATAGAAAGGGCATTAAGGGAATTGAGATCATATAGTATAATACTGGATGGACAATATTCCTACATAACTACTTTAAGGTATAGGAAAAGGTGGGAGGAAGAGTTTTAATGGACTAATTCAAAGCATTTATAAAGGAGGAATCCTGCCAAAGAATTTTGTGAAATCAACATTAGTTCCCATCCCAAAAAAGAGAAAGGCAACCACCTTGTGAAGACTATAGAATAATGTTTGATTATGCACATAGCTAAAGTGGGACTCAGGGTCACCAATAAGAGGATGGAAAGGAGGGCAAATGATTACAGTGGAACCTTGCTTAAAGCGCACCTTGAACAGTGAGTGATTCGCATAATGAGGAAAAATATAGGTCCCAAAAATGACTTGCTTAGGGAGCAACTTTTCCCATAATGAGTGATGAGGAGAGGGGAATTCCCAGAATTGGAGAGAATGCATTTCACGACCACAACGCAATGAAAGGTTGTCTCATACTTCTATTTTGCACAAATGCAAGCGGTGATGAAAAAATCAAACCCCTACTTGTTTACCATTCAGAAACTCCACGAGCCTTCAAGAAGTGATAATTCTAAAACAGCAGGCTAAATGAGATGTGGAGGTCATGGGATACTTTTGCATCATACCATGTGTACGATGCATCTCCCTAATAAGGCAGTAGTGATACACACCATAAATCTATTTGACGATCATTTTGAGTCGTATTTTCACCAAATTTTGAAGCATTGGAAAAAACAACTGTCTCTAGATACCTTTCTACTAAAAAGGTATTAGGTACATTTCATAAATAATCAACAATTTATTTCAATTCTTTTTTACTTTAACAAATCGAGTTTGCATTCTTGGTTGCTTCATTCCACAATAGAAGAAAAGGTGAATGTGATCCAAGATCCTAAACAATGTATACATAATTTTCTTTGAATGAACCTTGTGCATAATTTATTTTTTGTGCATGAATGCCATTCAGTATTTTACATTAATTTTATGGAAAAGTGGTTTCACTAAACAAATGTTTCGCCTTCTGAGAAAGATTTTGGAATGGATTGCACTCATATTATAAGGTTCCACTGTATTTAGGGGATTATCAGGACAACATAATTGAAATTTTTCTTTACATGCCAGGTGAAACAGTTGTGTACATCAAAGATAAAAGCTTGTCCACCTACCGTGTATGAGAGCAGCAATGTTCTCGCTAGGGGATACCTGCGCAGGAAGATTCCAACACGAACGCCAACTGAATCTAGGCTTGAGTACGCACGCTTCACCTTGCGTGCCACAGCAGTATCAAATGGTGACTCCAGAAGGAAAGATGGAATCCGTGCCTTAACTGGAATGACAAAACAGTGAACAAGTAAAACCAAATACTGGACATCACAGGATCAGATACCCCCATTATGTCACCCAAGCAGCAACAGCATAGCAGAAGAATTTATCATAAAGCAAACTGAGATTTACATTCTATTTATATATGGCTTAGATAAAAAGAATCGGGAACAATTTGTACCTAACGCAACTGTACATTGCAGTGTGCTTGCGCAGGCTCGGTGGTCAGGGGTCTGACCTTCAACATGTGCCAAATGCCTGTGAGAGTTCGTTCAGGTTAATCGTGTTTTTAGTGGACCCCTGTCGAGTGACTTGGTGGAAGCCCAAAATGCAGCGAACCATTGAACAGAAGTACGCCATCTAACTTTGTGGTGGACTGCGAAAATTGGGTACAGAGATATTGGGCATGATTCACCAAGTGTTCAAGGATGAAAGCATGTCACAAATTGCAGTTTTTAAGTGTCACAAGTTCTTCAAAGATGACCAAGTGTTTGGAGGATGAGCCCAGCACTGGATGGCTATCGACATCAGAACTAGCAACAACATGCTACGTGCACGTGAAGTACTGCATCATGATCATAAATCGTACTTGCATTGACAAGATGATAGAGCACACCATTACCACTAAAAATTTGACGATGCAAATGAACTGCACTAAACTCACCCACCCAGACATCCAGTCACACCTGCTCCAAGGTAACAAACTACCAGACAAAAAACAGTATCGTGATGATTCCTGAACTCCCTTACAGTCCTGACTTGGCACCAACAAACTATTTGTTGCTCCCAAAAGTGAAATTCTGCCTTAAAGGATACCACCATGAGAGTGCTCTAAAAGCAGCTAGTATGCCCACCCTTGAGGACCTTCCAGAATCCACCAACCACAGAGCCTTTAAGTCATGAAAAAACCACTGGCACAAGTGTGTCGATGCTAAAGGGATTTGATGTATTGTAGCAATATCTGAAACAAATCTATTTTTTCTACACTTTTCCCAATACTTTTTATACAATCCCTGTAAATACCACTGAAATCTAAAAGGGAAGGCAATCAACAAAAAATATACTTAATAAATAAAAAAAAACTAATTATTATGAGGGAGATAGTAAAATCTGTGCCATTATCTGAGCAAAAATACCTCTGCATTGCTCATTTACCAAGACTTGAAATATACATTCATTTGTGGAAGAAATGTGCGCATACATGAGGTACATCATAGACATAGTGAGAGAAATTCTACTGGTAAGAGAGAAAGAAAATGAATATGGAAGTAAGATGGAAAGTGTGGAAATTACCACCAATGCACACGAAGATTCATAGGTAGTTGAGTCTTGGCAACAAACATACACATGCATTAATTTATTTACACCTTTGTCTACATGTATATGGTCTGTGGAAGAAAAAATATGGATTTGTAAGCACCCAGTTTGACTCATGCCTTATTGTGTTTATTCTATTGAGTCAAACTTTCAATTTCACTTGATCAAGAGATGTGATAAGGCACTAACTGTAACCAAAATACACTCTGAAGTGGCCTTGACCTGATATCTGTATTTCTCCTGTCCTAAAGTCACACATGCCCACAAACTAGGGCAACTGCCCACTTCTCTTAACTGCTTCAATGCACAATTAAGTTCTTTTTGCAAGTAATTTGACAAATTCATATGGCTTTCTTTAGATTCTCTCTTTATGAAATCAAATCTTCCACCGATATTACTTTCCTAACTGATAGTCCCACCCAAAATGATTTGTTCCCATGAAGATAGTCCAGGCCATTACACGCCATCAGAACTTCTTTCTGTCTTCACCTGCCTTCACACACTATATAACTAAATCTAATGTATCTAATTAAGGTCCTTCATTTTCTTTGAAAATGTGAATATGTCCACCACTGAGGAAACAGATGAATATCAAACCATATGCAGTAATAATAATTATGTATTTTAATGGAGTAATATACAAGGGCTGTCCAGAAAGTAACCTCCATTTCCATGTAGTGTGAGAATTAGTGGAGGAAGCTGAATGGTCGCTGTGGTCACGCACACAGTACGTCAGTATGCCTTGAGCTGCAGTGGTTGGAATGCTGCTTGTCTTTTGTTCACAATAGCAAGACAAAATAAACAATGTTCTTGAAAATGCCACCACATATAAGTTTGTTCAGTGATAAGCTGTTTTACTGATAAAAAACTTCAAAGCTGCTGATATTCATTATGAAATTTATGCTCTGTACAGACTAAATGTGACGAGTGACAGGAGCTGGGCATCAGTGATATCAATCATTTAAGAGTAAGTATAAATGTGCATGATGATAACAGAAGTGGCCGCCTGTCTGTGGTGAACAATGAAATGCACCTGAAAATTGATGAAAAGTTTGTGAAAACTCACAGTTTACAACATCTGAAATCTTTCGAAAGTTTTCCACAGATTTCTACGACTCTGTTTGCATGGAAACTATGACTGAAAAGTTAGGCTACAAATGTTTGTGCTCATCTTGATGAGGAACCTCAAGATGTAGTCATCGGTTGGCTGCGATATTGAGTGGCAGAATTTCATGCTGAAGGAATTTGAAAACTAGTTCAGAGATATGACATATGTTTAAATTTTCTTGGAGGTTTAAATATGTAAAAAAAATAGCAGAGATATGCAGTTTTAACATGAAAATAATAAATTTTCTGTATCTATTCCAGTTTATTCTTGAAAGCATAACGGAGGTTACTTTCTGGACAGCCCTTGTATTTATTACTGTTGAAATTCTTTAATTCAATGGAATTCATGGCATTGTTCAAATTTATCCAAAAATTAACATTCAAATTATGAAATGCATGAATTTTATTTACCAAAATTTGTTGCTTCAAATAAGGGAGCATATTATTCCTTTACAATACATCCAAATCCTCCTTTTAATTCCAGCTATTGATTTCCATAGGTTAGTCAATAAGCCTAAACCCCAACCAGGTGGACAAACCAACCTGCCAGGCCCGAACCGCATTCTGCTCAGTAAAGGTAACTTCATGGGTGAGCAAAATTGGGGTTCATTTTATAATGTTATGGACGCAGAAAAAGAGAACAAATAAATATAGACTGCAATTTGATTTGATGTCCATGAGAGTACAGACTTAAAAACAACATGAGTCATGGGGGCAGCAAAGTATAAATTCTGTCCTCACCATCATCCGTGTCATTCTGCCCAGGAAGAGAGCCACTTGAACCTTGACCCAGGTGGGCAACGGCATCCCTATACAGATGCTGAAAATGGAAGACAGAACCTGGTTAGTCAGCATAAAACTGCAATTCCCACAACACTTCTATTTTTAATTGAACACAAGCGCATTTTCCTGGTAACAAATTTTTAATTCAGAACTTCTTTTAATATCCTACATTATTGCCAAAAAAAGAAAATGAGGCCAAAAACACCTTCAATTTTGCCAACTGCAATGCCGGCAAAACTGTCATCCTATAAAATGGATCCACACATAAGAAATCTCAGAAGATTTAAATCTTCATTCGCTACACACTGCAGAAGCCCATTTCCCTTCTATTTCCCCTCCTCCCACTTCACCAACACCTCCCCCCTCCTCTTCTCTGTCTAGTATATAACGTTGTGTGTCCTCTGTACTTCACCTGATGATGGCTTTTGTAAGTCGAAACCTAGGTCGTGAATAATAAAACATATGTGGAGGAATAAAGTATTTTCTTTTCCAATATGAATTGCTTCCACAAAGTGACACCTCAAACTATTCAACTCATGATTATATATGTATATGAACACCACTCAGACCAAGGGATCTTCCACTGCAGTTCAATGCTGGTCCACAATTGTCTCTCCTCCTTGAATGTCATTGAGCCAAGGCAGAAACCTCCCCATTCAAGACTATCAAGAGAGGTATCCTGCTATCAGTGTTCTTAGGTAAATAAAAGCCATCTACTTTTTGACCTTAAAGCAGGGATAGGTATAAGTGACTAGATGAGCCTCAGCAATGGAAATCTGACTTGGGTCACACAGTCAGGCTTTTGGGAGAAGAATGAGAAGTGGATCTGCACCCAGCTGTGACTCAGGATTGCCAATTGAGGACAATTTTGCTCAGAACAAAACTATTCATGGTTCTTTCCTTCTCCTGCATTAAAAAAGGCAATTCGATAGATGTCAACACTTAAATGACCCAATTTTCAATAATGCTAATGTGGTAGCCAAGGGCACATTGACACAGTTTAAGTCTCTATGGAGAAGTGCTTGGAAGACTCACATCTGTCTTCTCAAGCTGCAGGCGAAGGGCATTCCGCTCGGCTGTCAGTGACTCCACTCTGACCTGCTTTTCAACGAGCGTCGATGTCAGGGCTGCCAGGCGTTCACTGACACTGTCATCCACCACATCACGCACCATCACTGACCTGCCACTCCCTTCCCATTCACCCCGCCTTGAGCTGACCTTGCGCTCCTCTTCCTTACTCAACTTCTGGCGCAACTCCAGCTCCCCCTGGCGCATCCTCTCCAACTCAGTCCTGGCGCTCCTTAGTTCCTGCAAAGAAAGGGAAGGGAGCAGCATGACACCCAGTTCAGGCAAGATTACTCAATGTCATTGGTGAAATTACTTACCCAGACTATTTACAGTCAAATTCCCAGTTGTCAATAAGTAAATTTTATTTTTCACAGTGTCACCAATACAAGGAAAGGGTTATTAGTAGTAGCCTACCAGTCAAGATAGTTTTCTGATGGATCATGGGACTATACATTGCTACACTAGGGACTAAGCCCTATTTAACATGAAACTAAATACCTAGACTAAAATATCACATTGCCATAAACTGCCATAAATGTTTTAACTTCACATACTTCCTATCTCCCATAATTCAGTCCAAGCAATGAGCCCAATTATAAAGATAGAATTTATGGACACATAATTCACAGAGTTTTTTAATAACCCAGACAACTCTTCATAGAAATCAATGCAATCAAAACTTAAAATTTACATTCTTGAATTTGGTGAAATCTCACCACCCTCAATGGCATATCTGGGTGATTTTAAGCAAATTTTTTTCCCAGATTTTCTTAAAAACTTAAGGTTACTATTACTGACATTCTTCATTACACTTATTTTTTGTCAGAGAATTTATTGTTAAGGTGCAAGTAAACCTAATTTTAAAATGATCATCAGAATAGTTAACTGGAGGCAAGATAACCAGAACCATCTGAAACATTATGCTTTTGTTTTTCTCTTGACAGCGGTTTTTGACTCACTGAAAACAATACAACAGCACTTTACTGACCTTAGTTATTTCCTTTCAATATTGATTATTATTACTTTAAATAGGTTAAAAGAAAACTTAAAACATTAAAATCAAGTAGAAGCTGGTTATTCTGCAGGAAATATGCTCACTTGTAGGAACCCTTAGGTAGGCATTAAGAAATATTACTATAAGGTACTCTTCAAATTTTTCAAAGGAAGGCCTTTTTTTCTTAGGTTTACACCACCTGATTATATAGGCAAAATTTTATTCACATTTTTTATTTAACTATAACTCTCTAAAATATCTCATTTATTATTATTATTAGGTAATCTACCGGTTAAGGTAGGTTTTTGGATGGACACAACTATCAAATAAACATTTTGTGACTCCCCACCTAGCAAACTAATCTATATCAGGTCCCTCTTCATCTCGGTGTACTTCTTTCCTCCCTTCATCCCGTCCAACATCCCTATCCTGTTCCTACCCTTACCTCGCTTGCCCAACATTCTCCCCTCTATTACCCTCTTCAACATTCCACTACCGCTCAATACGCCTTTCATCCATTTTTCCTGCCTCCATAAGATTTCTCTCAACAAACCCCTCTCCTCACCCACCATTTCCAGTACTTCCTCATTTGTTTTCCTTTCGGTCCATTTCACCTTCTCCATTCTTCTCCACACCCACATTTCAAAAGCCTCCAATCTACGTCTATCCTCCTGCTTCAGCGACCACGTTTCCGCGCCGTACATAGCTACGCTCCATATCAGAGTTTTTACGAGTCTTGTCTTAACATCCCTACTCAACGTCCCCGTCATCAACTCTCTCCTCCTTGAGAAAGCCTCCTTGCCTAGCGCAATTCTTCTCCTTACGTCCCTACCACTTTGACCGTATTGGTCCAAAACACTTCCGAGATATGTAAACTGCTCTACCTGCTCTATTCTTTCCCCGCCTATTTTAATATTTAGCTTAGCCTTTTTCTTTCTGGAAAATCGCATAACCTTTGTTTTATTAATATTGATTCTCATCCCATATTTATCGCACTGAACCTCCAATTCACTCAACAATGCTTGCAACCCCTTCGCTGACTGAGCAACTAATGCTTGGTCATCAGCAAACCTAACCGATTTTACGAGTTCCCCTCCGACTTTCATTCCTACCTCCAGTTCTTCCCATGCCTCTTTAATCATTTCCTCTACATATACGTTGAACAGTACCGGTGACAATGGGCAACCCTGCCTTACACCTCTTCCTAACACTGCCCATCCAGACTCTCCGTTCCCCACTCGCACCTGAGCAGTCTGAGACATGTACAGGTTGCGGATCAGTCTCCTGTCCCTCCAATCCATTCCTATTTTCTGCAATACACGCATTAATTTTTCCCAATTCACTCTATCAAACGCTTTTTCGAAATCTACAAAACAGGCAAAAACGTCCTGATTGTATTCTATATTCCTCTCGACTAGTGATCTCATTACTGCAATGGCATCACGCGTACCTCTTCCTTTCCTGAACCCAAACTGATCATCCCCTAAGTAATCATTTGCCTTACTCTCTATCCTTTTGTTGATGATCCTGAGAATAACTTTAGCTGCGTGGGATATCAAACTTATTGTTCTGTAATCCTCACATGACGAAGCCTTTGCCTTTTTTGGAATAGGAACTAACACCGATCTCACAAAATCTTCCGGCCACATTCCTTCCTCATAGATACTACGAATCCCCCTCCCAGGGACTACAACCTTGTCGTGGTGGAAGGGCTTGTGTGTTCCGATGACCCCTAGAGCTGTGCTGGCGGGAGTAATAATAATTACTCCTGGAAGGGTCACCCATGCCAGATAGGTCGAAGGTTAGGAGCCAGACGAAAGGTAGTCCACGCAGCGTCTGTTCCTCAGTGAGGCGGCTGCAATGGCGTCTGACCCCAGTGGGGCGGCCATTAAGTGATGGTGTCACGTTAAAAACACTATTGAGGAAGGCAACGGGAAACCACCTCAATTATGATTCCCAAGAATATTATATCTCATTTATAAAACATTAAATACGCCATCAAAACTTTTTCCCCACTAATCCCCAGTTTAGTTATCTTTCCATTAGCCCATTTTTCACATGGATATTCTAGTTGACGTTTTTTTATAAAATAAAACCACATTGCTTTTCCACATAAACTTTTTATTCTCACTACCCAGGTTTTGTTATAGCATAACATCATCAGGCGAGAATAAAAAGTTTATGTGAAAAAGCCAAGTGGTTTTATTTTTTAAAAATGTCAACATGAAGATTTTTCACCAAGTTATGCCAGAAACTGTTTATTAATTTGGATATTCTAGATTATACTGTTTTCAGTTTTTGAAAACATTTGGATTCACAATGACCTGATAACACAAGTGCCCGACATACAAACTGCCCTCAGGGCTAAAAACACCTGACCTCCCAATCCGCATTCCTGAATTATTTATATCACTCTCTGAACTTTCAAAATTTCACCAGTTTTCAAGATTAAAGAAAAAATGGAGAAATTTAAGTCTTTTTCCAGATTTTCCCAACCAAAATGACTGCACTCATCAATGGAGAAAATGTGATTAACAAAAAAAAATTGACTATGCAGGGCTACAAAAGTAGCCCTGAAAACAAGAATTCGATATTTAATTTAAGAAATTTTGCTTTCGCCCATTCTAGGGTACCATAGCCGTCATGACCGTGTTCCGCACCTGCAGGGTGACCCTCTCCTGTTCCTCGGCTGCTTCCCTGCGACCCCTCTCCGTCAACAGGTCATCCTCCATTCGCTCATGCTCCCCCTCCCACTGCCTGCGGGCCTCTGCATTCAATCCACGCAAGCGGGAAACTTCCTCACGCAACTTCTGCACCTCCTCCTCCCACCTGGAGCGAGAGAAAAACTGTGGTGCTGATTCTTGCCACAATTTGTTGCTATCACTCAATCCATGAATCAAATATGCACGTAACCTTTGACTCAAAAGTATTCTTGAGGCTGTGGAGTGATACAACCAGGTTGTGGATGTGCATTACCCTCTCCGCAAAGATTTTGAAACGTGGGAATATATTCTATTAACAAGTAGCAATGGACAATTCATTAGTTTCTCCATACATAGTTTAGGGGAAAGCATAATTTTCATTAAAAAATTTTACAAACTTTGGGGATTAAACAAATGTTTTTTTCGGGCAATATGAAAACCCCATTGTCATAACTGGCTCACTCTCCTCGATAAGGCACTTGCTCAATTTATTTCATCCCAGGAGAAAAGAGCTTTCTGAAAGAATTGCACATTTAGGACTGAACTGTATAAGGAGGTAATTCCATAACTATTCCTTCATTTTACCTCGCAAAGGCATGAAGAACTTCCGACAGATCTGCATAATTCAATAAATTACTGTCAATTAGTAATGCTGTTCTTCTCCTTAGCCATAAAAAGGAAAATAATTGGGAAGAAATTAATTTTGTGGCCAAATCAGGTTTTTTTATTTTGAAACTAAAAATCTTCATCTTTGCATCTACTGTGGAATGAACCAGCCAGGAATGAGTATTTGATTTGCCGAAAACAAATCACATTTGGCAGCTCTTCAGGACTTTAGACCTCAATGAATGATCATGGAGTTTCTGAATGGTAAAGAACCAGTGGTTTAATTTTCAAATTACTTCTTGCATTGGCACAAAATAGCAGTAAGAGATGATCTTTCATTGGTAATTGGCCAGGTAATGCATCCTCCTCTACCATTATATAGTTCACTTTGAGATCTTTTTCCAGTAGAGAACCACTCTTGTCACTATTAAAAACCTTTTGCAGCAAGAAACTTCAACAATCTATAAGCTTCTTCAAGTTTTTAATGAAATACTCTTATGCCTTTGTGCCAGAGCCAGCTGCTTCACAATGCCATGGATGCTGGATATTCTCATCAACTGGTTGAATTGCTCAGGGCTTCTCTTAAATACATGGATCACTCACAATAATTCCTAAGAAAATCATAGAGATGTGGCTCTCAGTATCGGTATATAGTAGGTTTGCTTTTAGTAAGTCTTATCTCTCACTAGACAGCTATTAACGTTTCAGCCATATCCATCACGTGGTTTCATTTTCAAAGTTGGTTGATGGAATAAACATTTGTTTTTTTTAGAAAAAAGGAAAAAATGAGTTCTGTGCAGTGATTAAACACCAATTTAAAAGACTTAACACCAAAAGAGATCAAGGCCAAGTTGGATGAAGTTCATGAAACATCTGCTTCAGTGTTTGCACCATTTACAATTGGGTAAATGAGTTTAAATGAGACCATACATCCACAAATGAAGAACATCATTTGGGACATCCAGTGGAAGTGACTTTTTTTGAAATGATCAACAAAATGCACAACATCGATCCACAATCCAAGTTTCCCAAATAGATACCACAGGCATATCACAGGGTACGTACAGTGTTTTCAATTATGCACCTATTATTGGAAGACCAAATAGAAAATATGACTAAAATTTTTTCCCCAACCTGTTCTAATCCCTAGAAGACCTTCCCTGCTCAATCAAATGACTGTTGCATGTAGTAGAGGATAGACGTTAATCCAGCACAATTGTAAAAGACTGGAGTGAGAATTCAATACGCAACAACAAGGCTGACATCCCCAGAGATGACGTCACACCAGCTGGAACTCACGTCTGACGCTCCCTCTCCCGCTCACATTCGACTGCTTCACTATCCACACTCTGCTCCCTTGGTGCAACACCTGCCCTCAGCTCAGCAATCTCGCGGTCCCGACCAGCCAGCACAGCTTGTGCCCTTGCCCTGTACCGCTCCTGCTCCAGTCGCTCATTCCTGATCTCTTCCAATAGCGCATCATACCTGTTACAAGAGATAGGGAGATATACAGCGCAAGTAACAAAGTGAATTCTGCATCCAAAACTACATAGGAGTTCAATTTGGACTTCCTTGGAACATACAAAAAGTGTCCAAGATTCCTGTGAATTCGCAGTGAAAAACGTTTTAGAGTTTTCCAAACTTACAAGAGCATCCAGGAGGTACCATTCACCACCTCTCAAAAGGTCGTCAAACCTTGACCTAGCCCCCATGTGATGGTCTCTAGGGCTTCACACCCAACCTCAAGGGCTGATAATCAGCTCCTGCTCCAGGATCACTCCAGGTGATACCTCTGGAAAACTCATGCACAGGCAGCACAGAGAACCAACAATACTCTGTGCCTGGATGAACTTCATATGCTTCAGAGCTTAGTATGAAGTGTTTCTAAACCAATCTTACTAAACTTTGATTCAAAACTGCATAGTTACTTAAGTTTTTTTTCTAAGATTCATTATAACGCAGAAAATTAAATACAAGCCATGCAAATATCTGATAAAAATCATGGCTAACATTACAAAACAATTGCAAAGACTAATGGCAGATCTTAAAAGTGATCACTATCTTAAGTGAATCGATCTGAAGACAGATTGGTGAATTCCAAGAAACTGTGGGAGATGCGGCAGCAGTGAATTTTAACAGAGTCATCCGCTAAGCACGTATTACTATGCAACAATTTCAGAGTGTAGATATTCGCCATGCCCGGGATTCGAACCCGGATCCTTCGATATCCAGCCGAGTACTTAGCCAGACTGTGGTGCATCATGTATGACTACAAATTCCAGTGACATTGCAGGTATGGTATTTTGTCACAACATCTTGTTCCTTTAAAGCCCCGAAAATTTCAGAGTTAATAGGGCACCTCAATAGCTTAACTGGCTTAAGCACTCGGCCAGACTTCAAGGTATCCAGGTTCGAACCCTGGTTAAGGTAAATGATTTTTAAACTCTGAAATCGTTTCATTACAGTGTTGTAAGTTTTTCTAAGATTCACTCTCTTTGGAATTTTTACATAGGTTTATTAAATGATTAATAATAATTTTATCATAGCAAATATTGAAGCCAATTTTCAGGTAGGTCCAAAGTAATCAAAGCGCTACCTCCTTTGAAGTGAACTTGTTTTATTATTGGCTGCCACCAATTCCCCTTCCATCTTGGATTTGAGTAGCTCCAGGGCATGGGTTTTGTCATCCATCGAATAGGAAAACTCATTCTTCACCCTGGAAAGAAATTAATCAAGCAATTTATTTCTCTTGGCAACCCTCTCAAGCCTGTGCTTCCAAATTGCTTCTTGGGAGGCAACACACATTGACAAGCATTTAACTCAGACAAAAATTATCACATGCCAAAAACAATTTACTTAACATTTTAATTAGAATCGTTTCTACATGCCTACAGATGAGCATTAATAAAATATTCATTTCCCATGGTTTATATTTATTATATAGGTTTTCTTTCCATCCCATTCCAGCTAGAAACTTTCACAGTAAAATAGTCACCGAGGTATACCACCCTTTACAACAGTATTTGGCCCCTCAAAAATGTGTTGAGATGTGGCCTGCTGTTATACAAGAGGCCCTTTTACAACTACATTTAAGATTATTAATGCATTCCTTTAAAATTGCCACATCACATGGATTCTGAAAAGCATATTTCACTACCTCTTTGAGAATTAGTAATAATTCAACAAAAAGTCACATCACTATTTTGCAAATTTACTCAGTTCTTAACAAAATAAAACGTTTTTTTCTCAATCCCAAGCTATAAGTTATACCATAGCACGTGCAACGACAAATTTGTGCACCTGGGACATAAGTGACTAGATGTAAGGCAGGTTTGCAAATGAAGGCATCTTAAAACTAAATGACGTTTTACAGGTTATCTACTGGTTAGGGTAGGTTTTGGATAGACACAAATACCAAATAAATATCCTGTCTCTTCAAACAAAACACAACCCAACAACCTACTCTTCAACAAGCCTCTAAATATTCATATACTTCCCCCCTTCATTCCATCCAACATCTCTCTCCTATTTCTGCCCCTTTGCATCCATTTTTCTGGTCTCCTTCTGATTTTTCCCAACATTTCCCTCTCCCCCCAACATACCCAGCACTTCATTTGTTTTCCTTTCTGTCTACTTCACCAGCATTCTTCTTCACACCCACATTTCAAAAGCATCCAATCTATGCCTACCATCTTGCTTCAATGGCCTTGTTTCCGCAGTTTACATAACTATGCTCCATATCAAAGTTTTAACGAGACTTTTCTTAACATCCTTACTGAACATCCCTGTCATCAATTCCCTCCTCCTTGTGGAAGCTTCTTTGCCTGATGCAATTCTTCTCCTAATATTTCTACAACTGCAACCATTTCGGTCAAATGGTCTGAATTTTCGATTCACTCAGCAATGCTTGCAACCTCTTGGCTGAGTGACAAACTAAAGCTTGGTCATCAGCAGGCCAAACTGATTTTAGGAATTCCCCACCAACTTTCATTCCTATCTTCAGTTCCTCCCATGTCTCTTTAATCATTTCCTCCATGTATAGGCTGAATGACACAGAGGATAATGGACAACCCTGCCTTACTCCCCTTCCTAAAACTGCTCATCCAGACTCTCCATTCACCATTTGCACCTGAGCAGTGTAAGACAAGCATAGGTTATGGATTAACCTCCTCTCCCTCCATCTATTTCTATTTTCTGCAATATATTCAAGAGTTTTCCCAATTCACTCTATCAAACTCCTTTCCAAAATCTATGAAACAGGCAAATACATCCTGATTGTATTCTATATGCCTCTCTATTAGTGATCCCATTATTGTAATGGCACCACGCATACGTCTCTCCTTCTTAAACCCAAACTGATTATCCCCTAAGTAATCATTTGCCCTACTCTCTATCCTTTTGTGATGATCCCGAGGACAACTTTAGCTGCGTGGGATATCAAACGTATTGTTCTGTAGTCCTCACATAACGTAGCCTTTACCTTTTTCGGAATAGGAACTAACACTGATCTCACAAAGTCTTCTGGCCAGGTGCCATCCTCATAGAAACTACGAATCAGTCCATACAGAGTCTTCCTACCACATTTTCCTAAATGTTTCAGTAGCTTCGCAGGAATGTTGTCTACCCCTACAGCCTTATTTGGTTTCATCTCCCTTAATGTACTTCCTATCACATTGTCGAGTATGTCTGGAACTAAGTTATCTTCATCTAAGTCATATTATCTTTCTATGTCTAAGCTTGCTGGCCTAAGTTCTTTACCATATTTCTTGGATCTTTTCTGTTTCAATTATTATCTTACTCAAGTTACCTCTAACTGTTAGCACAGATCTTGCCTTCTTACTTCCCGATAATAACTTAACCTTGCTGCATAGAGCACCAATTTCACCCTTCTTCTGTAAACTTTCCATATCCTCACAATGCGTTTTCCACCATTCTTCTTTTGCTTTATTTGTGGCCCATTTCAATTTATTATTCAACTCTTTGTACTGCCTTCTACTTAACTCCTGTGTTTACATTCTTCCATTTCCTTCTCTCATCCATCTTTGCAATCATCTCATCCGTGACCCATGGTTTCCTTATCCTTTTCCTGTTAACAGTTCCTATAGTTTCTTTTGAGGCTTTTGATCCCATTTTTCCTTGATAGTATTCACCTCCTTTCCCTCAATCATGTTTTCTCTACAGCCTTCTGATACTCCTTCCTTGTCATTCCAGTTAATGCTTCTACAATCCATTTCCTAACCTGCCTCCACTGCCTTATCCTTTTGAATAAGACCCTACATTTTATGACTACTAAATTGTGATAGGAGTCCACATCAGCTCCCGGGAAACTGTGAATTGATGACACTGTTCCTCTGTGCCTAACCATAATATAATCTAACTGATACCTTTTTGAGTCACCTGGAATTTTCCATGTATGTCACATAAGTGACTGCAAGTGACATACATCCTTGTAAACCCTGAAAGAGTGAGTACTTGTGAGTCACAAAGGTCCGATACACCTGAGTGATTGAGAGATTGCGTGTTTACGGAAGTCCCTTATTTTTCATTTTGTTATTTCTATGTGATTGGCGGGTCCCTGGTATAGGAGGAATCCTGATAAACCCTGAACGTGTGAGTACTTGTGAGTCACAAAGGTCCTTGTTTTCGAGCACACCTGAATGATTGAGTGAATGAGCAAGAGCGTTCATACATCCATGTCATAATTTTGTATTCATCTGGTTGTTTGATGGGTCAATGGCATAGGAGGGATCCTTGTAAACCCTGACTGAGTGAGTGTGTGAAATTCACAAAGGTCTAACACACCCGAGTGATTGAGTAACTGTGTATTTACATAAGTCGTTTCTGTTTCACTACATCCTTTTATAATTTTGCATTTATTTGTGTCATTGAAGGGTCACTGACATAGGAGAGATCCTTGTACACCCTGAGTGTGTGTGTGTGAATGTGATTCACGAGAGTGACTGTTATTTCTTAACACACCCTAGTGATTGAGTGGTTGTAAGTTTGTTTTATTATTTCTGTTATTTACTTTGCCTTCTGTGGGAGATTGATGTATACGTGGGTCACTGTTTCTCAAACACACCCAAGTGACCTAGTGTGTGTGTTCCCTATTTTTACCCTTACTTGTAATTAAAAAATTTTTTTCTTCTTTTTCTTTGTTCTTATCATTTAGTGCCAATCAAATTTATGATCTCGGCCCTTTTTTTGTTTATATTGATTCACGACCATAGCTACGTTCCTTGTACATTTAAATTGTACTTGTAGTAGTTTTTCAGTGAGGTGACCAACAGCTGAGGTCATTTTTGCCATTAAGGATGGATGGGAAAGGAAGAAGGAATAAGAGCAACCCAGCATCAGCATTTGCCTATTCTTAAAAAAAAGGCAACAATGGGTCCGCAGTTTAACATACCATCTGACGGATGGCATACTCACTCAAAGTGCTCTCCACAAAGCAACTCAAATAGGAATTGGGATACCACTGTAAAATATCTGCAGACTCCAGGATTTGAACCCGAACCCTCTCAGCGGGAAACCAGTATTTAGCCACCACACCATCTCAATCCCCTCAGCACCCATGCAATCAAGCATATACACACACATTCATTCATAAAATGCTTGAGCCAACCTGTCCAATTCACTCTGCGCCTGAAAGCGGCCTGCAATGGCAGCCTCCGCAATCTTCTTGCTATCCTCAATGGCATGCGAGTACATGTCCTTGACCTCACTCATGTGCAACTCCATGCTCGCCAGTCTATTTCTCAGCAGATCTACCTCTGGAACAATCAAAGCACATTCAAGTCCCATACCCTTTCATCTTCTGAATAACACTAAAATGTAATTAAGATGGAGGTTTTCATCTTAACTGAATCAATAATATTTCATCATTTACCACCAGTAATACAAATATGTGCATTTGATTTAACCCAGTGAAAATGCACCTTCTGATAAAAATAAAACATAAAAAAAACCATAAACACAGTAATCAACCGGAAGGTCGGTTTGGAAGGTGATGGTAGAGTTCACCCAGTACTATCCCGAAGGCACGTGAAATTCACATATCAGGGTAGGGGAGCCAGTTCCTTTCCCAGGAAGATCTGGTACCCGAAAAATCACATAGCTTGGGTAGAGCTGCAGGTGCTCAGAGTACCATGCCCGGGAATCGAACCCGGGACCCTCCGGTCAGTAGTCCAACGCTCTACCCCCTGGACTACCATGACCCACAATAAAACATTACGCATTTAAAAAAATTATACTCCATACAGTTGGAGATCAATTATATTGTGACCATTACGAGTCATGATCCTTGACAACATTATTATTCAAACTAAATTTCAATGAGCAGCATCATCTCATACATCTACATAAATACCCTGCGAGCCACCAAAAAGGTGTGTGGCAGGGGGTGTAGCACCATGAGGGAAGGGTAAGGGTTGAGGGGGTTGGGGGTTAGGTGAGGAAAGGTGGGGGGAACCTGTAAGAAAAAAACATATACATATATACATATTCACATATATATATATATATATGCACACACACACACATACACACACACACACACACACATATATATATATATATATATATATACAAGGGTCATCCGGAAAGTAGTACCCGTTCGTGAAATAAAGACACAAAAGTAAATATTAACAAACATAAAAATTTTTATTTGAAAGAGGATACTTTAAACTACTTCTCAACATAATCTCCAAACAAATTAAGGCATTTGTCATAACGTGTGACAAGTTTCTGTATTCCTGCTGCATAGTCCTTCGCCGCCAGCTCATTGAGATACAGGGTCACTCCTTCTTTAAGTTCTTCATCGCTGTCAAATCTTTTTCCTGCCAAAAAGTCTTTAAGCTTTGTAAAGAGATGAAAATCTGAAGGGGCCAAGTCCGGGCTATACGGTGGATGGTCGAAAGTTTCCCATTTGAATTGCTGCAAAAGTTTTTGTGTTATCCCAGCTGCATGAGGCCTGGCATTGTCATGAACGAGAATGACACCAGTAGACAATAGACCTCGCCGCCGATTTTGTATTGCCCGCCGTAATTTCTTTAATGTTTCACAATACGCATTGGCATTAATAGTGTCTCCACGGGCCATAAAATCAATAAGCAATACACCTCATCGATCCCAGAAAATGGTTGCCATGAGTTTCCTGGTGGACAGAACTGTCTTGAATTTTTTTGGTTTGTTTGGTGAATGAGCATGATGCCACTCCATTGACTGTCGTTTACTCTCAGGTGATGCATAACAAACCCATGTTTCGTCACCAGTAATTATGCGAGTCAAGAAAGAGTCTCCTTCATCAGAATAACGTCCCAAAAACGTCAGTGCTGCAGCCATACGCTTGGTTTTGTGCTCATCTGTAAGCATGCGAGGGACCCATCTTGCACAAATTTTTGCATAATGCAGATGGTGTTTAACAATTTCATGAACAATTGTTCGAGAAACATTGGGAAAATGCTCACAGATGTCATCAATTGTGACGCGCCGATCGTTCCTCACGAATTCGTCAACTGAGCTCACCAGTTGGTCTGTAATGACAGACGGTCTCCCTGAACGCTCATCGTCGTGTGTGTTCCCCCTCCCCATGTTGAAGTTGCGACACCACCGCCGAACAGACGACTCGTCCATTACATTGTCTCCATACACCTCCTTTAATTGGCGATGAATATCACATGGGCGAACGTTTCTTGCATTGAGGAATTTAATCACTGCCCTCACTTCACAACTGGCGGCGTTCTCATTTTTTTTAAACATTGTAAACAATCACAGAAACAACACAGGCAATGCTAGCGTCACGCAACTTGGCTCAGAGAAGGTAGACAAGCTACTGAAGCTATCTGACCTCGTCCAGCGGCTACTCGCGTCGTCAGCACTTCATGCGGCACGAACGGGTACTACTTTCCGGATGACCCTCGTGTATGTATATATATATATATTTATTATTATTAGGTAATCTACCGGTTAAGGTAGGTTTTTGGATGGACACAACTATCAAATGAATATTTTGTGACTCCCCACCTATCAAACTAATCTACGACCTCTTGGGCTGAGTCCCGTAGTTGCCAGGACTCATATTATCTATAGTGCCCATCATTATATCACCTCGCAGAGGCCTAAAACATCTATGTTACCTCTTTCCATCTCTCGCTTAATATTTTCTAATTTGCCTCTCCTCAACATTGTCCTGACGTTCCAGGTTCCTATTCTAACTACTTTCGCCTTCTTCTGAGTCTTCTGTCCTGCTGAAGTTATTCCTTCCCCGCAAGGGTTTCGTGGGATGACGACCGCGGAAGCCTTGCCTCTCCCGCTGCCGGGCACGACACACGGCCTCTTGGGCCGTGTCCCGTAGTTGCCAGGACTCATATTATCTATAGTGCCCATCATAATATTCTTGGGAATCATAATTGAGGTGGTTTCCCGTTGCCTTCCTCAATAGTGTTTTTAACGTGACACCATCACTTAATGGCCGCCCCACTGGGGTCAGACGCCATTGCAGCCGCCTCACTGAGGAACAGACGCTGCGTGGACTACCTTTCGTCTGGCTCCTAACCTTCGACCTATCTGGCATGGGTGACCCTTCCAGGATTAATTACTATTACTCCCGCCAGCCCAGCTCTAGGGGTCATCGGAACACACAAGCCCTCCCACCACGACAAATATATATATATATTATTATTATTATTAGGTAATCTACCGGTTAAGGTAGGTTTTTGGATGGACACAACTATCAAATAAACATTTTGTGACTCCACACCTAGCAAACTAATCTATATCAGGTCCCTCTTCATCTCGGTGTACTTCTTTCCTCCCTTCATCCCGTCCAACATCCCTATCCTGTTCCTACCCTTACCTCGCTTGCCCAACATTCTCCCCTCTATTACCCTCTTCAACATTCCACTACCGCTCAATACGCCTTTCATCCATTTTTCCTGCCTCCATAGGATTTCTCTCAACAAACCCCTCTCCTCACCCACCATTTCTAGTACTTCCTCATTTGTTTTCCTTTCGGTCCATTTCACCTTCTCCATTCTTCTCCACACCCACATTTCAAAAGCCTCCAATCTACGTCTATCCTCCTGCTTCAGCGACCACGTTTCCGCGCCGTACATAGCTACGCTCCATATCAGAGTTTTTACGAGTCTTGTCTTAACATCCCTACTCAACGTCCCCGTCATCAACTCCCTCCTCCTTGAGAAAGCCTCCTTGCCTAGCGCAATTCTTGTCCTTACGTCCCTACCACTTTGACCGTATTGGTCCAAAACACTTCCGAGATATGTAAACTGCTCTACCTGCTCTATTCTTTCCCCGCCTATTTTAATATTTAGCTTAGCCTTTTTCTTTCTGGAAAATCGCATAACCTTTGTTTTATTAATATTGATTCTCATCCCATATTTATCGCACTGAACCTCCAATTCACTCAACAATGCTTGCAACCCCTTGGCTGACTGAGCAACTAATGCTTGGTAATCAGCAAACCTAACCAATTTTACGAGTTCCCCTCCGACTTTCATTCCTACCTCCAGTTCTTCCCATGCCTCTTTAATCATTTCCTCTACATATACGTTGAACAGTACCGGTGACAATGGGCAACCCTGCCTTACACCTCTTCCTAACACTGCCCATCCAGACTCTCCGTTCCCCACTCGCACCTGAGCAGCCTGAGACATGTACAGGTTGCGGATCAGTCTCCTGTCCCTCCAATCCATTCCTATTTTCTGCAATACACGCATTAATTTTTCCCAATTCACTCTATCAAACGCTTTTTCGAAATCTACAAAACAGGCAAAAACGTCCTGATTGTATTCTATATTCCTCTCGACTAGTGATCTCATTACTGCAATGGCATCACGCGTACCTCTTCCTTTCCTGAACCCAAACTGATCATCCCCTAAGTAATCATTTGCCTTACTCTCTATCCTTTTGTTGATGATCCTGAGAATAACTTTAGCTGCGTGGGATATCAAACTTATTGTTCTGTAATCCTCACATGACGAAGCCTTTGCCTTTTTTGGAATAGGAACTAACACCGATCTCACAAAATCTTCCGGCCAGATTCCTTCCTCATAGATACTACGAATCAGTCCATATATGGCCTTCTTCCCACCTTTCCCTAACCATTTCAACATTTCTACAGGAATATTGTCCACCCCCACAGCCTTATTTGCTTTCATCTCCTTTAATGCCCTTTCTATTTCATCGTCGAGTATGCCTGGACCTAAGCTATCTTCTTCTACGTCATGTTCCTTTTCTATGTCTAACCTTGTCGGCCTAAGTTCTTTACCATACAGTGTTTCTATATATTCCTTCCATCTCTCTTGGATTTTTCCTGGTTCAACTATTACCCTACCCCACTTATCTTTAACTGTTAGCACAGATCTTGCCTTCTTACTTCCCGATAATAACTTAACCTTGCTGTATAGAGCACCAATTTCACCCTTCTTCTGTAAACTTTCCATATCCTCGCATTGCGTTCTCCACCATTCTTCTTTTGCTTTATTTGTGGCCCTTCTCAATTTATTGTTTAACTCTTTGTACTTCATTTTGCCTAACTCTGTGTTTACATTTTTCCATCTTCTTCTCTCATCCATCTTCGCAATCATCTCATCCGTTACCCATGGTTTCCTTATCCTTTTCCCGTTAACGGTTCCTATAGTGTCTTTAGCGGCTTCCAATATCCCTTTCTTGATACATTCCCATTTTTCTTCGATAGCACTCAGTTCTTTACCGTCATCCATCATTTTCTCTACAGCCTCCTGATACTCCTTCCTCGTTAATTCCTTTACTGCTTCTAAATTCCATTTATATATATATATATATATATTCATTCAAACAGAAATAGGTATAAGGAAAGGGGATAGGAAAACACATAAAAGGCGAAGACAGGACATCGTTCTTGGAAAAAATGACATTTTAAACCTGTCAGTCTTGCAGTCTATCTCTCTAGTCTTATATTCGTGATCCCTTCGACCGTAATACGTTGGGGTTCGTATTATATCCTTGATGTCATCGGAAAAGGGCCCATTTTTAAATGTTTTTAATAAGTTTAATCTATATTGGAAACGCCGCTGAGTAAGAGAATCCCAACCTAAATTGTCTAGCAAAGTGGATACGCTGCTGAGTTGGTCATAACAATGTTTGACAAATCTAGCCCCCCTCCGCTGAACTCGATCTAATTCCGAAACCAAATTTATATTATGAGGATCCCATATACTGGCAGCATACTCTAGGTGGGGCCTGACCCAGGCAAGGAAACATCGTTCTTTCACCTTTTCGTCGCATTTACCTAGCACTCTTTTCACAAATCCCAATTTTTTATTAGCACGACCGCATATTTCTCGTATGTGTTTTCCCCAGGACAGTATTCAATTCAGCTACAATCTCTCTGCACAGTTGAATTTTGTATTGAAATAGCCTTCATTGCTGACAGAAATCTAATCAATGAGTTTCCTGTTATGTGCAATATTTTTCCAAATATCACAATTAAGATCATTCATCTTGAGTGGCCAACATGCTCACCCAAGATATTACTTAAGTGATTATCTTCATTAATTTTCAAAAGTAAGGAATTTCGAAATGGGAGTTCATCGGAATGATCACATCAGCGCAACTCATTTAGGTTCCCAAAATGATAGATTGCCATTTTTGGAGGAGATGGGCTGAACAATTTCTTTGATGATGAGTGTTCTAGGATAAGGAAGAGGGCAGTCTACAGACACTTCTGAAAGAGCTAATGGCATCTGATAACAGTAAAAGGGTTGAGCTGCAGATGCACAGTAAATACCTTCAAATTATCAACATTCGTTAAAACCTAAAGCGAGATAAGATCAGATTAGCAAAGATAAGATAATCATTAGCAAAAATAAAAAGAACTTTGAAAAGAAAGTGAAATTTGTGAATGCATTGGTGGTAGTTTGAGGAAGTATTTATGATGAACCTAACCAAACAATGGATTCATGTTATTTACAATCCTTCTGACTCTTGCTGATTTGCTATCAAAACTTTTTGGGGAGGAAGCTGTTGGAAGGTAATGTTGTAGTGCTTGAAGAATTCAAGTTTGATGCCACGAATGAGCTTTTTACAAATGATGAAACTTTTGAAGAGGATGGTAACTACCTTCTCACATGCGAAGCAAGGCAGTAAGTGATGGAGGAAATTGAAAGCTAAAATTTGTTGTTGATGGACAAGAGCAAAAAATGTGGTTGGTTGGTTTTGTTGGGGAGGCGACCGACAGCTAACATTATTTGCACCATTAGGGATGGGTGGGAAAGGAAGGGTGGAGAGAAACCCGGCATCGGCATAAGCCTACTCTTGTCGAAAGGCCAAGGGGTCCACGGTTTAACGTCCCATCCGACGGACATTGTACTCACTCAAAGTGCTCTCCACAAACACCTCAAGTAGGGATCGGGATACCACTGAAAAATATTTGTTGTCTCCAGGATTTGAACCCAGGCCTTTGTGGTGGGAAGCTTGTGCGTTAGCCTCTGCACCATCCCGATCTCCGCAAATAATGTGTATGAGAATATCAACATTGGAGTCTTCCCACCCTAGAGCACCAAGGTTTGCTTTTGCTGAATGGTGTCGCTAGCAACAGGGCAAAATGATATTGAAATTATCAATTTTGATTATGAATAAATTTATTACACAATGTAAACCAAATAAATAAGCCTCTGCCGGTCATAAATCAATAGCAAATAAATAGAGAAATATCAAAATTTCAAAGAAATAATGACTGGTAAATTCAGCACATTAAAAAAAGATTAGATGAAATCAAAATTTTTATGCATTCAGAGGTACGAACTAGCAACCTAAGGACTATTCAACAAACTATATGCTCAGCCACCTGCCCATGTGATTTGATAGACAAAATTAAGAGTCAAAAATATTCTATTTTTTCTCTTAAACCAGGGCACTTGGAGCCTTAGTCAGAAACATGTATTCCCAACTGGTGCTGTTGTTTCACAGAAAATATCTAGGCACAGTTCTTGACATCATCTACAGGACATCTCGTTGGCAAGGAACCATGCCTCCTAGATTTCCTCTAAAAGAGTTGATGGGCAAAATCACTTGAGCATTCATTTGGGGTGTAAGTTTGTTGACAGAGAACAAGATTGACAAACCTGCGTGTCGCCCTTGGGACCATCCAATTACTACAGCAATAAGAGGCGGGGGGAACCAAGGGAAAGGTCCAGCACACCTACCTTGCTGAGATTCTCCCAGCTTCCTGCGTGCAACAAGCACCTCTTGCTCCCTGACCCTCAGCTCCTCCCGCATGGCTCCGACATCCTCCTCCTCTGAGGACAACACTGGACCAAAGCCATCAGTTGGCCCAGTCCCAACAGCAACTTCAATGGAGTCTCCATCCTGTGCTGGCCTCTGAAACAAAGCCACAAATATGTCAGCCTATCATTGGTTGATCAAGGCACCATTCACACCAATAGTCTCCATGTTCAGGGTAGTTTTTTCATGAGCCCTTGTACTACCCACTACTACTTTGCTCCCAAACTCTAAATAATATGAACAAAGATTCATAAACCCCATATTACAATATCTCATTCTTAAGCCCTCCACGCTTCCTCTTTCCCTCAGTCTCATCCAAAATCCTATTCTTACTCCCACTGCCACACTTTCCCAACAGTAGTATTCCCTCTTATCTCACTACATTCAGCATTCAATTGTCTCTCGGTACCTCCTTCATCGGAACATCCCGCCTTTTTCAAATGTCTACCAACACCCATTTCTTTCTTCTCCTATTCATGTACAGAACTTCACTGTTTGTTTTCCTTCCCATCCATTTTATTTTTCTATTTTTCTCAAACCCACATTTCAAAGGCCTCAAATCTATGCTAATCCTTCAACCTCAATGACCAAATTCCTGAACCATACTAAACTTTCCCTCTTATAAAAGCGTTCACTTGTCTTTTCTCTACTTTTTTACTTAATGTGCCAGTCACCAACTACAACCTTTTTGAAAATGCTTATTTACCTGATTCAATTCTACACATAGGCACAATAAGGGCAAGATATTTGTGCCTAATTCAGAATAGATACCCAGTTTATGTATGGATTCAAAACACTAAAATATAATATTATATTATTCCTTCATATGTCCTACTATATCCCAATTTTTCCGATGTTTGGAATCTGATTGTGGATATCTTTATGAGGATTATACATCAATGTGTTGCATGCCATCAGAATCACATCAGTCTGGAACTATAGATTCAGTTTTTGTGATGACTTTCACGTCTTCAGGCTAACATGAACTGATCTTACATGCATGGTGGTCATTTGAAAAGCATGCACAAAGTCATGCATATACTCTCCATGGGACTACCAGTATTAATCACATAACAGCTACCTTTATATCTAAATTTATTTATATAGCCATAATCCAAAAACGGCACTTTTGGGCCATTACATGTTACTCTGAAGAATGATTAATAAAACAACGTACACAATTACAAACACTGAAGCCCTAGACAGAGGAAAATCCACCCAGATGGGAATCAAACCCACGACCTTTGAGTTAGCAGAAGAGGACGTTACCCAAACCAGCACAAAGGCCAGAGGGGTAACCATAATATAAATTAATAATTACACATCAACAGTGTAAGGAGGGGAGCCAGTTCCTTCCAGGTGTCACTTTTGGTTTCCCAAGAAAAAATGGTATCCAGAGATACATGCACACAAATGCATACAATTACAAGGCTATAATAGTCAGGATTTGGTGTATGCCTAAGGAGTTCATTGAATAAACTTTTAAATATGGAGTATCAGGGAACTCCATTTAATTCATGCACAGAGATTTGGACAATTCAATTGATGACATTGACAGTACCTCCTATCTGGAAACATAGCATTACCCCACAGCTTGAGAAAGTCAGATCAATGTTTGGATCCAGCAGAAAGGAAGGATTGAAGACAGGATTACCTTATATTTTGTACTTACCCTCGTATTTTTGTACCCCGCAAGACACTGCTAGGGTGTGTGGCAGGGGGTGAATACACACCAGACCTATTTCGACCTGAATATTTTTACTCCTACCAGGGTGTATAATGTTTTTCTGATCCCTTATCATTTGTGGAAAAAATGACATCTCAAATTTTTCTGTTCTATATTTAATCTCCCTAATTTTATTGACATGGTCTCGCCTACTGTAGTACAATTGGGGTAATAATACATTTTCTAAAAAAATCTGAGTCAGTTTGGAGATGGCCTTTCAATGCATGGCAAGTTTCAATTTGATGCACTTTTTGCTGTTCAGTCAGGACTAGAGGCTCGAATTTCTCTCCTTCCTTCTCATCTTCAAATCTTCTGACAAAATTTTCCCAACTGAGCTTCATGTTATTCAAGATAACTTACTAATCTCTTCAATAGTATGTCATCGATCTTCAAGCATGATTGTACAAACTTGTTTAACATTTTCGTCAATTCTAGAAGTTGATGGACGTCCTGAACAAGGCTTGTCATCAAGTGATTTTTCACCTTATTTGAAATGAGAAAAACATTGGTGCACTTGAGTTTTCCCCATTGCACAATCCTTGCAAGCTCTTTTCAACATCGAAACAGTTTCTGCATCTTTTTCCCAAAACAGGAAGCACACAGTGGTATAGCAAACTTCCTCTTTCTTTGCCCAAAAATATTTCTTTCTACTGGCTACCTTCATGCTGTCCAAAAAACCTCCACTTCCCCCCTTACCCTATGGTTTTTCCTTCTTTCACAGACTTCAACATCACATTAGCTATGACATGGCAAGGAAAAATGTAAACCTTTATAGCATAGAAAAATAATTGGGAGAGCATAATCAGAATAATCAAAGTTGTATTATGCGTGGAATGACTGAATAAATGATATGGCTTTATCTATTCAGAGAAGACAGTTTTCATGGACAAACATTTGAAAGGAAGAGTTTATGAAGAAATCCAGACCTCAACTGAGGGTCAAACAGGTACTTTGATATTACATTCCTTGATTTTACCGGGAAACTTGTGTTATGATCCTGAACAGTTAAGTATATAGTAGCAAAGTTGTCCTACATGCATTTACTTTTACTTGCAATTAGAGGAAGTGATATTATAAATTAATTTTGGTAAGTCACAAATTGTTTTCTATGTCATTTTAAGGAATCAGCATTTTTATTTTAACGGCTGCGCACAAATTCAAAATTCAATACCCCCAAGAGGCTGAAAATATACCACTCTATTTAAGCTCAAATGAGAACATCCTCCGTAGGTTTTGGAATTTGACAATTTCATAAATTAAATTTTGACCACCTCTTGGGAGAAATATCTCCCTTTCATTCCAGTAAAATCACACACAATGAAATTTTGAAAATTCAACACAAAGAAGGATCAGCTTACCAGGGCACTTTCCACTTCGACCTCTATATTCCTTTTGGATTTCGACGGCGTTGTGATTACAGGACTATTTTGCTGGGAATGTGACGTCGACGGTAATCCTTCACTGGCACTGATACTAAAAATTCCCTACGTGAGGATAAGAACATATCAGAATCGCAATGAAGTTATTGGCAACGCTCACTATCTCCAATGTTAAATACAACATACTCTATGGGTAACAGCTAAAGGCAATGACCCAAACGAAACCACTGGAAATCTAACCATGCAGAGTGGCATCCAGTGCCAACCATCAAAAAGATGCAAAGTAGTAAGCCAAGTGCTAGGTGCCTCGACCACCGAGGTAATTTATACCTGAAAAATGTTTTAACAATTCAATATTCAATCTTACGTTTTTCTTTGGTGTTTTCTTTTCTGTTTTTGGTGAATTGAGGTATCTCATCAGCTCATCATCACCAGAAGAGCTTTTAAGTTTAGCACTGCTTTCCGATAGGATTGCGGGACCACTCTTGACAGGAAGATTTGGATAAGGCTTTGGTGCCGTCAATGACTTTATACTGCATTGACGTGAAGCAGAATTATTCATCGCCAAACCCCTAAGCATAAATATTTGAAATCATAATTTAAAGAAAATACAGATTACTTAATGCAATTAAAATTACTGAATTATGCCGATATTTCTTACATCTAATGTTACCATTAAACTAACCATACATACATCTAATTGTAAGTTAAAAAGGTCATAAGTACCTTTGAGGCAGACTTATGTCTCCTTGACTAGCAACTTCCATTAGTACCGAATCGTCAACAGCAAATTGTGGCCCGTTACTCTTTTGGAGAGCCATGGCAGCATTTTGGTCTATTTTGTTTAGAAGATCTTCTGCCTTTCCAGCAAGTCCGGAGAGCCACGACATAATCGCGAGGTTTAAGGTAACTCAGAATCGAAAAGTACACACTTTCCTTTTCTGTGCGAATCATTTGTTGTTTTAACAGGTCGACATCAAGTGTCAGATTCTAATTCACAGGCGTTGATTAATTGATGAGACCTTTCAGAATTACTGTAGGAAAAACATTTTGGCAATAAGAGAATGTTGAGGAGCTAGACCAGACTGAAGAAAATGGGGTCAGGTCCCATCAATAAGACAAATTTGTGGATTTCCCTTCTGCCACCTTCATCGTCCGTAACGCCGTCAACTTTCCCCAGCAGTTAAGTTATCCCAAACCCACCAAAGCGCATAACGAAAAGTGAAAACGTTCTGCGGCGTAATGCGAGGGTAATTTAAAAAGTTCTTGGAGTGGTAAAAGAAATAAACGATTTGACCCACTGAAACATGATACGTGGATCATCATCTAAGTTGTCGCGAGCAAGATTAAACCCGTTTTTTCCATTAGGCAAATGTTGAATATGAAGGAGCGGAGTCTTCCAGTGATCTGAAAGTCGGCATGAATTTACTTTGCTTCCATGCCTTTCTGTACGAAGTATTTAATCACTACCTGAATCTCAATTTTTACCATCTTCACAAAATCACTACATGTTAACAACAACAGAGAGGCATCCGCACAGCAGATCTCTTCCCAAAGCACGGATGCGTTACGTGTGTACTCATAAATGTTACGCGGGTTACTAATATTACTACGCGGGAAACTGGTAGACGCTTTCGCCGACATCTGGTGGTGAATCCGTAAGCCTTTTTAACTACTCTCGTGTATGCCCTCCATGAATTTTTCTCAAAGCTACGGCACACATAGAAACATATGAACAAAAAGTTGATTTCAATAAGTTACTACGGACAATGCCAATGCCTTGTCCCAACGAATGAGAGAATAAAAAAGAGCAATTTTATCCAATGGAGATTTAAATTAATACAATTTACGGATTGGAAATGCATAATTCTGATCACCGTTTTAACTATCTCTAACTTAACTCCATCTTTCCGTTTACAGTCTATATATACCTGAGTTACTAAGTACCGCCATGAAGTTGAATTTACTATTCAGTTCTCACCCTTACTATTCGTAAATCAGTATCTAAAGTAATATTAAAATCATGAAAACCTCGTAACAATTATTATAGCTATGAAGCCAATGAATTGGCATTCATATGATAAATATTTGAGAATTCCCAAAAAAAATTAGGAACAACATATTATACAAAATTTGAATTTACCAACCTTTATCTATTTTTATAAAATGTTTATTAATTTTCTGAGGTGAAATTTGAATTAATGCCATATGTATTATATAATTGCAATCACTTCAATTAGTTGATATCTTATTTAACTATTTAACCCGTTTAATGTATCATTTCCACTTTTGATAATTTGTTCTGATGGGATCCAAAAATTTAATTTATTCAGTTACCTTAAAAAATTATCGCCATATTACATTATAAGTTTGAATACCTTGATAAAATTGTATTTTAGCAGACTGATATCAGGGCAAATCCTGTGCATTGAAACATTTTTGTTGCTCAAATTATATCATTCTTCAGAATTTTTCCGATGAAATAGTTGTGTCTAATAGGATAACTAAAAGGAAAATTTATTCTACAAAAAAAATAATTTTTATAGCTGCAATATACTTCCCTCAAAACAATTGGGAATTTACCAATGGCTTTATTCCGACCCAAACCACGAAATTCCCCATGGGAATTCATCTAGCACTTTGTCACCACACGAACTCTTTGCCTTTTTTCGTGGGAATGTCTTATAGAGACCGCTGTTACAAGCACTGGTAAGGCAAATCGTGTTTAGCCGGCCGACGGGTGGAGCTGGCGTCACGCGGACGAATTAAAAAGCGACCGGCCGACTGGTAGCGCAAGCACACGCACGTCCCGCACCCCAAGGGTAGGACTAGTGGTGGTTTGTCGAGGAGTGCGTTCGAGCGAGTTGTCTCGTTTCCGTCGGCCGGCCGCGGGAGTCAGCCCCAAGTCCTTCCCCGATGAAGGGTCCCCGAAGGACAAGAGGAGGATCTGGGCATGGCACCACCGGGTGATCTATAGTGGTGAGCAGGAGTGGTTCTTCCTTGCGGACGCGATCGAGGAGCGACTTCGTTCTCCGAGGACGCGCGACATGTCCCGGCACCACGGCGGCGGGGGCCAAGCGGGAGGAGTCAACGTGGCCCTGGTCGGGGCCATCGGCAGCGGGAAATCAGGCGAGGGTCGCTCCAAATCCGCATGCTCCATCCATTCCTCTGTTTGAATTGGAGTGGGAATGCGGAGACGAAACAGAGTGATCAACTAAGGTCTCTCTGTATTGGCGTTCCTCAACAATTCCGATAGCACTTCATGGCATTGGTGATTCCCCCATTCCTGCGTATTGTATTGTAATATAATTGTTGAAGTGAAAATTCGTTAATCATGACGCCGAAATTTCGGAAATGTCGACACTCAGTGGTTTCGAGTCCTTCATGGATTTTTGTCCGTGACTGTGATCGCCATTTCCTTGCAGTTTTTTTTTTTAAATTTCTCGGATGGACTTTTTCAAGTTCATCCCAGCTGAAGAATGAACGAAATTAGTGTTTAACCACTAGCCGAATGAAGAACGCTCGCTTTTAAAAGAGATTCCCGGAGGCCAAAGGCTTTGACTTGATTACAGAATGGGAAACGACTAAGGGGGGATCGCACAATATGATTTAGGGTTCCAGAGTTAAGGACAAAGAATCTTCTAGAAAAGGATAGGGCTTTGTTTCGCCATTAATGATATCGTTCCTTCTCTCAAGATGCTTGTATTTCAAACGAAACAGTATGTCAATAGAATACTACTTTGGTGAAATTTGCTTTTGTATCTTTCCTATAGGTTATAAAGAAACATTTGCTAAAAACATTGGCCATGGTGAGTTGCAATGTGTATGGGGAAAAATCGGGTAAATAGAAATTTTCGGGAAATCGAATGTTTTCAACAGATGAAGTAATTGCCGCCACTTAATTGTCCTGAATGTGTCAAAATTGCATCCTTAATCTTAGTTCGGGGTGAGTTCTACCTTGAAAACTATCCTTCTGGTAGTTTACTATGCTGGGTCTAATGGGAATGCGTTATTTTATGTATCATTTGGAATGACCTTATTCGTAAGTAGAAAAGGCGGAATTGATGTGTGTCATGTTGCATCTTTGCTTAGGTTTAAAATGTTAATTAAAATGTACTGAAAGTACTCGTGCCAGAGATCTGGTGGTTAGCAACAAAAGAGCATGTTTCAGAGTTCGTGCTTCCTCATTCCCTTCGTTTACCATCGCTGATGTATTTACTCATTTTTCATGAGAGAATTTTATACTCTTTGGTTTTATGCATTAAATTATTGCTATATCATGTTCATGTTACTATCGACGTTATTTTCCCGACCGTTGGAAAATCTTAAAAGTATTTTTTCTGTGGATAAAATAAAACTGCGGAAATGCCGCAAAAAATAGTATTCACGTGCATACTATCCATTGGGGCCTCAAAGAATATGAAAGCTAAGTTAAGGGTTATACAAGCAATTGAACAGCGTAAATTAGGAGGCTATGGAGTGTTTCACATGTATATATGAAAATCGATGAGGTAGTAAAGACATTCAGAGAATAATTGCGTCTGGCAAGGAATTTGCAAAACAAGAGAGAGATGTTGATAACAAGAACAATGAATAAATATATAAGGAAAGGGCTAGCAGGTTGCGCGTTTTCAAGTGTGATGTAGTGAAATTGGAATATCATGACTAAATGATAGCACTTGTCCACGAGATAAATATTAATATCGACCAGGTTTCGATGAATTATACTATTCTTCGAAAAAAAGTTCAGAATTAGTTTTAGGAGCAAACAGAGGAATCGTCCTCGTTGACATACGCGTTGAAAAATTGCCGTATGTTTTTGAATCGTGCTCATTACGTAACACATTTACTCTCCTGTGAGTCACATCGTCACAGGCAGAGACGTCTAAGTCCAGCAAAGGTACTCAATTCCGTTCGAGCAGTGAGCACGTAGAGCCGCAATCTGGAGTACGTATTCCCCGAGCGAAGGAGAGCACCGGGGTTCCCTCTTCTTGATCTGTACGCGTTTCGTCAGTTGCAGCACACTCACCTTGGTGTCTTGGCCTTCGGCATGGTTGCCACGCCAAAGGAGTTCCCCCCTCGAGGCACGGCCTCTCCGCCGGTCTCACGCCACTGGGCACGCGGTGGAGGCCGATGAGAAAAACTCTCTACTCTCCCACGTGCCGGTTTAGTCCCGATGATTACTCTATGCGCGCTGATTTGAAAGTAACATGCTCTTTGGCGGCAAAATTCAACAAGTAACTGTCGGATGAAATTTTGCGAAAATAAAAAAAAACTCAATTTGTTTCAGCAAATCAGTCAAATGTACTAGTACTACGTACTAGTTGATTTAACGTCAATTTTTTCTGTAATCCCTACAAACCTAACCTATCCATGCGACGAACCTTAATATTTCGAACCTTCTTAACTGAAAACATTTCATTTTTTCGGATTGTTATCTTGTCAGTGACGAGAGCCTAGTCACTAGATGAGAATATTTGGCCATCGACATTGGGATACAAATTTATTTGCTTTTTGCATTTTTTTAGTGTCACCAATTGCTTTCAAACCCGATATATTTATATACATTCAAATACGAAATCCCGCCATACGGCGCACAAATATTCATTCAAACATAGGACTAGGTATAAGGAAAGGGGATAGGAAAACACATAAAAGGCGAACACCGGACAATATACAAAAATATGATTTATTCGAAGTTTCATGGAAGTGTTAAATAAAAAACATAGACAACAACACACAATATTCATACACAATTATCAAGAAATAACGTGTGTGTTCCTTTTTATGTGTTCTCATATTGTGTGTGTGTGTATATATAAATACGTGCTGTGTGTTGCTGTCTAAGTTATATATATATATATATATATATATATATATATATATATATATATATATAACTTTTGGACGGCACAATAGAACACAGAATAAAACAGATAACACGTAAAAGGACACTCACACTGTAGATGATTTTAGCTTTCGGCCTACTCCGAGGCCTTCTTCAGGTCAGACTGACTATATAGATATATATATATATATATTTATTTATTTATTTATTTATAATTGTGTTTTACTAATCCCCCAAAGTTACCGTAATTCCCCCCATCTCTCATTGGAACGAAAGTAACAAGGCGCGTGGATTCACATCGGTTGAGAATGTCGAGCTTATAAAACTTTCCTCGCACACTTTTACTGCTCAGCGTGGGATGAGCGAGACACCTTTTGTCGCCTCTCTCGAGTGCTCCCTAGGAATTGTGCGAAGGACGCGTTCCAGCACGCCCCCACTACGTCCCGCCTTCTCTCTCTTGGAGATCTCCTGTTCCTAGCGCATTCTTGAAAACTGATCGCGGTCAATAATGATATCGAGACCATTGCCGCCGTGTAAAAATCTTTTTAAGTAACTGTCGCAATCAACGCAATTGGCTTAAAATATGCGAAAATAAACTAATATCATCTATTTAATAACTCAATGGGCATCGTTCTCCAACTTACATGGCCACGTCCTTCGTTTACTCTTGGAAAAACTTCCACGTTCGGTGCCATATGCTTATCACTGCACATTCTCTCTGTCAGTGTTATTAATATTTCATTCACGGTTTGGTTTAGTACCCATGTCATCCATTCCCTTTCCTTATGTAAACTCTTTTTTCGCTCCTTCGATTATTTATAACTTCCTTATTAAACGACCATTTCCGTTCAGGATGCTGCCCAAATTCGTGCACTGTTCGGCTATCGGCTATACTTTATCAAGAGGATAGGATGTTTCTATGAATGTATGCACCACTGTGGATTTGTGTTTGCATGTATGTGTTGGTTTTGAGTGCGGTCTTTCTTCATTCTGATGGGTGGTGGTGACCTAACACCCCCCCCGCCACACGCCCTTACGGTGGCTTGCGGGGCATTATGTAGAATTTATTTTATCCTATCAGAGGGAAATAATAATTAGCATTGGTGATAGTATACTATAGTTGAATTCTTTTCTATTAATACTAGAGTAAAATATCGATTTCCACCAATACTATAGCGGAATCACAATTATTAATTATCATTTCTCTTCAATATGGAAGGTTTCCACAATGTTAAGCCTGAAAATATATGGTTTTGTATGTCATCCTAGTTTGATGTGTACCTTAGTCTTCCAACTTCTTGGAAATATAATTAATCTTTATTTGGCGATTAATTATATACTTTATACTTTGATCGAGTCACGTGCTTAATAAGGACTGCAATCCCTTGACCGACTGGCCTTAAACTAGGGTTTCTCAGTTGCTCATCACGATTGAAGCAGCTCTCCGTCTTCTTGTACGTATTCCTACTCAAATCTCTCCTGATGACTCTCTTTAAAACGCATCGGAGATAACGGAAAGCCTTTTCCTCATTCTCCAAGCCATCCCTCTTCGCTACTTGCTCTTCCTACAGAATACTCGTACTTTCACTAACTTTCCATTCTGCGTTTTCGACAGCCTTCTCCGAATCTACGAAGCAAAGGCAATCATTCTTGGTGCATATGATATTTGTTTCCAATAATGCCGATAGATAACGCCATGATCAAGCATTTAAAAATGCTTATGTTTTCAATGCCTATTATAAGCACTAGAGATTTTGAAGTATGAATAGTGTTTTCAGAAACAAGGCAAGACTGACCACATAATATTTAGATGAGTTACATCCTGTTTTTACTAACAAATGAGAAGGGAAATTTCAAGAAACTGCGGGAGATTCCGCAACAGTAACTTTTAACGGAGTCATCCGCTAACATGCATTTCAATTCAACAATTTCAGAGTGTAAAAATCATTCACCTTGACCGGGATTCGAACCCGGATCCCTCGATGTCCGGCCGAGTGCTTTAGCCAGTTAAGCTATCTAGGCGTCATCTTAAACTGAAGTTTTTTTTCGGCCGGACACCGATGGATCCGGGTTCGAATCCCGGTCAAAGCGAATGATTTTTACACTCTGAGATTGTTGCATTGAAAGGAGAAGGGAGTTAAAAATACATATTGAATAAATGAGGAAGTTAAAAATCATATAAAATTTTGTGCTCTGAATGCATCAGTGCTCGTCCGGTTTTGCAGTAGTTTTCTCTTTGTAAGTGTACTAATGCTTCGCACACTAATATATACAAAGAGAGAGATTTTCCTTGGGAACAGTCTTCAGAAATTTGGTTTCCCTTTCCATTTTTATGAACACTTTTTCAAGCAAGCTTAAATGGTATCCGAGGATTAAAAAAAAAAATCGGCGGCGAGTTAGTCTCCCCCATGAGAAGGCAAAAGTGGGAGGATCAGCTACGCAATGCCCACCCAGGTGTGCCTTTGACCTTCCGGTAACCCCGTGGAGTGAGGCACGCTCTCCCCTTTCAAACGAGAACAAGGCTCATGCCTCCAAGGGTGCCAACTTCTTTCGACGGGTAATAAGGGAGAGAAATGACAACAAAGTTTCATTCAGGGAGCAGAATTAGTAGCATTCAGTAATAAAGATATTTGAATTGAAAATATAAATGTTATTAGTCTGACTAGAATTTTCTATGTAATTGGAAAAAAATTGGTACATTAATTGAAATCCTTTTACGAATGATTTTTTTCGAAAGCGTCATCACGCTCCGATGAATGGCTGTGCTTTCTCCTCAAACTTGAATGATTGATATTAAGACATTCCTAGTGAATCCATGCTGTTTTCGGGAATCACCGTCGCGTAGTTTAGTTGATGGACAACTGTCCAAAGAAACAGTTGCCCATCAACTAAACTACGCGACGGTAATTCCCGGAAACAGCATGGATTCATCAGATTGGCGCCGCGGAAGCCCAAGGATCGACATCCCTAGTGTGGCAAAGAAAGCGAGGAATCTATATTGTAATTTTTACACGAAGAGAGTGTTGATATATTAATCTGCGACTTAATTAGCCTCTTAGGAAGAGTAAAAATCTTTTCATTAAAAATAACTTCAGTGGAACTCTAAGCGGTAACGGATTAAATGATTAACATTGATGACCTTGTTGCAAAAAAATACAAGAGATATAATTTAGTACAGTCATCACAGAGAATCCAACAAAAAAACTTGATTCGAATATGAAATCAATTAAAACAATGATGAGGAATAGGAGATCCAAAACAAGACTTGAGAAAGAGTGAGAAGAAGAATTGCGAAAAATATGGGGGTTACTGGGGAAATCTGAGAGGAGTGGCAACCCTGTCAGCCATGCCCTGCTCTCCCTCGTTCCAGAAGTCGCGTCCCCGTGACGGGCGAGGCGACAAAGGCACGCGAATCACACTCGAACACACGCCACCTGTAGACACGCGCGAAGACACGCCTTCCCCCCTTTGGATATACTTAGCCAACCCTGTTCCGCGCGGAACTTCAGTTGAGGGGAGGGAGGGACGACATCACTCGCGCGGCGGAATTACCGAAATTGCGCCCGTGTCGGCGCCGAGACTGAATTCCTCTCGCATCCAAGTGAACCGCTCCTCTGGAGATGTATCCCGGAGAAAGGAAAAACACTACTATCAATGCATTCAATTCTCACGAGGCTGACGCTAAATCCACTGTGTATTTATTTACCACACAAATATGCTGTTATCATCATTAAAATTAAACAAGTGCGGGAAAAATCTCAATCGCAGTTAGATTACACGCCACGACTGCTAATATTTCATGTATCTACGAATAGTAATTTATATCTATCCTAAGAGGCATGGAACAAGAAACATACGTACATACATATATACAAAATAACAACTGACGGCGGAAAAGAGAGAGTAAACAACGACGAGGACGTAAACAAAATGGGGAAAAGGAAAGACCGCTTGAAACAAAAATGAGAAGAGAAAAACAAAAAAAGACCGAAAAAGTTGTGTTTATAATGGAGGAATGAACTGCAACAATTGTCTCTCTCCTCAAGACTGCGAAACAAACAAACGCGGGTGTTCGCAAATCACGCCACAAGTGTGACCGCATCCTCTTTGATCCAATGAGTATGGAGCCTATTCCAAACGAAGAGGAAGATTGCCTTTGGAAAGTTTATTGGTTATCACTTAACTAAGCGTCAAAATCTGCAGTTTTACTTGATCGTATATCTTCAGATATTAGTGTGAGCCATTAGTGTATGTAGATTTTTCATTACTGCCCAGGAAATTAGAAACTCGCTGTGTATGAGCGCTTATGAATCATTGAGTCCGGATACCATTACCGAGGTAATTAATCGGACGTAAAGACTAAACTTCTGTGTTTATAAAAAAAACTGTATTTTCCTTTTTTTATTACCGCAAATTTTAAAAGCTAACAACTAATTTGCATCATGTCATTCATGTTTAATATCCCCATAATATTACGCACAATGGGTTCTAAATAGAGCATTTATTAGTAATATTATAAAGTGTTGAGAGTTAGGGGAAGGGAAGAGCATTTATGAAAAAAAAATATATATATATATATATATATATATATGTGTGTGTGTGTGTGTGTGTGTGTGTGTGTGTGTGTGTGTGTTATATGTGTATGTGTATATATGTGTGCATATGTATTAACGTGACGCGGGGAAGGAAGTATTCAAAGACAGGAGACAATGTGGACAAGATTGGTAAAAGGGATTAATTTTTCCAAAGGTCCCCAGAAGGGCACTACGTTATGTATGCATGTAACAATAAATAAATTTAATTAAAATACGAATTATTGGTTCAAATTTACAAATCCACGGCTGATGAACTGCACGGAAGAACTCCCTTCCAATAAGATGCAAGTTTAATATATTATATTTGAAATATTTTTTTAACCATTTTACATTTTAGTTGATTTTAGGGCATTGTAACACTTCAGTAGTCATTAAATTCAGTATTTTACTGCCTACTGTAATTAGTTCTTTAAATGTAATAGGCAAAAAAATTATTGTGATTAATTATCAACTAATACATTTAAATTATGAAATCGAAGACATCATTAAGACCTCTCATTAGATCGGTAGAATGGACCATTCGAATAAGATAAAGGAGATAAACTGCAGCAAGATTAGATTCAGGGACTCTTTCTTTCCCTCGTGTAATTCACGATCTCAGCAAAAACAAAGCCAAACAACGAAATATTCACGGCTGATGAACCTAGCCCGGAAACATTTTTCTCAAATTCATTAGTTACTGAAGAGTAGTGACCTAGCACCACCTACCACACGTATTTTGAGCGGCATACAGGGTATGATATAGATAAGATGCATGCTTCTATCCTTATCCACTCTTTGAAACAATTATTCATATGTTACTCTCCCTTTCCATTTCACTTTCGCCATTCTTCCTTAGCAGAACATCACCGTCGCCTCCAACCTTTCCTCTGTCGCTCCTATCCCCCAAGTCCCGCGTCCGTAGAAAAGGTAAAATATAGAAGGAAAAGATATATAATAACTTTTTACGAATCGCTTCCTTGATGTCTTTGCCAGTGCTGTTCCCCATTTTATTGTGACTCGACTATCGAAGGCAGCGCGGTAAAACCGATCGGGAAATGTGGTAGGGGGTCTGCCCTTCCAACGCAGCCGGTCAACAGTTTGCTCTGAGCAGTCTGAGCGGAAAGACTTGCCTCCGCGCGAAGTGTGTTTTTCGACTTTGTAACACGGCGCGATGGAGCGTTGATGGAGGTCAACCTCCACCATGGCAATGCCACACGTTCTTCATCGTAACCAATTTCCTGGACTGAAGCATGATGGTCCCCCAGCCCCCTTAACAGTCCCGAATTGGCTCCGTGTGACTTTTTTTGGTTCTCCAACTGAAGAGAGAGCTGAAAGGAAAGCATTGGGAGACCGTGGAAAACATCCAAAAGCATGTTATAACGTTCCTGAGAGACATTCCAGTCGAGGAGTCTCAGGGTGCCTTCCAGGCGAGGCAGACACGTCTTCGGAAGGGTATTGATGCAGCGGGAGAACATTTTGAAGAATTTCAAGCATTTGCACCAGTACGATCAATAAATCTACTTTCCCCAGAGAATTCGCATTACTCTTGGAATGGACCCCGTATACGAATTCATAAATCGATTCATCCCGTGGCACACGAGGTCCGCGCCGCGATTAGATACACGGCGCCTTGGACGCCACGGCGCTTCACGTGGCCCCCTTCCTCCCATACCACCCCCGCCACTCAGACCACACAGGTGCTCTATTTCAATGCCGTCGCTTTCACTCAACGGCTCTTCTTTTCTTCCCTTTCTAGTCTTCCAATCCTCAGTTTTGTAACATTAAAAAGATATCTGGGTTCACCTTAAAGAAACTAGGGACAGAAAGCGTAATGAGAAAACAAAGGAGAGACGTGATTTTGCTAACTTTCCGTAATGGGAATAATGTGGTAAACGTGGCTTGTAAACATCTTGGACTCATCAAAGGGTGCGTTATAATTATATGAAGTTCAATTTTTAGACTAAGGTCCCCTAAACTAGTTTAACAATGTAACGAGAAGAGAGAAAGATTGGAACTGAGTTTCTCGAAGACTTGAATTGGAGACCATGGGGATAGAGAGGCCGGCAGGGTTTACTTGTGCCATCGACGGAGTAATTTGAACCCTAGGATATCGGCCAATTCGATCACAATATTAAGTGATTAAATAAAATATATTGACACCGGAACGAAGGGGTTTTTAATACCCTTTCTTCCATCTTGCAAAATCGCGATAACAGCAGCATCAAGGTTAAGCGCCCAGGCAATTGTGATTGAAGAACCTAATTGCGAACGTGAAATTGTGAACCCGTCACGTACTCGCTCGAATTCGAATGTGTTTAATAAAGGCTAGTCTCTACAGCACACTCGACCAAGTGACTACCACAGGGCGGTTAGCGGGTTGTTCAGCTCGTTTACCTCACCCTCCACCGAGCGCAGACTCGTTTGGGCGCGCGTGAATTATTCCGTTCGGGCCTCGTCTCCTCGGAGGAAAGAGGCTTCTTCTCCCTCGGGGTACAGGGGTGGATGCCTCACACTCTTCCGTTCATCACGAAATCGACGATCAACCAGACCGAGGACAGAAACCACAACAGCTGCAATCGAATGATCTGATTGCAATCTGGCATTCCTATCACGAAAACAGTTCGTTTATCTGTATAAGACAAAGAGAAGGAATCCCCTGGTGATTTGTACGTAGTTTTACCTCTGGTGGGCTACGAAAAAATCGGAGGGACCGAAAATATGTCCAACCCAGACGGGAAATATATTCTGTGAGACTAGCAGGCCGGAAGTGTCGGACAAGCCCTCCTGATGGGGAAGAGAGACTCCGCGACTATTTAAAGGGAGAGGAAAATTCGTCACAACACACTCACACATACGTCTCGTATGCATATAATTATATACTTGTGTATAATATATATATATATAATTATAAAGATAGGACAAAAAAATAAATTTATAGATGTATATGTGTGTGTTTATATATTTATATGTGTGTGTGTATATATACATTGAAAAAAATTCTCACGTATGTGAATAATAATTTAAACTGAGAAGTGAGATAGCGCTAGCGAACAAAAACACAGAGAAATACATTCAAATAAAACTCACACGTATTGCGAATTTTCGGTGGCTAAACCACTGAATTAATTTTATGTATAAGGCCAATTACAGATGTATATATATATATATATATATATATATATATATATATATATATATACATACATACATAAAAAGAACACTCACACGTTATTTCTTAATGATTTCGACGGATTTTTCGACGGAGCTAAATTGCCTCGAAATTATTAAGAAATAACGTGTAAGTGTCCTTTTTAAGTGTTCTTATATTGTTTGTTGCTGTCCGAGTTTTTAATTCAACACTTCCGTGTTACTTCGGCGAAATGATCTAAAAATATGTATATACATGTATATATATATATATATATATATATATATATATATATATATATACATACATTCAAACACGAAATCCCGCCATACGGCGAACAAATATTCATTCACATAGTAATAGATATAAGGAAAGGGGAAAGGAAATATATAATATTTTCTCGAACAAAAAAAGAAGTGTTTTGCCAACATTCCTCAGATATTCTTCCCGTGCACCCTCGAATTAAAAAAAACAACCGTATGCTACGTGCGTTAGTGTCCCCCCACCCCCCGCAGTACACCTCATTCCCACGCGGTGTTGTCGTGGTGGGAACGGGGATGAACTTATTTATAGAACTGTCGCGTTTCCTCCGCGAATCGGCCTCCCGTTCCGTTCCACTCCCCAAGTGGCCGCCGACCACACTTCGGCCCCGTCATCTGCCCCGCCCCGACCACAACTCCCTCCCAATCCCGGGGACGGACCAAGCACTTTCAAGAGAGAGCACTGGATTCGAGCAATGGCCTTCAGAATCGCGCAACACTCGGAGCGGAGATGGAACAAACGCAAAGAAAACAGTCGCTTCCGGGTCTGGATGAAATGCATTTTCATATTTATTAAGTGATCAAATATATTGGGAAATAACTTGGCCCTCGATAAAAAAAACCGCCATATAAATTATCTTTTTTAGATTGTGAAACTACATATGAAACTTCCCGGATTTATATATAAGATTATTATTATGATTATTTTGTAATTTACCGTTTCAAGGGAGACTAATGGATCTACACGGACTGTACATTTCTAAGCTTCACCAAAGAAGAAGACAAAAACATGACGTCCCGCGCTACAATGGATTTCTTCAAATCCGTATACATTCTAACTCTAATACGCTGAGTAATGCAGGGGAGAGATTAATAACTTATCAAAATCCTTTATTTATTTTTGCTCCTGATTATCCTCCGCATTTAAAGGTGATGACGTTGTTCTTAAGTTTCATTCCTCAGATGCTTTGATCTATTCTAAGTACTCCAGTCATTTGCACATCTCGTTCCACTTCAAGTTGTCAAAGACCTTCTCTAAAGCCGCTACCAAAGACAAAAATATGGCTCGGCGAATTATATCAGTTATCTACAGGTCTATCTGTGTGTGACCAGTGTCCCTCGACTATGCACGCCCTGCTGCCTTCATTTACTCTTGCTGAATTCGAATTTTTCTTCGGTTGTCTTCTATTTTCCCCTCTATTCTTTCAACTGACCATTCACGCTGGTGCTTTTAACGCATGTGGTGCTAGTCCCAAGGTCCGGCGTCCCTCACATCTCATGGTTATCCTGTTCTTCGGTACCGCAATCAATTAGTGCATTCTTCCCAAGTTCCCCCCGCGGTCATATTCCACTCTCGTGAATACTACGTGGTTCAGACATCATCCTGAATATGCGTCCGGTGTTTGGCACCATGCACAGAAGGGCTTCAGGACGGGATTTACCAAGAAAAAGGCTCCCGATCCGTGAAGAGCTGAAAAAGTCGCACTCTATTCGATAAACTGACTTGAGGAACCAACTGAAGCACGATGGTTGCAGAAGCGAATAAATTAATAAATAACAATATTAATCATTCAAATAAAACGCATGAAACATGTCAATGAAAGATGTCGACGAAATAGACAGTTTGTCTGTTAAACATTAAGTTTTAATTAATTAGGATAGTTTTAAGATGTTATTTTTACCACGAACGATAAAGGATCAGACTAACTGTATCCGATCACGCTGGGGAGGAAAAAGTATATTTATTTTTTTCATCCTGAGTAGGCTAGTATTTTGTCACCATCTCAGTTACACTTATTTTGTTGATATTGTTCCTAGCTACTCCTAACATATGCACACTTGGATGCCGTGGTTCATGTGCCTTTAGTTATTATGATGGGCATTATTTGAATTGTTTCGCATAAATATTATAACAAAAAGACTTAATTTTTGTTGTTGCATACCTGATATGTAATCACTCCCTCCCATACGCCCTAGCGGTACCTTGCAGGGTACCATGTAGATAGATAAAATAAGCACATTCTCTCAACAGACTATTTACACATTATAGCTCTTTAAAACTCGTGACACCTGTCGTCGTAAATTTGTCAACAAAACTGCTACCCTTTGAAGCTGTGAAAGTCACGATCAAAAGCCTCAAGACAGCAACTGTAGCCGACAACGCCATTAAGGAAATGTCAGCTCTCTTGACTTAATGTGTCTCACAAAATCATTTCGAATTTAACAACGTACTGTAACAACAGACAACAGACCAAAGGGTTAGCGACCGAGGTCTCCTTTCCCCGCTAAAATATCATATTGAAAATAAGCTTTTTTTATTTGAGAAATCATTTGTTAAATTCTCTAATCTTTTGGTTTAGATATGTAGGTGACATTTTAGTTTTTCGAAATGGTACTGACCTACCGCTACACAATTTTACGGCATTCCTGACTAATATCCACCCTAAGATGACATTTATACGTACTTGTGAGGCAGGTTTGTGACAGTTCATTAAATTTTTTTAGATTTATCCATTTTTCCTGTGTCTTTTTCATATTTCGTAAGCCTACCTATACTTATCACGTTATTCTTGCAGACTCGAGACACTATTGCCATGATAAACTTTCCGCCCGACCATTCGTATATGCGTTGCATCTTTGATATGCCATTGTCTGAGAAGGAACTTAGGTAATAGATAAATTAATAATAATCAAGAAAGTCGTCAGTAGTAGTGATTATCGTACTATTATAATAGATTCACTCGTGGTTAAAAATAGATAGGAAAACAGCAGTTGAATTAATCCATTCTAGCGATTACATCTCTTAGGGTAAAGAATAAGTGGTGCCCAATTCGGCTTTTACGTAGGCAGTATCATCAATCGTCTTTTTAAAAGTGAAAAGGAGAATTCTGTGTGCCCTTCAAACGACTATAAAATATACGTACACTCTTTGTTAAATGTGAAGACGCTGTTAATCTCGAAAAGAAAAGGAGAATGTATGCACTGAGGCGGGGTAATTGTGATGAAGTGCGTTGGAAAGACCAAGTTAAATTTTAATGTTTAGACTAAAGAAGATTTTAGTGCTTTCAAAATTAATGTGAAATTAAGAGTAACTTTGCCAAACATCTTTTATAATGTGATTTATTTATAATGTAATCTTTTAGCCAGTGATTTCAAAGTAAACGTTTTACATTTGAATAGCAACCGACCTGAGCTCAATGATTTAGAATAACTATAGATTTTGAAAAGGATTGATGACCCGGAAGTGACTGTCGTCGATGAATGCTTGGATGTTTATCGACGACTCCCCACCGTTAATTAAATTGCAACGGGTTATCACAAAGTATCGAAGGAGTGATATTTATTTGTGCCCATTTCTATTCATCCAGTATTTTATCAATCTTTGTATACATTCTTCTCCCTGATTTTCTGTTCAAATTATTTAAATTCCTTTACTCGTCCATCTCCCCAATATCTCGCCCGTAATCCATCTTTTTTTCTTGCCCTTTTTCTATTAATTCTTTCTATAGTCTCGTTTGTGGCTTTCGATATCCCGTTTCTGATACATCCCAATTTTTCTCATAATGCATTCTTCTCACTGTACTCATAATTTTTCTCCTGCTTCCAATACTCCATTCTTTTCGTTCCGGATAATACGAGGCGTGTTCATAAAGTAAGGGCCGTTTGGTCAAAGGAACAAATATACTCATATGAAACACATTTTATTGGCACTTTTAGTTATCTACCAACCTACTTCACTTCTCTACATAATCGCCGTTCACTTCTAAGGATTTTTCGCACCACCGCACCAGCTTCTTTAACTCCTCTGCATAGAAGCTCCCCGCCTGAGAGTTGAACCAATTGACAACGCCGTTCTTGAGTTCCTCTTCGGTTTCGAAACGTTGTCCACCGAACCACTTTTCAAGTGCAAGAGAAGGGAGTAGACGCTAGGTGCAAGGTCAGGACTGTACGGTGGGTGGTCAAAGAGTTCCCAAAAACTCTCGTCCTCTGGGCATTCTTTGCTCTTTGTGGTGGTCGGTGAGCATTTTCGGTGCCCACCTTGCACACAATTTGTGGTATCCGAGGTTTTCCGTGACAATATTGTAGACAGTGGTGCGTCCAAGTTGAGGAAATTGTTCAGCCAGGCCATTATTCGTCAATCGACGATCACAGCGCAGTTTTTGTTCCACTTGCGAAACAATTTCATCGGTCAGAATCCTGGGCCTGCTAGTTCGCTCTTCGTCATGGACATTTGTTCGTCCATTTTTAAAATCACGGCACTATTGTCTAACCATTCCTTCAATCATAACTGTAGGCCCATAAACTAGGCATAATTCCCGATGAATTTCAGCAGCCGACAATCCTTTTGCAAACAAGAATCGTGTGACAGAACGCACTTCACAGCTGGCGGGATCAACGATTTTCGCGGACATTGTTGTTTGCATGCACGGGCAAGCAAACGACTTCTGAAACAAAAAAAATGCTGCTATAGCTTCTCAAGGAATTAGTAGATGGTGCTGCAGGAGTAAAACTGTGTTCTGAAGCGTCGATATTTAAATTTAAGAAAAAGGCTCGTACTTTATGAATATGCCTCGTACTTTTACATTCCATTTTCTCATCTTCCCTGTTTAATTCTCTTGAATCTGACATTTCCATCGTCTTTTCTTGAGATAAATGTTTCCCACTGCCTTCTTTAGTAGGTTTTTAATGTGACACCATCACTCAATGGACGCCTCCCATTGGGGTCAGACACCTTTGCAGCCGCCTAAATAACCGAGGAACAGACGCTGCGCGGACTGTCTTTCGTATGCCTCCTAACCTTCGATCTATCTGACATGGGTGACCCTACCAGTATCAATTATCATTGCCCCTGTCTACGCAGTTCTTGAAGCGATCATAGTGCGCAAGCCCTTTCACCACGCCAATGTTGTAGACATTGGAAGGAAAATGACACTTGAGGACTTATTTCAATTCCGTAATTCGATCCTTCTACTTTTACACATATAATTCCTCATTTTTCGATCAATATAACCATTTCAGCTTCAATATACATCCTGATATACCTTCGATGTCCTGCTGCCTTATTTTTTCTATGCTTTCGTATTTCATGACAGAGGTCTCAAATTCGTATCTTTGATTCTGTCGCATCTCCTTTTGCTATCCTTCGAATGGAACCTTCTCTAGTTTTTATGGTGTTTATGTGATTCTATTCTGAATGGTATTTATTGTTACATTCTATCTACGACATAATTTAATTAATCGTTCATTTATGTGAGCTTTTACTGGACCCAGAGGACAGAAACTGCAAATACATTTTCCCGAATAGAATGAAAATTGTCAAATTCAGGTGTGAATGTTAAAATATTAGTGGGAATTTAAATACTATATAAATAGTACTACTTCACTTTATGTAAAAAAAACACAGTAATCAACACGAAGGTCGGTTTAGTAGGTGATGGTACAGCTCACCCATATATTAAGCCCGACGGCGTGTGAATATCACACATCAGGGTAGGGGGGCCAGTTCCTTTCCCTGTGCCGGTTATGGTTTCCCAGAAGAACTGGTACCCAAAAAATCCACTAGCTTGGGTGCAGCTGCAGGTGCCCAGAGTGCCTTGCCCGGGAATCGAACCCGGGACCCTTCGGTCAGTAGTCCAACGCTCTACCCCCTGGATCACATAAACCCGAAAGTAGGTTTAGTTGGTGCTGATAGAGCTCACCCATGTACTAACACATTCAAACAAGCTCACAGACAAACACATTCAAACAAGAAAACCCTCCAAATGGCGAAGAAATATTCATTCACACGGATATAAATATAAGGAAAAGGGATAGGAACACATATAAGAGAAACACCGGACTGGCGGAGAAGACGGAAATGAACAGATCACAAGCTCAAATCATTTTCTTGACATGGGGTTAGGAAATATCTTTTTGTGATCTGCTTGATTCCGCCTTCCCCACCACTCCTGTGTTTGTCTTTTATAAGTGTTCCTATCCATTTTCCTAGCATTTATTCCCATCCCTATCTTCCATTATACGCTTCTCCGCATTCATAAATCGACTTACACGTTTTCCTCTTTGCGGGAGGAGAAAATATTAATAATTATTATTATTGGGCCTCGGGCCATCGTCGTTAATCAGGCATATATACGGCGATGGAATTAATGTGCACCTTTATTTCGCCGCCTACCGAAAGTAATTAGTAGGTGAAATTTTCACAGCGTTCTTTTATAAGAAACAAGGACATCGGCAGAGATATTGTAGCCTCACAACTGGCTCGAATCCAGGAATTCCGACGGTCGCGTTTTTTATTTCGGTGAGGAAAGCAATGTCCCACGTTTAAAAAACGCTCCCGGGTACTCCAGGGGGTGGGGGGCGAGAGTTATCATCACCATCAATGGCCATCGTCACTGTCACCATTGATGTTGGGGGCTGGCTATCCTTCTCTGGTATCTTTTAATGGGTGGATCTCTTTCATTCCTACTTCACGTTAACGATACTATCTCCGTAGTCACTAGTAAGATACGTTTATTTGTCGATGGTGCAGTGGTTTACAGAGATATCCGTGATCCCGAGGACACAGCAGCTTTATCAGATGACGTAAATACTATGCAACGCTGGTGCGACACTTGGCAATTAGAATGAATTAAACTTTAAAAAGTCGATGAATCTTTGGGAAAAAGACCAATTCCCTTCCGAACGCCTACTGCATTAGCAACGCCGAAGGGGAATGTATTGACTCAGTTAAATACCTAGGAGTTACCCTCACTCACGATCTCTCCTGGGTGAAACATACTAGGGGGAATATGTGGACAAGCTAACAAAAAATTAGGATTTATTAGGTGAGTACTTGGTAAATGTGATGAAAAGGTCAAAGAGAAATGTTATCTTTCGCTGATTAGACCTCCTTTAGAATATGCTGCAAGTATATGGGATCCTCCCGAAGTTGGATTAATTGCCCAATCGGATCGTGTTCTGCGTAGAGGAGCTAGATTTGTATAATGTTGTTATGATAAACTTAGCAGTGTTCCCAAAATATAAGCGGAACTAGGCTGGGAATCACTCACAGATCGAAGGTGAAATTACAGATTAAATCTCTTGCATAAATTGGAAGGATTTCTCTTTGGCGATGATGTTGGAAATGTGTTATCACCCCCATCGTACTACGGTAGACGAGATAATGTCAATAAAATTAGAGAGATTATGTGTATAACAGATATAAGCAGTCATTTTTTCCACGAACGATAAGGGCTCGGAATAATCTCGTCCGAACTCGGTAGAGGTAAAAATATTCGGGTCAAAATAGGTCTGGTATGTATTCATTCCCTGCCACACACCCTAGCGGTAGTTTAGCCTAGCACTAAAAATTACAAGAACGTAAAAATGCATCCGTTTTCGTGTCGCCATCATGCTCCGTTTTCCTGAATAAATCTTACGCACACAAGATGAGCTAATAGAGAGCACTTGTAGGAAGTGTATTCAATATTTGGATCTGGAATGTGGTTTTGCACGTCGTGGAAATATAGTATGGTCCTTGATACGAAGAGACAGGCGTAGATTGGAGACTTTTGAATTGTGTTTCTAGGAAAGGTATAGAGGAGAATGGATTGCTGGGAGAAATCAGATCCGGTAGAAGGGGGCAGGAAAGAAGGATACAGAGCATTTCGATAGTGGATGGAATATTGAAGACTGTGATAGAGGGGAGACCGTTAGGCAAACGAGGAAGGGGAAGGAATAGGCCAGGGACGTTAAACGGAATGAAAGAAGGAAGTATGTATGCGGAAGCGAAGAAGGGTGCATTGTCATAAGTCAGGTAGCGTCTTGTTACTATAGTCAAGAAGTTATCAATTTACAGTTGTAAAGTCCGTGTCCATTCAAAACCTACCAAGCATTAGAATAACACTAATAGTATTATTAATATTAAATTCCAATGTGAACTGTTGTGCGCAGTCACTTCATATTCATTGGATATCAAAATTTCCGAAATATATTTTCCTTCTTCCTCGAATTATTTTTAGAAAAGAAGTTGTGTACACAATTTTCTGCAAAGTCCGGGAGATTGTGATCGCAATGGTGACCTAGTGATCCATAAGATGGTATTTCACTTTCACAAACAATGAATAATTCTCGTTGGGCACGTCAGGGGCTTAAACGCTGGGAATTTAAAGCATGATTTAATATGTACCCACAGTTATATTCCTTTACCTGAAGTCCCCCTCCCCCATTTATAACATCTGCGGCGACCCCTTTCGCCTTCTCCACACCCCACTCGCGGAGAAGAATGTATCTTCAGTGAGCCTCACGCCGGGATTCAGTGCGGAATGGATGTGACTCTTGGGTCAAATCCAAGCCATCACCGCTATACCCCCCCACAATACTTCGCATTGCTCTCGTCATAATTATTATTATTCCCTTCCCCCACTTATCCCATCCCCTTCTCCGGTGTCTGCCCCCCCCATTTCCTCTCTTCCCCACAGGAGTAGCTTCCTCATTTAGGAAGAGAAACCTCCATCCTCGAGGCTACCGCTCACGCCAAAAGACACTCGGACCAATTTTGAAACTCATTACAAGGTCTGTCCCAAAAGCATTAGGACTGAGTCTATTAAAGAATATGTATTGCCAGAAATGATACGTTCGCTCAAGTCTTCGAAATAGCACCCTTATGCGTATTGAGGAGGTCAAAATTTAATCACACCGAGTAAGTCAAATTTAAAGAGATTCCATCCCAGGGTTCCATGAATTGTTCCATCAAAGAATTGTTTCCATATCCTAAATTATGTGTCAAAAAAACGAATCTTATGACATTCCATGCCCCAAACCGTGGATGGACCGGGCCCCAACTGGACAACCTTATCTTTTCCAGCGGTGACCTAATCTCTCTCACTCTCGCTCCCCCTCCGCACGCAAATCCACGGATCATACCCGTTGCCATTGAGGCGAAAGCAATGCCGCAACATCAGCATCCATTGTGCGGTTTGCGATCGGAATCCGGACTGCTGAACTTCCCATGAGCTCACCTGCGGGGGGACTAGATGTACGCAAACTACTCACCGCACCAAAGTTGCCGAGTCGGAGAGCTTAAATCCGCATACCAACTTCGTGATCTGTCGCGGAAGCGACGTCACCACCTCGCGCTATTTCGCCTATTTCGATTCCCTCCTGACTAACTCGGCCGACCCACCATGCCACGCCCCCTGCATCTGTCCCCGACTTGTCTGCAACTCCGTCGCGTCGCCCTCCCACCCCCATCGACAGTTCTTACCAATGACAACCAATAATCAAACGAGAGAGCAAGGGCGAATCGCTCCTGCCGGCCACGTTGAAACAGACTGGCCACGTAATTTTCTCACTTAACACACTAAAAAATTGCGATTAAAAAAGGCTAGCAGAGAGGATAGGAATGGCACTTGGCAAATATATACGCTGAAAGGGCTGGCTACGCCCAGGGATCCTCTCGACCCCGTCGGGATAACAGCTTCAACACTCGAGAGGGCGAAGTTAGTCGGCTTAGTCAGCGAACATCCGCGCCAAATACCCTCCTTATTGACAATATATCACATTTCAAACACTCATCGATTTCTATATGACAATCACACGACAAATTATTGGTAAAATGTTTTAACAATTACATGAAATTTTGAATGAAAACTATAACATTGTGATTTCATTGTATTTTATTTAAATACGGCCCGAGTTTCGAAGTTCGACGTTATCTTCATGCCACAAAAATACTGTGAAATGACAAAATTATAGTTTTTCATTCTAATATGAACCGATTCCATTGATTTGTCAAGTGAGCATTCCAGGCGATTCGTTTCTGGAATTGCGATTCATTATTAGTTGAGCGTCAGCGGACTTAGCGGTAACTTCAGGCCCCATGAGTTACCAAATAATGCAGTTACTCACATTTGTGTTAGCTCTTAAATATTTTGCTGCACATTTAGGGGACACTTCATAAAATACTTTCGTCAGTTTCGGCGGAACAAGACGAGAAGTTTACTTGACCCCCAAGAATGCAGATTCATTTGGTCAGCAAAGGAAAGCCTTGGCTAGCCAATAGTGTTTCCGACTATTCATGTACATTTGTGACTCTGTTCTGAGTGGTTCTGTCTTTTAGGACGATTTACCCAAAACTATTTGCACGCTGGCCTCAATTTTTATTAAACTTACTCTGAATTTAAAAAATCAACGCATCTTTCCACTACATTTTTTATGCATCCTCAGGTACCTGCGGATGACGCCGATGCGTCGAACTAGTTGTACCGAATAAAAAATTTAATGGAAAGATACATTGTTCTTTTACTTCAGTGATAATGGATTTCCACAAAGTTAAACCTGAAAACATCGAACATAAAATGACTGATAGATCAGAAAACCTATCTACCCAACTAATTTTTATTTTTCGTCACAAACAACTTCTTGACATTTTCTCTTAAAATTAGACGATAAACATAAACATTTATTGTGAAGCTCAGGGTTTAAGTCTTGTATATATTTTATCTTGGTTACACAAAGATTCTTCGTAGTTTTTTTTATGTGAAAAATTAGTGAAATGGAGTAGGTTCATTGAGATAACTTAAAATGAGAATGTTTTACACTACCTGCACGTGTACAAAGGAGATTCGTGTTTTCTCCGATATCTAGGGCCGCGTAAGAATCACTCCTCAATGAATGTTGATTTAGGCGCTAATCTGTCGTGCTCTGAAGGCACCGATATGCCTCCTATGTCTTGGACATCCAGTCGCTGCACTAACGATATCCCTTCCTTCTCTTTCCACAGCTCTCACCGTCAAGTACATCACCAAGAGGTTCATCAACGAGTACGACCCCTTCCTAGGTAAGTTAACCTACATTGTACTTCACCGCATGCTCTGAATCATGTGCGATTTTCCTAATACACGTAAATTATTATATTAAGCCGAGCCCTCTCTGCACAGTTCTCCAAATTCGACTGAGATATACATGCGTATACATCTACATAATACCCCGCAAGCCACCGCAAGGGCGTTTGGTGGGGGGTGTTAGGTCACCACACGTAATTAAGAATAAAACCGCGTGCATATATATACGTGCGCGTATATATTCATGCAAAAACCATTTCGTCCCAGAACTAAATCACTTAGAGCTTGGAAAATCTTAGGGCCACTAAGAGCACACGACACGCCCACTGTGGGTCACCGTGGGGCTTCCCACCCGGCTTTAAGACATTGCTTAGTTTTCAAGGTCCAGTCAGATGAAAGGGACGCTACAACGCTCCTCCAATACGAATAAAATACAGTGTAACGAAGAAAGAGCAAAGCCGGAATACAACTTCAGGATAACTGCCTCCCACGCATTCCCATGCTCTTTCATTTAAATCTACATAATACCCCGCAAGCCGCTGCAAGGGGATCTGGCGGGGGGTGTTAGGTCACCACCCGCAAAAGGGAACAAAACCACATTCAAAACGAACACGTACATACATGCAAACCCATACCCACAGTGGCGCATACATTCCTGCAAAAACCCTTACATTCTTCACGAATGCAAATACATATCTACCTCCTTTCATTCTACACGCATGCAATACCAAATACTATCATCTAACAAATAAGTGCACCTTAGGATGCAGTAAAAAATTTATCCAACAACGTGCAAGCTAGAATTTGATAAGTAAGACGGCGAAATTCCACTACCACATGAACGTGCAACGGTCTTCTCCCCAAGGACACAGGTAGGGAATGTGACCCAACGCTGCAGGTAGCGGAAGGGTCCCCCCACAGAGAGAAACGAGGGATGGAAGGAGAAACTTAAAAACAGACAAATCACAGCAAACAATACTGTAAAGAGCACTGCATTATAAATCTAATGAGGTCATGCGGAAAGAAAGGGTTTTGACAACAAAATACACGAGGTCAGTGAAAGTGCAAATACACACTATCTTGCTTGCTTGATCATCCATCTCGGTAGAATCATGTTAGACTCCCGCCTAAACTGCCCTAAAACACTTTCAGGAAGGGGGTTCAAAAAAGACAAGGAAAAATACAGGAGAAAGTTATAAGAACTTATTATATAAGCATATATATTAATACCGTGAGATGCACAGACACAAAATCGAATATATAAACAATGTAGCAAAGACCTTTATTCATTTGTTATCTTCTTAATTCTCTCATATCCGTTCCTTGGCACTCAACTACAGCACCGAGTTTCCATTCTTATCCGGTTAACCTTTCCAATGATTCCTTTTCCTCTTCGATTGTTTGAGGTCTGTAGTCTGCGCGAGTGATGTCACTTCACGGTTGCTTGTTTGCAAGCTTGCGTCTCCTTCGCGTTAAGCGATTGTCTGTTTATCACGCTCGCTCCCTTAGATCGAGAGAGCTATTTCGCGATGGAAGTCCGTCAAGTCTCCGTCCTACGTTAAAATATTTACTGAGGAAATTAAAAATAACACACACTGCTAGGAAACCATCCTCACTCGACGGCTTCCGCTCCTGGACGGTTTTATACGGATTTAAAAGAACCAGGAGCCAATGAATCATGCTTCGCAAATACTCGCACCAGTGTCATGCGTATAAATGCATTTGATGATAAGCCTTTTCTCCTATTTATATTGTCTGGTACAGATTTCCTCAGTTCTTATTTCTAGCTAGTCGCTATACGGAAAAAAATATCTTTAATTTTAAAATCAATATTGTTCGTATAATGCTTCTCCACACATTAAGGTTACTCTGAAACATTATTTCTTAAAATTTTGGAAAACTTTACAAATTTAATATTAGTATTTTTATGCCGAAATTAGGAATTCCAGTACTGAGGTTTTGAGGCTGGAAATAGCCTCAAAAACTATATATTTCCTTGGTCCTCTTGACGAAATATCTGACACCATAAACTACAACAAACCATTCCTCAATTTCAAATACATTCCACCTCTGTTCATTCTGAACCTATCCTTTTCCTCCCCCTGCCTAAAGTCCTCCCCTCAATCAGTCTTCAACTCCATCGCCGTTCAAAATGCTCTGCTCCAATCTTTCCGGCCCCTTTTTGATTTCTCCCAACAGTGAGTGCCCTCTCACCTCCTCCAATTTGTTTCAATTTCTCTCTACTTCACTCTTTTCCATCACTCTTCACACCCACATCTCAAAAGTCTCAAATCTGCGCCTATCATCTTCCTTTAACGGACATATTTCCACGCCGTACATAACCACGCTCCATATTAACAATTTTAACGAGCCTTTTCTTAACATCCTTACTCAACGTCTCCATCATCAATTCCTTCCTCCTCGTGAAAACCTCCCTGCCTGCCGCAATTTATCTCCATATACCCCTAATGCTTTGGTCATTTTGGTCCAAAACACTTCCACGTTAGATTAACTGCTTCACCTGCTCCAATTCATGAACTCCAACTTCAACGTTTAACTTAACCTTTTTCTTTCCCGAAAACGTCATAAACTTTGTTTTGCTTGCATTAATCCTCACCTTATACCTATCACATTAACTTTATACTGCGCTCAACAATAACCATAACCCCTTGGTCTTCTGATTAACCAAAAGTTGATCATCCGCAAACCTAAATGATTTTATGAATTTCGCACCAAAATTCATTCCTATCCGTAATTCTTCTCACAAATAGTACATTCGTATTTTGAAAAGCTAGGGTGATAATTCGTACCCCTCTCTTCCTCCTCTTCCCAACACTACCATCTTCTCTCTCCATCCTCCATTGGCATCTGAGCTGTCTGAGGTATAAATAGGTTACAGATGAATCGTCTATCTCTTCAATATTTTTTAATACGTCAATTAATTCTAACCCAATTTACTATGTTCAACGCCATTTCGAAATCTACGAAACAGACATACTGTATACATCCTGATTGTTTTCTTCGGCGTTCCTCTCTATTAGTGACCTCATTACTGCAATGGCCTCACACATGCCTCTCACCTTCCTGAACCCAAACTGGTCATCCCCAATTATTTTTATATCAGTCAAAAACTTTCTCAAGAATGCTGAATCAAAGGTTGTAGTTGATCGGGGGTATTTTTTTTAGCATTCATTCTCTTAAATCAAATTTCAATGGTATTATTGGTGTTTGTAACCCCTTCTGGATTCAAATGAGTAAAAACCAATTAGGAACAGAAAAAAAGCATCCTGATTTTTTTCTTTCGGTGTCTGGAATCTCGTAAACGTCTTTTTTTAAATATCATTATTGTCATTTTTGAATTAATTAGTTGATATTATGTTCCGAAACGAGAATTACTTTGGTTTGTGCTGATCTTAAACAGAGAATCGTTATTTATGGACTTAAATGGAGAGTCATTTGTTTCCTTTTTTTCAGAGGACACCTATACAAAACACGAATTGCTGGACAACCAGGAGGTGACAATCCGGGTGATGGACACTTGTGACAAGGTTGGTAAGGTTATTACTTGTCTTGAAAGAACGTAAAGCACTCGTCGAAAGCAGCCTTATACTAAAAATGAGGGCTTTTGAAGCTGTCTAATCTCATTTCACTTCCAAATTTCGCAATGGAGACAAAAAAAAAGAATTTGCTAAAGAGTATTTTACTTAATTTCAGTTTCTACCACTTTGATTCTATAACATTTCTCTAATTAGAACCTAAATGAATAGAATACATTTCACAGGAAATGCAGAAGACCAAAAGGAACCCAGGGGACTGTAATCTTTCAATTTTGTCAAATATGCGAACTTCTGCCCCACTACTAATGATTTCTGGAAGTCAAAATCAACATCAACTTCAAATTAAGAAGCAAACGAAAGGTTGACATAAATTTTCACAAAAAAGGGTGATTAGTTCGCGTGACGAATCCAAACTACCCTTGTCGGAGTGGCCATGACTGTTCCGCAGAAATATACTGACTTACGTCAGGGGTAGGGAACTCAGGGAACTGTGCACAGGATGTTGACGCATTGAATGAAAAGGGAAACGCGTTCGCCCACACGAACCGCACTGTACCTGTGTCACGGCGTCACAGATTAAATATTGCTTTCCCACAAGTCTGATTGAAGTGGTCCAGTAACCTCCTGGTTAGTAAGAGAGCTTGTGCACTCCAAATTTGTTCTCAATTTCATTGAGAACACATTCAAGAGCCAAAAAGAGTGCTACCGTGCACGTTATGGAGTTCGGTCAGTGCAAGTGGATCCGACTGATTACAATGCCGTGCCACCCTATTGAGTTTATCCATCGACATATGAAATTACCCTCCACTTGGCCTTCTTACATCAAGGAGGACGAAAACGCCAAGATGAGCGCAAAATGTGGTGATCTGAGCAATATTTGTTTTCCACACTTCATTTTTTGATGGAAACAAAGACGTTCACCGAACGTCAAGAACGAAATAGTTCCAGCTAAGAAGGTGTTCATGGTGAGACAGAAATAGCAAGTATCTCGAAGATGATACGGTAAATAAACAAGAAAGTATTGCTTAAAAGTTAATGTTGGTTGGGGCGTAACATTAATGGATCATAAACATGAATCAATGAAAAATTTAGAGAATACGAGTCTCGGAACCATGATACTAGAGATGGAAGCTGACAATTAAATAGGGAGATTAAGATATGAGCGAAAAGGTATTTAGCATTGACTTAAGAGCATGCGTTGGAAAAAAGAAAACGGATAGAACACTTCTTGAGACATAATGGATCAATTTGGAACCTGATAGAAGGGAAGACCTAGAGGAATGCGATATGAATGTAAAGGGGAGTATAGCCTTCTGGAATAAAAGATATTCGGATTGAATATTGGAAAAGAGATGATTTTAACAAAATAATCATCCAGTTCAAGAACTAACCAATTAATAAATTCGTAGTTCTCCTTCACAGCAAATGTTGGGGTACCATATTCTCGGCACTCGATGCTATAGGCCATTACTTAAGTCCTCTAAGTTTACTTATGAAGAACTTTCTCAAGGTCGTAAATCTATTCCAACTCATTACTTCTGCTCTTCATGGAAAACATGGATTACAATGTTTTATGCCGCACTTGTTGGATGACTTGTACGAGTATATTTCCTATCAGCTTTGAGAAATGGCCCAACTCTGGTCTCAATTTGTTTTACTATAATGTACCCTGTAGTGGTTAATACCCTCCGACATTCCAAGGGGTAAATAATCATTTCCCAACCAATGTCATTATGGCGCTGTGTCTCCCCAATTTTACAATATGAGCGCCATTTGATGAGGGAAACATTCATAGGGAAGCGCATATTGGCAGACGGGGACTGTATTGTGCAACTGTTTCATATCTCCTCCTCTCTCTCGAGAAAAATTTTGGAAGGCCGCGCCTTTGACAATTTTTGGCGGCCCTCAGATCTATCCACTTGGAAGGTCGGGGTCGATTATTTCCATCCAGAAAAATCAGGACCGGTGACGCAAGTGGTGAGTGTGTGCGTGTGTATCTGTGCATAAGGGGTGCGTGCATCCTTGGAGAGAGCAATGGGGACAAGGGGGAAAGGGTCCCCCCTGAGTTCTCTCAACCCCCAGTCCCCTTCTTACCCCCATATACTCCTCTTCCTCACCCTTCTCCCCCCTCCCACGCGTGAACGGAACCGTATCACGTGACGAAGGCGCTCCAGAGCGAGATTGGCGCCATCCCAAAGCGCCTCCCCCCCCTCATCCCCCTCCTTCATCGCGGCGGGACAATAAATCTGACGTTTTTAAAAACGCCATTTTCCGCTCCTCTCTCTCGGGCCACACCCTCCACTCCCACCCTTCCTTCCCCCCTCTCCCCGCTCCGGCTTCTCAAGACGATTCCCGGAGGAAACCATCCCTGACCCCACCGTTCGTCACCGGTGCTCCGGAAATTTTTTTAAGGCGAAACCTTCCGGAAGTATTAATTAACGAGTTGGCGGTGGAAGGATTCTTAGAAAGTCGAAAATAATCCTAAAAAACCTTGGTTCGACGGAGACACGATTTATTAACTGCGGTTAAGTGGAAAAGCATCTAATCGGGAGCGAGGAATAGATTGATGGGTAAAAGCCAGTGGGAGAAGTCATTGAGGGATTTTTAACTCTGGTCAGTTCAGTTTAATTCTTCAAATTATTGGTACATCCTTCATACGCGTATACTGTATATTCTGCTTTGATTTTTTTAAGAGATTTACCTAACACACAAGGCAACGTCTTATTAATTTACCGAAAAAGATATGCAGACTATCACTCGAATATATGCACTATTACTAATATCGGTGATCAACCGGTTAAGGTAGGTTTTTGCATGGACCTAAGCTACCAATCTGCTGCTGCTACTGAACAGCGGCATTTCTCTTGTCTCTTCTAACAAAACACAAACTAAAATCCAACATTACCACAAGCCTCTCTTCAATTCTGAATATATCCTTCATTCCGTCCTAACATCCCTATCCCATTCCTGCCCCTTCCTCATTTCCCCTCTATCAGAGTCTTCAACATTCCATTGCCAATAAATATGTTTGTCATGCATTTTTTTCTGCTTCCTTATGATTTCTCCCAACTCCCCTCTCTTTCCCTCTCACTACACTTCCTCGTTTGTTTTCCCCTCTGTCCTATAACTGTGCTAGTTGTAGCAATGACAATTATATTAATACTACTCGTATGTCTATTATCATAGATGATCTATCGGTTAAGGTAGGTTTTCGATAGGTACAAGCTAACAAACCATTTTCCTTTCACTCCACGGTACTGAAATTTTAGATTCTCGAAAGTGAAGTAGTGCCTTTTGAAACCATTGTTTTGATTGTTTTTTGTCTCGGGTGTGAAGCGATGGACCCATGTGTCATCCATGGTTATCAAACGGCGCAAAAATTCTTCTTTGTTGCTGTGGAACTTTGCTAAACACTCAATTGAAACATCTTCACGACCCTGGTTTTGCTCGAGTGTGAGCAAACGCGGCACTCCTCTTGCACACAGCTTTCTCGCGTCCAAATTTTCAGTTGATATGCGGTGTACCGCCCTTTTCATATGCCCACTATGTCTGATAGCTCGCGCACTTTCAATCGACGATCATCCAATATCACTTTGTGGATTTTCTTCACCGTTTCTGGAGCCATCACCTCATTTGGTCGACCAATGCGATGCTCGTCTTGACAGCTGGTACGGCCTCGTTTAAACTCTGCTACCCAATATTTTACTGTTGTAAACGAAGGAGAAGACTCACCCAGAGTAGAATCCAGTTCAGCTTTTCTATTGGTTGGGGCTGAGGCCTTTCAAATAAAAGTATTGTGTCACATAACGATGACCAATCTTCTTCATTTTCACAAATTCACTGAAAATGTTCACTTTTAATGGCTGCCAAACAAATACTAAACAACATGTCGTCTTCAAAATTGAAAAAATATGCTTTATAGATTGCGTACTTTCTAATACAGTGATATTTTTCAAACAACTACCGCCATCTCTAGGTCAGGCCGGGTAAATCAGGGACCACCCTCGTAATTTGTTTACTAGATTAAGTTAGTTTTTAAATAGTCTACCCTTTCCAATGTTTGATCACGTAGATGTTGTAAGGACAATAATGTGTAGAAAAGAAATTACTGTAGTTTACTTACGAGTACGTATTTCTGGATGAATCTGGACATTCTGTGCTCAATTGTAAGGAATGAAAGGTGTTATGTATGAGACGAAACATTAAGGGATATGTTATATCTTTTTCTAAGATGAAAGTTGAAAGGATATTAATTCATGAGGATTGTACGTGATGGAAATGATAATGTTATCCATTATTTGGATTTAAATAATAAGGTGTATTGTTAGCTTTCATTGTGCAAGTTTTTGGGTGTTGTGAATATTTTCTTTGTAAAATCCCTTTTTCAATATATGCTGGTCATGAATGGTCGATCACATTCAACATTGGTTGATTAGTACCACATCTTACGAGAAGTGTGTACCAAAATGAAATTGAAAGCAAAGGCAAAGGGGTTTATCATCGCAACAGAACCAATACAAATACACCAAACAGGATTTCCTGAGAAACGGAAGTGCAATGGTGGAAAGATTCTCCAGGGTAATGGAGCCATCCCAGAATCGTTCACTAGGTGGGGTACTCGTCAAGAAAGAGTCTTCTTGACTATCAATGCGTTGATTTGATTTTGACCGTCACAACGAATACAAATTTCTGCCAATTATCATCTGAGATACGAGTTGCCGACCTGCTTTATTTTATATTCCTTTGGAGTCGTTCACAATGCCGTGAATCACAAGCAAAATTATGCGAATCCTCATTCACCTACCAATACACACGCAATCGAGCGCTCATAGCCGAACTAATAAACTGAAATAAAAAATTGAGAAAAATGAGAAAGATTACTAAACTGCTGCTCCTGTCGCACCTAAAAATAATCACAAAGCAATCTCACTATTTATTTGCAATTTTTTTGAATGGGCTATTAGCTATTCGTGGTTTGTTTTTTTTATTTTGTGTCATTGTTTTTTGTTTGAATTTTACTCAACTCAAACTAAATTAAATAATCATGCTTAAAAGTGTATGATCCAAACTCTTCACCGTTGTACATTCTTTTGATAAATATTATCCTACCTTAACTTTGCAAAAGAAATATAATAGGCAGTCCTTTCGTCTATTTTAATGATCTAGACAACTCAACTCTTTTATAGAGATCGCTAGTGGGCTTTGGTAAATAAAATCATGGAGGTAGATTTCCTGCTCGGTCGGTAGTTTAAGTTTTGGATGAGAACCGCACAATAATTGGGAATTTTCGAGCTTACGACGTCACAATCACATCATTGTTGAGCAGAGGCGATTTCGAGATTAAGCCACGCATGAGTACTTTATAACTTTCAGGGTGATGAGGAAATGATTAACAGAGACCCCGCTCACTGACGTGGACCTCCTTCCCACCCTCTCTCTCCCCTTCCGGTGGCCGCAGCAGGGAGGCGTGGGCCCGGAGCGGTACCTCGTCTGGGCGGACGCATATCTGGTCGTGTACTCCATCACGGATGCGGAGAGCTTCGAGACGGCCGCCAGCTACCTGGACGCCATATCCACTCACCTGAGAACCGTCACCTCGTACGAGACTCCCATGATTCTCGTCGGCAACAAGGCAGACCTTGAGAGATACAGGTAAGGGGGTGGAGGGGAGGTGTAGCGCTTTCGTTACCGGATACTAACTCGTCAAGGCTTAAGAGTAAAGGAAATAACTTTTACTGCTACAAAGTAGCTAAAGTTTATTCCTCTTCGATACTTGTGATGGTTGCAATCAAAGGTCAATGCTATAAAAGCGTACGACGAGTATTCCATGTCCACGACGACTTCTAGCCAATTCATTTCTTTTAAATCCATCTTCGATACCGACCTTTTCTTTCCGCGATATTTGCTTCCTACTCACGAGTGACAACTTTCCGCAATTTATATCAAGTTGATACTACTTGATTAAATATAATGAGCATTGGCAAATTCTGAAAACTGAAAAATTATATAAGATAATACCTACTTTAACTTTTGCAGCGAACACAGACAAACGATTAACACACCTGATATGGGTATGAAGTGATGAGGATCCAAAATCAAAAGCTATAACATCAACCTCTCGTTTCTCCTCCGCGACTATATTTCGGTCCATATCTTTTGTGAACAGCCCGAAGATGAAACAGCCAAGGCGGAAATGCCTGTGACTGCGGGTCACACCTAACCATTGACCATAGTGAACGTCATCATGCTTAATGCACTAATATTTTCGTCACACGATACATAATTGATACCCCACAAACAGTTACTTTCACAATTCCTACTCCTTCTTTCATTCTCTCCTGACAGGCGGAAGGAAGGTCCCAATGAACGAAACTAAACATATCTCAACGACATTTGATGATAATGATCTCATACATTGAATAAACGTAAATTTATAATTATTTTCCGAAAATAAAAATCACATCAAAAGAATTCAGATGTCGAAAACACCGCCATATTTATACTACCGTGGAGATATCAGCGCGGCTGCTGCACTTTGATTGGCTGATATAATTTGCGGCCACCACTTACCGATAGAAGAGGAAACATCGTGTCACAAACCCAGCTCAAATTGTGGGAGACCAGAAAAGATTGTTCCACTCCGAGTCCTCAGTAAATCCCATTAGTTAATAAAATATTGACCAATGGAGGTTGGGATGATGGCACTAGCAGCACCAGCGATACGACGCAGGATAAACTACCAAATTCTTAAATAATTGCTCATCAAGCAAAACTGTTGATAAGTTGGGGCTGAGATGTCCCGCCACCGGAAGTATTAAGGCTTTAATCAAAAGTAGCACGATAGTACGCGAGATCCTACACGAGTCAAAGCACTCATCTCTTAGAAAAGGAAGCCAATCGGAGCGAAAAAGTGGATACGAAACGTACGGCGGGAAAATAGTATCGCCGGCCATACCTGTGACATCAAAATTCCGGATGAATTTGAGGTGAGCATCAGGAAGAACGCCAAAGATCAAAGCTTTGCAATGATAACGACGAAGAATGGGTCCAGACTGCGACTAAAGAAAATGGATGACTAAAACGTCGTCAAAACATTTCCTGGCGAAAACACAAGACCCGGAGTACAACATGCGTTCAAAGAGGGGAAATGATTACGTGTCGTGTGATCTATGACCTTGGTGACGGAGTTAGAAACTAATTTCATAAAAGAATACCTTAATGACGCTGGAATCCAATGCGTATTTGTAAAACCACTAGAAGCGTCTAAATCAGGTGTACATGTATATATATATATATATATATATATATATATATATATATATATATATATATATATATATATATATATTTCTTGAAGATAGAGAAGCAACCGAATTACGACATTCGAGAAATTAGGAGATTAAGAGGGCTTAAAAGTGACGTAGTAAATATATCCCCGGGAGATTACAAAATACCTCAGCGGTGCTATATATGCAATAGATTTGGTCATGGTTCACGAAATTTCACAGCAGCATCAAGATACTACAATGGCAGAATATGAGCGGAAGAGCTGCTCGGGGAAAAACTCAGTTCGCTGCTGCGATTGCGAGCCAAAATCATCCTCAAGAGAATGATCCTTCCATGAGGAGAGTTGAAAAGGAAGATTCAAAAGTACTTTGCGTTTCCACAGGATATAATTTGTACTTTCAATTAGTTTTGCCACAAAAATCACACAGATTGAGCGAGTAAGTGGGTCTCCATATTCATTGAGATTCGAGCTAGGGCCCTGCGGTCATGATTTGAACCCTCTCCAATATACTATAGTATAGACGCGCCCCTTCAATATATAAACTTCAGAGAAAAATAATAGCAATGAAAGATATTGTTATGTCGTCATATTATTCCACAAATGAAAAGAAATACATTTTTAACGCATTTTAACGCATGAAATACAAAGGTCCGATCCCCAACTAAAGCAGTTGGCCCATCCCCCTAACTCTCCAGCTTCAAGTCTACATTCGCAATTTCCCGTATAAACTATTATTACCAATTCAAATCCCTTTTCCCGCAAAACCTTAATAGTTTACAGTTTACAAATGCACTGCCTCTCATGACATTACATTTTAATATGCGATTGATTACGTTTACATTTACAACTTGAAAAGATAAAATGTAATTAAGTTATTCTTTGCGTAGAGAGAGTCACTTACCCCAATTTTATCTCATATAATGTGTAGAAATAATTTTTTCCGTTTGCCCCTGAAACGCAAGCAATGTCATATACAAATGTGTTTATGTTGCTGTCTAACCTCCAGGATAAAATGGCTAAAGCAGGCCTTCATTAGAAGGAAGCACGTAAGTTTTTAAGGTCCCATATAAAGCCTTTTACAGCTACAAAGCACTCCCTTCCCCACTTAATTATATAATTTTCTCCTTGGCGCATCTAATGACACCATTCTTCTTAATTTACTGTGTATCATCATCGTGTCGTTAAACACTGATCCAAGGATTGGTATATTATATATTTGAGCAGCCTCTCTCCAATCTCAATCCAGCCAATCGCGAAGCCGGTGGCGATGACGTATTCCACCCCCTCATATTTTCTCCTGTTCCAACCATTCGTCTCAGAGCCAAAGAAAAGTAAAATTCAATCTTAAGATTGCACTGGCCGCTTCCTTACGTCTAGTCGAGAAGCTCGCTCTAGGTGGTTTTTCCTTCAGCAAGAAATCCTTCCGCGCCATCCCTGTACTGCTAATTAAATCCTCCTTGCAGCTTTCTTCATGTCACGTCAGCTTTCTAATCCTCTCTCTCAGAAGAACCCGGATGTTGGCGAGGATAAAGTGTGGACACCTGACATCAGATTGTAGATGGTCTCCTAATCCTCTTGCCGACCGAATGGGTAATGTTGTGGGTATTAACGTGACAGTTCGATGTCCGGGAGACGAGAAAGGAAGAAGGATGGATTGGCTGGCCAAACCAAAGACTTGAGGAGCAAAGGGACGGAAAAAGCTGAGGAGAACTTTCTCAAGTCCCTGTCGCTATCTCATTGAACGTACTAGGAAGAATGTTCGTTTCCTAAGGTTTCTCTATCCACAAGGATAACTAGCGCAGTTCTTCTCCAAAGTTTACAAATATTTCCAACATGATTTTTTAGAAATTTTATTGTTTGTCCGATTCAGTAAGGATTTAATTTTATCTTTGGGAAAATCGAATAATTTTTTTATTGGATTTTTTGTGAGGGTAAAATATTCAAGTTAAATTAACCTATACGTATGAACCTATATATATGAACTCAAGAGTTGATTATAATTCAACTTGACCAATAAATTAATTCTTCCCGCTTCAATCTTTGATCAATTTTAATAATTTAAAATATATTACGTTTAACTGAGAATTGTTCAACCTATCCAAGTCGAGTGAACAACCAGAGCTTCCCAGAAGATGGAATGACCACACCCGGGTGGGGTCAACCTAATCGAACGAAAGCCCTTTTGGGTCGGTGCGCATGATCTCCGCCTTGTTTACACTGGCGCAGCCATCGGCGCAGCATCAGAGAAATCAAATCCGTCTGACGAGAGCGTCTGTCGTCTCCGCAGGCAGGTGAGCGCGTGGGAGGGCCGGCGCCTGGCGCGGCGCCATGACTCTTCCTTCTTTGAGACGTCGGCGGCGGAGGGCCCTTGGGAGTCCGTGGCCGGCATATTTCGCGAGGCCGCCAAGCAAGTTCTCAAGGAGCAGGAGAAGACTCCACCGCCGCTCTTCATCGAGGAGGCCTCCGGAAGCCACCACCACGGAGGTGAGTGTGTGATGGGAACCAAACCCCCTTGACACCGCCCCGCGTGGGTGGGAGACTACATCCTTGACTCCCAATCCCGACCCCTTTCCATCTTCCAGAATGACACCCCGTGTCCTTCGCCTGATGTTCACCCGAAGGCTCTCTTGTCATCGGAAGTCGATCCAAAACTTTAGTTGTTTTTCCTGCACGCGTGATTCCCACGGCAGAAACACAAATCGATTAACCAAAAAAAAAAAAAAAAGATGTTCTCATCAGTATACGAGTACCTCGATTCCCATATAATATTCCCAACACGAATATAAAATTTCCGTATTTTTTCAAGGACATTCAGCTCTTTTTTCCCATTAGATCTTGAAATTGCGTAAGGAACTGAGTTAAGTTTCCAACTGATTGGCTACCCTGGAATCCGCACGATATCCTTTGCGTGATATGGTGTCCATATTCATGTCGAATCCAAAGGCTAACTCTTCTCAAGCTAAAAGTCATGAATTGTGAAAATGGAAAATAGTGCATTGCGGCTGAATACCGACTCAAACTATTAAACTACACTTGTTTGAGCATCCTTTCTTTGGAAAACTGTTTTAGCAAAAATGCCAGTATTTTTTGCGAAGATTTAGCTGAGTCATCGTCGTAACTTTAGAGCCAAATTACTTTTTATACGGAAGGGATTTTCTAATCGCCACTCAAAGCATACCAATGTCGCGTGGTTCACCTAACAAGTGCGAAAATGATATTACAGTACCTGAATGTTTTGGGAAATATCTGAAGCGGGAAACATTCATTCACCCAATAAATTACACATGTGAGCAGAACTTTAATGGGTATGAGTACTTGGAGGGATTACTGATCACATTGGTGGGATAAATTACTCCGCGGAAGATACGCTTAAACACGAAATATAGATAGAAGTCTTCATTTCGGCGAAATTGAAGCCAAATGATCCCTACTTTCACCAGGATAAGAATCAGAGAAGATTGGAATAGCGAGAGTTGGTAGAAAATAACAACTGGCAACAATGGCCAAGGGTAATAACTTCTGGCAACATCTACAGGCATAAGTTCCAATTGAAACGCAATTACTTCTCCAAAACCACGATTTTTCTCATTGCTGTCTCAAGGGGAATTTTCCCTTCTTCTAAATCTATGGAGTCAAATGAGATCCCTTAGCTCGTTTCGAGTGAGTCTTGAGTGATGAGATGTAAGCCCAAATATCGGAAACCTACTGTTGTGCCTTCATTTTGTTGATATCCACAAGAATTATTTCGTTTCAATGTTTTGGAATATGTCCTCTTCCAGTGACCACAAGAATGTGCTTAGAGTTCTAAGGGTGAGCTGCCACTTTGGTGAAGACAAACGCCGTTAAATATGAATGAGAGAAAAAAGGAGATATTTGAATCCATCTTGGAGATATTGGAGTCCATCTTGGCTCAGGATATCTCTACAAAGTTCTATACTATGAATGCAATTATGACATTTGGCAAAAAACAGGAGCGTATGAATGCCATCATTTGCGATAGTTTTGTAATGATCCCTTTCGGATCCACATATATTTGGAATGACAAATAAATTCCTCTTAAATTGGTATATTTATTATAAATCGTATTTATCGCCAACGATTACTTTCTAATGGGCTCAAAGAGAAAATATAGAAAATAATTAAATACTCGTTGATCTCTCATAGTTAATGTGTCTAAAAGAATTTTTTTAACACAAAATATAGAGCGTTCACTTTTTTCGTGATAACCTTAACTATAGGATTCCTTGAATCAACAAACAAGAGTTTGTTTCATAACACTTCTTCTGAAGAGCTGTTGCTTGTTCAAAACAAGCTTGGCATGTCTATGAAGTGCAGTAAGTTACTCCACTGTATACACTCCACAGTCGCAACCGATATGTAAGCGTGTTTATCGCCCAGACGCTTCGAAATTTTTTTATTTGGGTAGAGGGGAGTTTTAATCACTTTCTACCGGTCCTATTGGGAAGGAGAGATCTACTCACATGTCATTGACTCCCGGCGGACAGACTGCATTCCACGCACGGCACGCCCTACACATTTAACAATAGAACGACGAGAATGCGTGCGGTACCTCGCATCGAAACAATCGAATTTACTCGAAATCTCAAGGCCGCTCGGTCTATAAGCGGAACCCCTTTCGCCTCCCGTTTGTTTACCCCTCAACAATGAGTAGGGGGCGTGAGTTCACGTCGGTCGGCATTCTCACTGGACGGGCGGCGGGGACTCCATTTATCCCTGGGGTGGGCCCTACCCCAGAGGAGCCATCACTTCGGAGAGACCTAGATTCGATGAGCGCGTGAGCTGCCCTCCTCACACGAATTCGAGTATGATTGAGAAAGTATTTTCGGCTATTCGGGGTTTACTACAGCCACCACGCGCAAAGAGAAAACCGAATCCCTATCCGCGCTCAAGTAGAGGTATAAAATTCAAAAATTATAATTTGAGGTCACTTGCAATGATCATTCAGAGAAACTAACCGGTAGTTTTGGGGTTTGACCTCATAATGATTGGGAGCGTATCCAAAAAGTAAATGTTACATATTAGTAAAATGTATAATATAAATGAAACCAAATTTAAGCCTGGTCTTTGTTAAACACACAGGCTTACGTTTATTTGCATTTGCCACGATATATATCTAATATTTTTCATATTTTTCTCGGTCGAGTCAATAATAAAGAATTTCACTCTAACGTCATTGAGCTATTTTACGACGTTCTGCAAAACTTTGACTGACGGTCTGTTCAACGCATTGCTCCGTATTTTCATTTCAAGGGGTTAGTGCCTCTCTCAGATCGCAAGACCGGTGAAAGTTTCGGAAATGTTTGGCAGATGATCGGTTTAAAGTGTCTCGCGGAGGAAATTTGCATATTTCATGCAAATAACACTCTAAGTAATGATCCAGTCGAGTCACCGTAGCATATGACCTCCACACGTAAAGTAACCTCATGTAACTGGTTCAAATTTGTCTCCGTGGGAAAAAGATAGCAATGCGTATAACATTACGTGTAAAAAACGTAAATACTTCCTTTGGATAGCCATAGGTTAAACTTATATTTTTGTTAAACCGTCGTATTCAAGTATACGAAAGGGGATAAGGCCATATCGAATTACCGTAGGCACCATATGAACGGTAATTGTTAGAATATCTCGTTCCTTTTAAGTCCCTGGAACACGTCATGTATGGGGACGTCTCGGTAGATGAACTGACTAAAAGAAATTGAAGGGCCCTGGCTTGGATTCCGAAATAAGAAAATCGTATTTGTTCTGTGACATAATCGTATTTGTAAACGTAACTTTACAGTTATTAAGGACCAAAATTAATTGTAGTATACCGTCACCTAAACTCCTATATAAGGAAAAGGGATAGTAACACACATAAAGGACGAACACAGGAGAGGTGGGGAAGGCGGAATTGAGCAATTCACAAGCGTAAAAATATTTCCTTGACCGGAACTTGAACACCGGATGATTCCACTTGTCGGCGTCCTTTATCTGTGTTTCTATCCCTTTTCCTTATATCTATTTCCATGTGAATGAATATTTGTGCGCCATTTGGCGGGATTTGGTGATTAGTTTTACGGATTTGTGAGCTGGTGCATTGTCTTGATGAAATAATACTTTCTTCTCAGATAGGTTTTGCTTGATTTCTTCCCTCAAACGTTGAAATACTATAAGTTCGCATAATGCTCGTCGTTTATAGTTTTTCCCTTTTCAAGGTAGTCAATGAAAATTACCCCACGCGCACCCCAAAAAACCGACGCCATGATGAACCTTGCCTGCAGTAGAAACGGTCTTCGCCTTCTTTGGAACCGGTTCTCCCTTTTGAATCTATTGTTTTGATTGTTCTTTTGTCTCGGGTGTTACGTAATGAACCCATGTTTCATTCATGGTTATGGAACGGTGCAAAAATTCTGCTTTGTTGCCGTGAAACTTTGCTAAACACTCAATTGAAACAATTTCACGACACTGATTTTGGTCAAGTGTGAGCAAACGCGGCTCTCACCTTGCACACAGCTTTCTCATGTCCAAATTTTCAGTTAATATGAGACGTACCGCAATTTATGAAATGCCTACTATGTGCCTACTATTCTGTGCCTATATATGCCTAATATTCTCTATGTATTCTATATATGCCTACTATTCTGCTAGATTGCATACTTTCAATCGACGGTCATCCAGTATCACTTTGTGGATTGTTTCACCGATTCTGGAGTCGTCACCTCATTTGGTCGACAAATGCGATGCTGGTCTTGACAGCTCGTCCAGCATCGTTTAAACTCTACTACTCAATAAGTTACTGTTGTAAACAAAGGAGCAGACTCACCCAGAGTAGAATCCAGTTCAGCTTTTATATTGGTTGGGCTGAGGACTTTCAAGTAAAAGTATTGCATCACATAACGATGAGCAATTTTCTCCATTTGCACAAATTCACTGAAAAGGTTCAATGTTGATGGCTGCATACAGATAATAAACAACATGGCGTCTTCAAACTTGAAACATATGCTTTATAGATTGCGTACTTTCTAATACAGTGATATTTTTCAAACAACTACCGCCATCTCTAGGTCAGGCCGAGAACTTATTGAACCACCCTCATGTTAAGACATCCATATAATTAGGCACATTAAATATCGTACATGTTTAGAAGTATGTATAATTTATACATCGAGTGGATAAAATACTTGGATTTTAAAAAATCCTATTAAGAGTTTGCTCCGTCCATAGTATTTTGGAACGGATAATTGCAAGGATTCCTGAGGAATGGCATTGGCAAGTTTATTTGTTTTTATTATTAAGCTTTGTATCATAACATGCATTCCGGATATGCTGCCAGAATCAGCGACACATCCAAGGTTTTATATTCACGTGAGGCATAACTTAGTCTCTGTTCCCACCGACGGTTTTTCATGCCGCACTCCCTTTAATTTTGTTACGAAATTTGGAGAAGTGTGCAGAAAACTCGTAAATGGAGATATAATCCTGGATAATATTCCGTTATATTAAAATAACACTATTGGAAAGAGAAAATAAATGAATAAAGATTGAAATTCTTATCCATTTAAATAAGTACAGGCGGAAGTAAGTGCATTACTGGAAAAAATGACGTTAATGTGGAAGAATGCGCCGACATAGGTCTTTAGTTTGCACTCTTTCAGAGGAATGAGCCACACTTTTAACTCCTAGACGATGTTAGTGGGCTTTTGGCTGGTATTAATGGAAGATAATCCTAACCGAAAATCCGTTTCAAAGGGTATCATCAAAATAATCGCGTACAGTTGCCATTCCTCGACCACCCACCAACAGTGATGCGTAATAATTACTTTGAATCTAGTTAAGTATGCCAAGGAATGGTGTGTGACTGAGCAACAGTGAGTACTTATACTAATCAACAACATCCAGAGATTTCCATTCAGAAGATTGATTGAGAGTAATATGGATGAACGAATGATAGCAGTCAAAACCACGGATACCAATGAATCCTTCGTTGCCAAGACACTTCAGTCTTCCAGAAATCCAACATCCCCATTCCCAATACCTATGGTGTGGCCCTAAATACCACCCACTGCACAAAGTGAATAACAATTCCAAGGCAGTTCTCAAAGTTCTCCCCCAAGAAAGGAATCAGAAATCCAAGTGGGCTTGCTAGGGTATTATCCAGAAAAGGTAATACACCCCCTAAACGCCTCTTTGTCCCTTAGGCGTGATCAACCTATTCACCGATGCCCCCGAATCAAAATTGTTGAATCTCCCCGATGAACAGCCCTCATCAAGGTGGTCCCCGAGTGGTCAGTAACGTATGCTCTTCGCTTAAAAGGTGTGGGAATTTAAATATTAATATATATGGGGAATACTGTTGACAATCAGAAGCCCTTAGCATGGGTTTCCATTAGCTTGGCACCGGGGACGCCATGGCAAGATGCGTTATCTTAACCCGCTGTGCGACACCATATTATATCGCATCGCGGCTAAACTTAGGTCATGCAGTCAAAGTTGTCCTGTGGAATTACAAAACTTCTTTTGATGCTCAATCTATTCACTGTTTGGTGCGTGGTTTTATTTGCTCGAGAGTATGGAAAATACAAGTAGCAGAAAAGAGAAGATCGGAAGCATTGAAAGCAAGGTGAAAAAAAATTATGAGGATTGAATGGATTCATCGAGTAATTGAGGTAGCGTTTCACACTGTAAGATGAGTATGACACAGAATTCTTTAAGAATTTCTAAAAAAATAAGTAGGTTAACTTTCAATGCAACAATTTCAGAGTAAAAATCAGTCATCTTGAGCGGGATTCGAACCCGCATCCCTCGATGACAGGTCGAGTGCCTTAGCCAGTTGAGCTACCGAGGCGTCCTGTCAAACACTGAACACCCCGACTACGAATGCCTATGCCATTGTATGTACGGTATTTCATCACAACATCTTGTTCCTTTAAAGTCCCCAAAGTTTCCAAGTTTACGAGGACGCCTCGGTAGCTTAACTGACTCGGTCGGACATTGAGTGTGCCGAATCCCGGTCAAGGCGAATGATTTTTACACTCTGAAATTGTTGCATTGAAATACACACTTAGATGTCATGACTCCGTTAAAAGTTACTGTTGCGGCATCTCCCGCAGTTTCTTGGAATTAGGTTAACTTTATCTGAACTTTCTTACAGCGCGATGAAAATAGTCTTCTAGGGAAACGTGAACAAAAGTAACCAGAATGAGGAGAACCCCGGATGAGAAACGAGCAAATGATACATGTTTAAATGAATAAATACTATGCTAACATGATTAGGTCTACCGAGTTTTGAATTGAGTGGAGAGATAGTTTGAATCGATTCTAAGATTCATGAGTTGACCTGTGATTCCGATTATGGTGATGTAATCTGCATTCAGTACTTTTCAACTTCCTAATTTTTACGATTACGACAACTAATAAACATTTTATATCATACTAATTTGGTTACTTGTGAAAAAACTTCAACTGCCTACATTTTTTACTGAGATTAAATCACAACAAAGCTGGCTACAATTAGGACATATTTTTGCATTCTGTCGTTCCCTGTTTGGAAGAGACAAAAGCGAACTCCAGTCTGGGACCGAGCCATTTGACGACAAAGCTGGGGATGAAGTATGACCCGAGAGACGACTTATATCTGGTGAAGGAGATACCTCAAAACATGAGGCCAAGCGCAAGTAAAAACCTTTTATCTGAGAAATACTCCATGGAATTGGTCAAAGTAAATGTTTGGCAAGAGTGCGCTTAAAATCCTTCAAAGATCAGCACCATCTCGCGCGCTTCAAATAAAGTACATGGAAAGCACCCGACCAAAATTACTCCAACCAGATGCGGGATTCTAACTCGAAAGTAAAAGATGTCGCTCGATGCCTCGCGGGGAGGCCCTTCTTGTGCAGATTCCCAAGTAATCCTTCTTGAGAATCATCCTTAAAAAAATGTTAGATGGGCAGTAGGCGCATGAATGTTTTCATGCTAATAAGTCGGATGTAACGAAGAGAGATAACTACAATTCTCAAGAAAGAGATACGTTTCCAGACGAAGAGGCAACACTTGAAAACATTCGTGCAAAGAGTATAATCATTCCAAGGATAGCAAACGTGCTTCATTGAAAAAGTAGTGAACTAGAGAAAACAGTGAGGTCACCGCAACCTCTTTGCTAGAGACGGACATGGAAGGTCAATTGGGAAATGGGAAGCGAAAAAGACTACACAAGAGGAAAAGGTAATATGGAGCACGAAAAGAAAACCCAAATGGGTGGCCAAGTGGTGAGACGCAATGAGTTTGTTAGACAACTGTGAAAGAAGGGAAGGGGCCATGAGGAAGATCAACTTAGGCCGAATACTTAGTCCAAATAAGGAATGTCGCCAAAGTTACGAGTACGAGGTCGCAAGAGATAATTAACACTCAAAAGTCCAGTCAAGCATCTTCGGTTTCATTCCACATTTTTATTCATAGATTAATATTTAATAGGGGAAGGGGGTGAGTCGTTCACATTTATTGATTCAATCGCCGGTCAATCGTTGGGCATCGCCCGGATTTTTGGTTTCTTGAGAAAGAATGCAAGGAGAGCGAAAGCGTCATCTGGATCTTCCTTCCCTCGGGAGATTTTCGAAACTGGGTGCCATTAGACGACCACAAATAGAAAGTTTGCCGAGGCGGAGGGAGAGAGATGGGCGTCATCCCTTTTAATCTTTCGTAACTCTTTCCCCACCGTTTGGCTCAGTCTTATGGGTCCCTCGATGAGAATTATCGACGCTGCGTCAGGCGAAAGGGGAAGTGGGCTTTCTCCTCACTGAGGTGCAGCGACTTTGGGTGCGGGACACACACGGCGCGGCACCTGCAAATAAACTCCCTTCCTCCTCGAGTTTCATTATTCGTAGTCTTCCACGCCGACATCCCCCCCTCTCCTCCCCCAAACACTCACACCCAAGGGGGCGTGCGACGCGTACTGCTGGGGGGGTTAAGCATACTCTCGGTGCAATCCGACGCCGAGTTTCCCAAAATAACGCGGGGCCGCGCCATCAACGGCCAACGAATTAATAAAACGGACCGCGGGACTCTTTCGAGAGATCTCGAGGAAATAATCGCTTTTGTGCGCCGCATTGGCAATCTTCCCCATTAAATCTAGTCCCACGTCATCACATCTATTCCATCTAACTTAAAGTCGTTAAAAGTTTAATATTAATAATTACTTTTTGTGCAAATGATCTATAAATCCCTGGGATTGCTTTTGATGTTGAGTACTTTTCAGGAACTTTAAGGAAGTAAGAAGGTTAAATTAACATCAAAGAACGGGGAATAAAATAGAGCATATGAGGCAATTCAGGTATTCGAGCGGTATTTCAGAGGGAAAGGGGGCGCTGTGATGGAAACATTAGGAGGGCATGGAAAAAAAGAAACAATTTGCAAAGAATAGTATGATGACAGGTGCTTTAAGTTTAGAAATATTAAGGTTAAATTAAATTTGAAAAGCAGCTCAGTAAAGATATGAAACCAGACATTTGAGGCAGGAGGAGTAGCGTAAATTGGAGACTTTTGATGAGTGGTTGCGGCGAATGAATGCACTAGGAAGAAGACAAAACGAAGATATCTTAGGTATGGTGGGAGAAGAGAGAGGATGAATACAGGCAAAAGGTGAGGAAGGCTGAAGAAGGAAACTATGGTGAAGGAAACATGGGTAGTTCGCGGGATACGTATGACAAGTTAGTTCGTGGTTACCTAGTTGCTGAGTGCAACTTAGTTCAGTTCAGTAAACAGAGCGCCGAAGGGCTATCTTCATTGGATAGATTCCCTTGGATTTGCTTTATCTGCAATTCCATTTCTAAACGCATGGATGGAGTGAACGGAAGGATCCATGCTGGCCTGGATTTTTGTTCACTAGCTTGTCGCATCTTTTCAAAGTCCTTGTACGAAGACAGATGTATCCTTCACTGTATCCTTGCCACTTTAGCGCAGTCAACGAAAGACTGATTTTACCTAGGGATTTATGGTATACCTGTATTTTAGAAAATCGTCATTCGAAAAAATAATATTTAAATCTTTATGTGCCCCGACTACTGAAATCAATTAAACATTACTTGGTCGGCATTAATAAAAGGAAAGGAAATGAAAAAGGGACTTGAGATCATTTTTATTCTTGGGACTTTATAATGGCGGTTGGAACTTTATAATTTGTGTGTGCAAATTTTATTTAGATTTAAATTGGAGCAATTTTTAACTTTACATTTTTCATTATAGTTACAATATTCCTAATTTTCTCATCACACTCTCTTGTAAAACTCGTTAATAATCTTTGATGAGGGAACATTACTATTTCTACGCATCTTAATATGTGATAAATTGACGGGACTAGAGGAAATTCCGAAGGTAATGAATGGTTGAAGAACGTAAAGCATCAACCAATTATGGAATGGAATGCAGATATTACAGGAAGTTCGTACCTCCAAAGGATCCCGCTTGTCTTCCGCAGGCGAGAGACAGCGTCGCTTGACCCCTTCCGGAGACAAGGGGGGCCGCAAGGACAGCCGGGGCGAGCCGCAGCAGCAGACTCCATCCCCCTGCAGCCTCTCGCCCTCTTCCGGGGGCACCCGATTCTCTTTCCTCAAAGGGATCGTGCCCTTGAAGGGGATCTTCCAGTCCAGCAGCAGCAACGGCGGAGGGTCGCCATCTCCTGGATCCCAACAGCAGCCCGCTACTTCGTCCACCCCGTCGCCCCCGGCGACCGCCAGCCCAGGCGGTCATCACCAACCCACCACCATGCCCACCTAACGCAAATAAACTTTGAGGACTGTCTCCGGACTCTCTTCTCCGCTATCATTTTCTCTAAAGCACAGACAAATCAACCCCAAATTCAAGCTGTGGCATCTGATCAGACAGTTTTCTTCTTCTTCTTCATTCTATTCCGGATTTTTCGTAGTATTCCGGATCTAAAACTTCATGTTCCATCGAGACTCAGCGGGATGGGTTTAGTATAATTTCCATGCCATGCGTGAGGACTTGAAACTGTCGGCGCCGCAGAGAGAGTAGTTTACAGATAACTGCCTGCGTCACCGTTTTGTACGTCTTAAATTTGGTGGCTTATGTTACTTGACGCTCCAAAACCGCACCTGAAAATGCCGTCACTGTTGAACGTCAGGTTGACGTCAAGACCCGTGGGCCAATGAAATAACGGTTAGGACACGATGGCCTCCATTTCGTATTTCCAAACTACGACCTAATTGGTTGGCATGTCGTGACGTGACAGTAACAACCAACAATGAACGAAGCCTTAAGCGGTTGGGGATTAGTCGTACCATTGTGGAACAATATCCGCTTCTCGTTTTGTCATATTCCACGTTGTACTCCTGTCAATTCAGCAAGAAGGCAAAATTTTGGTTGCGTTATCAATAATGTGAATTTTTTACAAAGCTTTCAAAGCAGTGCCCTCCAACCATTTGTGTTTTTGTAATTGAAGATTTTTTTAGGATTGTGCCGTCATTGCGTGTGTACCTGTGAATGTGCAAATTGAAAAATCCACAACAAATACTGTTAGATATGAAGAACTTGAGTTTGCTATCATCAGTAAAAAACATTAGCAAGCAGGAAGGTGAGATTGATGTCAATAATTAAATGCTTTATTACTGTGATAATTCTTTTAGGCTTAACAGTAAATGATCACTCTTTCCACTTCGATTGGCTACAATTGTATAAACAAAAGGTTTGTCAGAAAATGAAATGATTGTAATCAAACAATTGTGCAAAATATCCATAGTACGTATTATAACATAATTGCGCAAAAGTGCCTTGGCTTCACTCCAGGGGTTCTCCAGAGAGTGATATCTTTTGTCCAATCTGAATGAATTTTATGAATTGACATACCTTTTAATCAGGCCTAAAGTCTCTCGAACCTTAAGCCTTCTATAGTAATCAAATAGAGGTAAGCTTAATGAAAATAATGAATGGACACCACATTTACTCTTAATTATTTCTCTTGAGACACTTTACAGAACGAGTTGAGAAACATTATTTCCTCTTGTGTAACAAAAACATCGCATCTTTCTACGTATTCAGTTCACCAGACTACAATCAAACCGTATTTATGCCCTTGGATTTTGATTAATTCCCGAGATGAAATGATAGTTGCAACTACAGAAGGCTTTTTAATCGCTGAGATTCCTAAGTGTTACCTAATTACTGAAGAATCAAATTGAAAATACACGAATGAATTGGAGTGTCGATTTAAATTAGAGTCCATTTGATTGATCTTTATAATAAAATGCAAAACCAACCTTGTTGCCCTCATGGAATTGGTTTTATTTTCTTCACTCGAAATTTCAAATCTCGGATTGACACGTTGACATAAACGGTCGCCAAAGGCCCGACACACTCCGATAGCAAAAACTGGTGTAATGAAATTGCTTTTCATGACTGACTATTTTATTACACTAAGCATGGTGTAATTTATGCACGATATGCAACCTGAGTAAAGTCAATAAATGAGGGAGGGAAAACATTAGCCTTGATCAAATTAAAATTCATTCTTTGAAATCCATCTTCAGAGGAATTTTCACTTCAGGAAAAAATTAAGGGAATTTAATCGAGGCACCATCGGTAATAGTATTATAACATTCACTCCTTGTGCCATTTTCTTTGCTAATTATCCAGGACAACGGAGTAATAAATTAGGCGTGAGTGATGGAGCGGGTGGAAAGACAGGAATATCTCGAAAAATGTTCATCACCTAAAGTAACGCACCCATCTAAAACCCGTCATGACCAAACTAATAAATATGTCATTCTCTGAATGGTGATTCGGCAAGAAACTGATTACTAGTCAGTCGACGTCACTACAAAGATTTTATGTCTAAAAGTCCAATCTCCACATGCTCAAAAGTTACAATTTCCACTACCTCTTAAATATCCAAGCTCGATGGCCAAATCAAATTTACAAAATGGATTTGAGTTTTCAGGTTTTTCGCATGCAGTTCATTGAGCGATTTCATCAAATCAGCACCGTCTCAGGTAAGAATAAATTTAGATGACTATTTATTTGGTACGTAAAATAAAATATGTTAAAAATATTATGAAATGAACATCATCCTTAAATATAATTTTAAAAAAACTCGTATAGGTCATCATCCGTTAAAGAACTATAATGTGATTAATTTGAGACTCGTCGTCTAAATTGAACTAAATGAGTATTTGTTTTCGGAGGCCTAAGTAACGCTTTTAAGGTACAACTTCTTGAAGTGTACCGCTATGAAAAATATGGGAACAAACCCTACGACAGAGGAATTAAAAATCATCATCAACTTATACATAAAGATAGATATACGTATACATGCATTTGTGTGTACATCATGCGGTGAGTGCCGTACCAATTGAAATTGCAACTCGTGTATTTTACGTAGGCATCGCGAACAACGAAGTGTGAGCAGGTAATATTCAAAGATTAACATGATGTCTCACTGTGGCCAAAATAATTAAGAGATGCATTCTTGCACAATTGTTCATACCAGGGGTATGAGATCCCTTATTTGTTCAAAATATACCGCCTGGTTAAAACGATGGTTTCCAAATATATAGAGCACGAAATCTGCTCAAGAAGAAACCAAATTTGTTTGTGTGTTCATTAATTGCCAATTCTCCTGCATCACTCTATTCCATCCATGGAACACGTCTTGGGTGGCGTTCTGCGGGTGGCGCGAACGGACGTATTGCTGCGAATGTTCTTCTTCCATCACCTCTGATCTATGACATCGGAGACCTTTTAATGGCGGATTTTAACTTCGGGAGCAAGAACAAAAACTCATTGGCCAAACCAGTGTAGTGGAGCGGCTGAGAAACCACGCATAAAAACCCGCGTTTGATTAACGCGCATCGATGTATTGATTGAAAAGGAATTTATCGACCGTGCATTGTCAACCAATGGAAAAATAAACCAATTTGTTTAATTCCACTCCAAGGTATGGAATGTTAAAAATTGTGGTTTTACTTGATTACAAATAAAACTTATTTTTCAAAATGTTATGATTCCCCAAACATAATTCACCCACAATCACTTTATATTCATAATTGTAGAATGATGGGAGGTCCTACGACTATATATATATAAAGTCACCTTCTTGAAAAACCCACGAACGTGCACAATAATGTAAATTCACCAACTAGTCGACACAAACACAGAAACTAAAACATATAAAAGAGGGACTCACTGGTTCTCGAATTTTCGGTGGTGCAAACACCTTTCTTAAGAGGAGTTAGGAACAGAACTGAGGCAGAGGAGGGCTCGAAAGCAGTCATATATATATATATATATATATATATATATATATATATATATATATATATATTGAAAAGATAAACGGAGAATTATATAAACAAATAGACACACGATACATACATACATAGTCGTTTTCAGGGTACGTTCCAAAAGAAATGCATTTAAATTTCCTGCGCCGCTTTTATTGGTTGGGTGGAATCAAACCACTTGGAGTAGGTGGGGGATGCTAAGCTTTGCCGCGACGCCTTCCAGGGCGCGTATCGGTCATGGCAGAGTCGCTGGAAAAAATGAGTAGAGGCCCAAGGGCAGTACTTTGAAAAAGTGTTTGTACAAATTTGTACAATTCATTACTTCTGAAACACACCCTGAATATGTATGTGTGTGTATCTCAATCCATTTGGAGTTGACATGAGCTCGGCCGTAACTTATTGAACTTGCATTCGGGTTATTACTGTGTTTTTTAAAAAGTGTTTCAATGCTTTCATAAATCGTCAGGGTGGCTCAGTGGCTAGAGATCGTTCGGTCGCTGCTCGGAGGTCCCGGGTTCGAATGATACCTCTGGACACCCCCACTTTCACATATACGTAAGTTTGTGAGATTTTTGAAGGGTACTGGGAACCCTAAGCAGGATAAACAGGGAAACGAGGGTTCGGGTAACCTCCTAGATTTGCCTATCGAAGCAAACCTTCGGCCTGATTACTGCGTGTACTCCCCCCTTGGTAGTGCCACAAGTGTTCAATTGCTTCCACGAGGGCAGTTTGCTCATTACGATTACGGCGACGCATTAATGATACAAGTTTCGACACAAAAAGCGCCGGCGAACGAAGACACCCACGCACTGACCTGAACACCTATAGAATTCTCCTCCGTAATAATCCGAGGCGGGGGAGGGGGAAGGGAGAATTCCCCCACCCCCTGTCCGCCCCCCGTCCCTCAACCAACCTAGCCTATAACAAGAGGAATGTAATATTTTCCTCCTCCAATGGAATATTAGACGTGTTTTTTCCGTTGTCGTCGCGGAATGGATTGGACCATTTCTTTTCTATCGCCAATCGCAGAAATCGCACGCACAAGAAACACTTATTTCATAATAAAATGGCACTTGAACCATTTTATACGAATGCATTTTTTTAAATACCGTCATGGTCGATGGAAATAATCGATTTTGAAAAAGTATTTTGTTTCTTGACTCCCTCTGTGATTGTAAATTGATTGAATTACATGGAATGGGACACATTGAAAAATAAAATATTCTGTGGTAAATACACGTATTTTGCCATTGGTAATATATATATATATATGGATATAGATATAAGGAAAATGGATAGGAACATGTAGAGGACGAACACAGGAGCGGTGGGGAAGGCGGAATCGAGCATATCACAAGCGAAAAAATATTTCCTTGACCGAGACTTAAACCACGAATCTTTCGACTTGCCGGGCCGATGCCCTAACCACTTGTGCTTTCGGGAAAACGTAATTTACACTGAAATCTGCAGCAATCATACAATCTCATAAAGGATAGGAACCGTGCGTTTCGTATCACGCATAGCCAGAAGAAAGAGACAAGCCACATTGGCCAGTATGAAAAATATTTTGCCACAGATGATATACTATATATATTCCAATTTAATGAAATACTGCACATTATCACTTTTAAAATATCATGAACCCATTCCTTAGTGGAGAATCCACAAAGGAAATTAAAACTCATATTTTATCAAAAAAAGAAATTGCTAAAAATATTTTAATGTGAATGCGCGCATTACTGAATATGCTCCTCGTTGTTACATTTACTCAACAAATGAATGGTTAAGTAAATCTAAACAATTATACAATGCTAAAAATTTGTGTAAATCCAGGTTTAATTATCCACCTTTCCCATTATGTAAAAATTTTTTCATCCCATTCTATCCTAGTTATTCTTACAATCTGTTATTGGTTATCTTTGTTAGTAATCCAATGCAAAGGCCAATTTGGCTGATTTTTGGGTCAATTATTAAATAAATATATAAACTAATATAAAAATTAACACAGACATTTAGGTGAGAGAGAACATGCATCATGTGGTAGCAGGAGGATATTTGCCTTGGATACCATCAATATGGAATTCCAGTAGCACACTACCTATTTTCAATTGAAGAGAAAAGGATAACCTCGGGAATCATTCAAACTTATAGTTTGAACTTCACAGTACGGGCACATTTCAAACGCTAAATTGTTAAGTTTTCTGAAAACAGGGTCTGCCCTAAAACTAAGTAGAGTGATTGTTTCCACCAAAGCAAACGGCTGAAGTGGGGTGATTTGTGGTGGGTGATCTTGGGAAAGGAATGCAGCATATATCAGTTGTCTCCGAGCCATTACAGTGTGCAGATTACTTATAGCCTTGCTGCCTGTTCAAGGGTTGTGTTACGAATCTAAGGTGCTACGTTTCATATAGCAACGATACACAATAAAATAGATGTGCTAAGCTTGGAAAATTCGATTAGACCATGACCACAGGTGAGGATGCTTATGGAGATGAAGCAATGTCCCAAGGAATGGTTTTCCACAAGCACACGATGCTCTGGGAGGGCAGAAAAGAAGTTTATAATGACAAATGCCCTGGATGTCCATCAAGAACTCAGGGTGACAAAAGCAATGACACAGAGCAAAATGTGAGACACATGCTCAAGTCCAATTCAAGCATGAGTGCCAGAATATTCGCAGAAGAGTGAGAGATTCCACAAACCACAGTGTCATGCCAAGATGGTCCCCAAGGTGCTGTCAGAAGATCAGAGGAATGCAATAAAAAGGAACTTGAACGGCAACCACTTTGGAGTGCAGGATAATGTCAAAGAGACTATGACGAGGTGCCTAAACAATGTGCCCATCAATGCCTTACAGGAAGTGTACTGCGAATTTTTTGCAATTTGTACTTTGGTCTGAAAAAAATTTTTTTCACAGATTTCTTCTGTTTATTTGGTGCAGACCCTGTAATGTTTAAGAAAATATTGACTGGGTTCTACAGAAATATAACCTTAATGCATACATCATTTCCAATGCATAATCATAAACCATTGGTTATGGTATGGCTCAAAGCTACTGAAATCAAGATATCCTTGCAAATTAAATAAAATAATTTTAATGTGTGCACAAATATTACAGCAATACTGTGAAAGGAGATACAAAAACATATTATACACAATGGGCAAAGATTTTTTATATCATATGGTTCCCTACATTTGAAATTGTAACATATACAAATAAATAAAATTGGTAATAAATATATGTTGTTTAAAATGCTATCACAGACATTGGCGATATACAATTATCACACTTCCCAGGAGTAAGAATGAACTTTTATACAAATAAATATTAAACTTAGAATGTGGTATAAACATTTTTTGATGAAAAATTGATGGTATAGACATAATAAAATAAACAATGAAACACCCTTTACTGCCAGCAATAACTGGTGTTCCATGAACAAATTTTCACATAAAATTCCATACACACAATAAAAAACAGTCATTTCTTTCTATCCAAACAAAATATCCTCTATGACACACCTGAATAAACAAGTAACATCCACTGAATCTACGCTTTCAAGGTATTTGTGCACACCAGTGCAGTTCAAACATTTTACAAGTACAATTCATCAGGTTAACTGAACAAGATTGCCATTATTCCAAGAAACTATGGGATATACTGTGACAGTAACTTTTTACGGTTTCATCGACTAAATGTGCATTACAATGCAATAATTTCAGAGTGTAAAAATCATTTGCCTTGACCGAGATTTGAATCCAGATTCCTCAAGAGTGTAAGAGGATGGCTTAGCTGGCTAAAGCACACTCGGCCAGACATCGAGTGATCCAGGTTTGAATCTCAGTCAAGGTGAATGATTTTCACACTCTGAAATTGTTGCAGTGTAATGATCGAATCAGTTTGTGAGAAATATTCATTAAGGAAATAAGGTCAAAGAAAGGGAAAACAAATCAATTGATAATCAATTCCTGAAAATAATCAACCCTACAATCAAAATACAGTAGAATGCATTTACAAAACTACATTTACAATTCAGTAAAAAAAATAGCAGTTGAATACAAAAACAGATTCATAAAAATTTCCTTTGAAAAATAATAATCTCATTTAAGCAGGAGTAAATGAAAATATCCCAAAGACATAAACAAGATACTTTGTATCCATAATACATTTATATATATTCAGAGTGCTAAATAAGGATATCAATTAAGATGCAATGTCAAAATCTTTCAACTTTAAAACAGTGAAATAAAACAAAAATGAGTGACTGAACCACTGCTGAAAACCAAATCTATCGAATTAATTAGAAAACATGAGTTGGTCCACGGACAGCACATAGCACTTTTCACAGTATGAAGCTTAATCCTAAGTAATAGGAACATTTAAGTAAATCAAGTAAGCAGTTATAAACACAAAGCATATGGAGTAATAAAATATAAATAAGGCAGAGGAAGTGGATGGAGGAGATTTAAGTAGTGGAATGCTGAAGGCCATGATAGAACTGAGTCTGCTAGAAAAGCAGGGAAGATGAATGAAGAACATTTTCGGATGAAATGAAGATCTGCAGAAATTATGAAGAATTGTTGAAGGAGGCAATCATGGACATAGAAGAGTGAAACTAGGTGGGAGCCCATGTGATATGTACAAATCTTATTTTTAATAAGCTGAATATGACGATGATAGCTAGGAAATTTTTCAAGTGGTTAAAAACAAATCCTTAAATATATTCACACTTATGGTAAAAAATGAAAACTTGATAGGTAATGGACGAGTCTGTAGTAATTATGAAGAGAGCTTTGGTATGTCTGGCCCAATGTGAACACCCATTTTTCTATGTATAATCAGTGTTTTATGGAAGCTTTTTTACAGCAGCAATTTGCAAATTGTAGCTCACAGTTACTTCATCCAACTCCAGCACATAAGAGAGACTCCATGTGCACAAAAAGTAGCAGTAAAACAGAACACAGAACCAGTAGAGAAGGAAAAAAATGACTGCAATTGCACAGTAATGCCAATCCTTCCATTTTTCAGAGCAACTGCATTGGCATATCAATTTACTCTTAACAAATTAATGTCCCCTCATCACTTGATTCATTTCATTCATTCAAGCAGTATTTCTTTCCAATATATCTTTACTGACAACAATATGGATATCATGTTTTTCACCCAAGCTTAACTAAACATAGTGCACCCAATTGGGTTATATCAGCCATGCCATTGGATGCACCTGCTCAGGGCTTAAAACAAAATTACAAGCAGCATGAAACCATATACGTCTGAAAACTTTCCAACTCAATTTCAGAAAAAATGCCTTGTATCTTTGTTAGGTTGGAAACTTTTCAGACCACCCTTGTACATTAGAAAATACATTTAACAAGATGAAATGTCCAGGGAAAAATTCACAAAACCTGATCCGATGAAATACCATTTGTATTGCCTGCAATAAAACAGTATGAAAAGACTAGATGACTTATGAAATAAAACTACTCTTGATTAACCAATGAAATGTATGCAAAACAGTGATGCCTTCAACTTTCACAAATTGGTTATGAAAAAAGTAAGTACTTGACCTTAATGAAGGTATTTCCACTGCGAAAATGCAAATAAGTCACCAAATATTTCATTACTTCACTACAATCAACGGAATTATCAAATGAAGCATCAGTGATAGTTTTTTCTCACATGGCATGTACACAACACTGCATGCAGAAAAATTGAAGAACTAATTGCCATAAGAATTAATTACTGTACATAACATGGCCCAAACACATTGTTTTGAAGGATGAAGCACCATTAAGTCTAAAAGATAAGAAACACAAAAAAATGAAAAAGATATTAAGGCAAAAGTACAATTGGGAATTGGCTACAGTATAAAAATATATAAGACAGCAACACTCAGCATTTTGTCTTCCTTTGCTCATTTTTAGAGGAATATATATAAAAAGACCAGTTCACCTGAGATGGCCACCTTATAGGGTGAAATCCAAAACAGAATACATATCGGGAAGGATACACATTTATGTGACGAATATTAACCCTTTTTTTGTTCTTTCATTAAAAACAATTCATATAATGTATTGTGCTCCACTTTTTAATTAATATTCTCACAGTTCAGGTACAAACAGAATTTGTGGATAAAGGAAATTGCCAGCACAACATAAAAAAAATTATGGGGGCCAAACACGCTCATAGAAAGAGCTGAGAACCCCAAGTGTCCCAACTTCCATTTTTTAATGATCTCCTCTCAATCAATGAATGGCATTTAATGTACTTAACATCTAATTTGCTATCTTTGCAATAGATTATTTGCTTTTAATTTTTTTCATTAAAATGTAACAAACTTAACACAGAGACTCCTGTTTATTCAAAGTGGGATGTGGTTCATTACTCATTCTCGACCTTTTATACGAATCCTCACTAAAAGTAACATTATTAAAAATTTTGCAAAGAGAAATAAAATGCACAGCCGATCATTACACATTAAGCCAAGTCACTGATGTTTTATCATAAGCAAGCAAAGCATAGAAAATATGATGATATGCAGCCTGCTGAATCATCTGATATGCTTGATTTTCCAATATTTAAAATATGCCTTCGTTTGACTTTGACCTTGAAATTTTTTTTCTGGCTAGTGTAAGCAAATCAGTAACATAGGTGCCAGAGAAAAAAACCTGACATTTGGTACACATGCAGTTAGCATACTTAGAAAACAAAAGAACACCATTTCAAGTACTCTCTGAACATAAAATTTTCCATATCTCATACATGGTACAATATATTAATCCATGCACACATTCCTGCAAAAAATTCTAGGGAATGACCTCAAAGAGTGTTCAAGTCTTCATTCTGATAATAACTTGAGACCGATCAGAAACATTCAGCAAGCATCCCAGAAGGGTGATATTTGAATGAGAATATATCTAAAAAAAATGGTAACCACAGAGTAACCATTCTTGACTAATCCAGCAATAAAATCATTTATGACTAAAAATCTTCCTCCTAAAAAAATTGGTAACATGGTATGCCTTGGGCACACATTCCTTCGACAAAGTTCTTTGACTTATACCACAAAATTTCCTAAACCCAACTTACTATAATGCATTATCCTAGGTCACACCTAAGTTTCACTCAAATAAAATGATTCTCTTTTGCAGAAAATGTCCAGGATCTTAGAAAAAACCCTGATTGCTCATAAGGAACTAATTGTCAGTCCAGTCATATCAAACAGAATAACCTGAACTTAACTGTGCCCAACCACATCAAACACCACAAGGGCACCTGACAGAAGAGGCAATGACAGGTACCAAGTTGCTTCAGTGATACAAAAGCCATGTTTTCTACATTGATTACTCAAATTTCAGAATTATTTTCAACTACAGAGGTGCACAAACAAACCATTTTTCCTCCAAAAACGACCATAAACAATCTGAGGAATAGGACAGTAGGTGTGTCTGGAACCAAGCAAAATAATTTCTGGGCCTTCTGGCAGGACCATGCCCCCTGCCCACTCCAAAGGCCCACTCCAAGGCCAATTTCTGTCCAAACTGTTTTCAATGAATACAAGTTACCCAAAGCCGCGAGTAAAGAGTACGGTTTGGGTAACTTGTATTCATTGCATTCATTCGGCCGTAGTACGTTCCCTTTTGCTTTACAAACTGTTTTGTTTACAAGTCCAGAAACTGTTGGCTTTTAGAGTGTTATCAAAGTCTATCTTTGAATTATGGCCAACTCCATAAATAAGGAGACCCTTTCTGAGCTTAAAATGCCACACAAAAAATTGCATGACAACATATCAATTATTGGATCCATATATATAATGGATTTCTAAACAGTGTAAGGATCATATTATAGGTATCCCTTGTCAAGTGCAAGGGATAAAAAAAACCATGCTTGAAAATACCACTCATGCAGATGCCTCATGTATTTGGGTTAGTACTGGCTGGAGCTCAAAGGGAGACTTAAATCACACAATACCATATCACAGTCTTAGAAAAACAGACAAGGTTATATGCCCAGACAGTAAATTAGTTATTTTAGGCAGACGTGGGGATAAAGCCAATTGTCAGATTGCCTTAACGGTCTGACAGAAAAATAAGTGAATGAAGAATTTCAAAGGAACGTTAGAGATTCACCTCCCCTCCTCAGTCAACCTGAGCCAATCATATCAACATTCTGCTATCTTTGCATAGAATGTAGAGAAAATTCCAAGATCATTATTTATGTAATGTCTCATTAAAATAATGCAACTAATATTGCACCAAGGATCTTCAATTAGGAATAATCCAGGATCTCAATCCATAGCTTTTCAAGTAAAAATACGTATGTATTTGCTTATTTCCACAATCAAAACTAATGCATTTGCCTAGTAACAAGGAAATACACCATGTGTCCTAGGATTGAGATCCTTTTAAGGTGATATACAGGCAGAGAAAGGCTAAAGTAAAGAGGGTGGAAAGATGACAGAGCACAGCTGAGCAAAACATGGTGAGCCCAAGGGAAAATAGACAGGGGACAATGAGTTGCTGTTGTCTCATCAAATGAAATTGCACTTTCTTGGCTGCTGAATGCACACCTGGGAGGGACACAGTATCAGGTGAGTGCTAAAGAGTACTGCTATTTGGCACGGTCACAGCACATTACCTTCAATCCTCTCCACTAAAATCTTATTCTTCTGCAAGTAAATATATTCCTTGCTTCACTTACAATGATTCTCCCCATCAATCGTCTGCTCAACCACAGGTGTAAACAGATAACACGAACACACAAGCACCACACCAACACAAACAATGCAAAAAGCAGCCAGTCACGCCATCACACCACATCACAAGAGCCACTTCACAACCAACATCTCATACTGAAGTGGAGGGAAACATACAAACCAAACATTCTACAAGCATCCTTTCCATGAGCATCACTCACAAGATTATGACATCTTCAAGTTTCAATCATATATATTTGACACATTAATCTGATCTTTAAGATAATGGATGTATTATTTGACATGTTGTTACCAAAAATTTTAGCTTTGCAATGGCATTTACTTCGAAGGTGTTCACTGAATTTATTCAATTTAAATTTATGCTACGTTTTCAGAGTAACCATATTTCCAGGCCCATAAGACGCACTATGATTTCTCAAGTTATAAATTTACAAAAAAGCGATTGTTATATTAAAAAATTATCAACTATACAAATATTTATTCATGATAGATTCTCAGAAATTCAATGCTACTAAAACCACATATGCAGTTATTTTCATTTTGGATTTCTATAACCTTTCTTTCAGTTTCAAGTGGCAGTTCTTGCACTATAGTAGCCCTGGTGTGCAAACAGAGACAATTTCTCTTCATGAATCTCCATTCTCGTACGCATCATCATCTCAGTCGGATGTGGGCCAATATGCTTTTCAGCTGGCCTGTTTACGTATTCTGAAGCATAATTCACGTCTTCAAGTATAAATAAAACACTACAAGACAATCTTCTCTCTTTTGATTCCATGCGATTATTTTAAATTTAACTTTTCAGGCAACACTTTGGGTATAAAAGTAGACATGCACCCTTAATAGAAAGGACTGTGTCACACACTGAACAACACTATCAAACTAATTATGGCCGAGTGCCTTTAGACTCAAAAGTTTACCACAAGAGTTCAATATTTGAGCAGAGGGCAATATCTCCATTAGCCCCATACATAAGTTTTTGCTGCAATGCCACATGTGAAATAAAACTAAATGCCCTACAATGTAAACATTTTCAATTTATTTGGGAATTTTTAGAAAGTACTCAAAGAAATATGAAAGCTCCATTGCTCACTACTGGCTCAAAAGAGTGTAATTATCAAAATTATAATAAATAAAACTGTTTTCTATGCCTAATGAGTGGAAAAAGCACTTAAGAGTAGTATTTTTCCAGCTATTTGGCTTGCGACTTACAGGATGAAGTTATACCCATATACCTTTGGCCCATTATATGGCGGCTGGTTTTAGGGTTGATTTTGGGGTAAAAAAGGTTTGTCTTATGGGTCATGAAATATGCTAATTACACCATTATGGCTTTCAGTCTTTCATATTAACATTTTTCATATAATATATTAAAAGAGTGTCATGAATGCCTAATCGGTAGCCAGATAAGGTCTTCATAAGTATAAGAATGCCTTTTACTGCAAGTAGCATTAAAAACACTTCCAGTAAAGTTAAACACTACCACATGACATCTTTTAAGAAAAATTATGGTTACGTAGATGTTATTGAAAAGGATGGTTATAAAATGTTGAAGCGCAATACTTTACCATTTATCCCTTGTATGGCATGAGATGCTCGTTATGAAGACAGTCGATGGGAATTATACAATCACTCAGCTCTCCTTCCTTAAAATGACCCTAGGTAAATGGCTGTGTACTACTTGAAATCACCTGAAAATTTTGTAACTGAAGTAAACATATTCCTTACAATTTCTTCGTTCAATATCCACCATGTCATGCCAAGAGCATGAATACTGTGGATCAATCTTGGTAACATTAACACTACCCTCACAATAATAACAGATCATCACCTTCCACAAATCTGGAGCGACACACTCACTGATTCAAACCAAGGATGACTACTCATCAACCTATCCTCCCTTTATCACCGCGGGCGGCTCCCCTGTCCGATTTTCACCCAGCCCCAACACATACTCCTTCCTCAGGTTGCTTGACTTGGGTGCCAGGTTTGAAGCTCCACTCCGCTCCCCCTCCTCCTGGTCTACCTCCCCACCACCTCCTCCCCTCTCCTCCTCCCCATCGTCCCCCTCTCCATCACTGTCGTCATACCACCCCAAGTCCCCTTGCTCATCATCAATTATGATCGTGTTCAAGCCACCCCTGCCAACCCACCACTTCCTCTTCTGGTCACCCTCGTCGTCGGCACCATCATCGAGCACCTTCCCCTCATTGGTGCCGCTTGAGCCAAGTGCCGGGATGCCACCAACAGGGGTCCTTCCTGAATGAGCCCCTCCTGCCTCCTCCTCCGTTGACCACAGGTACGAGTCCAGCGTCTGTTTGGTGCAATCGGCTATGAAGCGCACAAATGGCCGAACGTCACCCTCATTGGCCCACTGCAGAGTCTCATAGTACCTTGACATCAAGGGACAAAGAGAGAAGAAAGCATTTAAAGCCACACACGCCTCCCTTTGCACATGATGCATGCATTCATGCAACTGCAGCCGGAAACCTTGCCCTGCACGCTGAGGCAAGTGGTAAGGAGTAAGGGAGGAATCAAGCAAGAAGTATAGGAGAGGGGGAGCAGGTTGGAACTCAATGGCAACTCAATTACATTTCCTTCCCAAGGGCCTGGGTTCCCAGCTATGGTCCAGGATGGTCCACTTGGTGCTTCCTCTCAAATGGGTACTCCCAGCCCAGATTCCAATTATCGGATGGGACATTACAATGCATAATCTTTATTTAAGAGTAGCCATCTGCCAAACCCATCTTTCTCTCCACCTTTCCTCCATTCCCTGCGAATCCTACCACTACCCCATTATCTGCATGTGCAAAGACGCAAATGACCTCAACTGCCACACACCTCTCCCTAACTGCTAATAAAATGAAGGGAAATTCAGCTAATGGGATATATGTTTTCATGTTATAGGCATGAATAGTCTGAGGGAAAAATGAATTCTTAAATATAAATTTGACAGTCAATAAAATCTCCACAAAATTGCATGAATGATGATATGTTAAATCAAGTACAATGTCTTTTGAGTCTCCTATGGAAGGGGGTGCGAGTCCCATTTCAGCATTAACAATGTGATGCAGCATTATGTTATCTTACAACCAACAACTTTTCATGATCAACACACTTTTTCCATATTTTGATTTAACCTTGAACCAATCCCACACTCACTGTGATATCTTCAATGTATTTTCCAAACATGCAATTACTGAAAGCTATTTTCTCCATGGTGTGACAGCATATCTGAAGTATATACAGTGGAACCTCTAATGGTGGACAGTCTCAATAGCAGGCACCTTTACATAAAGGACAAGAAATTCTTTACCATGGGAACAACATTTGCCCAAGTGTCATCACAGAACTCAGCTCCAGTGTCTAAATGAGCCACAGATACCATACATCTAATATTATGGACTGGATGCCGATGGTTCGGAAGGGTTTCCTGAGACAGTTTTACTATACACACAATGCTACAGTTATCATAGCTGTGAGAGTTGCACCACAGAACGTGAGGATAAGCCACGAATTGAACACACCACATACTATTCATACCTTTGACCAATTCATACAGAAAAAGAGCAAAGAGCCACTGACACAATTATTCAACAACTAGTTGACTGTGGTCACACATGAGTGGTGCATCAGTCATCTAAATACAATAGCCACCCGCAAAGGTGTAGTTTGAGAGAGGATAAAGGCCTCATACTAATTCTAATGGTATGTCAACTGGTTTCTCAGATAAATTTGGAATATAAGCAAAATTCACACTCTATAGTCATAGTTAATTAAGGGTGGTACAGAGGCATGCCAGCAACCACTCTTGGCAGCAGCTAAAGGCATGGTACACTCACTTGAGCCTGTCGCGTTTGAGAATGATGACTGGAGGGTATCCAGCCTGCATGAGTATCATGTTCATCAGCAGCCTCGATGTCCTTCCATTTCCGTCAGCAAAGGGGTGCAGTGCCACCAACTTGTAGTGTGCCAGAGCGGCATGTCTCACGGGATGCAGGTGCAGGGCAGCATCTGAATTCAGCCACTGGACAAAGGCATCCATGAGGGCTGGGAGGTCCTTAGGGGGTGGAGGAACATGGCTGCCGACAAACACCTAACACACACACACACACAAGAAGAGGGTAAACAGCAGCCTTTACCAACATGACAATGGCCTGCATTTCAATATCATTTGAGTATCAATCTCAAAAACAAACAAATACCACATACGAGGTCTGTCCAATAAATATACAAACTGAAGTCATTAAAAACTTTATTTTGCAAAATTCAGTCTACATCAATTTTGTCCCCTTCAAAGTACTCTCCATTCGTTGCTATGCACTTATTCCATCTTCTTTTCCACTGTTAAAACCAAACTTGGAAGTCCTCGGCTGTCAGGCTTTTTAGTTGTATCGTCGTTTCTTGCTTTATTGTGTCTACATCTTCACAGAGATATGTCCCCTCATCACATTTTTACATTTTGGGAATAGGAAAAAGTCGCAGGGGGCGAGATCTGGTGAATAAGGAGGATGATCAAGGATAACACAGGCCAACAGTGGTTTTGGTGCCGGAGCTTTTAATGCTGATTTAAAGAACAATTGGGGTGCTGAATCCAATTATGACACTAGTTTTTTCCTATCAGCTATAGTTTTCAAGATATAGATATGTTGTTACTTACGTAAAAAAATCTTCTACATGATGATATGGGAATATTATATTAATAATTATCTCATTGGCCTACAATGTAGAAATATGCATAAAACTTATTGACAGTTTATTGAAAATTAAAGGAACACCGCAGAGTGGTTATAAATTAGTATACTTATAGATTTATTTAACTTTGAAAATTATTTTCCGGAATATATCAAATATTAAAACAACTAATCGTAAGATGTGCCATATCTAAAAAATAGAGCTGTTAAATAAAAACGGATTTCATATTTGGATTCAGCTCTACAAATATAGTTAAAATCATCACAAAGATTCCCGGCACAAAAAAAAATTTTTTTGTAGGCCTGTGTAATGATTGAATTTTTTGCCAGAAACTGGCGAAAAATCAATGCTGAATGTGCAGGTGCATTGTCATGGTGAAGGATCCATCCATCATGTTCGGTTAAAATAGTGTGCACTGTTGATTTTCTTAAATTCAGTTAATCAGCTATCATTTGGACAGTTTTTTGATGATCGGTAAGGCAGAGGGACCGCACACGATCAATGTTGTCATCAACACAGGTGGTTGAAGGTCGTCCCGGCCTTGAATCATCCATGGCGTCCTGCCGGCCATCTTTAAAAATGCTTAAACCACTTACAACTCAGACCAGAGAAGTGGAATGTTAAAGCAAGGAATAACAGGAATAACATATTTAATATGCACCAGAGTTGAAGTGGTCCCTGATCATAATTTAGTGCTGATGAAGTGGGAAATCAGATTTAAAGAGGGCAAAACAGCAAAGTTTGGAGATTAAATGAAGTTTTAACTAGTACTAAAAGGGATGGAATTCCATGAGGCAGTGAAAAAATCAATCAGTAAGGACTGTAGGATAACATCAAAAAAGTCCCTACTATTTGAATAGTAAATAGGAAAATAATACAGAAAACATGGATTACAGATGAAATTATCACATGATAGGAAAGAAGGAAATGAAAGAATCTCATGATAAATTTAGGAAGAAAGAACAAATGATTAAATAAAGATTAAAGCCAGGAAGCTCTTAGGGTGAAAACAGTGTGGTGGAACACTTCGTGCAAGCATATGGAATGTTTAAAAAGGAAGGATGAAATTGGTGCACTATACAGGAAGGTGAAAACCAGAAAATCAGGAAGTAAGAAGGGAAAAAAATTAACACACAATAAAAGAAAAGGCAGGAAAATGATTAATTAATCCAAGAAAGATTCTAGAGAGATGAAAAGAACATGTTGAGGTTCTTTATGGTAAGAGTATTAGTCCAGTAAGTTTACACATAGAAAGAGTGTATGACGTTCATGGGGAGATTTTCGGTGCAAGAACACTTGAATGCAAGATAGAAAGGGCATTTTAGGGAATTCAAATCAAATAAGGTCATAGGGATAGATGAAATTTCCATGAAACTACCAACACTTGAACGAACCACATAATAATTATCTATAGCAAAAACCACAGAAAATATTTGTTAACTCAAGCATTCTATTGCATTCAAAAATAGGAATCCTTGCAAGCAAAATATATGTATTTAATAAAACTGACTAGGAACTGAGAATAGATTCTTACCTGAGTACGTCGAAAACGGCCGGCTTCCAGAGGATCCACAAAGCCCAACACCCGCCGGTGGATTTCCAGGATCAAGGTGAGGTTTACGTTTCCAACAGAGTGTGCCAATGTTGTGTTCACATACTTCAGCGCAGCATCTAAGCCCACAATTTCAGCATGCTCAGCTACAGAACGTCCTGCAACAGCCTAGAAAGGGCATTAAAGTCAAGAAATTATTTTCCTTTGACTCATGAATGGTGAAAAACAATACTTATCCAAAATGGGCTTACATACTAAAGTACAATAATAAAGCAATGTGAAGATAGTGAAGAATATTCCTCTTCATCAAGCTCATTTTCATTACAAGCATTTCCAATTGGCTGTCCACTTTCTAACGGATTCAAACATGTCAATAACTTTCCAAAAGAAACAAGCAATTGTATTTCATTGATTTATGAGGCATAAGGTCTACCGACCGACCTTATTATTATTATTATTACTTTTTACTTGCCCAGAGATCACAATACAAAATACCGGGTGGATGGTGTATGTACATGATATAAGGCACGTCAATAAGGAACAAAGACACAGGCTCTAATTAAGATACAAAGAAATGAAATGGTGCTCACAGTTATATAATATATGACATAACGCCATGAACATTGGCTGTTACATGCACATGAAATATTAATTAAGGCAATAATTGAATAACCAACATGAATCAGACCATGACAATTGCTATAAACAAAGAGTATAAACCTTCTAGTCAGGAATGTTGTTGAGATATTCATCAACCGAGTAGAACATATTGCGTTGTAGATATCTTTTTAATTTATGCCTGAATGCAGCAGTTCCCTTAGTTTCCTTTATACTTTTGGGTAGTTTGTTATATAATCTGATGCCCATTTCATTGGGTCCTAATTTCAATGCTTTAGTTCTAATATTCCCATAATGGATGTTGTTCCTTCCTCTGGTGTAGTGATGATGATAGGCAGAGTTAAGAGAATAGTTTCCAATGTTATTTCTAATATACAAAATTAAGAACATAATGTATATGCACGGGAGTGGTAGCAATTTTAATTCATGGAAAATAGGCCTTGATGGGGCATTGTGAAGTTTCCTGGTAATTATTCTAATGGCTTTCTTTTGCATTTTAAAGATGGTTTGAGAGATAGCAGCTGATTCCCATAATATTATACTATAGGTTATATTTGAATAAATTTCCCCGTAGTATAAATTCAATAGTATACTTTTACTTGTAGTTTCATACAAGTGTCTTAATAAATAGCAAGTTGAACTGAGCTTATGCTGAAGGGCTTTTACATGCATATCCCAAGAAATATTAGCAGACAGAGAAATGCCTAGAAACTTACATTCCGTCACATTCTCAATTGATTGATCATTAATTTTTACCAGATCATCAGTCGCATTTTTATTGTGTGTAAAGTATACTATTTTACTTTTATTTACATTTAGATCTAGAAAGTTGTCTGTACACCACTTGTTTATTGCAAGTGTGACAGACTGTGATTTTTCCACTAGGCTGGGGTAAGTTTCTGTCGATATTATTACATTAGTGTCATCAGCATACAGCACTGGTGTAATTCCTTCATAATTCTGTAAGCAGCTAGGTAGGTCATTGATATATATCAGAAAAAGGAGTGGCCCAAGGGTTGAGCCTTGTGGAACACCTTTTATGACTCGGTATGCTATGGATGAATATTTTGACCCATCTACTGATAACACTACTTTCTGAGTCCGATTGTGAATGTAGGACTTCATCCAGTTTAGAGGAGTTCCTCTAATCCCTATTCTATTGAGTTTAATTAGTAGTCTATCGTGGTTTACATTGTCAAAAGCTTTTGACAAGTCAAAAAACATTCCAAGAGTTTTGCGTTTAGCATCTAATGAATTAAGTATAATATCAATAGCCTGACATATGGCGGTTGTGGTAGACCTTTCAGATCTAAATCCATGCTGAGAATTTGAAAGTAGGAGGTTTTTTTCAAGATAAGGTGCTATTTGCATGAACATGGCTTTTTCGAATATTTTAGCAAATGTATTTTGGACCGCTATTGGTCTGTAGTTGTCTAAATCGTTTACACAGCCATGGTTTTTATATATGGGCACTACTTTTGATTCTTTTAATTGGGATGGGAAAATCCCTTGTGTCAATGATTCATTAATTAAGAATAAAAGGGGCGCTTTTATGGCTTCAAAACAATGATGAACAACTTTACCAGGAATTTCATCAGGGCCTGTACTGAATTTGTTTCTGAGTGAGGAGACAATGGTTTTTAGATTGGTTTCAGAACAAGGCTTAGCAAACATTGATGATGGTGCATTTGCAAAAAGCACATTAGCATGAGAAGTAATTGGGCAAGGAGCTGATACATAATGTTTGTTAAATTTATTAGCTAGAGATGAATAGCTTATGGCAATGTTATTTTCAGGATTACAAAGTTTGGGGAGAGCAAGTTGTGGATTTTTCTTACCTCTACACTCATTAATTATTTCCCATGCGGTTTTGGACTTATTATTGGAATTAAGTAACTTATTGTCATTGTAAGTTCTTTTCGTAGTAGAAATCAGCTTACGGTAATACTTTTGAAATTCCTTATAGAGTAACCGGTGCTCATGATTGTTAGAACTTTTACTGGAGATAGCAAGTTTCTTAAGGATAGTTGAGTAGTAACGGATCTCGTCAGTTAGCCATGGCTTACATTTTGTTATATGGAATATTTTCTGCTGTATTTCTGGGAAACACAATTCGAAATTGTGTCTGAAAATTGAATAAAAGTGATTGAAACCTTCGTCTACTGACTTAAGGTCATAGACACTGTCCCAGTTTTGGGACTGTAGAAGGAGCAGAAAATGCTGCATATTTCCGTGGGTAAAGGACCGCCTTAGGTAGGTTTTACCATTTAAGCTCGCCACTGGTTGGTTAATATCAATACTTATTTTCACCATACTATGGTCTGATATACCTAGGTCACTAACTGTTGTTGCTACTTTTTCTTGGTTGACATTGGTCACAGCATAATCAATTAGGGTGGCGGATGTGGGAGTGACTCTAGTGGGATTATTATTAAAACATTCCATGCCATAGGTTTTGAATAAATTCAGCAATTCAGATCTGTGAGGGGAGTCAACTAGGAGATTGCAGTTGAGGTCGCCGTTCAACACAAGTATCCGGTTGTTTGCATATAGAGTGCAAAAGAGTTGGTCAAGTTTTTTAATAAATGCATGAAAGTCCCCGGTTGGTGATCTATAGATGGAAATGAGCACGAGCAGTCCCACTGGAGTTTCATGGAAACACACTGCACATTCAAAAGTTTTTTCTTCCATCTCAGGCACGTTAATTGATTTAATATTACCCTTTATTCTACTATGAACGAATATGGCCACACCTCCATTTTTATGTGTGGTGCGGCAGAATGAGGACACTAGTGAGTAATTTGAAAGTGAGATAACCATTAGTTCGTCATATTTTAACCAATGCTCAGTAATACACAGGATGTCTGGTTCGCACTCGTTGATGGCCACTTCGAGCAGGTTCACTTTGTTCCTGAGGCACTGAATATTAACTTGCGCGATTGTTAAAAGCTGCCTAATTTTAACTAACCCTTCGAGGAGGTCAGGCGGGGTTTCAGAAAAAAATATCTATTCACACAAACATGTTTCGGCCAAAAGCCGGGACTTTCCACTACATCTTTTAGGTCTTCCCCAACGGATACACGAAAAGAGGTGTAGGTGCCTCTAGATACCTTCAGCTGCTCGATCTCAAAGTGCTTGCCAGGTATTTTACTTGATATATAGTTTTTTACTGCTTCAATCGTCGTGTCTTCTTTGAAACGCCATGCGTGTATGTGAACCATTCTCGGTAGCCCGACTAAATAACTGTCAGAATTCGACGTCCCCACAATCGGTTTCGGCCGAGGTTTCCGCTTATTTGTGACCATGGTGTAGCCCTCATCGTCTTCTTTCCTCGTGATCCATGTAGTGGTATGCGGTTCCATAGGCGGCGGCTGCAAATTTCCATTGCGAGCAACGGAAGAGTACGGCAGCGTCTCCTTCGGATCATGCTCTTTATTATTTATATTTTTATCAGTAGCTACGACTTGGGGATAATTAAATCGTTCCATGTTGCTTTTCTTCTCTTTTGCAGTTTTTTCAAGATGCTGGAATCGCTCACTTTCCACTGAATTAGCACTCGGTGTTTTAACGTCACCCGGAAATTCCCTCGATTTCTCCTGCGTTTTCAGTGGACACATTTTTAGCATGGCTATTTCTTTCGACTGGTTATTTATTAAGTTTAGACAGTCCGTTAGCTTGACCTGTAGATCTGTCACTATCTGCAGAACTTTGTCTTGTTTACACTCGATTTTTTTGATGGCGTCACATGGGCCAAACGAACATTTTTCACATCGGTAGAGTAATTGCAAGCTGTTAGCTACGGAATTCGCCACTGATTCTGTTAAGCCAACACATCCGTAATGGAAAAATGACTTACAGCTGAATCCACATTCCAAATATACCTGATTTTCAGGGATATTCCTAGGGACCTAAGAAAATTCACTTTAACCCTTTCTTCGGAAGCACTTTCCATTCTTTACAAATATTGTACTACAAAAATGCTGATAGTGTTATCATGTAATTATTTTAGAATACCAGCTGAAGACAAAATATATCGTTTTCCGCTGAGCCATTATTGTAACAGTGGAAATTCAAAAAATGTCACTGGTGGCTCAATCTGGTGAATACAGTGTAATAATATGAACTTTAATGCCTTCATTTTCGCCATCCAAACAGCACAGGTGGGCATCCACAGGCAAATGAGTAAGGGGCAGACATAGGATAAGGATGTTGGACCAAGTGAAGGGAGGTAAAATGTATGCAGAATTGAAGAAGGGCTTATCGTACAGTTAGATGTCAGGTTATATGTTGATGGAAGATACTAAGATACGATATATCTATCAGTGTGCAGCAAGTGTCCATTCAAAACCCCACAAAAGTCACCACCATTACCTGACGTGTCTCCACAACTGATCTTGTCTCTGCCAGAGTCATGGTGTTGCCCTCTAGTGCAGCCGATTGATGGATGTGCATGAAGTATGCCTCTCGTTTGGCTCTGCGCAGCCCTGGGGGGTCGCCAGGGGAGGCCGCTCGGGCCAATGCATCACGAAGGGAGTCCAGATGCCTCAGAGACAACCGATCCAGTTTGTTGACGGCTGGAGCAGCAGCCCTTGATCGAGCCAAAGCCAGGGGATGGCTTGGTGACACACAGAGAGCACGCCTTAAAAAGCAACAGGCACCAATACATCAGTGTTTCTGATAGTCATTTACTTAGTTACCATGATTGGTCACTAAAACAAAGCTAAAAATAAAGAATAACAACAAATGTGTGGAATGTAACACATGACACAAGAAGGATCAGTAACAAAAGTATTACAAAACAAGATTAAGGAATAATTAATACTCCTAACCTGTAAAAACCACGTGGTGGTAGCATTGTGAATTCACAAATAGCAAAAGTATACTAGTGAAGAGTAATGTCTCTGAAGCTGAAAATGGTCACAGAAATGACACTGGCAATGGCCGTCCCAATGAAAGGGAAGCAGACCTATTACCGGTACCAACAAAAATGAAGATAGAGAATTTGGCTACCCCTCCAGCACCAATAATGAATTATGAAGGAGGCCTGGATTCGACATAGAAGAGAATTGATGTTAGTTGACCTCAAAATTTGAACCAGAATTTACTGCAGCAAAAAGTGAAAAAAACCATTCAATTACATGCCTTGAGATGCAAATGACAGGAAATATTCAGCTAATTTGGGCATGATGAAAATAAAGACTATGTGGCTCATTTTTAAAAGGTTTTGTGAGAAAACAAACATACTTCATAGTTTTCACACTTTTATTTTAATACACCTCAACTGGTTTTAACACTTTTGCATCATTATGAGGTCCAAAGATAGACTCCTTGATAATGGTGCAGAGGCATTGAAACTAATTGAAGAGCAACAAAATAGAGCTGTGGAAAATTACGGAGTATTTATACTGAATTGCTATTTCTAAATTTAATACGGTGAATTTTTCCTGTCAATTTTATTAGAAGATTTAATTCAGCAGTCATAGATATTTCCTACCTAGGGACAATGTTGCTTATGAAAGATATGCATTGTTAAACAAAAGACAAGAGGAACACGAATAATGTGAGTAGCACGTGACTGCATTGAAAAATAGTTGGTCCTTCATCTAAGCTTGGGGAATGGTCACCAAATTTAGCTGGAGATGTTTTCACAATAGGTGGAAGTAGTAATGCAAGGGAAGTTTGCTGACAAAGTTCCCATTTTGATCTTGTAAAACATTCATTCATCAAAAAAAAAAGCATTCACTATTTGCCACACTAAACTTATATTAGCAGATTAAGGTCATTAGATCGATGGCTCTGATGCTGTGGAAGAAGAAAAGATCAGGGCAATTGACAAGAGCAACATCGGCATGAAAAATCAAGTGAGAATATAGTATTTCTAGCACACCCTAAATTTGGGTACAGGAGCTACAAGGATAACAGTTAGGCAAAATAACAGCACAACAATTTCAGGAAAAACTCCTGTGAAAGGTGCAGATACTGTAATATGAATGCTGTGGACATAAAAGCAGTTCAGTATCTGCAGGTGGTATAATCACTTTTCAAAAATAAAAACATGCTGCATCAGATAAGTATGATGACATTAATACAAATGAGCTTTTTTATATGGACTCATTATGTTTACCTACTTAAAAGAAGATTGGAGAGAAAACATCAATGCTAACACAAAAACTACAACAGTTTACATTGATATGGATGTGCAGCGCAATATTTTGAGTTTGAAACAGTTTATGCATTTTAAAAATTAATGCAAAGAAATTTTAACCCTGTATAATTATTGTAACACCATTTACTGGAGATGGTTACACTTTTGGGTGTGTCCAAATTACCATGTAAGCTTGGAAATAATATTTGAAACCCAATTACTCTTTATTTACTGATAAATGTATTACTAGATTGGCTTTCATGTAGGTAATACTTAAAAATTATATCAATCTTATTGGTTTTAACGTTGGCAGCTTCCAGTTGCCATATCATGGCATCTTCACTAGATTCTGCATCGTTTGTAAGGTGTACATATTCCCATGAATAGGCTCTTGAAATCTCTTTTAAAACAAACAACCAATGTTCACAAATACTTATCCAGTGTACCCATTCATTTCACAGTTAACCTCTATAACCAAATGGATACACAAGGCAACTTAAAACATATCCCCATGAAAACAAACAAAAAGAGTTACATTATTACAATAGTTGGCGAGAAAAAACATGCCAAGTGAGAATAATTTTTTCTTCTTCACCAATACTTTTTTACTCTTAAAATTTTATATTTTCATCGACCAAATTATGGCTACTTCCATAGGCTTCTTCTATATTTGACTCAGATACCGCGGCCAAGCTGTGGAATGTATTAACAAGCAAAAATAGTAATACCTTACTTAACAGTTGAGAAGCCTTAACATCTCATTTATATACACTAATTGACTCAAAAGATTACTACACATCAGACTTCCTTGAGAATCTCCACAAAAAAATTGTACAGAATAAGGCATGGACAAATGAATACCATCAAGCTTTCCTCAAATTGATTGAAATTGTAAAGGTAACCATTTTGGAAAAGATAGCTCATCCAAAAATAACAAATATCATGGTTACAACTGGCAACAGTCTTTCACTCACAACTAACATGTAATTGAAAATTACACAACTACCTGAGTTATTACAGGAAGTAGGATTCCCTTCCTACTCTCCGAATCCCTTAACAGTGGTACAATGGCAAAAGTGTATTACCTGTACAGTTGATCAGCGCGAAGGATATCGCCTTTGGCTTCCTCTAGGAACTCTCCATAGTGGGTGAGGATGTCTGGATGCCGTGGTGCCAGTGCTAACGAATGCTCGAACAATTTTAATGCTTTATCGTGGCGACCGGTGAGTCTCAGCTCTCGTGCTGCATTCATTGAAGCTACGGCCTCTGCTACTAAGGCTAAAGAATAAAACATTTTGATGGACCATTAGGTTTCACCTAGTTGATACCATGTTACAAAAATCCAATAACTTTTCTTTAGATTTTACCATAAGTCGAGTCAAAGGGGTGCATATACATTAATAAGGTATCACTTGTTCTAAGATTATGATTGTTGTCCAATTGAGAATCGTCACAGTGGATTAGAAATTTAACGATCGACACAATACGAAAGCTTATAAAATAACTTAAGTGTATCCAATTAATTAAGTTGTATAAATACCATGACTTTCCGGAGCATCCTTCTCGTCTTCTGCCAAATTATAATTAAGTAATACGAGCCCCAAGGTCCCCTCATCAACTACTTTTAGTTGGCTCTCGTCAGGTAACGGGGAGAACGCTTTATACTGTTTCCTATCAACACTTTCATACCTATCTTCACATGACAACGTTCTGAAATAATCTGACAGCAGGGAAATCACTATTGCAAATGCAATGCCACTAAAGAAAACAGCTGATATTGTTAAACGATTCATGACACCACTGGAACAATTTACACAAATTAAACTTTTGGAAAACTTCTTTGCTAAAATACTGTGTTTAGACACCCATTCGGAAACCATTTTTACAAAAAATCCACTTGTAAAAAAAACCTAAGCTGGTAAAACTCTAGCAAAACATTCGACGACTTCATAATCTCCATCACACACATCGAGACACATCATTGGTCCAGCACACTGTTTATTTCAAGGCTTTCGAGTACGCCATTTGTCTTGAACCCCACCAACGGGAAACATTTGAAGCTGAAGCCGCTAATTTAAACACCATTGGAAATAAATTGGGGAAACAGTCGTCCTCATAAACGGCTTTTTGTCATTGATTACTGGTAAATAATGATTTTGATTTAAAAATACTCAAGTATTGATGCTTTACGAAATGTCCCATACAAAATACTAAGACATGTTGGAAATTGTGAGTGCGATGTTAGCACCCGCAATTTTTTAATAAAATATGATCGTTTAAGCGATTAGCAAGCTAGCAAGTCTAAACGGTTTAGACCATATTTTTTACAAATAACATTGAACAAATGATAACGTAATAGCTTTTGTGGTATATTATTTCATTAATATATTGACAATAGAATCAGTAAAGTTTAAACATAAAATTGAGTTCAGCAAGTTTATCTTAATGCAACTGTGTGAGCAGTAATGCAAATAAATTCTTTCATTTGATTATAGTGTGTACCCTGTATGTTTTCCCGGTATATTTGGAACACAAGTACCGCCTGAGTTTAATTTGCTGAGTGTCCACCAAGGAATTGTGGAAAGTAGAAACACTACCACATTGCTAATTAGTGTCAAATCATTTTATGTATTTATTTAGTTGCTAGGTATTTTTGCTTTCATACGGACAAAAAATTGTTACTATTCAGCACTATTCATATTCCTGGTTGATACTGTAAGCATTATCACTACCAAAAACTTCCATTTGGACCTGAAGGTTGTCAGCTATAGTATAAATTTGAGTATCCATTAAGTCAAGTCTTAAGAGACATCTTTATACTAAGACATATGCAGCAAGTTAAGTACATAAGTTATTTCATTTACTCAGTTTCTTTCTAATTTCGTGATATGAATGTGTATTATTAATAATTTTTATAGATAAGGGCTATTCATTCATCAGGCTACATTTATAACAAATACTTTGCCTAATATGTTTTTATTTTCGCTAGGAGGAGGATTTGCCACACCCTCCAAATATCCCATAGTATGTTTTAGATTATCCATTGGTCAGCAATTCCTACCTTATATTATGGATTAACAACTTTCAAGTTACAAAATCTATTAAAAAAAGTCTGATCGATATTCAAATTTCCTGACCCAAAAGGATCCATTTGAGAAACTGCGACAGCTATAGATGCTTTTCTGAGATTCTCAACTTTCAATTGATTGATGATATGATCATGAAATACATTAATATTTCTTGCCAAAAAATAAACCCCAATTTTACTGGTATGAACTAGTTTACAAAGTTGCCTCACATGTCTAAATCAAGGTCCATTTTGTAGTGTGATTTTCATGGTCATCATTCTTTTATCCAATACAGTGGAAGCTCTATTAATGGTGTGTCACAAAAGGAGACCCATGTAGGCCAAGAAATAATTTCCGCAAACAAAGTGCTTTAGAAATATTGACATATACGCCTACCATTAATGGTTACACTCAATAGCAGTTACAGTCATTAAGTTCCCACATTCCCAGGCTCCGTGCAAAAATGAATAATAATGATGAAAAAGATAATGAACAAGCAAATGAGTAGACCTACACAACATTCAGGTGAAGATACTCTCAAATCATATGAAGGAATCCTTAAATTAGACTTGTCTGTACAGAACTATGAAGACTACTAAACTTTCCTTATCCTTTCACTTAGTTTTGCTGGAGGCTAATGATATCGCGAAGAGCATAATTCTCAGAAAAGTGCAGGAATTTCACAGAGTAAAAATCATTTTCCTTGTCTGAGATTCAATCCTGTACCCCTTGACTACAAACTCAACCGGTAAGAGTAGACAAGTATGCCTTGGTAGCTTAATTAATCAAAGCACCTGGCCAGGAATAGACAGATCTAGGTTTGAATCTTGGTCAAGGCAAGTCATTTTTACAATGTGACATTCCTGCATTTTGATTCACATGTACTGATGACTCTATTTAAGTAACTTTTGTGGCATCTCGTGCAGTTCTTTGAATGATTTTCAGATCTTACAGGGTAGAGGGGCACCCTGGATTATTATAATTTTAGATTTTCATTATTGAATTAAAACTATTTGAAAATAATAGTAGCTACATTTTCCCCTTCCCAAGAATATCATATTACAATGGTTTATGCATATATAATGTAGCAATACAGGATACCTGTATATATATGTATGTACATACTTGACAAGATGGTGAGAAGGCAAGCCCACTGGTAGAATTACTTTGCTGCTGACCCTCCTTGCTTCATCCAATTTCATCCATCTTCTTTTCCAAAGTAATGCTATTTGTGAACCAAATAGATACTAACATTTTCATCAAGTTAACTCAGAAGCCTTTCTCCATTCATCACAACCCGCTCCTGATTCTAACCAAAAATTAAATCAAACTTGAAAAATACTGGATAGTCAGACTGAGCTTGGCTGTCAGTGGCATCAGAAAATGACTAAACCTTTTCAGCATTACCGTCTGCTGTAAGACTTGAAGCCTTCCCATGGGGTAGCTACTGGGGGGAGGAGCTGAAAAGATTACCTCAGCAATCCGAATTATATGCTACCTTTTCATCACTTCAGTGTACCTTATACTTTCCTCAGTTTTCTTACTTCTACTATACCATACATGTTAGCGGAGGAATTAAGTGTCTTGGTTGGAAATGCCAAATTGAATACTGGCCTTTGGATTTGAAAAAACTGGCATAAGGAAACAAGGCCTTTGCCTTTGAATGGGAAAGGCAAGTAAACTTCTACTAAGATTCTACATCCAATCAAAAAGAGGACGTTTTTGGACGACAAGCTAAATACATCCACATATATGTACATATATACTTATGTTTGCGGGTCGCGGTGGTCTAGTGGGTAGAGCGTTGGGCTACTGACCGGAGGGTCCCGGGTTTGATTCCCAGAAAAGGCACTTTGGGCACCTGCAGCTCCACCCAAGCTAGTTGATTTTTCCGGTACCAGATCTTCCTGGGAAACCATATCCACAGGGAAAGGAACTGGCCTCCCTACCCTGATGTGTGAATATTCACACGCCGTCGGGCTTGGTACATGGGTGAGCTCTACTATCACCTACTAAACCAACCTTCGGGTTGATTACTGTGTTTTATACTTATGTTCAAAAATCTTTAGCCTACCCAGGAATTTGAAATATGGTTGATTTTGTATCAAATCATACAGAAAAACTGTGAAACCTTAGATTGGGCATCCTATACCCCCTGTGTTGGAGAAAACAGTAAATCTATAAGAATGAGTAGGAAATGCTATGGAAAAACCCCAAATTGGCAGACCAATGCTGATTTGGATATTAAAATGCCTACATATCAATTTATGAGATCAGGAACAGTATTATTATGCATGCGGAATATAGTATTTGAATTCTGCAAATGATGATTGTTTGTTCATTGATAGCCCGAGAATTCAACCCTAACTCAAACACTTCTGTTTCATCACAGTAAAAATCTCAGTAAATCTCTGTACATATTAAGATTAATGAAGGGAAAATAATAAATATTAAATTGAAGGAAACAAAGATTTTTCACAGATAAATTAATTAACACAATTTCATGGATACTAATTTCAGTAAAAAAATAAATATTTTTATCCACAATGGGCAACTTGGTAGTCCAGTGCTGGACTACAGACCAAAGGGCTCGGGTTCAATTCCCAGGTAAGCCTCTCCGGGAACCCTCGGCTTCACTCAAGCTAATTTTTTGGGTACCTAATCTACCTGGAAAACCAAAGGTGGTACAGTGAATAAAGAACTGGCTCCCCTACCCTGCTAACGTGTGAATTTCACACACCACTGGCCAGAGTACTAGGTCAGTGCTACCTTCACCTTTGAGAATAGCTCTTGTTGTGCATATAAACTTGGGGGGGGGGTAAGATGAGAACATTAAGTGGAATTAACAAAGTTGCAATTTTCCTTTCCTTAACTTTTGTTGGTTATCTACAACCACAATGAGAAGGATGGCCTATTTCCCATTTGATTGTCCCACAAGTTCCTCGGTTTCGGTCATGTTTTACACAAAACATGGCAGAGTGGAATAGTAAAACTGATCCCTCAGAAAAGCCAGTGTGCAGAACAGTTAATGCAATAAATACGAGGAAAGTCAAAAGAGTTTTCTTTAATCATTTCACACTCGTCTCTCAGTTCAGACTTTCACGCTGTCATAAAATTTATATGGAAAGTGTGATTCAAACTCTTAACCATCCACTGGTTGGAATTGAAGCATCTTCATTTTAACCTTCATTTACAACCTCATAAACAATTGCAGATGAATCGACAGCACATAATTTTAATACTTATTTATTTTAAATCTTCTACTTTTAATACTACTTTCATAACATTAATCTATTATCTTTCAATGCAATTTCATAAACATTCTTTCTTAATCCTGAAGGTCGACCAATGAAAATAAAAGAATTGAACAAGATTATAGGAACTACTACTCACCATAAACCAAAGTGATTCATACATTAATTATTTAGCACCCCTTTTATTATTACTAATCATTCAAATCTAGAGCACAGAGTAAATTGGCAAATGACATTATTTATGTATGGTTAGTGATAATTCAGCATAATTCATTGATATACATTCTGTGAAAGAACAAATTTCTAAGTAATGAGTAATTTCAATTTTATTCTTCAAATTTAAAAAAAAATCCACAATACTTCCAGCAATCAAGCAGGAATCAATAAAATTGTAAGTTATCAAATGCAAAAACAAATGTGTACATGTTGTTGCTTTGAAGCATCACATTCATGCCAACGCAGTTTATTATTGAAGCCATTTACACTCCGCTTGGTGACAGTGAATGGTTTTGATACCCATATCAAGTCGGAACCTTTTACCACTAATAATGCTTTGCTAGGGAAAGAAATCACTCTGATTTCAAAGAATATCCATAAAATATAAGAATTTATTAGCATAAATAGGCCATAGAATCAACAAATTACAGCAATTCATCAAAACTTTCGAGCAACCAGTAAATGTTTCCTTTGCTAACACAGCTTTGAAGCTGAAATTAAATCTGAACAAAGAACACTTCCAATAAAAAGATATGTACTCATGCACAATAACTATTTTGAATTTTTATGTTCAGCACAGATATTGTTTTTCTTTACACACTAGCCAACATTTATTTCAAAGGTATTTGCAGCTTTTAAATAAAACAATCCTCGTAAAAGCATGGGATAACCATTGTTATAGTGACAGTGATAAACATTTCTCATTAAAATTTTCATTCACTAGCAATAGGACATTTCACTGAGTTGAGGAATGGTACAGCATGTACCAGGTTAAGCTTAGCACTAAAATAATTTGTTTGAACACATTTTTTGCAGGGGGGAAAAACAAGAATTTGTCAACATAACAAACACTTGTGACATTGTTCTCATTATCTTTTGTGATGCATTCCAACCACAGCTGTTTGTTAACAAAATAATGGATAGTAAAAGATATGAAAGAATTATTCAGCAATTAGAGCTTGTCTTGAAAAAAAAAGGAAGGGTTGATTATGAAAAGGAGAAGTATGAGTAATAAATAGCAAACTTAAGAAATGATGCACACTTCAAATGCTGAGGTAACAGAAGCAGATCCAAACGCATGAGTCAACAATGTATGTGAGTGTGCGCCATGCTAGGTGGGCACAAAAACATTCCCAGCAACACATTAGGGTAAGATATGGTTTATTAGTATCAAATTTATTAAACGCAATTGACCTCAACTACATGGTCTACCTCAGTAAACCATCATTAGATCAACACATTCCAACTAAGCATGCAATAATACCAAGCATTCAAGATTCATCTACACAGACACACAGTTTATGTATAAATAAAACAGGTTAGGAGCACAAGTGGGCCATTTTAAAATAATAATTGGATGTTAAGTTTCGTTCCTTCAAAGGTGAACATGCATTTTTCTGTATAGGTACAATGAAGATTTCCACCTCGGAACATTTGCAGCTGCTAGTACCCTCCACTCAAATAATGCATGACTGGGGTTTAAAAATAAGTAACATTAAAATGTAAGGAGAGTAAAAGATGTGCACAAGAGCTGGTATGAGGATGGAACCAATTCAGTTTTACATGTCAAATCAAAATCAACCCACAAACAAAAAAATCACTGAATTTCGAAATGAAACAGCCTTCCCATCAAACATCCAAAAACTCTTCATTTTTTTTCTTAAGGCAACCAATGAGTGTGACAAACTCATCGGCAGATGGTTCAGGATTTGATCACAATGAGCTTTTATCACTTCCCTCCGATGCACACACACACATACACACACACCAAAGAGTGAACCTCACACCCCCTCACGCCACGCATGAATTTGACAGGCCTGCTGAACGCCCCAGGGCAAACACAAGAGGTTAATGAGTGCAAGTGTCTGTCCAATCCACTCGCTGCACCCGGTCTCTCAGCTAGGTTAATCGTGATAAAATAATGCCAAAGAAGGGTTAACATCGAAGTTCTTCAGCGGCTTAAAGGATTCCTCTTGAGTTCTAGTCATTCGCATGATTCTCAAACAGGAGTCACTTAGGGGTGGGGGCCGCCGTCTCAGTGGTGCTGCCGAGAGGACATTTGCTGCCGAGGAGACTGGTAGATCTTCTTGCTTATCTGCTCCTCGGCCACCAGTTGCTCCCGGAACGCCACCACCTTCTCCCGTAGAGTCCCCAGAGACTCGAGATTCTGCACTATAAGGAGCTCCAGCTGTTGTGAATATGCTGCAGGCACACGAGAGAAATAGAGCAGATGTTAATGACTTGCCAGTGAAGAGCTTCACACAGTTTTAACTTTTTGAATGAATTAATAACATTTGAAATTTAAAAAAAAATAATCTGGGGCCTGTATGCATGATGGCCTACAGTAAACAAAAAATGGTCTCACAACCATAAGGATCATCATTCTCATTGTAAATCTCAATTCGCACATCATATTCTAGGCAATAAAAATTCTGCCCCTATTTTTTTTCCATAACTTTCAAAAACTGAGTAACTCGGAACCATTTGTTGATTTCCCCAACTGAATGGTCACCCTGCGCACTGAGTCTCTTTCTCCGCCCCCATAGCAATACTGTACCGCAAACACCAAAGGTCATGGCACAGAATCACATATGGGGTATTCCATTTCATAACAAGTATGTATTTGAGATATTTTTGTCAAATTTTGACCACTTGAACAGCCTGTGCAACCAAGCAACTTCAAAGACGCCAAAGAAGTGATGCTTGTCACAATAACTGCTAGCTCCAATTGTCCCATCTCCTAGCACTGCAATATTTAAGTCACCATTACTTGGATATGATGTAAAATTTTGTAGCTCATTCTTGGGCTATATATAATTATCTATTTCACTTTCTGCCATTAAAATTTAACTAAATATGTAGAGGATAATTGACAAGTAAGCTCATGACTGCCATGCAGAACATCTCCCCTTTATCTTCAACACAGCAACACTACCTCCAAGTAACTATCATTCACATGAGTGAGTATGAAAATGGCCATCAGTTCCTCAATTGGTTGCTTTCTACAGATACATATTTATAATTCTACAAAGTGACAAAATTTAAGACAAAATAAAGAGAGTTAATTTTATTTTCTTTCCTGCATGAATGTGCCTTTTGAAATTTAATGGATGTAATATACTAAAAGGGTTTTATATGATGAAAATTCTGAATGCTAAAAGTTAAAATGTTTCAGAGAGCTATAAGGACTTCAATAGTGAAATATTTGGATTCAGAGGACAAATGAGGCAGGTAATGACTATGGCTACTAGCCACTTTCACACAAAATTCCCTGGGGCCATTAATTGTGGGAGTAAACAATTCATGTGAATATGGTTCCTTTAAAAAAATGGCTTACTTTGCATGGAATGTACCAAATCTAACTTCAGACATAAATACAATAAAAATTTCTATGGATAATTTTATATTTTCCAAATTAAGTACATTATAGCAGATTATAATGCATATTTTTTGGCATAAAATCGGCACATTAAATGAAAAATGTCTCTAGAGTATAGTTTGAAGCATTACTCAATGTGGATTCAAGTTAATTTTTTCTGTTGTCAAAATCTTCATAATTCCTTTCCAAATATTCTTAGGCCCAATAAACAAAATTTGAAAATAAAGCCATGATCTACCAACAGTTGTCATACATTTTAGTTTTCAGATACGCTTCCATTAGGAAAATAAAAACTTTCATTTCAATCATTCTTGAATAATATTTCATTAGCTACATTGATTTAAGTATAATTTAATAACCCATTTATTTTTTAAATTTACCTTGAATTAAAAAGTATATATTCCTGATTGTGAATCACTAGGCCTTGTGAACACACTGATAGGATGCAATTGGATTCACTAACATGCTTTTTATAAAATTACATACACATATAAATAGCCAAAGTTATATAAAAATTATGAATCCCATTTTCATGAAAACCACAGCATGTTGAGAAAACTAATATTGTCTGAAACAGATGTTTGATGCCTCCTGATTCATTAAAAACTGGGTACTTTCAGCAGTAGTTTATAAAATCATCATTGCATTTAGCGATAACCACAAAAATTGATAAATAATTCCTGAACAGGCCAAGTAAGGATCATTTTTGACATTAGAGCCAGTATCTTAATTACAATATCTGCTTACCATCTTGGTCGTAATCCACAACATTAGTTGAAGCTAGGAGCTCTGCATATTGGTTCAGCCATGTTTCACTCATCTCCGTCACAGCCTTATGAGCATCGAGGAGTTCTTCTTCCTGTAGCTGCAGCTGTGACACTGCCTCATGGAATGTGTAGAGGTCACCAGAAAGCTCTCCCTCCTGCAGACATTGGTGAAAAAATCAATCAATCAATTGTTAAAAAAATGCTCATTTGTGGTTTAGGTGGATTTATTAAGCTTATCAAAACACATAATTAAGGGCCCCCACTTAATTTGAAACTCAAATCAGTAAAAGCTGAAAACTTATCGCACTGAATACCACAATTCACTGCTTTTATGTGAGGTGCCAAAGAAAGCATCAAAGTTATCCCATAAAGTTACTGCAGATAATTCATTATGACCTTTCCATATTTCGTTGACTCAGCTATTCCATGCCTATTGTTCTGACCCCTTCTTCTTCCATCTCTTGGGACAAAGATTATGGCTTGGGCTGATGCAGGTCACAGTTCAAGGCCATTAGGCTCTCGCTCGTAATCTATAGCACCTACTCCCCTTTCTCTGGACATTGTGTTGAACTTGCTTACATTTCAACTTCAATGCTTTTTAGGTGAGAAAAGTTTTCTTCCTACTTCTGTGGTGAGTCTCCCAAAATGTAAGATTTTGATGATGTTTAGCTGTGATGCACACCCAAAAATATATTTTAAAAAAGTATAAAAAATCTCCTCTTTATATTGATGGATTTGTGTATCCTTGTAAGTTAAACTTTGAGTTCTTCATTTATAAATCACATATAAATTCTTCTATCCGAGGATATTTACTAAATGAATTGGACTGTGAATAGTGAATTTGCTATTCAACTGTCATATGCGATAGTATTACATCATTGTTGATCACAAATTTTTTAGAAAATTCAATGGCAGAAATTACAAATGTGTGCAAGGTAAATTCTTACTTTTGTCAAAACTAATCATTCCTGTAAATTCTCAGGTATTTTAGGGTTTCCCCTTATTTTCACAAAATATGGTGTGCATTTTACATGGGTGCAAGTGGGACATGAGTTTATACAATGAATGTATGCCGAGGAGACAATTTCTTAAATATGCTAAAATGAATGAGAGTCAATTCAACACACATTATTTTGAGGCAAGAACTGGATAAAAACTACAATTCACATTAAACCCCAAAAGTTAATACATTTTAAAGGATGTGAATGATCTTTACGTGAATAATAAACCACAAGCTTCTTCAAAAAATTATCACAAAGTGAATTCACCATACCGAATACCACCATCATCTATTCAATAGCACCATAAAAAGAAACCAGAGGGTGTAAAGATAACCCAATAACATCAACTGGGTCATTAATGATTTCAAAGTATCTTTTACAGAAGAACAGACAAATATATAAAAAAGTGCATAGCTTGTGCATTACATTTTAAACTTGCCCCAAAATGTGATTATTTAAAAAATGTTAGATACGTCCTTATCAGTAGTTTCCCTTTTGATATTTTGGGATGAATTGCATTAAATATACCCAAAAACAACAGCTAATGAGCTAATGAGTTATTACACATTGCCATCAGTAACAATGGGCACTATATACATCACATGTTTTTTCTGCTGTTGTGAATGCTTGCTATACTGTGATTACACTGCATAACCCCTTATAGACTGTTGGGTACTGTCACAACATACATATCTAAGACTGTGTGCTGGCTCCCAATCAGATAAAAATTAGGTATATGATCTTAGTTGCAATTTGAAAAAGATATTCATAATCTTAATGGGTGGGGGAAAAACCAGTGATTAGGGTTCGCACAAAGCAGGAACGTTTTTGAAGAGACTGATTTGCTGCTACGTGAAAATTGTTTAGCCTCCATTAGATAGCCATGCTCCTTACAAGGTCCGTGGAGATGTGAAACCACCTGATCTACTGATCCCAATTGGTGGGAATGCAAAATGTTTGTCTCTTCATTTTCACTCAAGGGAGGTGTTTTTATCATGGTTGTACATCCATTCAGTATGAACGGTTTTCATTTGGTGGCAGCATTCTCCAGAAGGAATGAATTTTTTTAAAACTTCCACAGAACTATTTTTCTCTTGCCAACCCTGCTGTAACCCCATCGCGTGGACAATTTGATTAATCATTCAATCACTTAAGAGCCAGTAAAAGTATATCATTGAAATTGAAAATGTAAACACAACATTTTAGAAACAGAAAAACGGCAATGCAACATTTTAATAACAGAAGTTCTCTACCGACTTCATCATATTCTTCACAGAGGTGAAGGAAAGAGGGAGAGAGAGAGAGAGAAAGAGGGGGGGCGGAGCAGGGGAGGACGGCAAGTGGCAAGGAGAGATCCAGGGAGGAGAGGCAACTCACGTTGAGCGATCGCAGCTGTGCCAAGTCGCTGTCTTCCAAGCCAGGGTGGTGATGGTGGTGGTCCATGTCGTTGTACCCACTGCCTCGCCCACCACCCCCCTGGCCACTGTCTGCGTGTCTCATGCCTCCTTCCACTCCACCGCCAATGCTCTGTGTGGGGGATGCCCTGCCCCCTCCCCCAGACCCCTTCTCTGCCGGGTCCGTCACTGCCAGCTCCTTCACTCGATCTGCGTAGCGTAGTGTGTTCAGGGAGTGCTCACATGAACTCATCCCTGGGCTGATCATGGCAATCTGTGCAGGGAGATTAAATGAGGCGGGTCAGCTCATGGATGAATATGCAGAGAAGTGAATCCTAGAGTCAGCACACACACATTGAGGGTTTTTCACGATGATGTTGTATGATTTCTGGAGGTGGCACCATGGGATTTTGAATGTTTTTACTCAAGTTACCATATCCTCCAACAACCCAGTCAACTAGCCATGGTGGTGACTGGGTTTGAGAGCATGGCAATGAGAACATTTCAATAAGCACATTTGACAATTACCAGGTGAATGCTCATCTGTCATGAAATGAATTTTTGGTGAGGAGTTGAAAATATTTTATGCATTAAAAAATATGTAATTTATAAGCATAAAAGTAGCAGTCTTGTGTTCACAATTTTCAATATGACATCCTAAAATCCTATTTTTTTCCTCACGTAGAGCTGTATTTGTTTCAAATTTCCTAGAAAGAAGATCACATGCCCCGTAAATATTATAGAAAATTCATTTGGTTTTCAAAATGACAGTTAAGCAAATGTATCCACATATTAAATGAAAATATGATCGTTTATGTACCATCATGAAACAAATTTTGGAATTATAAGCCAACAATATCTAAGCATGCTATCACTTGGAGCCCAATGACAGCAAAGTTAGATGCACAAAGCAAATGTTGATGAGTGGATTATCTCACCATAAAACCATAAACACAGTAATCAACCCAAAGGTTGGTTTAGTAGGTGATGGTAGAGCTCACCCATGTACCAAGCCCAACGGCGTGTGAATATTCACACATCAGGGTAGGGGGGCCAGTTCCTTTCCCTGTGCCGGTTATGGTTTCCCAGGAAGACCTGGTACCCGAAAAATCAACTAGCTTGGGTGGAGCTGCAGGTGCCCAAAGTGCCTTGCCCGGGAATCGAACCCAAGACTCTCTGGTCAGTAGTCCAACGCTCTACCCACTAGACCACCGCGACCCACCAACATGATATATCATATATAAAATTACACCGAACAATATATAGAATGAAGTGAAGTAATATGCATGTAGATGTGTGCTTTCTAAGACCAGAGCATTGACCATTCATGTCAATGGTGGGAGGACACGTGAACGATCCTTTTTCAGTTCATTTGGTTTATTGCTTTTTGTAATTTTATCATCGAATTCCCTTGAAATATTTTGAGCAATTAAAACAACTTGCTGTGGCTTAAATATATTCTATATACTTTACCATCAAGTGTAAGAATAACAAGTGAATGCTCCTTATGAAAACAAAGCTCTGATCTTACAATGCAACAATTTCAGAGAGTAAAAATCATTCGCCTTGACCGGGATTCGAACCCGGATCCCTGCCTGTGACATTGTATGTACGGTATTTCGTCACAACATCTTGTTCCTTTAAAGCCCCCAAAAATTTCAGAGTTTAAGAGGACATCTCAGTAGCTTAACCGGCTAAAGCACTCGGCCGGATATCGAGGGATCCGGGTTCGAATCCTGGTCGAGGCGAATAATTTTTACGCTCTGAAATTGTGGCATTGTAATGCACACGTAGTGGATAACTCCGTTAAAGTTACTGTTGTGGCATCTCCCGCAGTTTCTTTGAAAAAAAGAGCTCTGATCTTCTTCAACTTGACCACCTATCCTCTCTTATCACTAAAAAATTTAGGTCACCAATCTTCCCGATTCCTAACTATATAGGGCAGCTAATTGCAATGTTTTTGTTAATTAAAAATTGCTTACACGCAAAAATTTTTATATTTTCTCATACTCAAGTCTCTCAGAACGATACATGCAATGCCATATATCTCCTCTTTTCCAATCAAGTTTTACAAATTGTTCTGAATGAGTGTATATAATTTTGTTCAAATGAATGTCTAAGGATTGTATACAATCACTCATTTCAATACTGAGTACTGTTTGGAAGATTCTGTTTACTGCAATAATAAATTTGTAATTTACATTCATAAATTACTTGAATGAATCAAGCAAAACTTATAGTAATGAATAAATGAAACTCTACAGTACACTAGCTTTAACCCTTATTTGGAAACATTGAACCATATGTGGAGAAGAGAACAGAAAATGATACCAAAGGAAGGAAAGCCTCTTGCTGGGACCACTGCATTGCCATCCAGTAGGATTACTGAATGTCAGGTAACACACTACAGAATCTTAGCATATTTTAACATATAAAGTGAAACCTGCCTTCTCCTAGGTAAAGAAAATAATGGCCACACGAGTAATTGATAGAGGTAAAGTGTTTCAGGGAAGAAAACAGCCATTTCTCTGTGAAATGGATGGTTTAAAATGAAATGTTCTTTGTCGTATGTATATACGCCTAAATACACTTCACAAATATATCAACATCAACACAAATTATCTCTTACAAATTACTGATTTAAATTTAAACATTTTTTCGTTAATGTATGCCCATGAGAAAGATATTCCATGGAATGCTTCCTCTTTAACCAAAGGATGACGAGCTTCAGAAATTATATTTACCATTTTGTTTATGTAATTGAAAAATGCATACCTATGTGGTAAAAATTACTCATTACGGCATGACTTGAATAAAAATCTGCATGAAAGACTGAATAATAAAAATAATTTCATAGCAATCACTTATGAAAAATCAATTAAAATTAAGATGCACTTTCAATTAAATTATCATTTCATAAGTTTCACATCGGTAACAGTCATAATGAAAATGCTAATACCATGTAACTGCAGGTATAAGACATCTGTTTCTTCTACTTGAATTAAACATCATTTAAAAAAAGATAATGTGGGGAATATCTAGATTGCCTTCACATAGCCATACCTCCTAATCTCCAGTTAGATCATAAAAGCCATTTCTTCTATTTTATTAGTTCAGCGGTCAATGTAAATTTTTCACAACCAAGTCCTTAGTACTATCACAGGCTCTTTCTTTAATTTTCGGCCTACTAACTGGTAACCATTGTAGGGAGTCCCTGCCACTTCCCCAACATTTGTCTCCTCCTTTCTTTTTATTCTGAATTCCTCATTTCCCTCATAGTGCTTTAACTAAAATATTTGACTTGCTTCAATGATATGACTCTTAGCTTTGAAGATGACCAATTTAAACATCACTTTTAAAAACTTCAGTCAATATCTTCAATGAAATTCTCTTGACTCTTGTCTCCAGGCTCACTTATTTTCTTCTTTCCTTAAAGACTTGGTTCAATTTTGTTCTTGCCTTTGCTCATCTTACTTCTCTTGTCGAGATGAACCTTACAGATGCTTTAATCAACTGAAGAGAAGCAATGCTTCTTGTCCAAGATTCAGATGTCCTCAGTTAGCCTCAAGCATTGAAATGAGAAAGAATCATTTGAAGAGCCTTTCGGAATTCATGTGAATAATGTTCCGACCAAATGATGGAGATTCCTAGAATCAATCAGCAGCATTGGCCTACAGAGGCTACAGGCTCTAGCTCCATATGGTGCTACCTAAAAGGCGTCGCTGTCGAGCTTAAAGAGGCAAGAGGCTGGCCCGGAAGGCAAGGCCCTAGCATGCATCACTCCATGAATGAACCACTTACCATTCAGGACGCCGCTTCAGGCGGTCTCATATGGTTCTTTCCTTCGGGGCGGTTGGCCGCCCCAGCCTCTCTACCATTCCACCCTCAGCAGGATGGGGTTTTTTGGCCAGCCCTATTGAACATAAGCGAGGATAATTCCCCCAGCAAATCCCAACAAAATATACAAGCAACCATATCTGCTCTCAGCAGGATTCTGAGATCAATACTGTATCTGCCCAAAAGAAGCCAACCGCAGATTTAAGCAGAGGCATTTAGGTCATGCATGTGAAACCAAGAATACATTAAATATTGTATTATGAAAGGATTGAGTGAAAAATAATGGTTTCCTATCCTAGGAATGGCTACTCTGAGTCACGTGTAGAGCTATCAATTTTGCTCTGTTCTTTCTGAAGCAGTTTTGTGTTCACCTTCCGATCACCCCTCATCATGTGATTAACTACAAGCATTTCATTTAGTGTATTGCTGTTCCTCAGATGAATTGCAAATCTGTAATTACTCAAATCGACCAAACAGACATCTCCACATTTAAGTCATTAATGACATTGTAACACAAACAATTGAGGATTAAAATTCATCATCAAAATCTTAGTATACCTTTATTGTGTTTATGGTTATTAGCAACTTCTTTTTAATGACAATGAAAAATAACAAATCTCTTCCTTTTGTAAAATATTGCAAATCTCCAGTATATGACAGAATTTTTCCCAAGGAAAGGTGATTCTTCATTGCAAGCTTTAACAAAGAAACACTGACTTATATTTGCGCAGACATGGTCTTGCAGTTTGGAAATAAACCAGTAAACCCTTTGGAAAAAGATGTCCATTGGAGTAGAAGCCACTGACCATAAATTGAGCGACTTTTGGCCCCTGATGAGGGTGGCCACCAAAAGGAGGGTAAAGTTTCCATTTCTTATTTTGATGGGTAAATGACTTAGAAAATTGCCAATCCGGAGAAGTGTAAGTAAGTTAGGTTATTTATCCTTCGTAATCAATATCATCCACTATATCACCCCAACCATTGAGGAGAACATTTCATTGATTAAGTGATTAATGTGTCAGTTCTGGAGAAGTGTGGCCACTCTAAATGGTAGACATTTAGGGGGAGTAATGGCTATGGCAGGTTTCACTGTATCATTATACATATGCATTTTGCAAAATGATGGATTCTCAGGACAGACCTTTCTACCTGGCTAAAACAAAGTATACACACTTATCTTACACAGCAGAGCATATAAAAAATTAAATATCAACAACTGGATGGGAAATCATTTTCAAAATAATGGCTTTACTAAACTAGGGAGAATACCTGATGCACTTTAGCCGGTATTGAGAGTTGCACATCCAAGGTTTACTTCATCTGTGCTTGCCATAAATCATTACTAACAGGATACAAAGGATGCCTTAGTTGGGTTACTTTCAGTGTAAGCCATAGTTTTGATTCAATTAAAAATGAATTACATACAGAATATGCTGAACGTGTGCTGACCACTCAGTGTAGTGTTCCCAACTTTTTAGTGAAGCCAATCAAATCTCTGTCAGATTTAAAATGCCTATGTAGCTATCTTATTAACAACGCCAATGTGTCAATGCCTATAACATATATCAACAAATATTATTTGATATATCATACAAATTTTTCCCATGTAGCACATAAAAAAAATATATATATATATTTCTTTTTAACTATTGGAAATATGTATACTGATAGATGAAAAACATTGACATAATATTCAGAATCATAATGCAATTGCCAAAATCCACAGCACACCATGAAGACTCTGAGTAGAAGTTGGTCAGTTGTGAAAGAGAAATCTCTTTCACAACTGACCATAATATCTCAAGTGCCAAGGGTCAAAATGTGTGGTGCTCTCTTTCCATGACGGAAAAGGGAATCTAATGCTATGTGGAAATGCTCAAATCAAATGCTCTGCGTGAGGGCACATTTTCTCACCATGCAAGTCTTGGACTTTTCTCCGATAAAGGAATCCCTGAGGACCTGCGTCAGTTTGGAAGCACGGAACGGCAAGTGAGCTCCTCTACGGCCAAGCGCTCGAATGCACTCCTTCAGAGCCAGGAGAGACTTGTTTATCTCAGCTCCTTCCATTCCTGAAACAATGCCAATCATGTGATAACACCGCATTTATATGCTCTATTGACTCCTGCCAGTTTGCAAGAAGGATTTTCACTTGCGGTATTGGTTTACGTTTATTTCAGTTATGCCATTAAAATTATCATGGGAAAAGGAAAGATCTCATTAGTACAACTTCCTAAAGGAGTCTCTATTGTCAAAGTAGAACAATATTAGCCTCACATTTACAATGGTAAATATGCACAAAATCTTGCCATTATATGGCCATAAATACAAAGTTGAACAAAGTAAAATTTAAAAAAATGTCACCTTCAGTGCCCTTCATCCAGATGCCAAGACAGGAGATCATTGTGAAGAAAACTTTGGTTGTATTCAGCATCACTAGAGAGTAATGCATTCAGAGTGTGGACAAAATATTGCAAAAGTACAATGGAAATGGTAAATTCTTCAATTTGAGATGATTGAAAGCACTCCTCATCGATCCAAGAGCATATTCTCACTTATTACTGCCAATATGAGCCCCAGAAACTTAGTGGGGAAAAAAATATCTTAACGTAAATTTATCAAGTGAATTGCTAATCAAGTAACAAGATCTTTCTCAAAGCCCAGTAATTAAGCATTTCCTACTCTTACTTAGGAAGACAAAAAAAGGGAGTACTCTTCAACAGTGATACCAGCTTGTTTGTTGATAAAATAATGAAAAGAATAACTTCCAAGAATTAATAAGTATTGATTAAAGTGAACAGAAATTATGTTTGCCTATGCTCAGGATGTAAGGAGCACAAAAAATCTAATATTGATATTTCCATTATACCATGCAATAATTAAATTATTATTATTCTTAGAGTGGATCATTTAAGGGGTAACAAATTAGTCTTCATCTGCAAACAACTTAAATAATCTGAAAAAATTGTGATCTAATGCAGACATGCCAACTCTCCCGATTTAAGCGGGAGACTCCCGATTTTTCCTTCTTACGTTCTTGATGAACTGTTCAAATTGTGTACTTAGCTTAACATGTTAATAAAGTGTGACATTCATTAAAAATTGGCAAAGTGTCATAAAGGGATTAAGGTGCCATGCAAATATTGTGGTAATTAAAAGTGATTACTTCGTGATACACTTCTAAAAATCTCCCGATTTTTCATTTTTGAAAGTTGGCATGTCCTCCCGATTTTTCATTTTTGAAAGTTGGCATGTAATTACATTAGTAATTAGCATTACATTAGTAATTACATTAGTAATTAGCATTAATAAGTAAAAGCATTAATATTCTCACATTAGTAATGTGAGAAAAATAATTTATGATCGCATGTTTCCACTTTCGATCAGGTAAACTTCCGTGAATTTCTGAGACAATATTATGTTCACTGAATAATACTGGCTTATAAATTTCAAGGAATTTATATCAATCAATATTTGAGAAACTTCCCACACAATATTCATATTCACCAAAATGGACACAAGAGTAAAGAAATGCAATAAAATGTTTTAAAACTTCAAAATTATTGAATACTTTTTTAATTCAATTAGTGAGAGGTGTGCAAGTTCTCATTCCTCTTCCAAAGTCTTTTTATAATATCGCACACACTATCACAAAGACAATTTTAAATGAGGTTGTGAGGTGAACAAAAGTTTTTTCTTGAAGATCTAAGATTCAACTTAGAAAGCTTTTCCAGAAAGCATGAACGAAGCTGAATGATTGAGTGATGGCCTTGAATTTCACAGTATATAAGTGAGTAAAAAATTCCAAGATATGGCATCAATTTTTATCATTTCATTCATACAGCCTTTCAAAACTGTACTTTCAAAAGTACAATTAAAGGGCATAAATTTCAATTTCAGTAATCCAGTTATTTTTTTTCTAATTATTTGATTGTTTCAATTGAATTAATGTATAAGACACAAGGAAAGCATTGTCTAAGTTCTCTTTTTATCTTCTCCATCAAAGTAATACTTATGCGATAACCAGTAGGAAACATAACAATTGCACAATGACTGCCTTACTCGTTTGCCTATTGGAAGATGATGTGTCTGCACCCCTTTCATTTCCAGCCAAGTCAATCAGCGAGAACTTTCCATGAAGCCTTCGATGATGACCAGCTATTCTAACTATAATCTGGAACACTGCATGGGATCGTGAAGAATTTGAATTGGCTGACGTTTGCCCAGAGGTCCTGGAATAAAGCAAACTTGGGTTGACGGACAGCGTACAAATAAGGTCTCCACATTTAACCTTGGGCCAGGCGGAGAGACAGCATTGCAAAATTGTGGTATGATATTTTACAAGGCTTTAAGACTATTTATGGATGAATTGAACTGATATTTTTATTGTATTGTGACACACAATGTGCCCCAAGGATTGAATAGATTTGGTGTTATAATTTGGGCTATATATAAAAACAGCAAACCACAAATTTAAAACCCCATTTCTTCCACCCAGTTTGCAACCACTGAGTACATAGGTATGCACTTTCCAGCCTGCCAGTTGTGAGCATGTCAGAGTGACATAGCCTGCATTCAAAATGAATACATATAAATGAAAACATTTTTAGTGTCACAGAATATTATCCGAGTTCCAATTCTAGTCTGATTAAACTGATTGTTTAGTTGGGCACAACTTGCATAAAACTACTCAATTCATTGATACTACCAATTTGGTGACTGGCAGCAGCCAATATCCATCTAATTCCAGGAGAATCAAAATAAAATTGCGGTTGAATCACAAGCAATGCCCAATGCGAGAAAATTCGGTAATATCCCCAAGATAGCTTAACCCTCAGACAGCTATAATCGATGGTTTCAGGCGTTATTTTATGGAATCTGTTCATTCTAAAGCAGATAAAATAATACTTTGTAATTCCACAGATTTATTTCAGGTATAGACTTGACACTTTAGAGCAACTGGAGATTTTAAAATATGTTCGCTCCAAGGAAAAAATTATTGTTAATGACCTATTGTACACCTCCCATTCCCCTCTCCTAAACCTTTCCCTCCGAGATATCCATAGTGAACCTAAAAATTCCACAACCTCCCCCCCCCCCCGCTGGAGACTCCAAGTAAAGGGATAATCCGGTAGGGACTCCTCTCCCCCCCCCTCTTCCACGGCCCTCCATTACCCACTCATTCTATTCCGCCTGGCTCTCCACCCACAAGCGTGCCTTGCTCAGCCCCCCCCTTTTTTCTATCTTTCCTTCCCCCCAATTTTCCTCCCCCCTCCCCCCGGTCTAAGGGTATATATATGTTGGTCGCCTGTATGTCTGCACCTGAAGATGACGTTGTACGTCGAAACCCGGGTCGTGTGTTTGTGAAATAAATCTGTGGAATTACAAAGTATTATTTTATCCGCTTTAGAACCTCAGACAGCTAATGATTTAAAATTTATACATTCAACTGAAAGCTCCAGGAGTGAGGACTCCACTATAAAGATTAGTGCTTGCACCCATAACCACTTTTGAAGTTGGATAAAACAACAAGGAAGAGGCAAGAATGGACAAGGTTCAACCTGGCAGTGTTCCCATGTTGAATGAGTTTGAGCACGTCATCCACAGACTCAACCTCCTTCTCAGTGAGGCCCACGATTTGCACCTGCTGCTTCCCATCCTCCAAAACTCGCAACTTTTTCTTGTTATCCAATAAGTCAAACACCTAGAAGAAATGCCAGAGACATTAATTACTAAAAGGGAAAGTAAAAATTTTTACAAAAGTAAACTTTCAGCCAAGAAACTCATCAAAGGTTAAAGGTCTCACCAACAGTACATAGTAATCACAAATACCATTATCCATTCCAGTATTTTTATATGAATAAAGTTGGTTACATGCTCATAAAAATTATGCTTGCTATCTCTGGGGCACTGATTTTCTGTTAAAAAATGCAAATTGTCTTGCAGAGATAAATTATTTTTAAACAAAATAACAGTGAAAAAGATATAAGTAGAGTTCTTGGGTAGTTAACTACATGGTGCTGTTTAGCACCAGTGTGCTGCCATTACTATAAGTATGCATACATTTGAGTCACCAAGAAAGCCTCCTGCAATTGTTGGTGGAAAAATGTCAGGGGACTAAATTTTTAACAAAATTACAAAAATTGATTGCAATCAGATAGACTGAAAAAAAAACATGAGGAATGAAACCTAACCTTGCCACTGTATATTTCAAAGAAGCTTGATGACACAAGAAGATTGGAATTGCGATAGCGAGAAGAATGAAGAAACTTGAAGACATCCACAGCGGCCATGGCATAGATTCCTTTCTTGCAGTCTTGTGTGCGCCCATGGAAGTCGCCACCCATTGTGTGGGTCTTTCCACTCCCCGTCTGCCCATACGCAAAGCATGTCGCCATGCCACCTTCAAAGATTGTTTGCACCAAAGGCTTAGCCGTGTATCTGAAACAGGGAAAAAAACCTCATGAATGACAACTGGCCAAATCAAACCCTTTGCTAATCACTCTTAAGGGGATTAGCACCAAAGTCATCTTTTAAGAGTCTTTAATAAATTATTGTCAGCAACTGATTGGAAAAATTCCATAGAACCACCGATATTTTAATTGAAAACAATTTTAGCCTCAGGAGCGATGACAGCTAAAACAGACTCAAATCAACATCTAGTTCGGTTGAGTATACATACAACATTAATTCTTTAGCATTACAATACGGTATCAGTGACAATCATATGTGAAAAAATAAATACTATATCTAGCACATACTTTCAGCAGCTAATGGCTCAATATGGCATCTCCAGGCAAATGGTCTCAGATTCCTGGCCATGTTTGTGTTTCACAATACCCTTGCTTATTTGTGTGTGTTAAGGGAAAATTGTTTCTACTTGAGGGAAAGTTATGGCAATAATCAAGAACTCCTTTTGAAACTTAATTATACCTGCATCTATTCAACAATGGGCAGCATAACTAGTTATTCCCCCACAATCATTGGGTATTTTACATTTTCAAAGAAGTGGTGACATATTGGTTAAACATAGGGCATTAGTTTTACTGTCATATCATATGAATTCAATTTTCTATAACATATATATTAAGTACAGTTTTTCCATGCTTCTGAAAAATCTTCATTCATCACTAAAAGTAGTGTTTCACAAGGGAATAAATTAGTGATTACAGGGAGCTATCTTGAAAACTGAACAGTAAAAAAAAAATATTTTTAAGAATGCCATAATTTTTTTAAATTCGCAACACTTTTCAGGTCATCTATGTAAATGAATGTGCTTTGCATGAATCAAATATCTTCATGGAGAACACTAGATGTTATCAGAGAAATGTTTAACCAGTAACCGAGAGTAAGGGACATGTTCATTTGGTAAAAAATATTTAAAAATCACATTCACTATTAGCTCCATTAGTTATGCAACAAATTCTTAAAATACTCTGTATAATGAATACATCATATACCCTGAATATTTATAATATTATATACCAGCCAAAAGTTACAATAAATCAATGGAGTTGAAATAAATTATGAAACTTCTGCTCCAATACGTTTAGCCTGGCCCATCTATAACAAACATTGTGTATGTCTCCAGTTTCCCCATGAATTTTTAGCATCCAACGAATTGCACTGTTTGGATTTTCAATTTAATTTTTCAAAGACATTGTCTTGGATTTGAACCCAAGAACCTCTAATCAGGTGTCAAACTGATTTTCTACGGCACTACCACATTACCAATGCCCAATGAATGTATAATTTGAGGGATATTTTATAAAAGAACCGATATTCAGTACTTTTAACTCTGAAGGGAATCGTTAAATGATCAGAAAAAGAAATCAGTTTCTTAATTTCTCCATGCATTAATTTTGTACAATATAATTACATTATGTTGGATGCATGTAAAAGAGTTCTATTCCTGATTTCGATTAGGAGTTTTCCGTGTAAAAATGTTGATGTGAAATATCAAGGTACTTACTTGTATATCATTTCATTGTTGCAAGTCTCATCAAATGCATAATCAAACCGAAAATGCTGGTTTTCTAAATACTTGGTGAGGTCCACTTTGTTTCTGGGTTCATGCACTATCATTTGGTCTTTGCTGGGAACGGATATAACATCCACTTCTTTTCTATGTAGCTCTGAAAAACAATAGGGACAGTAACAGTCAAAGCTCAATCCTCATTCGATACAAAATAACATTTCAAATTATAGCATTTTCTCCTAGCATAAGAGAATGCCACAGCATACTTGTGACATTTTCCAGTTGGTCTGGTTAAACACATGTTTCTAATTATCAAACAGATGATCAAGAGTATTCATGACATTAATCTCTACTACCAACTGACATTTATGCATAGGGTGTAGTAACTGAGTGAGTGATTATAGGGAGCTATCACTGCTTTGCTCACTTTGCTGTACTACTGACTGAAGTACTTGAATGTCCCTCAACAGTTCTAGCTTCATTAGTTGGTTGTTAGAATGTGGTAGCAATCATCATTTAATGCAGGAGATCCATTTCAAATAGGAATTTGTCAAGCCATAATGGATATTCAAACATGTACGAATTTGATTTCAGGTGGATGGATGATGATTATTGCTTAACATTTATGATGGTATAAGTATTATCATCATACCTTTCTTGTTAAGAGGCCTCTTTCGCACGCACACTGTGATTTGATGGTCTTCTACAGCATCTGTATCCATTAATGGACGGAAATCTATGGTGGCACGGTATTCCCTAAATATAAAAGATGCATACTATGTAAAAAAAGAGACATAATAGCACAATATATCTAGAAATTAAAGCTCCCTGATTGTGAAAACTGATCTGAAGCACACACCCAATCATGAGAGGGTTGGTTCACAGAGTGTCACAAGCCATCTATACAGGTACACTTTCTGATCAACATTAAAACTAACTCAGATCACACCTCTAATTAAGGTATATAAATGCCCTTTTTGTAATAATGAGCTTTTTTCATAGACAAAATCAATCCGTGGCTGGATTTATGGTAATTTATTACATGCATTCCTCTCCAAACAGTAATTTGTTAAATATTTCCTTCTAACAGCACTTTACAGCCAGCCAGTAAGATATCGTTCATGTTAATTAGAATAGGAAATCTTCATATCCCATTAATATTTTGGTAAGCCAACAAAAACTCATGATAAGTAATTGTATGATAAACAAGGTGACTACTTTTGCACATTCGCATGGCATGGCCTTATTTATTTCTTGCCTCCATGACTGATATGACACCATATACATCCCAGTTGCACCACTTCCACAACTGCCAATCATTTTTAGATTTCAACTCAGGATTTTCCCCCAGCAAATATGTCATCTTTTTCCTCTATTTATCTCCTAAGAGATTGGAATTATTAATTACCTTTTGTGAACCATCCCTCATTGGTGCATGTACCACTGGCATCGCCAAAGTTGGTCCTAATAAAATTCAGTTTTTGTTTTGTGGGGGCTTACATATGTGGTGGCATAGAGCAAACAACATACTGGTCTCACCACTGAAAGGTATGACACTCATCGGAAATTCCCAATTTCATTTCATATTCCAGATTTGTCAAATAATTCAACGTGGCCACCCCTGATCATGTCATTTTACAAACAAAAAGAAAAAACTTGGGAAATATTCAGAAAAATATTTTCTTTGGTTAGCAACAGAGTCAATGCATTTATTATGCATAACATTAATATTTGAACACAAAAATAAACATACAATGATCACTTTTTAATGACAATTCACCAAATGGTTCATTTTTGAGGAATCAGAGCCTTTCTTAGCCAAAACAGTGACTTTTGAGGAGTCACCCACTGATGAATGCATAAATGTGAAAAATTTGGCAGTTTATTTGCCCTTACCGGGATTCAAACCCAGAACCATCGATACAAGTGCTTTAGAGCCATCAAGATAATTCTGATGAATTACCATGCATACAATATCACAAAGCAATTGCAGTTGACCAAAGCTCATGTTTAAACACACAGTTTAAACACATATACAGACATGCCAACTTTCAAAAATGAAAAATCGGGAGGACATGCCAACTTTCAAAAATGAAAAATCGGGAGATTTTTAGAAGTGTATCACGAAGTAATCACTTTTAATTACCACAATATTTGCATGGCACCTTAATCCCTTTATGACACTTTGCCAATTTTTAATGAATGTCACACTTTATTAACATGTTAAGCTAAGTACACAATTTGAACAGTTCATCAAGAACGTAAGAAGGAAAAATCGGGAGTCTCCCGCTTAAATCGGGAGAGTTGGCATGTCTGCATATACAAAGAAGCTTAGGGACCTGCAACAGTAACTTTAGTGAATTCAACCATTGACGAGCACACAAGAAATACCATGGTCCAAAAATAATTTGCAGTTTTCCTTCCTCACGAACAGTTGGGGCATGCAGAGACAAATAGTGTGCACAATGGCCCTTACCGGATCATTGCCAAGAACTCCCAGTTGGGGTTCCCTGGGTCCATGTTCATGAGGGCCTCCTTCTCCTCCTTCAACTCTGCCTGCCTCTGCCGCCTCTCCTCCCGATTCTTCTTCAGCTTCTCCACTTCCTTCACCACATTGCTGCGCCGCCTATTGCTAACACCTTACAACAAAAACAACAAAACCAGCCATTAGCACCAGCCAACCATGGAAAGGCCATCTGCCAACATGCACTTCAGTGGTGAGTCAACATGGACTAACTGTGCCCTAGCACTGACAAGTAGTTTATGTTCACAATGCAGTCACTTCCATGAGCATGCTTTCCTAATGTAAAACTTAAGGACAAATAGGTTTACTGATGATATTTTAAGTTAAATCATAATTTGGCGGAAAGCTCGGGCTGTAGGTTCCTATGATTTAAGCATGGAAAAAAATTCTCTCTGTTCAGAAAAAATATCTCAATGATGGCAAAGAACCACAAAAGAAAATGTAAGATGTTATTTTTATTAGATACACCATGGCATCAAACATATTTTAAAAAGTTTTTTGATCATTCCCATCCTTGCTTATCTAATGACATCAAAGCATAAATTTAATAGAAAAAAGGTCACTCCAATGCTGACTGTTGATAATTTGGTTTACAACATCAATTTAGGGATAGAAAATGTGCAACGTTCACTCTGAGCTGACTTATTCCCATTCGCAGTCATCCTGCCACACAGCCCACTGAATGCAAAGGTGGGATGGGCTACTGAACATGGTACATTTCTGGGCTCACTGTCTCTCCTCGAGCATTGCAGCTGCACTGCCTTCCTTTAGTGCCTGAAGTGGCTCACCACAACATGACATGAAGCATTGAGCCTAAAAACGTTCCATGTGCAAGAGTCCATCCCATGAGCCACCAAAGCATTATTTTATTAATGCAAAAACCCACAATCTACCTACACACTCTTATTTACCTCACCAATGACGCTTACCTTTCGAAATGAAATATTAATACTGAACAACACTGGCTTCAAAGGTACATTAATATCACTCATAAGCATATACGAGCTATATATCTCGTACACCCTGTGGTATTGGATTGGTAATAGCTCATGCATCATCATTTTGGATTATATACACCATTCTATTCTATAATTATATATCTACAGCTGGAATTTGGTAGTAATATGTTAAATATAATAATTTTAAGTCAAAAATGTGACCTTTTTTATTAAATCTCAGCTTAATTCTTTATTTTTTCAGGGAATATTTGATAGCACAATGCATACAATTATGAAAAACAATAAAAACATGACATGTTAAAAGTTAACTTGTCAGACATGTAAGGAGGGAGCCTCATTACCTTAACAATTTTAGATTGGTACCAATGGAAGGCAAACGAAGAGAGAACAAAAAGGCCCCATTATCCTTAATCAGTAATTAATCTCTTAAGTCAACATCTATGGTGATTCCTTTTTTTACCCAAGAAACATATTTTTAGAAATAAGTTTTTACAAATGCAACAATACTTTTGTCAAATCAACTTTGGAATAAACTCAGAAGTTAAATCTGATTTAATTGAAACAAATTTTATCAGGCTTTAACTTTCAACTTAGCTCCGTTAAAAATACATTGAATCGATGAAAAAACATTAACTTTTAGAGTAAAGTATGCCTCTGGAGAATTCATGCATGGTACAAAGCTCTAGGGGCATAAATAAGGGCAAGTGCTGCCCGAGACCGGGTGGGAGTGAATGGAAACTCACCAGTGGCGGCAGCTGCTTGGGGGGGTGGCGCTGGAGGTGGGGGCATGGATGGTGAAGGCGACCTTCGACTAGTTCCATTGTCCAACTGTCCCTGAACATTCTCATCCCGCTTTGCCCTCTGAGTTGACACCAATGGCTGGGGTGGTGCCAGTCCTGGTGGTGACATGATTGGCTGTGCCTGGGGGATGGTCGTGAGAGACGTGTTCCTCTGGTTCATGTAGCCAGTGTTACCTCCACCATGCCCATTCTGGGCACCAGATCCGAGGGGTTTAAATTGGCATGTCATCCTGTCCAATCTCGTGGCAACTAGAGGAAAGTTTGGAAGCTTAGTCTTCTCATACTGCATGAAGTAGTACAACACCGAACAGTTAGTAAGATTAAGGGACAGGTTTCAAAAGGGAAGAGACCCTGAGAGAAGCTCACAATGTAGACACGAGAATGTGATTAAATTCACTTACTAATTCTCAAAACTTTTCAAGGGGGTATAATCTCTAATGAACTGACATGGATATCTCATAAAAGTGCTCTCGAGTTGTAATTTCAAAGTTTGGTCTGGATTTTGTTTCACTCCTTACAAAATGCACAAGAACACAAACATTTTCCAGTCCACAACTGTGACAGAATTCCATAATACTTGTATGTTGTGCTAAGAAATGCCAAATAGGTAGTTCCTCAGGGTAATTTCCAAGTCCACTCACAGGATGTACATCAAGATCCTTTACTGTGATAATCCACCCATGTGATAATAATATGCATAAAAATATTATATATGTAAACAAAGCAGGATAAAATATGAAAAACATATCAATTTTCCATGCAAAGCTTTTTCTTGTAATTAAATTTTTTATTGGAAGTTTAAAAGTTTTGATTAAATATATTAGCTAAAAGTTTTGTTCCGAAATCACAGGAGACATGGCTGTCCCATTGTGGGAGCTCCAAACAAAGACAAACTAGTCTACTAAATGCTTTGTTTTCAGTTGCAGGGTTCATGATCTGGCTTAGTTAAAATTACTTTCCAAATGCTGTGATTGAAACTACCTATTACCCTTTCAATACAATAATCTATTACAACTACATAAACACAGCCTTTGCATTTGGCTCTAACCAACTTCTCGTATCTCTCCATATGGACTCTTAATACAGAAAATGGCACTTTATTTTTTCTACAACGTTACAATCGAGAGGTAATTAATGATAGGTGACCTTACCTAGGATAGAAAAACACTCGGCTATTCCACACACTTATAAATTTACTACGACCGGTTTCGATACAGCACATCATCATCTGGCATCATATGGTGTATTGAAACTGGTCAGATTAACTTAGTATTTGCATGGAATAGTAGAGCGTTTTTCTTTCCTAAACATTGTGAAGGAATTCCACAAATTTATTGCCATCCACCATTGGGTGACATGAGTAAATAGCACCATTACAAAGTAATCTTTAAGATAGGACAGCTACAGTGTGCCTGTAGCTGTGTTGGGATTTATCGCTTCTTTTGTAACACATTAGGGGGACAAACAAATTAACGAAATTCAACAAATGGAAGTCCCTGCAGAATGCAGTGAATAGGATGATAGTGAAGAGCTTAAGTTCATTATGCATATCTCATATAAATTTACTAAACAGTGTGCATGCACATTAAAGAATAGCAAAAGCTTAAATGTTTCTTTAGCTTAAGTTTATGCTTCTCTTTCATGCATTTTAATTGAATGGCCATGATTTGGTAACCAAATTCAACATATAAAGGCTTTTAAATGCAGCAAAACAATAAAGGAGGAACCATTCCTCAACCTGATGAACAAATAAACAACAAAATTTTAATAAAAAAATACAGTAACCATAAAACACTGCCTCTTTGAAACTTATGAGAGGCCAATGACAACTAATCTACCAAATCTTGTTCTTTGAAATAACTGAATGTCTAAAATATGAACAATCCAATGAGAAAGTTTTCTAAGAATAGCTGCTGCTGTTTTACTCCATATTCAGAGCTCTTGTCCAACTACATCTTTCCACATTTATATGGGATTATTTGTAGACCGCCCCTCATCTACCTTTCAGTTTTACACCAACTTTTGATAAACGTTAACTGCTAGTTCCTAACATTCCTATCAATTTGCAGCAAAAACACACAAAAATGATCAGTCGTTTACAAAGATAATCTATTACAGAGTAAATAAACCCACCTTTCGTATTTGCCACACTCGATGGAGGAACCTGGAAAGAAACATACAAAATATAACTCCACAAGAAATTCATACATTAGTGCAAACAGTAAAACGTTTCAGAGGTGACTCTATTGGAGGAATCTTAATTGTTTCCACGGATTTAGAAAAATACAATGGAGTTATAGTTGCAGGGCCTGTCTTTCATTTACATGAATCTGACATCTGTGTGAACAATTGATGAAGAAAGTTAGCATTTACTCCATCAGACTGAAGAAGAGAGATTTTGGGAAAAGCATTGCTGTGATTTGTGGCAAAGTGATCAAAGATGAGGAAAATTACTACAATATACATATATTTCAAATATAAATGAACAAAAATATTATGAAAATACTGCAGATTTTCCAGTGCCAAAAAATTATTCCATGGAAAAATGAAATTTACCAAAACATCATACTGAAAAGTCACTTGCTAGTCACAGGGGCCATTTGGCTTAATAAGTGGATTCATCATGTGGAATTATGGCAAAATGATACTCTATTTGATAATGGTTCCTTCGGGGCAGGAACAATAAGTAAAAAACATTGTGACACACACAAAAAAAGAATAAATGGCAGAAAGATAACTTTTGGAAAATGCGTAAAAAGGAGACAATTTTGCTGGAAAAACTGCGGTATGTAAACCATGCAATAAGATCTTGCTCACGGGGAGCAATATCGGCCCACTGACATCAATCAGCCACACAACCAATGGAAAAAAGAACCAATGAAATGAACACCTAGAAATAAAACAAAAATAAATGGCAGACAGGTGATTCCTTAAAAAAAAAACACTATCGATGTAGACAACTCAAGAAAATAATGCCAAAAAGAAAACAGATGCCTAACAACAAACAGCCTCCTCAAAGCTGCAATGAAAAGTAGCATGCCAATAAAAACACAAACAGTGAAAAACAATAACTATAAGGAGTCAAGCTGGATTAAAAAATAATGAGTGTTGAGAACATACAGATCATGGGAGGGTGAGGGGAAATGGGAGAGAGAAGGAGAGAGAATAAATTATAAATACTCAAACAAAGAAATAATTAATAATCAGGTGCAGTAGAAGAAGTAGTGGAGGTTCTCCTGTTCCAGTCTGACCCGTGCGATTACCGGTCGGCCGGCAGCAGTGCGAAGGGGCATTGTGGATGAGGAGGGAGGGATCTGCGGTGCGTGGTTGCGGTTGCAGTCTTCATCCTCGAGGTCGCCACTGTCCATGTCCAGCAGGGCATCCTCCAGATCAATGTCATCGTCGTCATCCAGGTCGTCATCCTCCTCCTCCCCCTCCCCCTCATCCATGTCAGCGATGTCATCCAACTCCACCTCCTCATCCTCAATTGGGATGCTCTCACGCTTCGACCTAGACACCACATCCTGCAGGCCCAGTCCATTAGACATACACGCAGAAAAAGATCCATCCACTCACACACTTTAGGCTGGGCTCACTTCAACCAACTCACTCCCATGGGATCAGGGGGCAATGGGACTGCCCAAAAACACCCAGACTGCACTTTTCCACAATTTATTTGTAACGTACAATGCATTTCAGTTCATCGACCCATCTTCAGGTACAAGACAAGATTCAACCTGTGATACATCATATTTATACCTGTTCTAGGAAGGTGAGGGGGGGGAGAAAAGATTGAAGAGTAAAGTAGGCGGGGACAAAGAGGGTCATTTCGGAAAAGAAAATACTTTGTTCTTCCACATAAACTCCAACACTCACGGCCCAGGCCTTGACTTAAAAAGTCATCATCTTTGCAAGTCGAAACCTAGGTTGCAAATAATAAATTTTAAGTGGAAGAACAAAGCATTCTCCTTTCCGATATGAATCGCTTCCACAAAGTGATACCTCAAACCATTCTATTGTGGTCATTATTTGAGAGGACGGTGACAGGTATTTGCTGTCCTGGCAGTACAAAGGAGGGAAGAGTAAAGAAGGGTTAAGTAGGAAGGAGACATCGAAGGGATAGAGACCACAAATAAATCCGTGGAAAAGTGCAAGCTTTGTTTTTCTCATAATGACGAACTTCCACTACATCTCGCCTGAATCTGTTGAATATACATTTTTTAAGTTGAGCTGCATGTGATTTGCATCACACCATTCACTTGTACAAGCAATACAATGCTACTAGTGTCTCTGATGTCCTTGCAGCAATAAATTGGACAAACATTTTTAATCATCTGCATAAGGAGATATTTAAATGACTAAAGAACAGAGCCAATATTATCAATGAACAAAATAAAAAGAATAGGGGCAAGGTATTAACCTTGGGGAGCACCTGATGTTGACACAAAGGCAAAGGATTTTGAGTTATTGATTCTTAAAATATGCTTCCTTTCCAAGAGATAGATGATTTCTTAACAAGGATAAATGAGGAGGTCCAGAGATACCATAGGCCTCTAAATGATGTGGTAATGACTTGGCTCACCCTACCAACTAGGGGTTAAGTGGTAGAAGAGACACTTGTCTTAATATTGCCCCAAAATAAAGAAGACTATCTATCTGTCAATTCTCAATAAATGGTATCAACTAGGTATTGATGCCATTGATTGATGGAGCCAGTTTAATAATAGTGAACCTGCATTTTCTTAAACCATGTTGTTTGTTCATTGGCTATGACATTATCAATTCGAAGATTTAGCAAGTCAGTGGCCAAAATTTCATATATTTTATCATGGAAATAGACATGCCAACTTTCAAAAATGAAAAATCGGGAGGACATGCCAACTTTCAAAAATGAAAAATCGGGAGATTTTTAGAAGTGTATCACGAAGTAATCACTTTTAATTACCACAATATTTGCATGGCACCTTAATCCCTTTATGACACTTTGCCAATTTTTAATGAATGTCACACTTTATTAACATGTTAAGCTAAGTACACAATTTGAACAGTTCATCAAGAACGTAAGAAGGAAAAATCGGGAGTCTCCCGCTTAAATCGGGAGAGTTGGCATGTCAGGAAAGATTCAATTTTTCCAGGAAAGATTCAATATCAATATGTCAATATTTTTAATAAAATACATAATGAATACGCAAATGAACTACAGCACATCCTAAGCAGTAGTGAAGGAACATTATCAGTGTCCACACCTTTATATAAAACATTATGTAGTAATTGGGCCAAAATGTCACAGGTGGAAACCAACTAATTATATCATTGCATTGATTACTGAATTGGAAATTAAGTTGAATGTCAAAGGAATCTTGAATATAATCCTTAAAGAAATGATGGCCAAAAAGTTTACTTATGCCAGAAGGGTTTTCAAAGAACAATAATGGTTATCCACAAGATTTTCTTTGGCAATTCACCCAGTCTTAAAAGAACATTACCTTATAAGATTTATGTTTGAATATCATCCATATAATTAGAATATGATGTATTTATTATTTTTTTACATTTAATATGAAGTGAAGCAAACTTTTGGTAATCCTTCACGTCACCAGTGATTTGATAAATTTTATCAAGCGAATTCTCTGGTTTAATTAAACGCTTGATATAAGGAATCTCAAGCATGACAAACGAAAATTCTCCTCCGGGGGAATTCTTCCTGCACCATCACCAACTCAATCACAAGCCACCTTTACCTCCTCCTCTCATTCTTCTTAATGCATAAATATAGTGTAGCATTATTTAACATAACATCATTGGATTCTCACAAAGTGAAATATGAATAAAAAAGGCAAAAAAAACAAAGCAGCAAGCAGAATGAGCAGCAGCCTGTAAAACCTTTTCATACAGTTAAATATTTCCAAGAGAGACAATAAAATACCCTGAGGTAAAACAGATTTAATCAACAATTTTGCCAGCAATGAAGAAACACTGAAATAGAACTTTTCCATTAGGGTTTTAAAAAATCTCAGAACTTACAATCCTTGATCTCCTAGGGTTAATGTTTTGTTGATTATCCACCTGCGGTCCAAGGTCTGGATTGAGACTTAAAATGGCTTCTAACTCAATCTGTAAATTAAAAATGTTTCAATTACAGCCGATGTGAGAATCAGGAGAAATTTACTCATCTTAAGACATTCTTGTTTCGAGCATACCGGGGTGCAAAATACATACCTCCTTCCCTTTGGTCTCACCAGCTTCAAACCATTCCACAGTTACACTCCTGGCATCCCTATTTATACCTGATATAATGGCCGAGTGTACCCTTCCTGCAAAACACATAGAAAACCTGATTTAGAACATGAGGCATATTACTAAAGAACCTTAAATGCTACCCATCACCTTAATTAAAGAACAACTATTAAAATATTCTCTTACAAAATACCAAATATTTAGGCTGAAATTCCTTTTTTATTCAAGATAAATGCTTTAATTGTCACAAACATAACGAATTACAGTATGCATGTAACACTTAACTTTTAACACAGAGCAACTATGAAAGAGTCAATTACCATATTAACAATTGGGAAACGAAAGAAGGGCGATATTCACGATATCCTGATATTCGAAGGAGGGAATTGGGGGCGACGATTCCAGAAGATTCGAGTTCCCTCCCCCAAGCCCACCTAACACAACCATTTACCCCTCCGCATTGGAGAAATAAATATGTCAAAACCAGCACCATCATTCCACGTCCGACGAAAAAATCAGAGGAGGAAATGACCTCGCTAAGAAAGGGAACGCGTGGAATTGTTGACAAGGAGACCGACTGAGGAGCTAGGACGACGGAGGCGGGAAGTGAGCAAGTTAAAGCAGCAGGCAAGTGCGTATTTTGCTTCGATCGGCCCCGGAGTCGGGGGCCGGGATAGGAGGAAGGGAGAGGAGAGCACCCCTGCGGCGGCACTGCCCACGCAGCCCCAACGGGATGCAAAGATGGCAAACCACGTCCCACCATCGGCAAGAGAGTGAAGAGGTGGTCGGAATTATCTGTGGACCTTCAACGTATGTATTCCACCATACATCTACACCTGCGCAGTTCTCATACTTCTCACTGCATTCACCCATTCGAAGACTGCCAGATTGGGTGACATTAACTTTATACCTATTTCCGGTTGACATTTTTCAACTCCGGTCGCCCAGTACTTGGTTACTCTCCGATAACACTTGACCAAAACTGCCCAGCAAACATAAAAAAAAATACGAAAAATGACGGCCTTCAGGCGATTCTACATACATGAAGAAACAACTAGCGCCCAAATCGTTGTTTTTTTCTTTTGACAGCGTATCGTTCATGCCTTCTCTTTCTTTTATCTCCGACTTCTCACACTATTCGAAATCAACATTAGATCCACGAAGGATCCGGTCAGGTGTGTCAATCGATTTACAGCACTTAACATAAATCATCTATAATCACAGAGTTCCCGAGGGAATTTCCTCAAACTAGATTAGAACGATAAGGAACTATTGCCGACACTTCGATGTCATTATATTGTTATTACTGTTGCGGCATCTCCCGCAGTTTCTTGAAATTTGTTTGGAAAGTTAGTTTAGAGATAACGATAGATTTCAAAGCTATTTCGAGAATAGGAATTCGCTAAATCCATTTTAAATGCTCAGATAACTCTATTTGCTCATTTCTCCTGATTTTTTCAATATGCTCCAGGTGATTAATGGCTTCAAAATTTGTAATTTTTCTTCAGCAACCTAAAAACTGTTTATTTTACCTAACTACTACCCTTAAATGGAATGTCATATGGGTATTTATAGTGTATGTTTGCACAATGCAAAACTACGCTCGAATCTGGGGCCTCGGATTCAATCTGGATTGAAGAGGACCCGAGTCATTATGGCACCAGAGTTCAGATGCCGATAGGTGCATCTCGACATTCGGAGTTTTATCCAGTTTGGTGTGACTTTGCAGGTTTTCTGGTCCACCATATTCACAGATGACAACATTATGTTTAAATCTCTACTTGGAAGCGCAGTGGGGAGTCGAGAAGACGTCGCACCCCACTCAAGAAGAGAGCACGAAGAGGCCACCTTGACGTCATTCAACAATACCCCTACACGTGTAAATTTTCCGATGAATTCGGGTCGATGAGCAGGTCACCGACTAGTAATCCGCGAACATTGACAAAAAGGACGGTAGCCGGATCGATAAGCAGAAGTTAGATAATTACCCCCATGTGAACACCGTTCTTATTACACACGAGTCGATTGACCGATTTCACTCAAAGACACCAAGGCGAAATGACGTAAATGGGTACCACAATACCCTTCGGCTGCTCAGACAATAAGACAAAATACGACAAATAAGAGAAATTGTCAAATATTCGAGGATTCATTTTGCCTTTTCACACAATCAACAAATAACGCACCAACAAAAGGTAAACACTAATATTTTAAATAGCTTCCCCTCTTATCGACTTCTTTCTCAGCGTTTTCACAAACACATCGGACATCAAAAGTGAACGGAGGATATTCAGCATTAAAATCCTCATTCAAACTAAGTACACAATACATCATGAAGACGTCTTTGTAAATGAGGTGTAGAAAGACGATTGATATAACTAAATCAATCGAGTAGACGGAGTTGGGGAAGAGAGATGAGAGGATGAGGAATAATCCGGAAGACAAGGATTCTGGACACCAATAAACGAAAGGCCGAAAAGTAATAAGCAAAACCACCACTTTTCGATATTTATGAACTTTGTCAGGAATTCAAACATCTGATTTTACGGCGTCGGGGAACCGTTTGACTATTTTGAGAGTGATTCATCGCAGACACAAGGGGAACCTGCTTTCCTTCAACCAATGAGAGAAGCAACAATACACTGATTAGCAAACACGACGGCAGCGACAATGCTTAAATGCTACTGCGGAAGTAAACAGATCAATTGTTTTTTGTGTCGCCTCATAGGCACGGCCCCTATACCGTAGTTCCGATTCCGACATTGGCTGGCGCACGTACTTCGGGTCATTTATGCGGCAACAAGTGACTTATTCATCCTTAGAGTTACCCCTTGACTCGTTGGAAACGTGATCGCGTGTAAAGGGCGCACGCACACGGGGGTCGCCACGACTAGGAGAGCCACGCGGGGCGATCGCAGGGAGGACGCGTCTTCCTCCCATCCTCCCCATTCTCACGGTCTTCTCACTCGGTCGTCGGAAGGCCATTCGCGATGGCCGTGAAGGGCGAATCTCACGAAAAGGGCGAATGCGACGAGTTATCGCGACTTTGAATATGGTCGGTATGCCCGGGGTCTCCAATTACAGTGGAGTTAATAAAGAGGCTGCTGCTCTCTGCATCCGTGGATAGCATATAGTATCACGACGGCAAAGGTTTAATCCAAAACCATTGCCTTGACGAAAAAATGAAAGCGGATGGTTTTTTTTGGTTCGATTGAAATTTATGTCAGATACATTTATTTCGTTTACTTATTCTAGCGGTTGGAGGTAAGCTTTTTATGGACCTAGAAAAACTATTTCACAGTCCAGTTCAGACTTCGGTCAGTTCGGACGAATTCTCAAGGTCATGCCTTGCTAAGTATCCTTGTTCTACGAACATTTACCATAAGAGTTGCAACAAATTCCACGGAAGTCGTTCAGAAATTCCACAAAGCAAACAGGACATCGAAGACATCACGGTTAGTATTTTGTATTTTTCTTTGTACCTTGCAAGCCACCGCTAGGGTCTGTGGCAGGGGGTGAAAAGACACCTAACTACTAATTTTGCCCTATATACGAGTATATTTTTACCCCTACCGCGGTTGGTCAATGCTATTGTGATCCCTTATTCGTTCGCGGAAAAAATATCATAATTTATCTGTTCTACACTCAATCTCTCTAATTTTATTGACATGATCTCGCCAACCGTAGTACGATGGGGGCAATAATACATTTTCAACATTACGGCTACAGAGGCATCCTTCCCATTTATGCAAGTCTGTAATTCAACCTTCGCTTCATGAGTGATTCTCAGCCTAATTCCTCTAATATCTTTGATATACTATTAAGTTTATCATAACAATGTTTTACAAATCCAGCCCCTCAACACTGCAAGCGATCCAATTCGGCAATCAATCCAATTTGGTGAGAATCCCATCTACTAGCAGCTTATTCTAAAGGAGGCCAAACCGGCGAAAAATAACATTTCCCTTTGACCTTTTCATCACAGTTACCCAGTACTCTTCTAATAAATCCTAATTTTTGGTTATCTAGTCCACATATTCCCCGTACATGTTTCACAGCACGTTTGGCACCGCAGCGAGGGTTGTGTGACTCGTAGGTCTATCATGAGCAGTGAATCCGATTATGGGCCAAATACTAACTCGTTCCAATGTGTTTCATTTGAGGCAGAGTGCGATTTATTAAAAAAAAAATCAAAACAGATCTAGAGGCAACAGAATCGAATCTCTGTGATTCGATCAATACATTTTGCGATATCTAGAGGCTCATGGCAAGGTATAGACGCCAAAATAGAGTCGTTATAAAGTGAAAATCTTTCTCTGAAAAAGCAAACTGTGTTCCCAACCAATCAGTGCGAAGACCTCAAACAACTCGCCCTGGTCAGTTCTGTTGAGATTCACGGTTGTACCTTCCAGAAAAATGAAGACACACCGGCTATAGCTGGTAAAAATCAGTGTCGAGTTAAACGTAAAAGTCAACGAAGAGGACATGGCACGAGCTGTTACCACTTCAAATCCAAATCGGAAAATATTCAAGTGAAGTACCTCAGTAAAGGCCGGCCAAAAGAAGAGTGAAGAGGACCTTCCCTACAAGACACCCGAACTCTTAATGTTACATCCTCTCCACTCTTCATCAACGAAGCTCTGTCCCCGAAGTCCCAATATGGTGCGAAGGAGACTTAGAAACTACAAATATGAGTGGATACGCGGAGGTAAAATCTTAATGCAGAAAGCTGAGAAGGAACCAGCATTCGTTTGCACATGTTTGGATTATGTTCATATATTATAATTGCAATTAAGAATTTCCGATTCCCTTTATTTTTAATTGTTTCGTAAAAAAGCGACATTTATTGCGCACCAAAATATTAGTAGTCGCAGATGCAATTTTTATTTATTTGTGGTGCATCTACATAGTCTTCCCCATTCTGCCTAATGATATCATACTGACTGTAAATTGGGTTATGATCATGAGCTTTCCGTCTCATTAAACCGGCTAGTACAAATATTTCACTCCCTGCGGTGAGGGCAGCCGAGCTAAATTTGCTATCGTCAAAAAAATACGATTGAAATGTTATTCGAGAGTAATGCAAGTTGCCAGGTATTACAGATTTTGCACACGTGACATTGAAACTAGAATCTACTTACTTACATTTGATTAATGTGCTTAGCGATCTACACTATTCAGTTATGCGATTCTTATCAGAATTACGGCCGGTAACTCATGGTCTTATATGATTTCGCTGTGATTTGTGATCTTACCATTAAGGTAACTACAAATGATTAGAATCATCACTTAAACTTAATCAATACTTCGGAGTTATCGTACTTGGTTGATGCTCCAACTAGGATAACATCAAAATCTACCACTTGCATTGTTTGTTTGATAGGTTATATAACTCGTGTACGAACGACCTTCGAGTTGATGTGCTTCATGAAGCAATTGCTCACCACTCAATGACACATTGCTCCCTCCGCAGTAAGGGCAAAGCAAGCAAAACCCCGGTCCAAAATGAAATTGATTTTTATTTGCAGAAGATGAAACAACTGAAAGTAGACAACGTCCGTTTTGAATGAAGCGGATGCAACTAAGATTTTTCTATTTCTTTCAATGTCCAATTTTCTATACTTTATACCCAAACCAACAACATACAATAATCATAATTCTAGAAAAAATAAAGCTATAGATGGCTGATGAACTTCAAAAACATTGAAAGAAAAACTATTTGCCGAAAAAACGCAGACCCCATCCATCTCACGAGAGACTAATGAAAGAATTTATTGTGCATATGAATACTTTGTAAAATGAGGTTGCAGTAGCTTCTAATAATTATTAATTGCATGCATTTCAACAAAATGATATGTCGAAGGTGCAACGGAACCTACCCAAGGAAATATCTGGTGAAATGACACATAATGCCCAAACAATATGCCTTAAAATATAGAGCGGTAGCGTCATTACTGATCAAACTGCATGTAACAACAAAGACGAAAATGGGCGACAATACGAGTGTAATATCTAACATATAATAAATAATTTGTCAACAACTTCGTTAATTTCGATCTGACATGGCTCATTAGCTCCCGATGTATATTTTTGATGAATTTCAAGGTCTGCTGTAGTGACACTCCTTAATCGAGCGTAGATCAGTGATTAGAACGCACTCAAGGCCAACCGTGTTTCATGAGTGCGAAAATTAATTTGCGTCGACGGAGATGTAAGATTTAAGAGCGGGAAAATTTTAATGTAAAGCTAAAGAAGGTTTTTTTAATGCTACCTAAATCGCGACATATCTAGGAACTAATCGTAATACCGGTATTATAGTACTATATTTGTATAACATCTAGTACTTATGTCCTAGGCACCAGTTCCCATCTCGCATTCCGAAACAGTTTTCGCCACAACAGCAAAACCAATGCAGAGCAATAGTATATGGTTGGTAATCCCCTTGGACATGAAATTCATCTATTTAGGTGTGGGTGCCTAGGATTGTTGGGCGAGGCATTAATGTCTAGTTTTCATACCTCGGGCAACACCAGGGAACAAGCTGTTGACTGGGAGTCATCCCCTTTCACTAGAATCTGCTCTCCTAATGAGATGTTTCCGATTTGGATAACAACGGTTACAATAGCAGGGGGAACCTGGGAATTCGCCGCTCAGGGAAAGCGACTCAACCCGATCCGCATCTTATGGCTTGACCTCACCTGTGATCGTCAAGACGCCGACTGTCTCAAAAAATTGACAAATTGTCAGTTTTCCTTCAACTCAGAACGAGAACGGCACAGGATATTCATGGGTTGTGGGTGGCGAGAGAAATGAGGAGGTGAGGGGATTTCTAGGACTGAACGGAGACTCGTTTTCCGGTCTCCGTTTGCGGAATCCCGGTTAAGAACCTCGCCCGGATGAGTCCGAAGCGGACTGAGCGAACGATTTCCGGATTGCGGAGGATTTTCCAGAATGAGTAGCGCTCTTGCGATCGGATTTAAAAAAATATATTTTTAACGGCGGTCGAAAATGACCTCTGCTTCCATCGAACCACGTTGGTCTGTCGGACAATTTTTCGCAGTGAAACCCGTTCTAACTCATCTCTTTCACTGTCGGAAATAATTTGGTGAAAATCAATACTTTTTACCTATTTAAAAATCCAAGACCAGGGTCCTGACTCTAAGAACCGTCCACGAGACCAAGCTCCCACCGAAGAATTAAAGAGTTTTACAAAATGCTAGTTATACGATGCACACCCTGAGGCGACAGATAACGTGCGATATTTTATTTATTAGGTAATCTACCGGTTAAGGTAGGTTTATGGATGGACACAACTGTCAAATAAATATCTTGTGACTAAAAACAAAACACAATCGAGCAACCTACTCTATATCAGGTCCCTCTTCATCTCTGTGTACTTCTTTCCTCCCTTCATCCCGTCCAACATCCCTATCCTGTTCCTGCCCTTTCCTCGTTTGCCTAACCTTCTCCCCTCTATTACCTTCTTCAACATCCCACTGCCGCTCAATACGCCTTTCATCCATTTTTCCTGCCTCCATAGGATTTCTCTCAACAAACTCCTCTCCTCGCCCACCATCGCCAGTACTTCCTCATTTGTTTTCCTTTCGGTCCATTTCACCTTCTCCATTCTTCGCCACACCCACATTTCAAAAGCCTCCGATCTACGTCTATCGTCCTGCTTCATGGACCATTTCCGCGCCGAACATAGCTACGCTCCATATCAAAGTTTTTACGAGTCTTTTCTTAACACCCTTACTCAACGTCCCTGTTATTAACTCAATAACGTGCGGAAAATAGTATATGCTATTCTGTGTTCATTGATGCCGGGAAAATTCAAAGTCATTTGGATGCAACCTTTAAATAATGAAACGGTGAATCTGCATAATATCTCCAAAGGTAAAAAATCGCAGCATTTTCCGTCGATGGAAATGAGATGGCATTAGAGCATCCGAGGAAAGGCTGAAAGTGTTGCTATGATGGAGGAAAGATAATTAGGCATGCCATTTTTTTCCAAGTATTTCAAATGATGGAGATTACCTTTAACGGTCAGGGACTTTGGGGATGAGACAACTACAGGATGTGTACTACATGGTAAAATAAGGAAAGCGGCTAAAACAAATGAGTACTCCCTCCCGCCCTTGATCTTTAATGCAAACCTCAAGCATGTTGTAAAAAAGAGATCAAGGGAAATATCAAATGTGAAGGATGACCTGGCGAGGACATTGGCCTGGATGGGGGGACAATGTGAAGAATACTTCCTCAAAATAAAAGTAAAGCGAAGATGACGGTCTGCAGTCGAGTGCTCTTCTCATTAGCGACAGAAAATTATGTCTCCCGGGAACCAACTACATTAACTTGACAATCTCGAGTGATATCAATAAAATTTTCTGAACCTTTGCCATATTGAGTGCATAGTCACAGTAATGTATCTTTACTTAATCGTCACATCCAATATTTCCCATGCAGCTTTTATTAAAAAAGTGGTCATATTGCAAATAGCTGGTAGTGAGGAATCAATTCTAATGAAAGTAGGCTATTTTTTGTTTAGTTTAGGCTAAATTAAAGTTAACACTGCATTGATAATTTTACCCGCGTAAATATTAAACTTCTGCTCCGTATAAATAATGTATGAATCTGCATTCTCCAATGTCATTAATATTTGGAAATGAAGGAAAATGTTATGAATAACTATTAACTATTGTTTTAAAATAGACGTGTCCTTTCCTCGTTTTATTTCCAAATTATCTGCCTCGCATCGGGTACCGGCAGGCGTTTTCCTTTTAGCATTTCTTCGGAAGTTGCCCTTTTTTTCATTCCCTGCAGGTCGACATTCTTAGGTCTTCCTCCACCTTTTATCTATTCCTTGATCTCTTTTTAAGCTTCCTCGAGGTGTACATTAAATATCAAGGATGAAAATGGACACCTCTGACCTACACCTCCTTCCACTTAGGCTTCCCCACTATCCCTCCAACTCAACAGCCTACTGCTCTCTACTCGTACATGTGATTTCACAGTGTTCTTCCCATCTTAGTCTATTTCTATGGCCGGTGTCCTACCACCCTCTGCCACAGACCTCTGAGGTGGCTTGAGGAGATCTGGGTGAGCAAATGCATTGAAAGCAAAGACTTAAGATCAAGTGAGTGGAGGATTCGACAAAGATGATGTCTTTCATTTTAGAGAGACGACCTTATTTTCAAAAATACAACATCTTACGCAATAAGCAACTCGGCCATACGACGCATCTGACAAGTAGGGGCACAGTTTGTATAATAAAATATTGCTGTAAAGAGTGTTTGAATAATAAAACTTTGTGGTCAAGTAAGGCGACATTTGCTAAGGCAGCATTCGAGGATTGCTGCGTACTGATTACGTTATTTGGCCTCGGCGCTGAGAAAGCATGCGTACGTAGGATCTAAGGTACGGGATTCCTCGAAGGAGAAGTAAATTGTCTGACAGAACAGAGAAAAACACCACAATCGCCATCCCATTCGAATTTATACATTTCAATCGTTTAAATATTTTCACATCACTTCAGCAGCATGTACACGAATTAGGATGTTGACTTTCATAAATTGAACTGCCAACTTTTGGCAAATTTAATACACTGATATAGAATAAAAAGACTTCAATGGTAGCACAATCTCTCTTTGGACGTACTTTCTGGAATATTTCCGAGATCCGACAAAATTCAACATACTTACATTTGTCTCTCAACTACATTTCAGCCCTTCATGGAATTTCTCGCCTCGCTAATTCAGCTCGATAAAACTTGAATGAAAAGTTTGTTGACAAGACGGTTATCGTCTGGTTCCTTTGAATCCCGCTCAACTTACGCATGCATACCCTCTCGCTCTCCCTCTTATTCGGTGAGATCTCTCAGAATAGTGGAAGCCCGGCGCACAGATTTGTTGTCTTATATCCCCAGTTCTATGTGGATAACGAAAACACCACAAGGGAGATGACAAGGCTAAATTTATATATGCTTTTTCTGTTACAAAGACACGCCACTGAGCGTACTTCCATGGATGGCTTTACTCTGTACGAAAAGAAAAATGATAATTACGAAATGTTACTTCACCTGGAATATGTTTCGAAACGAATAACGTTAAGCGAACAGGGTAATTTCGGGCATAGCAACAAACATTTGCAATTGGAACAAGCAGTTTACGACATTCCACTAAATCAAAATTCGACTTTCGTTTTCAACTAGCCTTCAGATCAGTTCTGCCGTCAAACCTGAATTTCAATTCATCACCAACCCCTAGATTGCAAGGGGACACTTACGAGTTTAAGGTCGAGAGACGATTCCGAGGGAGCCCTTTTTAAGAGCGTCCTAGGACGTCACGCGTGGGACGGATCATTGCCAGGATTCTTCTCAATGCTGAAAAACATGCATGTGTGCATGCTTATGCTAATGCACGTGCAAATGCGTATCATTATTGAAGGTCCTTTTCTTCACACAATAGTTGCTCCATTGGTACAACATTTCCGTTTTATTTGTTCTGCGTATAGGTGGCGCCGGGGGCGTGGTGGTACAATAAGTAGAGCACTGGACTAATAACAGCGGATGACCCAAGTTCGATTCCGAGTCACACCCGTGGACACCCCCCTCGCCTTCATTCGAACTTTGAGATTTCGAGAGAACTCGATCTCTCTGTGAAATCACAGCCGGCACAGGGAAATGATCTGGCCCCCTTATTATCCATATGTGTCAATTTCACACGCCGTTGGGCTTTTTTATAACTAGGTGAGCTCCATCCTCACCAATCAAACCACATTCGGGGTGACTACTGTGTTTATTAATTTCACAAAAGACATTATTAATAATCCTAGCACATCTGACTACGAATGAATAATTACTTGATAGATACAAATTCACGGCAACAATGGCATACCCTTTGACAATGAACACGCTCATCATAACAATGCTCACACATCAAACCGTCATGAAGTACGCACTTCGATTCTGATAATCCCTCCAAGGCGTCCGAACAATGCGAATTCGAATTGAAGTATTTATAAACCCCCACCGAACGGCTCCGTGACTAAGGCGATTGAGGCAGTTGGGCGAAACGCACAGGCGTCGTCGCAACTGGTTTCGGAATCTCTCCCCGTCCTTGACTGGGCATCGCACACCACGGTCACCTATATGGCCGCGGATGCGCAGAAAGGGGGGTGGGGCACAGTGAAGAAAACTTGCGTACTTAGGAAACGTTGAGGATGAGGACGGTTGCTCTGACCTTTCTTGCACCGGCGTCATTATCGCCCCCGCCGGCAGAGGAAAATCATCGCTTCCCACCACTCGGCCCACGCGGGCAACAAGGTGGATTCCCACCGAGTCACGGAAGGAGTGTGTGGGGGGGGGGGGGAGTCGATTTATCGCTCAATTGCCACTCGAATCAGCCACACATTCGACATTGATCAAACGTGGCCAATTCATTCGCGGGCAATCACCCGCGACTCACCTGCGGTGGGAGGAGGTAGGCGGGGGCCGGATTGTGGTGGAAGGTTCAGGTGTAGTATGTCGCTGCCCACTCCGAAAGCCCCGGGTTCGAATCTCGACAGTAGTGCACTTTGTTAGAGTGGTGCCTCGACCTCAAATCGGGCGCTGTGCGGTGGACAGAACGTGAGCACCCACCCAAGCATGGCACTCCGTCCGTCGGATGGCACGGGGAACTCGCGACCCCCTCGGTAACTTTCGATAAGAAAAGAGACCAATGCTGGCCCCGGATTTCCCTTCCCACCCTTCCCTCTCTTCAAAGTGAACTTGGGAAACCTACTACGTCAGAAACGACTACGGATGAAGGTCTCCCACTTTTACATTACAACTTAGCCGGAAGAGCTCATTCTATGAAAACAAGATAGCCGAGACCGTAAACTTGATTGGCAATAAGTGACAAGGAAAAAAACAAGGTTACAAGTAAGGGGAGGAATAGGGAACACACGCTAGTCACTTGAGGGTGTTTGAGAAACAGTGACCCACGTACACCTCAATCACACACAAAAGGCAAAATAAATAATAAAATCTGTGATTGGCGGGTCCCTGGCATAGGAGGAATCCTGGTAAAACCTGAACGTGTGAGTACTTGTGAATCGCAAAGGCCCATGTTTTCGAACACACCTGAGTGATTGAGTGAATGACGGGTCAATGGCATAGGAGGGATCCTTGTAAACCCTGACCGAGTGAGTGTGTGCGATTCACAAAGGTCTAACACATCCGAGTGATTGAGTGACTGTGTGTTTACGTAAGTCGTTTTTGTTTCACTACATCCTTTTATAATTTTCATTTATTTGTGTCATTGAAGGGTCACTGACATAGGAGGGATCCTTGTAAATCCCAAGTGTGTGTGAATGCGATTCACGAGAGTGACTGTTATTTCTTAACACACCCTAGTGATCGAGTGGTTGTAAGTTTGTTTTATTTTTATTACTTACTTTGCCTTCTGTGGGAGATTGAGGTATACGTGGGTCACTGTTTCTCAAACACACCCAAGTGACCTAGTGTGCGTGTTCCCTATTTCTACTATTGTAGCCTTGTTTTTTTTCTTATCACTTAGTTCCAATCAAGTCTACGGTCTTGGCTATCTTGTTTCATTGATTCACGACCGTAGCTACGTTCATTGCACATTTACAGACCTCATTCTCCTTGTTGATTTCCTCTTTTCCCTTACAAATCCCACCTACACCAAATTGATCGCCTATGACGCAAATGATCTCAGCTGTCAGTCGCCTACTCCAAACCCGTCCAACTCCAAGTCGCCGTCCAATACTACGATGCGATACCATAGTAGCAAGTATAAAAAAAGAAACAATTGAGTAGAATACACTAATGCCATAAGCATCGTTATTAGTCATCAATCCCAGGATTGGAAATTTTATTTCTGATCTTAAGATGTTTTTTCTTACACCGAATCGAGATTGGTAAAAACGAGAATAAAAGCCATGAAGCCATAGTTTACAACGAACAGCTCCAACCACCACACCACCACCCTTGGGAACGAATTGTTGCGGGAGTTTACCGTGAAAGGAGGGCACCCGCGATCTCCCTTCGTCGTCCGCTGACGGACACCACACTAGAAGCCACAGGCAAGTCTCATCCATCCGAGTCGAGCTGGAATATCCTCCATCAATCTGTATCTCCTTCCCATTAACGCAATATTGCGATACGCGACGACACCCACAACCTACTTCCTTCGATAAACAACCACCGGGGAATTCCCGATAGGACGAACACAGCACACACCCTATTGCAGCTCTGACCAGCGGCTCGAATTGACGCAAGTAGAGTCGCCACCTGAAATTGATGGCAGTCAATCCGCCGCGGCGATAGAAACAGGAAGCAAATGCTTTCATTTTCGCTCCCCAAATCACACGTACATGCTGTCGACACCTACAGTAAACTCTGTCAATCCATTGCTTCTTGCATATTACCCATACTTTTCCCGCCCATCGGCGTTATTATCACTCTATTCGTAAGCACGGACATTCATCATAAATTTGGAATGAAGAGTTAAAAAAAACCTGACGAGAAAGTGGGGGAAAAAAGTTAAATTAAAAAAATGCTCGGGGTGATAAGATAATATATCTTTGCAAAGTTTAACGGCGTTAACAAACGCAACATCGTCATGTTTCAAACGCCATCTTCAAGTGAGCTGTCGAAACGATTGCAGCCCGCATACGACACGAAGTTGAGACGTCAACAATCAACTTAATAAAAAAATCTTTTATCCAGCCGATTATTTAAATTAATCCAGAATCTGGATTGGTTTGTCTTTGCGCTCACAAGGGTGACTGGGCTTCTGTCGTGCAATGCCCTTGAAGACTAATCGTTGCCGTTTGATAAAAATTTACGACAGACTTTCTAGACTTTGCAAGGAAGTTTGAAATTCCTTTCCGAAACTTACAAGATTACCGAGGTACCCACGCCTTCATTCGCGACATAGCTCATTTGTCATAATTACTCTGGAGTAGTTTTCAAAAGTAGATTCAATTCCGCTGAATATTCAGAATCAAAAATTAAAGTTTCTTATTCATCCGACCTGCCAAGCGATTCATTGGATTCGTGTTAATTCTGAACAAATCATCCTCCTTTATCCGGCGGTCAGAAACGTGATGACTGGGAGATCCCCGACTGCGGCAGTGGTCCACCAGACAGTCCATTTTCTTGTGTCCTAGTTTTCAGTATTCTCTTCAGGTGAAGGTAACCTTCACAGCTCTCGAGATCAGCGTCAATGTGGACAAACCTCAAAAAATTTTCGCGACTCATTACCTCACCAAAATTTGCGAGAACAATAACTTTCATGAACTCATTGACAAATGAAACGACGTCCTCACATTGATACGATTCAAAGCCACATTTTTCCCCCTTTAGGAACTGCTCTCACGACAAGGCCTCTGGGATACAATCTCAGTTATCGGCGAACTTGGTGAGGAGCGCACGAACTACCCCCTCTCCCAATCTGTTCTTGGTCTTTCACATCCGCAGAAGCTTCGGCCCAGATTATGACGTCGAAAAGCACTCCCTCCAAGGACCACCTATTCGGTAAACCCTGCGACATGGCCCGAGAATGAAGGCTCTCCATCTCCCTGGACGCCCCCCCCCCGATGCACGCGCGCTTCCTCGGGGCGGTGGCGATATCGCAAAGAAGTCTTTTTAGCGGTGACGCGCCAAGAAGCATTTCTGGATTCGAATGACGCTAGCGTGACCCGTACGTCCGCCGCGCAAACGAACCTGTCATGATTTTATATTTTCCCTTTAGGGTTCCCACGAGCGTTAAGTATCACGATCCAAATAAAAACCTTATTATTGCTCAATTCATATTGCAGTTGGCTGTCAGTGTGACGGACAGAATTCGCTCTAAAAATAGGTGCCAATAATTGGTGCAACGAAAATAAAGAAATGCTAGGATTGCAAAAAAATTTCGACGGCGGTTCTACCGACTGCAAGAAACAGCGGTTGACGAGCCCACGCGCGACAGTCGACCGTAACACAGTGTCACACATCAACGGGAAGAGTTTGATCGACACCATATCTGTACACACACGCGCGCGCGCAAGCGCACCACTTCTATGTGATGTTTGGCTGGTCAAGGTGAGCTGCCATAACCCGTGCAGATGATTGATTGACCAATCAATCAATTCACCCGGTCTACCTACCCCTTCCTCATCATTATCAGTTGACTTTCGAAGAAGGATGATCTCATTATTATTATTATCAACATGACAAAATTGAGCAATCCTTAATTTATATACCCAGTGTCCAACCACACCAACTATTCCATTAAATTATCAAATATTTGTACGGAAAATTATATGTTTATATTATCGAGTGCGACACCAGAAAATGAAAAACGTCTTAATCCAAAATATCCAGTATTTAAGTGCTAAACGCTTCGACGTGATGAAATAAACTATTCGTTAACTTCTTTGGCCCGCGGGGAATCGATTTTCGGTGCGGAAAAGGACGGAGAGAACAAGACAGAGAGGAAGACGAACGAAGGAATATGTATTCAGGAAGCGTTCAAAACATCCACACTCCACGATTTTTTAAATATCAACTTAAGACTGTCATTATTTTAGGATTAGGCAATGACATTGACATTTTCTGGAAATTCTGGCACAATGATGACGTTAAACTAAAAAAAAACTTAGTTCAAAGAAATTTATGGAGAAATCTAATTAAATTACAGCAGTCCTTGTTCCTAGTGAAGTACCGGAATTCTTCAAATAAATTATATTAAAAAAAGAGTCCATTTTTTACAGATGTCTTGTTTTTATTCGTGTGAAAGAATCCCATCACTAAACGATATCAATAAGAGATGGCATCGCAGTGAAATACACCGCATAACTGTGACTGTCCAAAAAGTTGGAAAATGATACCCATTGTGCCTGGGAGCTACTCTAAACTTGCATTCGACGTAGAGACACAATTTCTAGATTCCCATTCCAGACTTACTCCCGATTTTTTCCGAAGAACAGTCCACAGTTTCCCCGAATTTTTGGGATCTGCTACGTTATTTTGATATTTAGATTATCCTTCAGGACCGAGCGTGCCAATACCATCACCCTGTCAACCCACCAAATAACTTCCGTTTCTACCAGGGCGTGCAGGCACGATGGCCCACGGGAAAAACCAACCAATCTCACAACAACAGAAGCATCGTCCTCTTCGGGAATTTCCGATTCCAACCCCACAGCATACCTACTCCTGTCTTGAAAAAGAGAATCACTTTCCATTTTTTCCTAAATTTTGAAAATATTTAGTAATTCCTGAATTTTTCCCCGATCATAGTGGCTCGCAAAATTCGGTCCACGTCTCTAGACAGTTAACTCCTGGTATAGTACCAGAAACTTATATCCGACAACAAATATTTTCTTCTCAAGTCACTGCGAAGTTGTAAATTATCTTAAAATGTCTCACTTCCGATTACAAGCAAGTAAAACAACCACTAAAGGTGGGAATGAAGTGAACGGGAGAATCAGAGTACCACAGGTCCTGAAACAGAAGGCATATCGTTTGGCCCGAATTACAAGACAAACCACGATTAGAAATCGCGGATATTGTCTGCCGAGCAGACCAATGGAAAGAATAATCGTCCTCTCGGAACATTTGTGTTAACAACAGAATAACTGCTAAGTAAATATCGAGCACTTGATAAAATACAATCATGTCTTCAAACTTAATATTTTCGGTGGAACGGATACATTTTTATGAGCTACGCACGAGAGCTTCACTTCCTAAACATTAATCACGGCCTTTAACCCCGAGACTGGTTGGGTATGCGAAGGACGGAATCACTTGGCACTGATCGTAAACCCCCACGCCGTGTGAAATGCACTCATCTTGGGACATAAAAGAGGAGTGGGGGAATAGTCCCCCCAAAGTCGCCTGCGATATTTCCCCATCGAGATCCGGCACCGAGGGTATCACACGGCTTGCGTAAAGTACATGTATTATTTAACTCCAAACATTCAGCGGGAAAATATTGTAAAGAGAAAGTAGAGGAGAGATGCGATTTCAAATAGGTTTGACCTCAGTTTGAACACCTCTCGAGAAGAATTAAGTAACCCATATGAGGATAGTTTAATTTCACAATTAGGTAAAATACAAATGGAAGCTGCCCGAAAGGTTAAAATTTGGCATGAATGAAAAGTCAGTTTGGTGCCAAAGGGTCATCGTGAAATCTTAACTGAAAACCGCTGGCACATGAATATAACACACATGTCTAGCCAAACGAACAGAAAAATGACATTTTGAATTCTGCAATGAGAGAATAATACGAACTCCAAATTCAATTGGTAGGCGAGATCACGACGATAAATGTAAGGAAGACGACAGCCCGAACCAACACACGATAGGCACATCAGGAATATTTCTCTCCTCGCGCACAACCGCGATCTCATCAGTAAGAAACAAGGACACAACCATTCATACAGATTCAAGATTCAATACGCACCTGCCTCCAAAGCTTTTTATCCATGTCGAATTACCTCAACGGCTGACAACTTAAAAATCTGCAATACGATCTTGTCGTAGTTCTCAGGGTAAGAGTGGTACCCGACTGCAGTACCCACACGATCGCCTTCGCCAAAGAGATGTTACGCAATGCTACTGGACCATATGAGGGAAAACACTACAAACGTAATCACCATCACTGAAATAAGTCGAGGGAAACATTTTCGATGGTTTCATGCCCCGTCCGAATATCGCGCAGGATTCGAATTGACACCTCATAAACGCCTAGAAGGAGAAATCCGCTGTGCGTACCAGCCTCGCATGGAAAATGTACCCCCGAAGATACGAACATCGCCAAATTATGCCAACACCTTACCAGTAATTATTGATTTCTACAATGGTAATATTCTAAAAATGAGTCATTTTACCACAGTTGACACGTGACTACGATACACAACAGCAACAACCGCGAGAGAGACAGTGGATTGCCAGATGGCCTTTTCTCTATTGCATGAAATTCTACTGTTTACAGACGTCAGAAAGATAGAAATGCCACTTTGGAACCTGAAAAATCACACATCTTGGCTGAAGCTGAGGGTGCCCAGAGGTGCCATCCGGATTTGAAACTGGGCTCTCTGGTTGGTGACCGAACGAGATACCCACTGGACTACATTGATTACTGCGTACCCCCCACGACTTTATAGAGCTAAAATTCGGTAGCCATATACGAAAGAGACTTCTCAGCACTCGCCAAAGGCAGTGGGCACAAATCATAGAAGCTTTGTGGATATATTCCCTAAACGAGTACTCCGAATGACATCTACATTTCACCCTTCAAGCTGCCACACGAGGGCGAATGTTCGGGGACTTGAACCGGGATCTACGAGATCGGCTGACGGCAAGGGATTGCCCAGCTTTGGCGTTTAGATTGTGCCCTCGGACAATGCCAGCGGAGAAGCAAAGCCTGCTAGAGGAACGCGTTCGCGCAGGAGAGGGGAGGTGAATCGAGAGCGAAAACAAGAACGCAACGGCCTCCGCAAGGACGGCGAATCCGGAGCGAACTCGGAATAGAAATTGCAGGGTGGTTAGCGGAAACCAAACGTGTCGGGCGGCTGGCAGGTTAGACGGACGCCACTCGGGGCGAGGCGGGGATCGCAAACGGGGGGCAGCGGCAGGTGTAGGAAATCTGGAGATGCGAGAGACGGGAGGGTAATGTTGCCCATTCGGTAATGCGAAAAAATTGAAAGAGAATCAAGACTGCGCTCTAAAATTTTGCTCTAAACTTTGATGTCTTCGATAAATTTGGTGGCGTAATATCCCACTGTATGGCCAGCTGAAAGAATTTTGCAGACTGATTTTAGGCACGGATTGGTTACCATTTCATCACACACGGGCTCTTCTTTCCGGTAGCAGGCTTTTCTTTTTCTTAGTCAATGGTGATACAAAAATACTGCATGGTGTACAATGACCGTATTGACGATGCTGAAGTTTTTGATTTCGTTTTGATTTGGCTGATATTTAACGAATAGTTCCGAAGACATCTTCGTTTTATGTACATGGAAATCACTGTTGACAAATTTGGCTTTAGTATTTCAAAGTTTTTTTCTGAACCAACTTCGGACGGTCTTGCTAAAGTGGGATTTCTGTTTTAATTATACTCTTTAAGTTCTAGATTTTGATAAAATTTGATTAAAGACACTGAATACTCGTATCCCCTCCCATGGACTACAACCTTGACGTGGTGGAAGGGCTTGTGCGCTCCGATAACCACTAGAACTGTGCTGGCGGAAGCGATGATAATTGCTCCTGGTAGGTTCACCCATAGGTCGAAGCTTAGGAGCCAGAAGAAAGGTAGCCCACGCAGTGGGTGGGGGAGCAGTTCCTCAGTGAGGCGGCTGCAAAGGCGTCTGACCCCAGTGGGGCAGCCATTGAGTGATGGTGCCATGTTAAAAACATAATTGAGGAAGGCAACGGGACTACACATCAATTATTATTCCCATGATTTATATGATGGACTGTATAGAGAAAATAAGTCCAGGCAAATACGGGACTCGGCCCAATTCGCCGTGTGTTGAGGCGAGAAATCCTAAGGAGGCAGGAAAAACGGATGATGTGCGTATCGATCGACAGTGGGATGTTAAAGACTGTAAAGGAGGGGAGAATGTTAGGCAAACGAGGAAGGGGCAGGAACAGGATAGGGATGTTTGACGGGATGAAGGGAGGAAGGAAGTACACTGAGATGAAGAGGGACTTGTTTTAGAGTAGGATGTTGGGTAGTGTTTTGCTATGAGAGACTGAATATTTATTTAGTAGTTGTGTCCATCCAAACCCTACCTCAATCGGTAGATAACTTAATAATAAACACTCATCACCAGGATTATTTTTTAAAGCCCGCATTTGAACTAAAGGCCTTTATTTAGAGATCAAAGATTTTTGTGACAAATTCAAGAGTTTACGATGAGTGCTGATTGGAGGATACATTGAAAGGCAATGGATGCAGAAGACTATGATAGAAGAAAGAACAATGGAGGATGGACGAGGGAAAAGAATGCACGTTCTGGATTGAATGAAGCAAGGTAAAAACATAATGTGGTTCTAACGGTTGAGTTAATGATACGTAATGGATTATTTATATTCAGAAGTGCTACGTGGCTTCAAAAAGATTGGGAAATAGTTTTGCGGTCCATCAACCTCCGATAAGCTACCATCAACGATGGTATAAAATTATGCCCTATATAAATAAATATGCCTTATTTTACGGGGACGAGATACATTTGGGTTTTCCCACTTTCTGGGTTGAAATCGGTGGAGACACAAGGCTTATAATGATCCGCGATCACCGCCCCGAACACCTGAATACACAAGATTTGCAGAGGAGGAGGAGGGAGAGAGGCGGTGAGTCATGCAGCAGCGGCCCACGGGACAGGCGAGCGAGTTGCCTCCGCCGCCGACTTGGGAGGCTGGAGGAAGGGGAGGGGAGCCTCTTGATCTCCAAGCCCTCCCCTAGAAGACGGCTAGGGCCAAAAGGGGCAACCTGTCCTCCTCTGCTCCCTCCCCCCCACCTTCATTCCCGCATCTCCCCGACTACGCCCACCAGTGCGAGTCGGCTGGTAGTGGCCTTAGCGGGAGAAAGCCTCCTCCCCTCTTCTTTGCCCCCCCTCCCCCTACCAATCGCCTTGCCGCTGACTGACTACACCACGTGGCGGAGTTTCTGATACGGGGCGCGGGTAAATTGCACCCTTTCACTCTTGGGTAATCAACGACGATGCGCAGAGTTTGGCGTCCGCACGCGAAATTATTCACCCGAAAGCTCAACAGAAATTATATTCGTAACAGAATACGTGGGGGTACTTGAGATAGCCGCACTGGATTGAGATTTTTTTAACGGGAGCTGGTCGCTCAAAGCTTCAAATCTATTATCATACTGTTTGAAATGATCGCACTGAAGCATTTCAACCACCACAATTCACAGTAAACATGGCGTAACTACACTTCGAGGTTATACAGAAATTTTAAGATTACGTTTATGACACTCCTTGCGAGACTTGCGAATTAACCTTATCAGTCATTGTGAAAACCTCTGTTGAGCTCGACCGCCTCATATAATCAGTGTGCGAATTAAGTGTGTCTCGAAGTGATCATTATGGACAACCGTCGAGGTAGAGAGAATTTCGGGAAGGTTTATCGCATCCCTCTGGACAAAATGCCCGTGAAAGACGGTGGGGTATGGGTGAGACTGAAACGCGTTCGAATGTCCGCTGAATATCTGTTCGTATTAAGAGGGCAAAGATGGCCGTTCATTTCATGAATTCCCATTCCATACTTTTTCCCGATTCTCCCGACATAAAGGTCGCTGTTCCACCCACATTTTTCCATGAGTATTCGCAATATTGATTTGATATTTCTTTATGCGATTTTTCCAGGGTCTGCACGAGCGATGCCATACGGCAAGTACACATTTATCTGACAACAAAATTGAAATTGAATTTGATTTTTTCAATACATTGATCAACTTTCGACTTTTCCCCTTCGAGAGACCACCCTGTTGGAGCATGTAAAAAAATTGATTTCTCCGAGGAAGTGAAACTTGGGAATGCCAGAAAAAGTGTAAATGTGGACTACTAAACGCAGTGGGTGTGAGGTGTTTGTGGGAAACATAGTGGGGTGAGGAATGAGTGGATCATGGGAAAATGTGAATTGGATGGGACTGTAACAACCAAAAGCTTGAAAGAAGTGTGATCTAAGCTATTTGACCCAATTTTTGGAAGAATAAATGAGAGTCGAGTCACCAAACACATAAATAAGAGTAAATAGTTTTAGAGGAAGGGATAGCAAGGGATGGGTAAATGAGATCGAAGAGACTGTTGAAACGAGGAAAGCAGAGATATTAGAAATTAATATGAGACAATGTATAAAACGATGAATGTTACAGAGGCGAGAGAAGCGGGCACGGATAGGGGGAAGTACGCGGATTATTAGTAAAAGGATTCCGACGTCATACGAGTATACGATAGATATAAGGAAAAGGGGATAGGAACACATATAAAGTACGAACACAGGAGAAGTGGGGAAGGCGGAATTGAGCAGATCACCAATGTAAAAAAAAATATTTCCTTGACCGGGGCTTGAACACCGGATCATTCCACTTGCCGGGCGGATGCTCTAACCAATTGAGCTACCGAGTAAACTTACTTTACACCGAAATCTGCGGCCTTAAATGTAGCCAAATGCCCCGATTCTTTGGCCAAGAGATGGCGTCAGGAAGCTGTTTCACCCACACCAAAGGAGAAATACACAACACACACAAGGGGAAGGACAGTAGGTAAGCATTCATACGACATAATAAAGGATAGGAAGAGTGCGTTTCGTGGAACGCATAGCCAGAAGAAAGATATGAGCCACATTGGCCAAATACACATTCAAACACGAAATCCCGCCATATGGCGAACACATTCATTCACATGGAAATAGATATAAGTAAAAGAGGATAGGAACACACATAGGACGAACAAACTGGAGGGGTGGGGAAGGCTTCACACTCACGTCAACTGGACTACAATTCCATTACGCCAGGATTGTTTCTCGCATCAGTTCCATTCGACGCCGATTTATAGTTGTTTGGATACGCACAGAATTCCGTTTTTGGCATAAATGCTTGATCAATAAGCAAAGGTAATTGTCCGTAACCATGTGTGACCGCAGTTCGTAAGAAGTATATGTCGAATATCCCTTTAGCTGCGAGGCCATTGCGGACAAAAAAGGCTTTTAAGACTTAAACCTAATTGACGCGAATGAGTTTTAATGAAATGCCCAATAACTTCCAATTACAACACATGAATATTTTAACGATTGGCAATGGAAGTGGAAGTCAAGCGAAACCTTTTTCCGCCTTCCTTCGACTCCAGCTAATGGAATGCGATATTAATCTTCTTCGTATCTACGGCCTAGATTAAAGTAAGGATGCCGACGAAACGTCGACGTGGCGATAATTATCGGATATATTGATCAATAAGGATAATGTCGTTCATATAACCTATAGACCATACCACCCTGGACATACTACTTTCTTTGGTCGTTAATTGGTTGACATGAAAAAATAATGAAAGAATAGAAAATTTCCATTTTTTCATTAAATGGATATTTCATCGATATGGTGTCCTTTTTTTGCACGGTTCTAACTCCGAAACAGTCAACCTTGAAAGCAGTCTCCCCGTCGTACGACCATTGAGAAGACGGGGGAATCTCAGATCTTTCTCGATGGTGTCACCATTCATACTGGTTATTAAGGCAACATAGCCGATTTTGTCGCTCAAAATCTTCGAGCCATCCCTCTGTTGTCTCGCCTACTAGAGATGGCAGACTTCAAAAACGGGATTTCGGACGAATACGAAGTAGTAACGATAGTTGGGGGATTAATATTCACTCATGGGAATGATTACTTCAACTATTTTTCACTTAAACGCGGCAGGAATACGAAAAATTGTCAATTGCAAGTTTCCGGAGCTCAAGATATAGCAACCATAAGCGTCGGTGATTCATTTGCTGGTCTTTCATTTGAAATACCGTTTGAATTTAATCCTCCTTTATTCCCCAGGCAATGTTAATTCGTCGGTAAAACATATCTAGTGCAGCAGTAGTTGGCTGTTCGTGTTCGGAGAGATGGTACATCTCTCCGGCTCGCAATGTGTTGCATGCCCTGCGCAGTTCTTTGAGCAGGGCAATAATCATGCTTTATTGCATGTCGTGTGCGTGCTTAGGATGTGCTCCCGCCTCTACGGTCCTCAAAATATGCCATCACAACAATCGATTCAAAATTTCCGATTAATCGCTTAAAATAATCGATCACAGTATCAATCGAGTTCGGTTCTCTCTCTAATTCTTGCGTGTCCTCGCACTCGACTTCATAAGGGTTGGAAGCGCTCCCACGCTCAAGAGGGAGACATCAGGAACGCACACGGAGGCGTAATGCGCCCCGTTATCTACACCATAACCTTTGCATTCTCCTCATCAAAATTACCAGGACTCCTACGGTGTCATTCCCAAGTTGATTGATTTATCCCTCATTTTGGAAACCCTTAACGCTGCAAGAAGGGCACGCAAAGTTTATATATATATATATATATAAATATAAAACATATCTATATATATGTATATATATATGTATATATATACATGTATGTATATAACGAAACTAGAGGGAGTAAATGATACCACTTTGACCACAACATCCGCTGCCAAGTAACTACCGTTTCGACTCTTTGTCCGTTTATCACGAAAGACGATCCTGAATGCGATGCACAACAGGTTTTTATTTCCTTAGTCAATAGGTTACGCAGGAACCAAGAATCCAATACAGAAATTTCGGTCAAGAGGGTGACCTTCAACCGGAAGGGAGAGGCAGTCGATTTCTTGAAGCGAGAAGAAGTCTTCGCGGTCACGTTCTTCCTCGGGTCTTCTCAAAACCCATTGTGAAGCAAAAGTCTTTTGTCTTCTGGTTTCTACGGTACTGGTCCTTGGATTACACGCAATCTCCATCACATCATCATTTATGGACTGAGCGGATATTCTGTCGTCCAGGAGAAGAACGGACGGCCGCGAGATGCGAACGAATCGCCGAATTCGCGTTGCAACGGAATCGGCGAAAGACTTTCAAAAGAATTATTCGCGAGAGAAACTCGAGACAAACATTTCGATGCAAGCAAGTATTCTCCATTGCATTCTTCGAGTCACAATCGGAGACACCTTGCAACGACGTGGGAAAAATCGATCAGAAAACACACGCGCGCACGAAAAGCTCACCACACCGACGACCTTCGGGGTCAACACTCTGCCCTCCCAAGCAAACAGTGACCCTCTCTCCTCGTTGCTCGCGTCTGTCACTGAAGTGGAGCACACCGATGGTTGCAATGCGTGCCATGGAATACAAATCACTAGTTCAAGCAATCCCACATGAAGACGCACCAGCCGTGCTCGAGAGCGCTATAAAGCCCTACGTCTTCACGTGAGCACCCGCAGACACCAACAGCCAAGCAGTGAAGGAGTCATGAGGATTGTTCCACCCAAGATGCATTCGCATGAGAGGATATTGACCTCCGAGTCTTGAAACGAAAAACAGACGTCTCTCAGAATGAATAAATGATGAAAGTCATCAGGCTTCTGAATAATTATACACGTTTGGCAACATTACACTACTATTTTTCCAATTTCTACCAGAGGATATTGGATCGATGCCCTAAATAACGACACATGTCAAAGAGACCTTATGCACGAAGGGGTTAAGCCGATAAATGTTATGAGTGGGGAGTGGCGTGGGATCATTCAAAGGCAAACTGGTGGCGATTACGTGTAAGTGTCAATCAAAAACACCCAAGTTAGCGTTTCATAATTTTTTTCCTGTTTTTTTTGGGAAATTATTAGCCATTCAAAAATTGTCCACTTTCGCCCCATTTTCGGTACGTAATCTACTCCTCATTTCGTTCGTCTCCAAAGGGGCCGAACGGCTTATGACACCCGTTCCCCTTCGGCTGCTCTTGGCGACGAAAACGGGAGCCCACAAGCACCATCCCATCCCATTACAATTCTCTTGAACCTGACCTAGTTGAGAGAGCACAACGACGAACAACTAAAACACATTTCGTTGGACAACAAATAATCTCCAAAGCTAAAACAATGTACGAAACGTGATTTAACCCAAACGTACCACAAAAAAACAAGGATTTTGACGTTTCAGATCTAAATGAGACACTTGTCCCCAGAGGATGAGAACGGAACATTAATTGACGTCATAAATAAAAAAAATTCATTTGGGTTTGGACAATTTAAATGACATTCAAACGAGGATTTGCCAAGCGCCGAAATTCGGATCTCCACACAAATTCTTTCGGTGGAATCACGAAATTTTTCATTTCAACCCTGAAAACGGGAGTGGGATATCACTAGGGAAGGACCCTTCGCAGCCTCCCCTTCGTCCCTTTCAAACCCTAATATCCCGATTGAAATGGGGCTCGAGGGAGCAAATCCTTCCTCGCCTACCCCTCGCTCGACACCCCGCCACGTTTCTCAGCTGGAATAGGACCGGGACTAAATATTCATCGATTCGACTTCACCCACCCGCGGCCTTCCACCGCGAAATTCCCAGACGTCCAATGGTCCTTGGGAGAAACCCCCCCTCCCCCCTGTCGCGGGGAGATGAACCCGTGTGCCACACAAAAACACGAAGAGACGACCCGACTGGGACAAAATGCAAACGCTCCATGCACGACTCACAAAAACTGGCGGGACTCCTTCGTTAAAAACGTGAAGTGGATCGGAAGTTAAGTCGCCGAACAGTGCAAAAAAATCGATGAAACTTAATCGGTTTACGCCACGTACCACACATCTTTAGCCGAAAAACTATAGTAATCAACACAGAGATTGGTTTGATGGATGAGGTCAGGGTCCACCTCGTACAACGTGTGAAATCTACAAATTAGAAGGGTATAAAGGGAATACTCCCTTTCCCTGTGCTACCTATAGGTTTCCCAACGTTTGGTCCCCGAAAAAGCACACAGCTTGGGTGGAGTTGGGAGTGCTCAGAGGCGTCACCCGGAATCGAACCCGGCACACAGTCCAGCGCTTATCCCCTGACTAGCACGACCGCCTTTAGTTCAAACATTAACATATAAGTAACGTTTCCACACAAACTCACAACAACTCATCGGCGTTCGATCGATCATTTGAAATTCAGTTAGTAATTTTTGTTTTTTACGATCGCTTTAAAAGTCGTTCGTCACTTGCCGATTCGTTAGGAATCTTAAGCTACCAAGCTGAGGCGCATTAGTAAACGAGAAGTTTCCCCAAGGAGGAACCTGCGCTCAGAAGTACTGAACTCATAACAATAATACGTAATATAGACGGCAAATGTTATATTGAGAGTTTGTTTCCTTTCTTATTTAATTAACACTTTGAGGCGTTAGTTAAACGTAACATTGCTTAAAAATACACTTTAGATATAAGTTTTAGTAACTTTCATTGAGTACTATTGTGTTGAATCCAATAATAATGGTTCTGTCATTGAAATTAATTACATAGATATATTATCAAGTCCTGGTCGACAAGTTTTCAGTTTTTTGCTGTTTAAAACACGCAAAAACGTATCTCCAAGGTATGTATTTAGAATAATATTACATGTTAGAGTTATAAGAAAACGCTTGGCAATAACCGCAGCCAAAACAAACAAAACGTTACGACAAAATTCGAAGGTGTCCAGCATTTTGCAAACCACAATTTTTCGAGTCGTCAGCCTTTGATTGTTTCAAATGTCTTAAAGCGCCATGGAATTACTTTCGTCATCTTTCATTCATTCTATTGCTCTAAGCCGGATGAATTCCTCCATTGTAATGTACCAATATTTGTAAAACATCGCAATGAGTACCTAGGTATCGGGTACCAATACGACTCGTGGTCGCTTTACTCTTCGAATTCACATTATACGAGTAAATAGACTACCAAAGAAATAATTCGATTTATGCTACATTAAGAACAACGACAACATGAACTAAAACTAATTCGCGTTAGTGTTACACTGAGACTCTATTGAAAGATGTACATTATAATTAAATATTATTAATTTGTCCATTTCGAAAACTCAGATTTGAATATCTGAAAATAATATTAGAAATAAAATAAAAGCCCCCTATCCTAATTCATTAGTATTAGTTCACATTTTTCCTCCAAGAAGCTATCTTTTGGCAACGGAGACCAAATTATCACACAGTGTCAGCACAGCGACTCGATGAAGACGCCAATTTTTTTTACCCGAGTTTACCTAAATTTAATCCCCTGACTAATAACACCGAATATCTAAGGGAATACAAGTATATTTTATCCTTCCACGTGTTATACCTTTAATAACATGTTTCGAACAACATCTATCGGTCCAAACTCGAGAAAAAATGAACATATTAAGGGAGTAAATCGTTTTCCCATCGCGGTAACAAAAACCTTAATCAAGTTTCCCTTTTGCAAACTGATACATCTTATTTAAAAGGTCAGTAACGCAAAAATATACGATATTTATAATACTCGACAGCTAAAAACATATTCAATATTATAAGCCAACTTCAGGGTAGGTAATCTGCATGTTTAAAATGAAGGTTCCTCCTCCGTAACAGTCAGCCAGTGACACTAGGATGCAGGGGTGAAAAACGGAGGCCAATCGAATTTTCATGCGTTCGCTTCCCAATAATTGCCCGGAGAAACACCAGGTGTGCTGGGGGGGGGGGGGGGCAATTTCGCCCCAAAAGTGTTTCTCTCAAAGAGTATCAAAGCGCATAATCTATGGTATTTTTCGTACAGCGTCGTTTTTCGCTCGCCGCCGCAACCTGCGGCAAGGTGGAGGAGAAACCGATGGATAGGTGCAAGGGTCGCAAAATCAGTCGACATATTTTTAACGAAAGAAGAAGAGGACAGTATTGGAGAATAGTACACCCAAAAGTTTTCCGGTAGAATAAACAACTTACTAACTTCAGATAGTAGGTGGTAGTATTAGGGAGTAGGGACCCATAGAAATCGAGAGTTTACTTTTCCACGACTGTGAGTCATAGACGATTGGAGCAACAGAGGTAAGAGTTAAGAATTTATGGAAATTCGGCGCTACAGAAGAAGAAGGAAACTAACTAGCTGGACCCATGTTGGAGCAAAACGGCTGACTAAAGACAACAACCGAAGGAAACATAAAAAGGAGAAGAACTACCGATGAAAGCCTAGGATCAAGAGACAGGTGACGGTAGACGTCTACGCCCGAGACAGCGAAGGATTGAAGAGAGTGGTCGATCGGAAGAGGAGAATGGAGAGCTGCTAAGAGCCAACCAATATTCTGAATGAATGAATGAAAACAACGCATCGACGCTTTCACAGCGGGCTAGCTCGGGTCGCCGGTTACGTAGCTCGGAGCAGAAAAGCGACCAGCGTTCAGGGGTCTCCCCCGTCGTGGTGACTCCTATCTCGCCCCACCTCGAGACCTGCCACGCCCCCTCCCGTCCACAGGTGGGCCACGGCACAATAACACCCTTTGTCATTGTTCGAGAGACGCTGGAGATATCCAGACCGAGTGAACACCAGTTTGCTCCCTAAATCCTAATCGCCATCGCTTCCCGTCGTCTACGTAATCTTCAATCGCGTCCATACCAGAGAATTCGCTCTCGTCGCTCCTGCAACCACATGGCACAGTTATGTGATACATCCGACACAATCGAGTCACGCAAAATTTATACCATCGTTTTGTAATGTGAAATTGATAGTTTTATTATTTTAAAGACCCATGAACGTGACAGAGGTCTTCACTTAATTTTTTCCCCACGCCCACAGGTTCTTTCGCACCGAATTTCCATGATAGGTGGCGGTTATGGCAAAGAATAACAATCTGGGGAACACAATTCCTGGGATCCCCGTTTCTGCTGTTCTGGATTTCCCACGCGCACCACCGAAATTTCTGGTCCAATTCTGACGTCACCTCCGCCCTAAATCATTTCTCGAGAACGGACTCCGAATGCCATGATCGTTGACCGCAATCAAAAGTGAAGTAATGCCACATTAATTTTTAGTCTTTGACGGTTTCAAAAAATATGAAATTACCACGCCATATTTAAAATTGTGAGCATTGGGCACAATAATACTTAAATTTCATGATTTTATACTAACTCGTATTTCAAATTCAGCTACGCTGTAGATGTGAAAGCGTATTATCGCGACAATTAACCACCGTCTCGGAAATTTAAAAATGTGTGCAGTTGTGATGTTGCCTAGCCAAAGAAACGAACCTAAAAGACTTACGAGCGCACGTCCTTAAACAAAGGTGAAAAAATACATCCCCTTCGAGAAGTTACTGCCCTTCCTATTGGAAACACACAATTTTTTAAAAACAGTCTGAGCGCGAAATATGGTCTAGAGAGATATTTGCAGACAAATGCTACTAGATTATTGGTAAACTATGCATTTAAAAATATCTGGCTTGCATGTGTGCTAAGCTATTTTTCTAATAAACATTACGTGTGCCAATACAAAAAAAATGTCTTGGAAAATAATTTTTCCTGCGTCTATAGGCTAACGACCTGCGTACCATTGGTTATGGCATGTAATCAGAATTCACAGAATGTCACAGAATTGTACACGTCTACGTAAAACTAAAAATAGCAACGGTTTTGTCGTCATTAAAAAGGAAATTAAATTTTATAAATTGTTTTAGTTTTTCCATATCTCTGAATTACAAAAAATATCATTGAGATGAAATATACAAGCAATATCATGGGATATTCTTGATCACACTGACTTGCAGACAAAGTTATATTTAAATAACCAATCACATTAATTTAAATGTATAAATAACGTGTTTTGCATCATTTTTAGCTTCCCAATGTATATAACAGCAATTACTTGATCGAATGTTTGATTCGCTCTATTTGCGCAACTTTACATTTAAAAGCATAGGCTGACAGAATAAAAAATGTTTACAATCAATTACTTATAACCAGCCGCAGAGTTACGCACCTTTCTTTAAAAACATTCTGTACACACGTGAATTCGCAAACATACATTCACTATTCACTGGAATTTTCTGTATTGCCTCTATGCACACCCGTCTTTCATCGGCACGCAGGATTGTTTATGTTGTTATGGAGCTCGTCACCACACACAAAACCCTAGGGCGTGTATATTTCAAGCGCCAATAGGTTATTCGGGAGACAGGAGGAAGTTGGGCAGTTCGGTCGGCACGAAGGGCCGTGCGTAACTAGCGCACGTACTTGAAAAACTGTTTGATGTGATTTGACGTGTTGGGAGATTCAGAATTACGTGCAGGGCCAACCTTTGACGAATAACAGTGATCAGTCCCTGGGCCTCACCAAAAACCTACCTGAATCCGTTTGATTGGCGCTATTACGACGGAGTGGGGCGTAAACTACAGGGAGGAGGGTCCAACTCCAAATTGCGGTTTCCCAGGTGAGTTCGGAGACACCCAGGAATCCACACAGCTTATGTTCCTATTAATAGCATAACGCGGACCCCTCCGACCAGAAGTCCAAACGCTCTCACCTTGGTGCTACCGATATGACTGCGAGTACCGTACCACCTCGGAAAGCAAAGCGTCCCTCGAATAATGACAGACGAAGGTGGGGCACACCACGTACTAGTCCCTAGAGCGTGAGGGTTACAAATCAATAGGATAATGAGAGGGGTCATACTTTTTTCCCTGTGCCGTTTCCAAGGTCCTACACCCGAAAAGATGTCCGAGTTGGTATGAAGCTGTGCCCGAGGTCTCCGCAATTGAATCCGGGCCATCAAGTCGGCAGCCAAACGCTGTAGCGACCAGGCCAATTCACCTCTGGTTCCAAAAAACCACATAGGTCAACCAGAGGGCTGGTTTTCGTAGGTGAAGGTAGAACACACCTCGCAAATAAAGTCAACGGCTGGTGAAATTCGCAAAGAAACAAGGGAGAGGGGCAGTTCCTTTCCCTGTGCAGCCAGCGGCAACCCAGGAGATCTAGTACCCGAAAGGGCTTGGAGGAAGTTGTGGGCGGTCAAGTCATGGGGAATCAAACCCTCCAGTCGAAATCCAAACACTCTATCCACTAGGCTACCACACTTCTCCAGTAGAGTTATTACACCCCAATTATTATTTTCCTGAGGGAGGAATTTTGGCCGGATGAAGGACCGGAAGGACTTTTTTAATTCAGTAGTGATACTATCTCAAAGAAGGAAAATCGGGATTATGTGAGGGATATTTAAGTTTTATAAGTTTGATTTCCTGCGCGAAAAAGGTTTTCACTTAGAATCATCAACAAACGGATGAAGAAGAGAGCGAATGAGTACTTAGCACATCGGTTAGCGAAGCGATGTAGAGACAGGAAAAAAATAGGCATTTTGGGTAATATTAAACGAGGTAGAATGTATGCTTAGATGCCTAATAATGAGTAATTGCCACACGAAGTAGAGGGTTTAACGATATTTCATAACATTTTAGTTTGGACTCGAAAATACTATACCAGTGTGGAATGACAAAAACCCCACTCGAACCCAGTAGAATAATGCTTATTATTACATATATTAAGCATTAGTTGCTTAGTCAGCCAAGGGGTTGCAAGCATTGTTGAGTGAATTGGAGGTTCAGTGCGATAAATACGGGATGAGAATCAATATTAACAAAACAAAGGTTATGCGATTTTCCAGAAAGAAAAAGGCTAAGCTAAATATTAAAATAGGCGGGGGAAAAATAAAAGCAGGTAGAGCAGTTTACATATCTCGGAAGTGTTTTGGACCAATACGGTGAAAGTGGTAGGGACGTAAGGAGAAGAATTGCGCTAGGCAAGGAGGCTTTCTCAAGGAGGAGGGAGTTGATGACGGGGACGAGGAGGGAGTTGATGACGGGGACGAGGAGGGAGTTGATGACGGGGACGAGGAGGGAGTTGATGACGGGGACGAGTAGGGATGTTAAGACAAGACTCGTAAAAACTCTGATATGGAGCGTAGCTATGTACGGCGCGGAAACGTGGTCACTGAAGCAGGAGGATAGACGTAGATTGGAGGCTTTTGAAATGTGGGTGTGGAGAAGAATAGAGAAGGTGAAATGGACCGAAAGGAAAACAAATGAGGAAGTACTGGAGATGGTGGGTGAGGAGATGGGTTTGTTGAGAGAAATCCTATGGAGGCAGGAAAAATGGATGAAAGGCGTATTGAGCGGTAGTGGAATGTTGAAGAAGGTAATAGAGGGGAGAATGTTGGGCAAGCGAGGAAAGGGCAGGAACAGGATAGGGATGTTGGACGGGATGAAGGGAGGAAAGAAGTACACAGAGATGAAGAGGGATCTGATGTAGATTAGGTTGCTGGATTGGGTTTTTTTTGGAGTTACAAAATGTTTATTTGATAGTTGTGTCCATCCAAATACCTACCTTAACCGGTAGATTACCTAATAAAAAATTACATATATTCCTGGACGCCAGGGCAGGGGCGACTTCGGGTCGAGGGAGACACCCACCCCTGTAGGGACAACATCGCCGCCGAGGGGGGTATGGCAGGCTGTGCCCAAAGGAAGACTAACTCCTCCCTTGAGGGTGGTGAGGCGTGTTTGGGCACCTCTCGGAACGGCTTTCGCATTAACTGCGATCGTGCACACACTTTCTCTCGGCGCGCCGCCGCCCACTTCCCTACCCCGCCGCCCCCCCTCTTTCACATCATCATCCCCTCGCCCCTTTGGGGGGGCCCGTCGCCGAATGGCCGGGAGAGTGCACCGGAATCGTCGTAACCCATTTACACGCTCGACTGCACGGCACTCCTCGGCCGTCAAGCGAGGCCGAGAACCCTTGCCAATGACCGAAGAGGAACAGTCGACGACGGGTGACCGACGGAGAATTGAGCGTTTAAGAATGACGTCATGGGTAGCGGGTATACTAAGGGCTTGCTTTCCAAATGAGCGCGGCTTCGACGCTGAATTTACGGCAGTTAAGTGACTCTGGAAGACCTACTGACGTCACAATCGGTCCGTGCTCACAGACGTATCACAAAAAACGATTAACCCGCGCTCTTATTCATGTCCCCATGTCAATGAATTCCGCATGTTCCAATTAGGCACGGCACCCAAATTCCCATGGCTAAAATAGTCTACATAATGCCCCACAAACCACCGTAATGGCGTGTGGCGGGGGGTGTTAGGTCACCACCCGTGAAAGGGAACAAAACCACATGCAAAATGAACACATCCATGCAAACCTATACCCTCAGTGGGCGTACAAGTTCATGCAAAAATCATGACGAATATCTCACGTGTAGGTTTTAAGTTTCATGCCGTAGAATTTTTTAAATTCAAAATGCACAGTGGATTTAAACAATGCATATCATCAAAAATTCGAATGAACCGAAACATGGAAATTAAGGCAGCAGGATGATGCGCACATGTTAATAAGTAATACGAGAATGTCGGTAAACAAACATTCCAATTCCCATATATTGAATCCGTAAGTACAGCTGAAAAATCTCCACTTACTTAAACGACACAAACTACGTTAAGCATTTCTTACCTCGTCTAACATTTGATATGCACGAGTACTCACACTTACGATGAAAAAGGCAAAGAGAAAAATCAGTAACGGATTTGAATTACCAAGCAGAAAGGTTCAAGTTAAAAAAAATTAGAAATTCCTTTGAAAATCTGCATCGAAAATCCCGAGGAATTGGAGATCGCACTTAGTTATATCGGCTATGTTTCACACTTTCGTCATGACTAACCTTAAAGCTGTACGCCACATGCCTTTATTCTGTATGAATTACGCGCACAAGATTCGTATGAAAAGTATCGGTAACAATTGTTTCCTGACGCGTGGGTTTAGTACTGAATTCAGACCGTCAGTTAAGTGTGCGCATGATCGCAGATCGTATTGGCACTAATACGTAAGACGACAGTGCACAACATTATCACTGAAAATTTGCCGATTCGAAAGATCTGCGCTAAACTCGTCCCGAAGGTCTTGACGGACGACCAAAAGCAGAGTCGAGTGTCCGCTTGCAAAGGCCTTCTGCAACAGCATCGAGATGATTCCCCAACCCCATTGCAGTCCCAACTTGGTACCAGCAGACTATTTCCCATTCCCAAAAGTGAAATTCTCCCTCAGAGGACGCCACTATGAGGCCCTAAGATCAAAGAAGCTTGCACGCGTACCCTGATGGATCTTCCAGAATTTACCTAACAGGGTGCAAGGGATGCACTTTGAAGAATTTTGAGGCGTTGTAGCAATATCTGAAATAAACATTTTTCCAAAACGTTTCAAGCGAAGTATGTATGTCGTCTGTGCGGTAGGGTGTCAGACTGAATGACCCCATGGTGCCGTCCTTGCAGAAGTTGACCTCGCCATCCCTCGCCCCCGCGCCAGGCGATGGAACGAGGCGACATCTCTCTTGCCCAGTGATTCCCAGAGGTAACAAACAGCAGTCAAGGGCCGATCGCACGCTCCCTCCTCAAAAGGTCCAATTATCGTGTTTGAGGGGAATTCGCTCCCTTAGGCGACACCGTTTCCAAATCTCGAAACGACCAGGGAAGAAAGAGAGGGCGGCAGTCCCGAGAAATCGGCTCGAGATGCAGTGTGCACCAGCAATCGATACATGCCACGGAATCCCTCTCCTCCCCTTCCTCTCCCAAGCGCGCACAGGGTCGCACCTCACGAGGTCTTGCAAGCGTGATGCAAGGGGCGACTGGACCCAGTTATATGCACACAGCTGCCCCCAATGGGGATAAAAGGGCAGAGACACTCAAACGCGTCCGATGGACGAAGTAGTGATCTCGGTCACGGGAGTTGTCACAGAGCGCTCATATTTGCGCTTCGCGAATTTTCAGGAATTTAAGGCATCATCGCATTTGTTTCACACACGCACACACCTTTTTAAACAAATGAAATGAATATTAAGATTTAAATGAATCGTCATGCAGAGAATGCATCTATAAATAAAGGTCGATAAAAAAAGAATGGATTACTAAATAAGAACCATGACTCGCCCTGGTTAGCATATAGTAGTTGCGTCATGAAAATACAAAAACCTTCAGAGTTTGAGATTTGCAAGTCAATTTATGGGAAAAATCCATATGTTGGAACGGAATAAAGGATATCCAATATAAAAATGTGTGACATTAGGTAGACCTTTATTGTAGAAAAATTCGTTTTAATTAAAAAGTAACGAATACATAGATTATCTCAACGTTTTCACTGAAATTTCGATATTATTTGTAATAACCTGAAGATACAATATTTGAATGGACACTTTGCTAATTATAGCTGATGCGACGTTTACCTGAATTAATCTTCCGGATTTCAATGAGACATGCGTTGGTAGAAGACATCGCGTACAACATAAAACACACAAATAGATAATCTACACCTTGCTACCTAATGAAATTAAATCGTTTGATCTAATGAATCGCGAGAAATGAATTTCACAGAGTTAATCGGTACCTTAAGAAAAATATTCGGAAAGTGACAGTAAAAGCGAACAACCGTAGTGTTATATGCAATAAACGCCACGAGTCACCACATAATGAGTGCCATCAGCTTGAGAACGAACCAAAATGAAAAACGTACCGATAATTACAGCACGAAAAAATTATTTCATTCAAGTCAGTTTTTGCTTCAGGAATTTAACCCCTCTTAAAGTAGTCCCAGTCTAAAATTTCAATTTCTACACAACGTGTGGGAGACAGTGTAGTGGACAAACCTTTCCGCAACCAACCGATCGGTCCCATCATTCCTACAAACGGCAGAGTTCAATGACGGTCCAGCAGCCACCAATGAATTAAATCACGGTGAGATAAGAGGATTGCGATACGATTTACTTTCACGCTAACATTCTGTCATTTAAAAACCGTCTATTCAATCTTATTCTACGAAAGGCTTGTGGGTAACTTCCTCAGCAACTTTGCCAAAGTCTCTGCCTCTCAGATAAGTAAAAAAAAACAAGGTGGATGGCTTCGCCGAGAACGTGGGAATTCAAGGAGAGATATCGGGAGAGGAAAAATTGGAACAAGAATGAATTTGGATTGACTGCGCAAACTAGATTCGCGAAAAAAAGTACCCACGTCACGTTGATTTGGTCATGGGGAGAGAATGGACGAGAGTCGGATCACTAATTATAAGGCGAGAGAGAGAGAGAGGAAGAGAGACGGGTGAATTTTAAACAGTAACTTTTTTTTAAGGGGAACGTTGGTCTGCTATATTTTTCGCGGTGGATTTTTTTTTCTTCAATTTCCGACACTCAATTATGCCTAAAATTGGAGTTGGGCGAGTATTCAGAACTATAAAAATCCATGCCTTTCCGTAACATATGTTTAATTATACGGTTTATGCAGAGTTCGTTATAGGGCTGCAAATTTCGATCTCATGCAAGAACTCATATTGTATAGATCATCCGTTGAGCTTGAGGGCCGGAAAAAAGTGGGCGTAATGTGACCAGAGCATATGGCAGCCGGATGAATAGGGGAGGGGTCACTTAATAATTTAAATTTCAATGACAGGAAGCTCTGATTTCACACGAGTATATACAAAATATTTGGGATATTTGGGTTTATTGAGAGATTAAAGAAATATCAGAAAACGAGTATAATAACGTTTTCAAGAAATAGGAAGGTTAAGCACTTAAATTAGAGGGCACCAGCTAAAGCACGTAGAATAATCATTTAAGGAGTGTTAGTGTGTAAAGGTGCAAAGAAATTTTAGTGAAAACCTTAACATGGCGTGTCATTTTGTATGGCTCGAAACACTGGTTGCTGATGGAGGAGGATACGCGTAAATTATGAGATGTAGATGTGGGGAAGAATAGAAACGATAAAATGGACTGATAGGAAAACAAACGAAGACGCTCTCAGCACGGTAGGGGCAAAGAGGTTGTTGGGAGAACTTTGTGGAAGCAAGACTTAAAATAGCTGGAATCAAAAAATAGTTTATTGACAAGTATTAATTAGTTGAGTATTTGAAGTCGTGTTGGGCACGGAAGTGTATAGTTATTGGGTCCATCAAAAACCTACTTTTGCCTATAGAATATTTTACACGAAGTGAAATGTCGTGCGTGAAACGTGTTCTCTGAGGAATTGATGAAAATGTATAGAAGAAGAATGGAAGCCTTCGAAATGTGGATTTGGAGGAAGATGCTGAAGATCACGTGATCGGATAGGGTAAAGAACGAAATGCTGAGGAGAAAGAAGAGAGAAGATACTGGTAGAGGGTATCACGAAGGGGAAGAAGAAAGAACTGGCTCGGAGCTGGACCGAGAGGAGGCACCACTTGATGAGGGAGAATAGGCACACCTTGGGTCGAGGGAGGGAAAGGAGAGGGAAGTCCGTGGGCGCCGTGAAGGGGAATTGCCACGTGGGGATGACGAGATGGGCACACGGCAGGGAAGGGTTCGGTGGAGGGACCTGCCGAGAAGAATGCTACTTATGAAGATTAAAGACATATTTGGCCAGCTTTGCAACTCATTAATAGTCTAACGCCCGAGATGATATTGGAATGGGAGGACTGCGATTCCCTTGAGAAGTTAAGGGAACGTTCCTTCCTCCACATGTATATTTAACCCTAGAACGGCTACACTATTTTTTTCACACCATTCTGGTAACGTGGGGTGATAAATCACCTTTACCTAGAGTTGCAACCTAAATATTTAAGTACACTATATATTTTGCAGATGTAATGAAGGTAAAAATGACAAACATGAGTATATTTTAGCTCATCTGAAACTATTCGGGCTTATAAAAAGTAATGGGCGTAGAGTAATACCCTAATGGATTTGACCTGGTATATAATACCACCAGGTGTTTTCATTTTCGTATCCAGGAGGGAAAATGGGTGCATAACCCAAGTTTCTTAATACGTATAATGGTACCCGGTTGACCCAGATTTCTTTAAGCATCTAGCCAGATAAAAAAACTTGTGTTTTCCCAGCACTCTTATATTTATTTAATATTCTGCATAATTACACTCACATTTATTATTGTATATACTAGCCCCAAATTACAAAGGAGATAACACGCAGTTGAATCTTGTGGAAGAAGTTAGAAGAATAGGTATAGAAAATATAAGTAGAGACCAGTGTAGTAAAAAACAAAACAACGGAGAGATACTTATAATTTATGAGAGAAATGGATTGAGGACAAATGATACTGTGGGAAAAATGGTTGAGGGGAAACGATGAGAAAGCATACTATATTTACTTGGAAATCAGAATGTAATTCAACAGGAGGAAACCTACATGAGGAATGCTACACACCAACCTTACAGTTTTAAGAGATACATGAATTTAACGTACTCAATTCTATGAGATGTGCAAATTTGGAAGAAAAACAACGGCTCTTACATTGCCACGAGACTATTTTAAGAAGATTTCACCAATATAAGATTTGCCCTAACACATCGCGAAAGTCAATGGGAAAAGTGTGAAAAATTAACGCTTCCAGGATTTTCCTCGTGTACCTCACCGTAGGAATCTGAAGCAGTGACCAGAGGGGCGTCCTCGATTAAGGCGAGAGTTCTCAGTTCCACACACACACCCTGTATTCCCATTCACAAGTGAGCACAAACGGACGGCGATGGCCGATAGATCGGTTTTCCCGGAACCCTAGGCGATGTTACGCGCGCGCACGCACGGACACACACACACCTCTCGCCAAATTGTTCCTGCCATAATTATTTCCGCTTCCGGTCCCGCCGAACACAAACAGCTCGCTCGCTCTAAGGGAGGGAGGGCCGCAGACGTCCGCGGGCGCTGAGGGGCGCCGGGGCAGACTAGGCGGTCGGCGCGAGCGGAGAATCATTCGCATAGGGCAGATTGATTTTCATTCCGCCTAATACAACTAACATCGAATGTTTGTCTGAGGCAGCAAAAATGGCAGAGCTAAGAGTTAACTCCTCACCGCGTGCGGAAATGGAATGGCATGGCTGTCAATTTACTGCGGTGGGCAACGATTGCATAAGGAGAGAGCTTTCGCTAACAAATGCGAGGGGAGAGCGAGGGTGTGGAATGAATGGATGACGACAGTACGCAATGGATGTATACACAAGTAACAGACGAGTATGATACAAACGTATCACGCTGCTTTGGCCATTTCGAGGGAAATGAATGCGATTCGAATCGCCAAACCGTTACTCATGAAACGAAATTCGACGGAGATGAGAGAAACATGCAAGGATAGGGCAGCACAGGAGAAATGAGCAAATGAATGGCGTCTCCTGTCATAACCTCTAATCTAAGTTTCTTCGTCGGTGTCTATCCCGGAAGGAATCTGCCTTGTGCGCAATAAGTACTTATGGATGCATGTCCCCCTACCCCCGCCCCTTCCTTTTATTACGTATTTCCATAAAACATCCACAAACATGTAGGAACACCGAATACGGGAAGTGTGGGCGATACATGAAACGAAAACCATGAGTCACGAGTTTTTGAATTACAAAGGTAAAAAAAATGCAAGAAATACTCTCTGGTTAACAAAAATTGTATCATAATTAACCCTCTATCACAATAAAAAATGTCCAAAAGCGCGCTATGTCTATCGATCACGAATACTATTAAAAAGACATTCCGTTCAAGTCGATCGCGAACAGATATTGGAAATGTTGTGATGGAAGTCAATCACGATCAGACTCGCAGCAAATCTCGAACATTTCGAGAGGAAATGCCACTACGTTTAATCACGAGCTGCCAATCGCCATCGACTCATGAAAAGGAATCAAGATCGCGAATGGGCTCTCCTATGTGAACGACTCACCAAGATACCACGACGAACCGGCGACGAATTGGCGTACATATGCATGTTTACTTCGCAGTGATCTTGAGGTTGCAGGTCCAAAGCATAAGGAATAGGATGCCAACAGTTTCAGGGATGACGGACGTTAAGAGGATTGACAGCGAAAATGAGATAAGTATATCGAACTATGGAACTAGGTTCGACTCCTGTTCCTCCAGAAGTCGCGCCTCAATCGATAATTCCCCACCTTTTGCTGATCCTTAAAATTCCAGATCCTCTAGGACTGGGCTCCGACAGTAAATCTTCCTGAACATAAAGTGAGGAAAAGGGACAAAAATTGCAAACCCATTAATGGTAAAATATCGTAGATGAAATTCACTTACTACCACATATATGGCATACTCGTATGCCAATTATTGCGAGGGCAAAAGGTAAATAAAAGACGGAAAGACTTGAACAGATAAATATTTAATGTGAAATGTTCCTAGTCCGTTTTTAACGGGAAAAAATGGACAAATTAATTACGATTCACGTAAAAAAATTCGGTGTACTTCTAAGATGTGTAACCAATACGAGAAAACGATGGAAAAACAACCCCTTACGCTTGCTCCCTGTATCAACCCTCTCGTAGAGGCAAGACCCTGACTATATCACGACTGTATGTTAGATATTTGGGACTTGGACACAAGAACTCCACTGAACCCTACGACCCCACGCTGAACGAACCACCCCAGTTTGACGAAAGCCTCATTGTTTTCTATTTAACGCACGCCTCGAGTCTTACACCTGATGCCTTAAGTCTTAGCCAGAAAAAAATACTGAAGGGCGTCACCGCATTCCGCACTAAATTACATTAAAGAAAGAGGAAAATTTTAAATTTCTTGAGGCATAACAACTCCTTAATCCGTCACCGTTTGGGAATCCACAGAAACCATTTTATTTTCGTCAGTTGGTTCGGGATTTTAAGTTTCTTAACGAGACCAAACGCACATGTATTAACCCTACTCCGCCATTATTTTGTTTTGGACTAAATCGCCAATGGAGATCAGGAGACTCGGATAAAGCTGATATCAACGTCCATCCAAATGCCCAGGCACACACGTCAACAGATTGGGGCAGGTTTTTTCTTATTGTGACGCGACTAGATTCAATTCTCTTTATCCAAAGCCGACCGACGGTGAAGATTTTTTTTCTGACGAGCTTCCCCATAGCCGTGGGACGGTCGAATGCGAGTGTCGCGCCTCGATGCTTCCCTTACACGCTGGGCATCAATTTTCATATTACATTCGGGTTAAGGGCTACATTCTATTATATTACCCTTAGAGATGTGCACCCACGAACTCACAATGATTGTCATTTCAAGAACTGTCGGCTGTGGGCTGAGTTTGCGACAATGGCAGGGAGAATGAACATTGTGGAGGACAAGGGACGACGAGGGGGAAAAAGATCGAAGCGGGAAGTACAAATATCGGACATTTCAAAGAGAGACTGCTCAAATATAGATGTCGCTAGGTTTGAGAGTGATTTTTCCGCGAAGCTCAAGGATTTTTGAGGAATATAATAGCTGCTGAGGAAGCCGAGCAATAGTAATAGAAAGCAAATAAGCCTACATTTATATTTACTGATGTTTCACGATAAACTACTTTATGAATCAGAACGACAAGACCCTCTCGTCTCTCCAACCCGCCCCTTACGATCCCGACGGGGGTGAGGGGGGCCTAGACTAAGTCCCCCTACTTTCCCCCTCTCCCCCACCAAATTAAAGACCCCCCTCCACGCCTCCCAAGTGAAATTCGAGAAAATATAACAATGAGATAAGCGGTTACCGTGGAATCGTAACTTTCCATTCCAAAGGTTTTCACTTTTTGGCGCCCTTATTAGTAGAAGAGGCGACTCCGCTCCCTCCATCTAAGACATCCCATTCTAAGGCGGGGATGGAAACACCAAGGAGACGCCGTCAACACTCCTCGTGAGGACGTTTCGAAGATGGAACCAACCTAAGGAACGGAATGAGGAATACTTTTCCTCTGCCTCCGAGAGGGGGTTTGGTGCCGAATACCCCAATTCGTACAGCGAATGGCGTATATCACCACTTCTCAGAAAACATAATAATAAATGATTAATGTTTCAATGGATGACCACTGCCGAGGGGAAAAAAATATTCTAAAGAGGGCGAGACGAGATCTAGATTCCACAATACATCTTGTTCGATGGGTATCGAGTAAAACTGCGTTTACTTTTGTCGAATTTCTATCGCAAACACTGGTTTTCTCATCGTTTCAAATCCGTGAGACATTGCAACAAAAACTTTTCCAATTGGAACGAAGACCTCGAAAACCTCGATATTGAGGTCCAGTGGTCTTCATAATCATCGATAGGTCAGTCCATTCCAGACTCGGAAGGCCTGCATTATATGTGTTTCATTGACAGTGTAGTTCAGGCCACATAACATCATTCACCTCGCACCTAGGCAACTCTGACAATCGAAATTACCGTGCATAATGAATGACGGTGGGTCGCGATAGCCCAGGGGGTAGAGCGTTGGACTACTGACCGGAGGGTCCCGGTTTCGATTCCCGGGCAAGGCACTCTGGGCATCTGCAGCTCCAACCAAGCTAAGTGATTTTTCGGGTACCAGATCTTTCTGGGAAACCATAACCGGAACAGTGAAAGAAACTGGCCCCCCTTTATACCCTGGAGTGCGAATTTCACACGTCGTCGGGCTTAGTACTGGGCGAACTCTATCATCACCTACCAAACCGACCTTCAGGTTGATTACTGCGTTTATAGTTTTTTTTTAATGATTGACAAGTTCGGCAATATACTCGTATTACTTGTAAACGAGGGATTTTTTCAGCTGTTTCGTCTTTGGAGTTTCTCAGAAGGTAAGTTTTCGCCGCGATCGTGAATATGACAGGCGTTCACACGAAAACATTTTCCTGGTACATTTGATCATGATATATTTAGAACGAAATCAAGTTTCATTTTTGTGGATTAAAAGATTGGTGTGTCCATTAAGAGATTTTCTCTTGCTTTCCTACCTTTTTCTATTACAATGCTATTACTAACGATTGTCCACCATTGCAACTCCATTTTAAGGCAAGGTTTATTTCGTCTTTGAAAACTCAAAATTATTCTGCCAAAATGATCTCACCCAGTGCCCAAAGCCTCAGTCCAGCCACGGATGAGATGTCGTGGAATCGATGCCAAGAAGGCCACCGATTTTCACACAATAAATTATGGCGCTAATCTCCGTTGGAGACGAGTCTTAGCAAGCGGGACTGATGACAGTAATATGGGCATTTAATGCAACTCACGTTGAATACAATCAAAATACTCCTACAGCGGCGTAGGTGAGAGTGAGTGATCGTGATAAATATCAACGAATTATTATCTAGTGTTATTTGAGTTCTTTAAAAGTGAGATAATTACAATGAAATTGAAAAATAACATCACGGTAAGCGATACACCACTTCGTTACCCGAGTACAACGAAGATCATGCACACATCCCGACACGGTAGAGCAATAGCTTCAAGCCTACTAACTTAGAGCATTCTCAATGCTTTAGCGTTCATTGAATTCTAACTAAAAGGATGAGACTTCATTGAGACTGTGAAAAGAATGGAGGGCTGCTGGAGAAATTTAATCCTTATATTTGTAAATAAAAAAAGAACATACGTATAAAAGGCTTGGTTTATTAATTTGATTCAGTATTGAATTTTCTCGCGTTGTGCAATTCACTCAAGCTTAAAATACGTAAGGAATACCAAAAATCGCAATTATAAAAAAGCCGATTGTCCCTGTCAATCAAACTACCTGCCAGAGTGGAAAAGAGAGCGACTCGAGACTCACTCTCTCTCTCTCTCTCTCTCTCTCTCTCTCCCCTTTCCTTCCTTCCAATTCTATGCCACTGACATCAATTTGCGGCATAATTTTTTACCTGTGGCTATACAATAGATATCTTATTTGCAACTTCTTATATATATTGCCAACTTCTTATTATATAACATATATATATATATATATATATTATAAAGAAAAGGAAAGGGGAAAGGAACACACAAAGGACGAACACAGGAACGCTTTTCGGCGACACACAAAAACATAAAAACACAAATGTAGGTTTAAAACATAGAAACACAAAGGACACATTCAGGACAAATCAAAAAGGACGTAAAACAGAGAGGGTATCAAGGATTGAGGGCATTGATATCAAATAGAGAAAAATGCAGGGCTGCAGTAAACCAATCCAAGGATTGAAATACTGATGATATATATTTAAAAATATAAAAAACCATAAACACAGTAATCAACCCGAAGGTCGGTTTAGTAGGTGATGGTAGAGCTCACCCATGTACCAAGCCCGACGGCGTGTGAATATTCACACATCAGGGTAGGGGGGCCAGTTCCTTTCCCTGTGCCGGTTTAAAAATATATGTACATGTAATTTTTTTGACTGAATACAAATGAATGAAACGGCTTCTCGTGCTTCCAAATCAAATGCCCAAGTCTCAGAGAAGAATATTATGGCTGATAAACATAAAAAAGGAAAAGCACGGATTCGTATCGAGGCTAGATCTCTGGGAAACGATTGCTGGCCCATGGATGCACCAGTGCAAAAGAATAATGCCGCCAATCAACGCCCTCCAGCGAGAGATCATTCCGGCTACTGAAGGGGCAACGTGAAGATTGGTCACCCTGGACTTAACCGGCAACAACCCCGAGAGGAGAATGAACACCACTTTCGATTACGTCGTCTCCATTACGATAGCTGTGTGATAACAGGGTTACGGCACACATGACATTGAATGGTCAAAGCCACTCTCCAAACGCGACTGGAGGAGGGGGTGGGGGGGGAGGTGAGCCAGTTCACCTCGAAGACCCATTAATACAAGCGACCGGAAAGTGGGGAGAGAGAGTCCGAATAAGGAGATGTTCGCGGAGTTGGGGGGAGGACAGAGAGGAGGTGTCTCGAGAAGAAAAAGGACGCAGGCTGCAAGGGGAGAAATCGGCGGCGGGTGAATGAAGAAGGTCGTAGTGGGAAAGGGGGAGGACATACCACGCCGTCGATAGTTGAAAGATGAAATCTTAGGCTGAATGATGGTACTTTTTGCTTTTAGCTGAACTCTCAAATGGCGCCTGCCAAAGGGTTCGCGGATGGTGGGTCTACTTCCAGGTACAGAGAGGTAGACTGCGAGATACGCAAAATTGTGCTCGGGGATTGAAACTAGTCATGAACATTTAAGGGTCGAAGGTCTATCGCTTTGGACGAAGGAGACATCAAATGATGGCAGCAGAATGGCCACTCCTTTTCCATATATTCCAGTGTCCAACTTTTTCCAGATGAACATTAAGTCTCTTCCCGATTTTTCTACTAGGGTTCGAAATCCAATTTGGCACTTGTTCTTGATTTTTTCCTTGATTTTCCAACTGATTTGGCGACAGAGTCGCATACGGCGCATTTTGAGACATGATGACCTAGTGACAACATATCGGAGGGCCCTCCTGCTATTAATAATAAACTTTCAGACCGGAGGGCCCTGCTACTTAATAATAAAATAACAGTCCAAGGAAGCGTGGTATTCCAGTGAGTAGAGCTTTCGGCAACTGACTGGAAGGACCGGCTTCGATTCCCAGGTGACTATGAACAGCCTCAGATTTTTCGGGTACCGGATACTTCTGGAAAACCATAGGCGGTAACAGGGAATAAAGAACTGCCCCCCGTCCCATTATTATTAACCTTTTATGCGTGAATTTCATGTGTCTCGACAGGGTTTATTAGTACGAGGTGAGCTCAACACTCACCTTTCAAATCAACCTTCGAGTCGACCATTGAGGGAAAGGTGAACGGGAAGAGTGGCAGGGAAAGACGCCTTGTGTTACACACGGAGCAAGTGGCGAAGGGCGTCGGAGAGAAGACAGTGAGGTTAACTGATTGGAGAATTGAGTGGAGAGTAGCAGGAGGAAACAATGTTAGGATTGATGACGACGATAATCATTCATTCGGTCAAATACGAGTGAACTGTGGTTCGGGTGCAGAGTGGGTGGGGCGGGGTAGTTTGGGCCCCACTCATACACCCACGCTTCGCTATGCACCACACCCACAAACTGGCGAGAGCCGCGCGTCAAAAACATACGACATATGAAAAAGATTCCACAGATTCATCGACTTTACGCTCATTGCCACAACATGCATTTCATTCCGGCCGAATGGAGGTGACTTGCCTCCACTTGCAACCCACCCTTCCAAGTGACCATCGCACACATACCAATCTAAATGTAACTACATCTACACCAAGCCTACAGATATCTCTAGGGCGAGCAGGAGGGGTATTATAATTTTTCCCGGACAATCAGGAATCATAATAGTAAGTAACCAAAGTCGCTATAGAAACATTAAAGACACTATTTTACAAGTCAGGACAAGATTAAACGTTGCGTAGACAATTACGTATATTCATACGTGCATACTATATGTATGTTATTAGATAATATACGTATTTGCATGTGTGCAAGTTATAAAGGATTTTGCATGAATATTTACAATTTTGTGCGTGAAGATTGGCATGCATTTGTGGGTTTTGCTTGCGGTGTTATTCTTAATTACGGGTGGTGACCTAACACCCCCCACCACACGTCCTTGTGGTGGCTTGTGGGGTACTGTGTAGATGTAGATAACAACAGCAACTGGTGTAAAGGAGAATTATACTGAACGGGGGAATTCATTGTAATATGCTATCGTATTCTTATTTTGCAAACACTAAATGTACGAAGGAGATAAACTTGAACATGGCTGTTCCGTATAATCTCTATTTTTGGACATTATCTATTATACGTGTATACCAATCCCAATGCAACGTAACCTCTGGACTTCAAAAGACGTCGCAGGTTAGTCTGATGACCTCTTAAGAGAGGTTGAATCTTCCTGCTCGGCCTGGAAGTCTCAAGGCTCTCCTATTCACGGTTTTGTAAACATTGTGATCACAGATTAGGATCAAATCACAAACCACTTAAAATTATGAACTCCGTCTTTCAAAACACTCCTCGTGCATATGAAGCCACCACAAGATATTCTCGGCAATACTGTCAGCAGATGACAGACTTCCCCACACCGAAGATTCCAGGTCGGTCATTTGCCCTTAATGAACTCTTAACCTGGAGCCGTCAATCGCGTTACATTAATCACATTCCTCCAACATTTGTTCCACGTTTTGTAACATGCATAACTTTCTCACCTGATAAAATAAGTTAATTAAAGAGTGGGAAACTCACGCATCGCCTTACGTCTTTTGTTACACGGGTCGTCAGTCATCAGTTCCAGGCGGTTTTCACTTGCCAAAATAAGGAACATCGCACTTTTTTAAGATTGGATTTATCACTAAAAGCCACTCAAAATCGCTCAGCCTTTCAAATAATACTCGAGGAATGAATTTTTTCAACAATAGAACTAATTAGGTAAAACTATATATAAAAACATGAATCAATGATGTCAATGGAAATTTTTCCACTTTTGTCTTCCCCAACAGTAAACATTTATGATGTTTTATCAGTAAATTGAAGCATGTGTGACGAGGTGCCTGTTATTAGTGTCATTCATAGCTCGTCGGACAAGGCAAGACAGCATGGCGGCACAGCACGTTGAACATGAATTAATATGATCGGGTGCGGTGGAGGGTGTTTCTGTCAAGTGATTACGGTCCACTGGTTTTGAAAGGATTAAACAATGGCGAGACAAAAGTACGCGAACGAATTAGATTTTGGCTTGAAATCTATTCCGGTTTGGAATAGCAGAGATCAAACAAAATTTACGACTTAGTGACTACCTTTACAACAAGGATCAAACTACCAAAACATCGAAAAGCGTACAAATTATTTCTCGCGATATACCGCCATTCCGTTCCCCGGGAGTCTGAGAAATAATGAACGCTCGCCGAAATGACATTAGCCACTGAACACCGACTGGAATAAGATAACGATTAAAATCTCAGATACACCATACTAATATTAAAATTGTTGGACCTATTATTTAAAGCGTCGTTTAGAGAGGTCATTGCCAACTTTTTCCTTTCACATAGAGCAACGAGCAAATGCCTGTAGATTTAACATAAATAAGTTGACGAAGTGTCTTCTATTCCGCCCATAAGATTCCCATTGAGTTTTCCGAGTTTCTCAGAGGTAATTTGTTTCCAGTATTTGATGGTGTTTAGCAGGTTTTCACAATATAAATTCACCTCGACAACAGCAATAACAGTGGCAGAGTATGCAGGTAATACTGGAGTCAAATTAAGAACTCTCTATCATCGATTTACACAATTTAAAATTCACCAATGCCTTTGATAAATCCATTAATAGACATCGAGGGAACCAAATAACTAAACGATGTTCACCCACACCCAGTTAAACTCACAATCACTCGAGTACCACTAGCGTGCAGCTTATGTATGGCATTCCGAAATAGGATAGCCTCTGAACTCCTTCAAACCGTCGCAGGTAAAATCGAAAGTGTTGATGACCTCTCAAGAGATTTGAGCCTTCCTGCTTGACCTGTGATTCCAGCGGTTATCCAATTCAGGGTTTTGAGGAAATTGTGGAGTCACGAGGGAAGATTAAAGGAACCTTACAATCGAATAAAGCGATACACATAAATACATTTTAATACCCTGCAAGAGCGTGTGGCGAGGGGTGTTAGGGCACCACCCGTAATTAAGAAAAAAAATGCAATAGCCACAAATTTATACAATCCACAAACAAAACATGGTATGCATTCATGTAAGAACCCTTACAACTCACACACATGCAAACAGACAAAACTACCAACTAACACACATATAGGTCGGAGGAATCTTTTTATTCCCTCGCGCGCAAAATTCGTGACCCACAACAGTAAGAAACATAAAATGTGACATCTGTCACTTTCAGATACTAAATATTACCTAGCGCTAAGTATCACTATTTGGCTGGTGACCCTTCATAGCCTTTTTCGCAACCTATAGCGGGTGGACGTTACAGAGCGAGTATCCAATGAAAGGCTTCCACCTCACTTTCTACCTCTGACGAAATTCCTGGCGTTCAAAAGTACTTGTTAGATCCTGAGAATACATGCACTTATGGCGGCGGTGCCACGATTAACGCTGACTGCAAACCTTTATTTTGGCAACGCCTTTGGCACAGGAGACTGAAGCGAATCCAAAAGGCAGTCGGAGAGAGCCTGAGTCCCCCCCTCTCCCGAGATTGGCAGGGAAAGTGAAAGGTACGACAGCGCACTCAAGGTTAGCCGCCGCAGTTGAGATAAAGGGTATAACAGTCAATGTCACGCAACGTGGTTACAGAATAAGCTGTAGATATAGATCACGGATGAAACGCCCGTAACATTAATCCTTTAAAACATATAACGAAAGTAAATTTTCACCGCTATCGTAATCATTCTCGGCGAAATGGTGGGTTTTTAATGGACTATTAGCCAATTTTGCAGTTATTTTCTCAAAAATCTTTGCTTCCTTAAGTTTTGGAACGGCGACTCAGTTCTTCCCGAGTTTTTCTAATCCTTCCACGTTACATCTTCAGTGAGAAAGGTCGACGACACTGGACTGCCGAAGAGTTTATGGCACATATTTCAAATGTGCCATAATGCTTAACTGCGTTGTCGACAGCATGGAGGCGGGTCTCGAACCGACATTCGATGCTGAAGATTGGCTAACGAGCGCACTGCAAAACCACCAGCGACGATAATTGATGTAACAGGCGCCCTTGGCTGAGCGGAATAAACTCCCACGGCCTTTTCATTAATCCTGATTGAGGCAAGAGAGCCCACCCTCTCCCTCCTAGGCCCACCGTCATTCCCCGCTCCCCTCGGGCATCGTGTCCTGTGGGGAGGCGACGGTCGACGGCGCTTTTTTAAGCCGTAAACCGAGCGTAAAGGAGCTTGCGGCTACCGCGAAAGAGGGCCCGGAAATTTCCTCTTTAAATGACGGGAGGAGGAGCCAGAAGACCCGGCATGCTCTCCTTGCCATTTAAATGCAACTCCTGTGACAATCCGTTCTTGGTTTCGGGGAAATGAGACAAGAGAGCGAATATAAGGACCCAAATCACGTCTGTTTGCGTCTGTATCTGCTCTCTACCCCAGAAATCATGCCCGTGCCCCCACCGTCCAAACATGTCTGCAGCGACTTTTCCTCCAGACAGTCTTCGAGAATCGAATTTAGAATGCGATTTACTCTTCCTCCACTAGAATTATGGTTAGCGGTAGCAGTCTACCAGTCAAGGTAGGTTTTTGATGAACTGAACCCCCACACCAACAAACTAAATGCCCTTACACCCTACCCCATATTAACCTTTCTTCAACTCCACGTACTCACCACCGACCTTCGTTCCGTCCTCATTTCCTGGGCACCCTCTACTTTGATATACCACCCCCCCCCCTCGACATCAGTATTTAGAGATTTCATAACCCCCCCCTCGGGCTTCCCAATTTATCTCCTGAATGCACTTTTCCTTCAATCTTCGAGTTTCGCCACCTTCTCTCCTCTCCTGCCATTCCCGTCATTTTTTCCTTTTGTTTTCATCTCCCTCTTGCGTCTCCCAACCTCCTCCACAAACACAACTCAAAAGTCTCCAATATACTCCTGTCATCTTAGTTCAAAGAACAAGTTTCTGAACCGTACAAAAACACGGTTCATGTCAACTTTTGAACAAATATTTCCTTTTCACATTTACGTGTCACTAACACCCTCCTCTCTCTAAACAGCTTACTCTTCTTAACGAATTGAAAGATATGTCGGAATCTTCGAAGACGCACATGAGAGGCATTCTAAATTACATTTTCAAGGGAAAATTTAGGTTTTATGAGCATAACAAGCACATAGTACGCGTAGCCAGACATTTATGAGGGCGATGAAGCTATTTTGGGGGCGTCGAGTGTCCTCCATTGTTCATACATAGGTACCAAGTCATTATATTTTTTTATCATTAAAGTCTATCTTTTTTCCGTCTTCTCCATTTCAATGTATACATGTACATGGAGTAAGCTCCCATGAAAAAATAAATATGTTGACACCGTTTCAACCAGTGAATCGAAGGGGCGATCCCCTGTCCACCTCCGTAGCCTCGCCTATATTCAAGCACTGTTTCAAGCAGTTAGCACTGAGGAGGTCGTCACTTGATAGACCTTATTACCTCCAAATCCAATTCAAGTCACCAAAAAACAATCCACACTACCCTTCAACACACAATACCCACTTTAATCGATAACCGACTTCCACCCTCTCCTCCCCCATCAACATAGGCACACATCGAAAGGCGAACATCGTTTTCACGGGATCCTGACGATCATCGTTTAAGTCGGTGGCGCGTGTTAAAGCAAATTCCAGAGAGATATGAGATTTCATTGTGGAAATATAAATTACTTTAAAAAAGAAACTCATAATCTTATTGCTTCGAGTGCCTAAATTCTATGATCAAATCGCTCAAAATAGACGTCCAGTAATAGGGAAACTTGACTTAATTCGTCAACTAATGCCTTTTGCCAAATGGGGACGGTATAAAAGAACCAGGTAATTGAGGGGAAGGGATGCCGCGTCTCTTCTTACGATTTTATGCCTCCTTTTTCCATTAAATAATCCGAGAACAAAACAGCACGAAATATCTCGTACCCCAATTCCACTTAACAGAATATAAAATGATGACCAAGGCCAATAACCAACAATTGCCCTACCGGCTGGTGGAATAAGAAACCCTACCGTGCGCCGTCAAGACAGATTGCAAGGGTAAAGCGTACATACATTAATTCAGCGAACATGAGAAAATAACCAAATAAATAAAAAGAGTCAATACTATCGGAGTTTTTTTTTAGCCCGGCGATTAAATACAAACTAATAGGGTCACATTTAACCCCGAAGGTCGAATTAACCGCACTGCAATCGCCGTAAAATCAAGAGTCGTCTCCATGCGAATTCACTATTGAATACGGCCGAGTTTGACTCTTTGGCATGGATTACTCTCCGTTGTGGTCGCGTAGGGCAGCGAGTTCTCCGTTGTTTAATCAACAACCAAATCACCGAGACCTAGTAAACACTTTAAACAACGCAATATTATTTCGCCTTCGGTTCGGCCGTTAATTTACACATATAAATGTAATACTAGTCATCTACTTAATGCTCAGAGATCGTTTTCAGTTGGTCTCGGCCTTGGCGACCCAGTTGATTTTCGTCGGGATTGGAGGTTCAAGACGACCAGAGACGCGATTCCACGAGCAGGCGACCTGGTATTAAATTAGGACCAATTCGAACGATTAGTTACCACCCAAACTCCTCCGCGCATTCACCGCTCAAATACAAAAGTCGAAAACTGGTCGCGGAATTAATTCGATCCAATGTATAAAAACCTGAACGATTGGGTTCTAAGTTATCGGCTCATCATCCCCGGTGTCTTTCCTCACGCTTAAGAATTCTCGACTACAAAAGCGCAAGAAAGACCACACACACACACATACCCACTCGGCTATCCTCTACTTCTTGGGACGAACCTCCTCATCTGGAATTATTGACGTATTTTAACGATCCACGACGTCGCAGCTATTTATTTCCCCCAATTGGCAATGCGCCGCTCCACATCGAGCCCCTCCCATTAGGTGGTGGTGGTGGATCGCGGGGGCTGCGGGGGAGGAGGAAGAGCGGGACTAGAGGCGCGAATGCAGCCGGCCGCGACCCGGGAGGAAAGCGAATTGGAAGCGACAAACGGGAAGGAGAAACACGGGGAGGGAGCGAGACGCTTAAGGCGAAGAAGCCGAGACACCTGAACTATACATATTTTAGGTGACTCGGCTTAGGTGGTGAGTAGTAGACGGAGAAAGGGGTTTCGAGAGGGTGAGCGGTAAGAGTTTCTAGTGGGCGAGGTTGCTCCTAGGAGACAAATGCACGCCGACTCGAGGTTTATGAGCTGTGATGGTATGTCTGCAGGGGTGGGGAGTCGGTGGAAGGCGACGATTGAGACGCTGCAACAGTCAATGAAGGCAACAACGTGCAGGGTGGCATGTTTGTGATCCGGTGAAGCGACTGATGCGGAAGAAGGGTTGCAAGAGGCACGGTGATTCTTTATGTGGATGTTGAGGGGCGTGATGACCTGCCCAGCGTAGGAGGAGGGACAGAGTTAGCTGGTGATAGATAATATTGCGGGAGGTGCAAGAGGGAGTAGAGTGGGGCGCGGGAGAAATGGTCGGTGGTGAAGGGATAGAAGGAGTGATGAAGGCGGGACCTTTTACACCAGGATCGATTGGTGAAGACATCGGTGTGGATCTGTGGGCAACGGATGATTTATTTAAGAGGTTCAGAAGAATTAGATTATGAGTTAGATAGCCAAACCGAAGACACTCGATTTAATTCGTATTGCAGGCTTTCTATGCAGGTGGATAGTTTCTTCAAACACGGTGTCGTTTGTAGGCACGTGGTTTTGCAGATATCTTGGACAATACCCGATTTGATTTTGCCACCCATAATGAACAATGAATTCGAAAAAACTAACTGATGCACTGTAAAAGTCAACTCTTGAAGAAATAATCCTGGATTATCGAAATTTTCAGCAGTTGTTTGCAACGCACGAAGCATCTGTTCAGCCTTTGGCATAAATCATAATATAAGAGTACGATTGTATATGATATAATGGCGAAAAATACGGAATGCGGCAACTTAACTGTCGCTCCTCATTTGAAGTGAATGAATTGAAATCTTAATTCCGAGTGAAACATGCGCCGCCATCTTTGTGGGAAAAATATTTTTTTAAATATATATTCATCTTTTTATCTAAAACATTTCAAGAAAAGTACACACTTGCACTTGTATGTCTGTCGTTATTTTGGGGGTTGGTCAGAATGGGGAAAGTATCCAAATTTAATTGACAGAGCACTCAAGAGCTCGAACAAATTTACTAATACATGGATACTTTATTCACCGACTCAAAAATAAACGAAAAGGTAATTGAGCCTTTTAAGAATTTTCAGCGGAAGCACAATCTTCAGAAGGAAAAAGAGCTATTCATGTTCTTCTTTGTTTAATGGTGGTTGTGCATCCAGCGAACGTTTAAAAAATATCGTACAATGAACGTTTATGTTTGCCAGCATTTAAGGTAGTTATTCATTAGTTGAAACGTGTGTGTATGCAAATAAACATATGGTCAGCGAAATCCAATTAAAAAATTCCCCGACTTTCCCAGGTTTGTACAAAATATTTTCTGACCAACAAAAAACGCTACGAGAAACGGTACAAATATTATCGTTTTAACGGGATTCACATTGCATTATTCATCGTAATAATAGAAAAACCTGGGTTTTACCTATAAGACGGATGTAGCGGCTTTAACGATCGTATTAGTACGCCTCGCTCAAAGGTTATTCCGAAAGTTTACGGAAGATAAAACACATCTGGAGCAGGTATCGCGTGAAACAAATAAACAGCTTTCAAACATAATCTTTGTCTATTCATTTTACAAATTATGATAATAATTTTTAAATAAATATTTGAAAAAATAAACTGATTTTTAATGAGAATTAATGACCATTAAGTACTTCCACTAGATAATTTTATTAATATTACCTAGCGCGTTGATGACAGGGACGTTGGGTAAGGATGTTAAGACAAGACTCGTAAAAACTTTGATATGGAGTGTAGCTATGTGCGGCGCGGAAACAAGGTCGCTGAAGCAGAAGCATAGGCGTAGATTGGAGGCTTTTGAAATGTGGGTGGAGAAGAATGGAGAAGGTGAAATGGACCGAAAGGAAAACAAATGAGGAAGTGCTGGAGATGGTGGGTGAGGAGAGGGGTTTGTTGAGAGAAGTCCTATGGAGGCAGGGAAAATGGATGAAAGGCGTATTGAGCGGTAGTGGAATGTTGAAGAGGGTAATAGAGGGGAGAATGTTGGGCAAGCGAGGAAAGGGCAGGAACAGGATAGGGATATTGGACGGGATGAAAGGAGGAAAGAAGTGCACAGAGATGAAGAGTGACCTGATGCAGAGTAGGTTGCTGGATTGGGTTTTGTTTGGAATCACCAAATATTTATTTGGTAGTCGTGCCCAGGCAAAAACCTACCTTAACCGGTAGATTAACCGGCAAATACCTGCTTGGGTCATTCTCCCCTAAACAGTCATTATACAAATTCTCCCGACGGAAAATGGAAAAATATATTTTAATTGTGCAAGAAATAATATATCTAGAAAATATCCTTTATTTTTCCCAGACTTTTACCGGATTTCGCTGTCCCTGGCTATCTATCATGATAAATAAAAAAATGGACGAATCCATCACGTAAAATTAGGATGGGACGAAAAAACATTGCGTCCATACGTTGTCATGTAATATATACAACGAGTGGGGTCAGAACCGAGAGCGTTCTCCTTACCAGGACATTTACAGAGAATCCACCTCCGCCCAACGACTCTCCCGAATCGGTTTTCCGCTTCTTTTTCGCGAAAACCGGCGACGGCAAAATCAGAGCGGGAAATTGTTTACTCGACGACTTACTGAGTGCCTCCACCATTCTCGTGATGAGTTAGCGCGACGGCTTAGTTCACACGGGGCTTAATGCTCACGGAAAGCATTGATTTCTTTGGCGATACTTTCTCTTTCAACGGCCCGATAATCAACCCGATGAACAATGTTTTGTCGACAGAAGATTGACTACGTACCTCAATAAATTAGGATGCATACAAGCAAAAAAAACGATCGATGGAATCGTTTTCTATAGTTTTGGGGGACATGGGCATTGAAATTTAGCGTAGCTGCTCAACAAAATGGGTTAATAGGGTCGTCTGGTGTACGAAATCTTTAAGATTACTATCGACCTTCACCAAAAAAGTTCGAGGACAATGGATTAACTTCAAGGGACGACGGAATCTACAAGATCGAGCGCATGTAGATGTCAATACACTTAATTCCACGAAACCAACCGCTCTCAACCACGACTCGGGAAATAATAGAAGAGGCATTGCTCATTTAATACGTAGAAATGACCGCAAAGATAAGGAACTTCCGCAGCCAGACACAAGAATGTCAGTCTCAGACACCAGTGTGTCAATCAAACAAAGAAGTCTAGATAAAGAATGGATATTCAAAGTCTCCAAGCACGGGACAGAATCGCAAAAAAATTAACATAAGATTCAATTATCAAGGAGAAGAATTTCTTAACTCATTGCTGTGTACATAGATGGTCCATTATGAAAGTAATGCGCATGATTTTATTGTCACGCGTCTATCGATGGTAGCACGGTAAAACCGGTCGGGAAATGTGGTAGGGGGTCTGCCCTTTCAATGCAGCCGGTTGTCAGTTTGTTCCGAGGAGTCTGAGCGGCCCGAGACGTGCCTCCGCGTGAAGCGTGTTTTTCGATTTTGTAACACGGCGCGATGGAGAGAACAGCCACACACCCTTCATCGTTACCAATCTCCTGGCCCGGAGCATCACCCCGGTGGTCCCCCAGTCCCTTTACAGTCCCGAATTGGCTCCGTGCGACCTTTTCTCGTTTCCCCGACTGAAGAGAGAGCTGAAAGGAAAACACTGGGAGACCAAGGAATACATCAAAAAGCATGTTACAAACTTCCTGAGAGACATACCAGTGGAGGACATCCAGGGTGCCTTCCAGGCGTGGCAGACACGTCTCCGCAAGTGTATTGATGATGCAGGGGGGGAACATTAAAGCGGGAGGTCAATAAATCTATTTTTCCCAGAGAATTCGCATTACTTTTGTTTGACTTAGTATGCTATAGGCTGGAGCCGTCACGAGGTCAGAAAGTTCAACCTCCCGTCGAGCGGACGGTTCCGGTGTGAGGTGAATTAGCAACACCGTGACCGGCAGATAAGGGGGCATTCCTAGGCATGTAGCGTATGAAAATGATTTGCGGTCACTCTACGGTTGCCACTTATAGGTTATCAATCCGAGGATTGGTTTTCATAAGCTGTTTAAAGCTGTCTCCTTGCTTGACAATCTTCTCTCTCCCTCATATAATTCCTTGGTTTTGCCGTTTTCTTCTGACTGCACCTGCCCCGTCCAATTTATCCTTAACCCACCTAAAAACATTTACACAGAAGTAAATAAGATATGGCCTTCACCGATGACGGGAACGGGCATTTGATGCCAAAAATTTAAGATTCATTTGAGTTCTGTGGGACCGAGTGCCTGAAACGGGAATATCTCCTTCGCCAAGAGGTCGCAAGGGCTCTTATCGGGGAGATGGATCACGTTATGCACGAGGAAAAACTTGCTTTCATCGGTATTCTTGATACCGAATCAATCAGGAGGAAATCATCAATGGAAAGCAATGACGCGGAATCCATGGCATTACGCGCAGTTCGCCGACCACGAAAAAAATTCAATCAATTTCCATGGTAATGCCAGCGATGCGATCCGATTGAAAAGTTAGGCAGCAAATAAAGTAGGAAAGACGGCGAGCCGACGACAGCCCTCCCAACTCTTCCGCAGGCCCCTAATTTCATTCCACGCCGCCTCTCGAATGTTAAACGAATGTTCGCGCTCTTAGGGTCGGCGGGTCAATGCGGGAAAAATACCGCAGGACGTCTCCCAAACTCGCCCGCCCACTCACTACGGACGAGAGGGGAGGAGCTATACATAGGGACGCACTTTCCGTCATCCTCGCAGATTTAATTCCCTTCTCGCACTTCTTGGAGTGACATGGAGCCGTGTTCGTGGGTCATTGAGCATCGCTGACGTTCATTATAGGCACACCACCGATCGGAGGGAGGTTCTGAGCGGTACCTCAACATTTTCACACACACACACACACACCATTCTGACCAGCACCGTACTTTCTCTTAAACTATATAAAATTTTGTTTGCCCGGCATCATTGCCTTCTCCACACTGCCTACCACACTCAATGAAGTCCAGAAATTGTCGTCCTACCTCAACCCAATTCACCGAGCGATCTCCCTTCTATCACAGGATTTCCCATCACAATGCTTCCGCCACCCAACCCACCTTTCCTGCCTTCTTCGGATTTCACCCAGAAACCTCCTCTCTTAGTAACGATCATATTTAAATCCTTGTATTTTCACCATCTCCTTTCTGCCGACCTAATTAATTCTTCCTTCTCGAAATCCACAAAATGACCAAATATGATCCCAATTATCTTACCTATAATAAGATACCAAACAATGCAACGCTAAGCTCCATATCATTGCTCTTAGTGATCTTTTCCTACCGTTTTTACTTTACAACCGATCCCTCATCCTTGCAAATGCTCGTCAGGATACACGGTTTCAGATTTACCGTATTTTTTCAAACAAGATATTGTGAAAATCTCGCATTCACCTCAGGACCAATTGAAATACGTGTAGAGAATATATATATATATATATATATATATATATATATATATATAATATATATATATATATTATATACATATAATATATATATATATAAAGTATATATAATACGTATAGAGAATGTATGGTACATGACTGATTATCTCTACAAGAGAAAAGTTAAACCCAAGAGTAGAGTATTTTTTACAATTTTAAGTGCGCTAAATTTGTAAATACAATACACGGTCGTTTCAAATGAGTTTATAAAATAATTGCGTCCGATAATGGAAGCCGATAATAATATAATGTGTTGCCGATAATAATGTGGGGAAATGTTTTGGTCCCAAAAATTCAACCAAAACGACGTCATTCCATTTACGCTTAGCCTTTTCCAATGCGTCCACAGCTGCAAGCACAATATTCATTGTAATCTGCTAAAGAAAACAATAGAAACAGGCACCACGGATGTCGACTCCAACGAAGTGTCGCACCCACCGGCAGCCAGCGCGATGTGTGTGTACTCGGGATGGAAGCCACGGATGTTCACAGTTTATTCACGGATACGAACTGTTAACTTATTCATCGGTCTTTCGTTTAAAATATAATAGCATCGAACTCATAAATCGTAAGAACACATGAAAAGTGGAAATATTTTTCATAACAATTTGGATTTCAAACAAAAATGTGAAAACCAGCACGCGAGTTACTTCCATTTTAGAAATCTGCAGATCAGTTAATGATTCGCACTGATATTTTCAGGTTTATTTGATCGTTATTCACGGGATGAGATACTTCTGGAACACCAGAACTTGAACTGAGAATTTATTGGAGAATGAATTTAAAACAGACCTTTGGCTCGATGGCTGACGTTTGAATTATAATTCGCCAGCGTAATGAGACCAATCTCAGCATAGGTGTTCCGGGCAACGAATCGAGGAGGTACTTGAGCGCGACGGGTGGAGAAAGGGGAGGGGGTGGGCCGTCATCGGGGGGGGGGACCGAACAAGGGTGCATCATCCTACTTGGGCGCGCACGCTGCATCGATTCCATTCGCACAGCATCTCTTCCGTCTCCACCAGGGGTCACTCCGCAGGAAAAAACTCGATTTTCATCCATCCCCTCCCTCCTCCTTCCGGGATCTTGACTCGCCTCGCTTCCGTTTGTCTTGACCCCCCCCCTTGGGGATCCCTCGGAGAAAGTGTTGATCAAGAAATTCAATGAAGTTGAACGAAGATTCACTAAATTTGCGGAAAAAATGCAAGTGCCTTAGATACTCTCTCAGGATGTGAATCACAAAGGGAGGCGGCGAGACGGAGACTTCTAAAAAGGTTCAGGACACGAATTAAATCATAAAAACGAATAGGCAACCGGGCCCTCACATTATATCCTTGCCGTTTTTCAGTGAGAGCTCTAATTATTGTTCTCCGTCAATGCATATGTTCATACGTCAGCTTCGATATTTGCCAATTGATGTGCATAACACCTAGGATTCAAGGAGGTCAAGGCGTCAAAAATTCGCCACTATTGAGGCTCTATCAATTTCTAGCCCTTCCCGATAGGGTGTCAAAACCTCCAAAACGACATTTTTAAGCACGAATTCTTTCACCGCTCAATTCACGAATGGAACAAAGCCTAGGTTAAGTAACAGGAACTACGGTGATAGAAGAATACACCTAATTGCAAACTCACTCCCATGGCGAACATCTCATTCCGTCGAATTTTTCAATTGGAGACTGGTGCTTAAATACCCTCTAGCTTAAACACCATGGTGGCGGCACCCAACGACGCTCTCTCCGGAACACTATATTCAGAAATTACATCCCCAATTTGTAGTCCACGAAGGCTACCGAGGTCGACATGAATCTCGTCGATTTTCGGTTGGTCGTACCCATGTGTCTAAAATCACATTCCCCTTCGACTTCTTTTTTCCAAATTTGGGACGGCAAGGTTGCAAAATGCAGCAGCACCACAGAGGGGATCACGCAAGTGCTGGGAGAGAGAGAGAGAGAGAGAGAGAGAGTGAGCTACAGAAAAGGGAGAGCAGTTGACCGTCCACGGGCTGCGTGTACCGCGCTTCTCAGCCGAGTTGCCCCCGCCCCACAGACACGTCGTCAACCCCCGCGACACATCTGCTGCTCCGCCATCAATCACGAAAAGTGGGGAGCAAATTAGAGGGCGGGCGATTAGACTCAAGCTGTCGCCATCCCGCGTCGCTCGAACATTTCTGAACTCTTTTTAATGGAAAAGCGATCGATACGAGAAGGATATCTTATTTTTTTGCCAAAGAATGAATCCAGAAATTAAAACCAGTAAAATTCCCTATTCTGTACGTCAAGTGATGGAAGAGCACAGGTGCTGCGGGATTTAATTCCTCCCTTGTTTTTATTTACACGCGTAATACATAATTCCGTACCTTGAACTTTTACACAGAGGAGGGACTTCATAAAATATTGCAGTAAACAAAATTCCAGCGAAAACTTCAAAATCGGGCGTAGTATTTTAAGACCCGAAAACTTGATCTTTGAGCACGAGGTTCGGTGTAGATGGGAGGTTTTGAGGAGTGTTTTAGTCAGAAGATGAAAACGTTGAATGGATGGAAAGAAAAGCATAAGAGAAAGCACTAGGTATGGTGGGGAGAAAAGTGGTTATTTGGAGAAGTTCACAGAAGGTGGGAGGAGTGGATGCAGGGCATACCAAGTGGCTGAGGAATGTTGAAGACTGTGACACAGTGTTAGTGAGGTGTATTAAGAGGATGAAAATAATAGTAGGCATTGGGGACGGAACGAAGGGAAGCAGGAAGTACGCATTAAGTCGAGTTAAATTAAGGTTTACTAAAATGCAGGGTTTTAGAGCATAAACGTGCTTTACGGAGGGGCTTAATGGCTTAGCTGCCCTCAGTCCTACTACCTACCTACCTAACGGTCGACAACTGTCAATAACGATAACATTAAACCTGCTGTAAATCAACGGCGTGGTATCCTAGGCGGTAGAGCTCCCGGCTCCGATGGTCCGGATTCAAAGCTAAATGACGAACACCCTCAGCTTCAAATAGAGCAGTGATTTTTCGGATGAGTTATCTCCCTAAGAAACCTCAGTTCATAGCGCGGGAAAGTAACTCATTCTTCCTACGCTGGCATGGTGAGAATTACCCTTGCAATAGCCCCAGCACAGCGAACCTCCTGGTTGACTACCGCGGTTTGATTACTTGATATGACCGCCAATCTTTTGACTTTCTCTTCTCTACGTTACCCACGTATTTTAACATACCAGGCTTTCGAGCCACCCCGAACGCAATCGGGATCACACTGAACACTGGGTCTAAAGCTGCTGCTTCACAAACAAGACTCGGATATTGGCACTCAAGTAAGATCATCGATGGGCACGAGAGGAAACCGCAAATACTCAGCCGAATATCGGTGACGACAGTATCGGAAAGTCAAACGTTACACTAACAGTGAACACGATATAATTCCCGAGGTCGAGATTCGTGGGATCCTGTGATACATCAAGCGGTGGATAAGCGCACGGAGGCGAAATTTCGGAAATGCGGCAAATGTACGATTCATTGGGCGAAAAATTAAAAAAATATTCTTTTTAAATCCCCAAACAATTTTTTCCTCTCCGGGTGGGCTGAGCTGCGGTGTTGATAAAATGTGAGTTAAAATATGTATGCGTATAGAATAGTCATCTTCTCCTAGGCGGGGGAAAAAATATTTTTACAAAACCCAAGTATCACCGAGCCCGACCGATGTATTTAATTTTCCCTCAGAAAAAGATAATTACTCCGTCTCCTCCGAAACGGCTAAAAATTAGCATAATTCATCGCGAAAATGTTTCAGGCGATAATTTTTGCACGAGACGAAATACCTATGATGACGTGTTTCAGTAAGGACAATTGCATTAGTGTTATCCTTGAAAACAACATCTCCATGAAAGAGCGAACGTCCCCGACCCTTTTAAGGACTGTTATAAGACCTAAACTATCAAGCACCGTCATCTTTCACTTACTCCTCAAAGGAATCAAGACCACTCGAATGGTCGCCGTGTTTAAATAATCGCGCGAGGCGACCACTTGGAGAGATATCGACATCGATGGGGTTTTCCAGTTCTGTTTATGAAAGTTAAGCGGTTCCCCCTTTCCGCCCTTTAGCTCGTATAAGAATTCTCTTTTCACCCAATCACATAGTACGACCGCTACGCAGCAGTAAACAGCGGCCGTAGCAACACGAATAAATAATTCCAGACGTGAGACGAAATATTTCCCAACCCTCTCAAACTTTCGATACTATCACTTCGGATTCGACAACATGGTTAGTTTGATGTTTTGATGAAAAGTACACGGAAACGTAATGGAGAATCACCGTCTGGTGAGGACGTTAGTTTGTTAGCAGCAAAGCATATCTCTGCCCAGTCATCTCACAGCAACACTAAGTACTTTTCTCTGAATAATTAACTTCGGATGACTTAACAATTATGAAATTATTCATGATATCGTCTCCGCTTACTGTTATTACTACAGTTATGTTGAGAAGAAACCCTCCATTTGGCACTGCTCAATACCCAGAGGTATACGAATGATTTTAACACGGAGCGCGAATTATACGGAGAGACCGAAGGAGACTGACGTTGTCAGCAGGCATGTGACACCCCGGATTCCCCAGGAGGGTCCGAAGTCTTCTGCGACGCGACGCAGGGCCCCTCTCTCTCACACACTATACCCTCCGCAAAGTGACGGCTGTAACAAATAGTTGATACTCTTCCTCCCACTTTAAGAAATCAAAATCAAACTGGAATAATTCCGGCTCGTGTCATGAGTTCAAAAGCGTCGCAGGTTCTCGTTCAATACAGCATCCTCGATGCGGAAATTACAACAATGAACTCGATGCCTCTCCATCGACACGCGAACGTCGAGCATGTCGAGTCGCGGTAGACGGACAATCGCCGGGGAAGACGGGGGCGGATTTCACGAAGGAAAAAAAAGGATAAGAAATCTTTCGGTCGGATAAATCGTAAGTCGACATTCTATGTGAAATGAAGCGTGGTAGACTGTGGACTGACAGCATTCTCACATGAAAACCAGTTCTTACGCGAACGTGTGAGGTTGAGGGAATGCTTCTAGCAGCTTCCTATCCTCACGGAGAACCAACCAATAACCGCGGAAAAATATGAATTTTTTTTAAAACGTTTCTCAGCATTCAAATCTCAGATCTTTCGAAGAGACTCCGAGAACACTGCCGTTAAATATGTATGTGTGTATAATTATATACAAACATACATATATATAATATATATATACAATGTATATATATATATGTATGTTTGTGTATTTATATAATTATACACACACATGTACATAATATTTAACGGCAGCGTTCTATATATATATTTTCTACAAACCATAAACACAGTAATCAACCCGAAGGTCGGTTTAGTAGGTGATGGTAGAGCTCACCCATGTACTAAGCCCAACGGCGTGTGAAAATTCACACATCAGGGTAAGGGGGCCAGTTCCTTTCCAATGGTTTATGGGTTTTCTAGGAAGATATGGTACCCGAAAAATCAACTAGCTTGGGTGGAGCTGCAGGTGCCCAGAGTGCCATGCCCAGGAATCGAACCCGGGACCCTCCGGTCAGTAGTCCAACGCTCTACCCCCTGGACTACCGCGACCCACATATATATATATATATATATATATATATACATATATATATATATATATATATATATATATATATATATATATATATATACATCCAGTCAAAGCAGAGGCCACCCAAATTTACGTCACCTTATAAAGCATGTAATTATTTACGAAGTCACCATTCCGCTCTAGAATTTCAAATAACTTACGAGAAGGAAAAGCTTGGTTGAAGAGGGGTTAAAAGAGATGACTTAATATGACATTGTATAGAAAAGCACGAAGTCTTATCAACAGAGGGTGCAATTTAGGAGATAAAATTATCTAGTGCGTCACACGTGGGGTTGAGGTTCCAAACTTTCTGTTAAAGTTTTGTTTTGAAAAACGAAACAAGGATTGTTTAAATGTACTCACAACGATAAACATTTTCATGAATATGAATGATTAAAAATTCAATTTACTACAAAGCATAAGGGCAAGTTTGCTCTTCCTTCTCATCAACTACTGCGACTACTGATTGGACATTTTATATACTCCATACTTGCGTATCCCTAATTATAAATTAACAAGACGTAATAACAACTAATCATCCAACCAACATTAGCATTGCATTTTATTTTAATAAAGACTACTTCATCGACTGCATAAAATTCATTTCCAGCGATACAAATATCATTAAGGAGATTTAAGCTAATGATATCTTCTCTCACCCAATAGGTAAAAATTGTCTCCGTAATTCTTTCACATTTAAGAGATAGCTGAAACCAATATGATACACCTTTGGATGCATTGCCCGTACCCGCAATTGACAATGCTTACAAATAAGTTAAACTCTCAGCATTGAAACCAAAAAAAACACATTAGTAATTTAACTAAAAGCATTTTTAAACGTATTTGTAAGTAGTGGAACTTGTTAATTCCTTTTATTAGGGTTAAGTTCGAGAGTAGTTTCCACTTTCCAATGACCGTTTTTTGTGATACATCAGTTACCACATTTTTTTCCCAAAAGCTTCACGGTGTAGTAAATATTTTTTTCATTCATTGGTCTGAGAAAATTCGTCAGAAACTAAAACTGTTAGCAATTTTTTTTCCGCAGATTCCAAAAAAACTTAATTTTAGGATAAACACATTTAATGAAAATTCGGAAGGAACGAAGAATTTGCTATTTCTGAGAGACAGTAGTTCTGTGAAAACAGTAGGCAATCGCTGCACCTATATTTAAATTGAATGCCAGTACAAATTTCGAAATTTAAACTGAGAACACCGATGGAAAGTACGATAGTTCTCAGTGTATTATCATGACCTTAGGATCGAGTTGGACCAAAATGTTATCTGCTTTCTGATAAACGTATTCAATATTATATCTTGCGCAACCCTAATTAACATTTTAGCAGGTATAGTGGTCACATAATTAAATTATGCACACGATAATTCGACTTGGAGGTCATTACTGGGGGAAATAGTCAAATCATACTCAGAGAAAACTTTGCATTTCCGCTGAGTTCCCATGATTACATCACTTTACCTTGCACTAATTATGGAGAGAGCGCAAATAAAAGGCGCAAAATCATTTACATAATAACTTCACGGGTTTCTAGATTTGGTTTACGAAATCTATAAAATGCAGGATTCGACATATTTTCCGATACAACTACGCCCATCTTTAATCTCAAAAATCGTTACCACTCGCCGAATCTGTCTTTAGACAAAAGTGGAGATTCCTTTCCATGTCTGCGGTGGCCGCATGTGTTTTTGTGTGTGTGTGTGAATGCGTTGGAGCGTGGAGATGCTGAGGATATAAAATACATCTTACTGCCTGGAATGGCTCTCCAGCCCCATTGCCCCCGCATCTAGGCATTAAAGATGAACTTGCAACCATTTCCTGGGCGTCCAGAGCAATTCTGCGCCATATTCTTGTGCCTCATACAAAACGACAAAAAATGTTCTCGGTAGAGAGACTATGACTGCTTCGGTATCGATCCAAGGGGCATGCCTTCAGCGTAAATACGTGCCCGTTCTTACCACGCAATCATGCGCCTCAAGTGTCAAATGCGGAGGCGATCATTATGATTAAACCATTGGACAGTTAGAAAGTGGAATAAGGAATGTTCACCGAACTGACTTTCAATTGGCGGAACGGAATTCATATTACGATGATAAAGCTGCTCCAGCACCACACTTTTTGAACTGGACATTTGTTTTGACATGCGACGGGTACAGCTCACAACTTCGCAAGGCCATTATGTCCACAGAACACATCTACTCAGCACCCCGCAAGCCGCCGTAAGGGCGTGTGGCGGAGGGTGTTAGGGCACCATCCATAATTGAGAAACAAAACCGCGTTCAAAAGCTACAAATTTATACAATCCAAAAACAAAACATTATATACATATATGTAGATTGGAGGCTTTTGAAATGTGGGTGTGGAGAAGAATGGAGAAGGTGAAATGGACCGAAAGGAAAACAAATGAGGAAGTACTAGAAATGGTGGGGGAGGAGAGGGGTTTGTTGAGAGAAATCCTATGGAGGCAGGAAAAATGGATGAAAGGCGTATTGAGCGGTAGTGGAATGTTGAAGAGGGTATTAGAGGGGAGAATGTTGGGCAAGCGAGGTAAGGGTAGGAACAGGATAGGGATGTTGGACGGGATGAAGGGAGGAAAGAAGTACACCGAGATGAAGAGGGACCTGATATAGATTAGTTTGCTAGGTGGGGAGTCACAAAATGTTTATTTGATAGTTGTGTCCACCCAAAAACCTACCTTAACCGGTAGATTACCTAATAATGACTAATAATATATACATTCATGCAAAAACCCTTACACCGCACACACATCCAAACTACCAACTAACATACACATGCACCTACAAATATACCTGGTGTCTTTGCAATGTTTAAATTAGTTCTGACTTGTAAATTAAATGTTTTTAATATTTCTAAAGTGACTTCGGGTTTCTTACTATCATGATTCCTGATTGTTCGGAGGAGAGAATGAGTATTTGAATCTATCTGTATTGGAATCTATCGTCCTTATATTATCTTTGTGGTCTGATCTACTCAAGTAGTTTGGAGCCATCATAATTCCTTTGCTGTCATTGTTAATCTCTTTGATTCTGAATATTTCTAAAAGCCTTAAGTCTCACTTGTTCTGTTCGTGTCTCAAGTGACTCCCAGCCTAAATCCCCTGAGAGACCTGTCACACTCGTCTTCTTTTTATATCAATTTTTAACAAGTCTGGAGGATTTTCTCTGGGCTTACCTAATTCTTTATGCCAAATTTTCTCCCAAGGATCCCAAATACGTGCGGCATATTCCAAATGAGGTCTAACTAGCAAAATAACACATCTCTCTAACTTTCTCATATTTCCAACACTGTGCAAGCCACCACAAAGGCGTATGGGGGGGGGGTGCTGATGCATGAAGAAGAGGTAAATAACCAGTGGATGGGAACGAGAAATTAATTCAAAGACATATTACTTCTTTGTGGTAGTGCAATGCGCGAGGGGGGAACTAATCTTGGAATCCATCCGTTCGACTCAAATTTGCTCGCTTTTTCCTTATCTGTCGGTGTTAAAACGGAAACTGCCTTATTTCCTCGTCGGCACAATTGAATTCACACGATTTGCTGCGTTTCTACAGGCATAATCTATCGTTGGGTCTTCGTGTTTCCTGGGCCTTAAATTCAAGCTTTGAACTAATCTGGTTAGGCGAGGTGTCCTTTCTTAATAGTTTTTCACTCGCTTGTCGGCTTCTTCTTCTGTTATTTTGAAACCCTGAATCAAAGTCTTCAGAAGTCTTTCATACCCTAAGATGTTCACCAACTGATAAAGAGTATTTATAATGTACACCAGCTATTCCGCGTATCTCGACTTACGGTTTCCCACTTCGTCTGATTAAAATAAATAAGAATTATTGAGAGATACATTTTATAGCACAATTAATCTCAAGCCATTAATTGTTTCTCTTAATGTGATTGACAATCGCAGGTGAGAGAGTTGAACCGCTTAACTTTTGATATTTACAAAGAAAAGATTACCAAATCGATTCTTCTAAAAATTGGGGCAAGAGGGAGTACGCCGTCCGTCGGATGGGACGTATAACTGTGGACCCCTTTGGCGCCTTTCGCTACGAGTAGGCTTATGCCGATGTCGGGTTTCCCGCAACCCTTCTTCCTTTCCCGTCCATCTCTAATGGTGCAAATGACCTTAGTCGTCGGTCGCCTCCCCTAAAACCACTACTAAAGAGAATACGTCATAAACATGTGGAAATAGAGAAAAAAGAGAAATGTAAACGCTCCGCTATATTTGTTTTTCATAGCACAGCTAACGTGGCTACCGGAGTGAGGTGGATTTAATAACTCTAACAGTGAGCATTGCGTCCTTTGCGGGATGGTCTACTTAGAAAAACCAACTCAGGAACTGGCGCGCTACAGAATCACGCTGGCAATTCTCCCCTTCTCTCCCGAAAGAGCCCAACAAGTTGAATCCACGACGGCCATAAGTAGGGGCACCCTCACCCAAGGCGAAGGGAGAGGGGAAGGGTTGAGGACGAAGACGTGACGAAAGACGACGCTCGTCCACTGACCAACGCCCCGTCACGGCTTGGAAAATGGTCCCGCAAGAGCGGCTTAATAACGTATACACGTCCACAAGGTATACTCTTACGCGACTCTCACGAGGAGTCAATTAAGAAAATACCCATTATGTCGTCTTTCCCAAAGAAATGAACGCAGGGGTTACCGAATATATATCGTGGGATATTCCATTTGTACCAAGATAATGGCACACACTTCAAAATTCGCCACAGTTTCTAATAAGGAGCTCAACCACAGCTTAGGTAAGCGTTTCTGGAGTGCCTACTCCTTACGAGAGTAACGGGTAGGGGGTATTAAGGGAATTCTGACGAACTAATTAATTTTCTACGGAAAACGACCGAAGGGAAAGTCTGGGAAGATTCATTTTCAATTGTCGAGGGCAGCGCACGTGTCTAAGGGATTGAAGAACTTTACGATGCCAATTGGCATCCGGTCAGGGACCGGATTCCGGCGACACACATTCGGGAAACATTTATGCTATACGGGGAATTTATTCACAAAAATTGACCAAATATCTGCTGAAGTAATTCGTAAATGTTTGAAAATAAATCAATCGACAGTAGCTTTTCATTTTTACAACATTTTTATCCGCTAAACTTTCTTTGATGATGCCATTGATGCGTGTGAGATAAAGCAATTCATAATTCGCTTCGATTATCATTCATCAGCATCACTAAGGAACGAAACACTACATCGAAAATGAGATCAATCTCCAAGGCGATCATCCAGCAACATGGCCGCTCATTATTTGGGGGGAGGGAGCGAGAGTGAAAGACGAAGACAGCGAACGTAGCCAATAGTGCGGGCAAGTAATGAATGACGGCGGAATAAAAACGAAAGTCCTCTTCATACGCACGCAAGAGGCTTTGATGTGACCTCGCTAACCGAAGATCCAGCATCAATGATCCCCCGGGTGGAAAGGGGAACGAATCTCCGGAAAAAATAAGCCTGGTTCCTCCTGCCGAAGTACTACACACACTTGGTCGGAATAATAAGATGCGTATCTTCGACAGGAGGGCTCCCAGACTTCAAATTTTAAGATCGAATGGGGGAGATAAAGGCTTGCTAAATCTCTTCCCAGTTGGGCAGTCGTCGAGAACGAGTCACGTGCCATAAATGGCCACCGACGGATGAAAAATATCGCGGGAGGTCGGGTGCGAGGGGAAGTTAAGAAAGAGGCAGGTGCAAGTGAAACACAGACCTCGCCCCCCGCCCCCGAATTCGCCTCAATTCACACCCCCTTGACAACAAAACCCAAGTATTTCATTCCACGCTAAATTTGATCTTTCGGACGCTCAGTTCGCACGGAGGAATCCAAAGAGAGAGAGAGAGAGAATCTCGGGAAGAAAAACGTCGATGTTCCTACGCTTCCCTTCCCAAGGTCGAGAAAAAAAGGTTCGATTTAATGACTTGCATTAAACTCCATCACCGAAACATAATATCTATCCACGAGGAAACAATACAGGGATTTACAGGTGACAATAAGATCATCATCACTTAAATCACAGTCATAATATCATACAATCGCGAAACAATAGGTATTTTGGCTACTTTGGCAACTGAGATCACACCGCACCATCAACTTTAAAAAATTATTTTCTTTGGAAGAATGCATCCATTCACGTAATGGGACCTAAACAAGTGGCATTCAAATTAGTCCAATGATGGCCCATTTCACCGGGTTAAAGGTTTCCTAAAAAAATGAACACTGAAAGAGGAATGAAATTAACAATTACGCGGAAAACTCCCGCAAACTCATTACTTTTAAGAAATATCATTCGAAACAATACCGTTTCATCACTAATATCCAGAAATAAATATATTACACAATGGTTAAAACATTTGAAAGTGATGAGTTAGTGCAAGGTTTTGGGAGGAATTAGTTCTAAAAATTAATATAGATAAACTTTTAATTTCCAACTTATGCATAAATATAATATTTTTAGGGTGGTTTTGTCACGTTTAAGAACTTTCAACCGAAGAATTATGATGTGTACACATCGGTTCTTTTATATTCTAAAGTTTTGGTGGCCAAAATAGCATCTATCAGTACCACAATAGTATAGTTCAGACATGGAGCAAAAAATACTCCTACTTTGGCGGAGTGAGACGAGTTAAATTTCCGAATTGGTGCTCGACGGTGACCGTGACGCGAAGGACACGCCCCCAACTATCGAGGAAAAAACCTACTACAAAATAATTATAACTAGTATCAAAACTTGCTTCAATTGTCCGTTTTCCACAAAAGGAACCCTTTTTAATGTTCTTTTCTATAAAAATGAACAAATTCAGGCATTGACATCGAAAGAGGAATTTCCAGCCGATGTTTTTTTTTATAGAGCCAGAAACAAAGAAATTTTTATCACCGTTTAATTGCCCATCCAAAACTTACCTTAAACGGTAAAACACCAAAAATAATCATCAAATACACTTTTTTTCGGGATTTAATATTCTTTAAACCTTTATATGCTTGTCTAATTGCATACTGCGCCGAGTTCCTAGGAAATTAGCATGTTTTCGCCTTAATGCCCACGGTCTGAAGATGAGACACCGTTGGTGTTTTCAAATTATTTTGGCGTTATTCGGTTGCGGTCAGGACTTTTAATTTCAATCATGCTTCCTGTTCGTTACGTGCATCAGAGAGAGCTTCCCCGCCACTATTAAAGGAGAGGCACGAATCACGTGGGAGGTGCCGAGTGACTACGTGCCTAGAATACGCGGCGCAAAGAAAATTGCGATTGGCAGAACGCAAGTGAAAAATAACCACGCCAAAAGTTTTCAAGTTAGCAGCACTGATTTTGACGGGCGAATCGATTTCAGCAAAATTTCAAGTACGCTCAGAAAAGCCTTATTCATGACAGCAAGAATAAGTTGATACCATTCGACTAGTTGTCTAAAGTGCCTGTGATTCAAGATAATTCACTATCTAGGGAGTTTTATGGCGTACGTAATATTGATTATTTAATTTAAAAATCGTTTAAATGTTCCTAAAATTTGCAGACTATCCAGTAAACCTCCGCTAAGGCGCTGCAGACATAATACACCTCCATTAGGAGGTCTTGAGATCCTACGTGTGGTATGCTAGTGGTTAAGGGGTTGATTACTGACAGAAGAACCCAGGCTCGATTCCGGGTGCATCTGGATATCCCCACTTCTTTACCAAAGCTGTGTGATTTGTCGGGTACAGTGTCCTCATGGGAAACCGCAGGCGACAGAGGGAAGGGAAAGGGTGAGACACCACGTGAATTCACACGCCGTAAAGGGTTTAGAACACTACCCTCACCTATCAAGCTAATATTCGGATTAGTTGAATATCCAGATAAATTTCCTTGAAAACAGCGTCCACTGCCGGAATTTATATTATTAGATTATTCATTAAATTATTTTATGATTCATACTAATTAAACCTAAGGATGCTTGGATAAATCAGGACAAAACTCATCTAAACTAATGAAGTCTTACATGGCGTGATAAATTAACACATTAAACAGCGTGTTGACAAGGGGGGACATTCCTTTCCTTGTGCCACCTGTGATTTTCCATGAATACCTAGAACCCGAAAAAAATCACATATGGCGTCCAACCAGGGGTCTCCGGTCAGCACCTCAGCGCTCTACCAACTGTACAACCACACCTCTAATACCATTCCAGACTTAAAAAAAAATTAGACGGTGGTTTTGAGAGGATTCAACTAGCTGAAACGACTTCTTGTGAACGCATAAGTTGAAAAAAATATCTACACAATGTGAAAGTATAAAAATAACATACGGCCATCTTCTGTCGCCTATTTTGAATAGAGGGAACAAAAATTAGATTCTCTCATTCGATTCGACAAATTAAAGACATAATTAAAGTCGGCAAAGCTGGAATGACTCACGAAAGCCTCGAGAATCAACACCTGTCTCTCGAATCGTACGAGGAAAAATCACTCTTCCAAAGGTGAGACAAACGCCCAGCGTGTGGCGAGACAATAGGGCCGCGAAAAACAACAGTCGCGGGGTCCACAACCCCCTTCTCTGCACAAACGTAGTGGAGGAGTAGGGAATTGGGGGAGGGGCATTTCTCCCTAAGAAAGTACTTCATCGAGTACAACACATTACTTCCTCCACACTCGGGACACTTCTGCTTTAAAACAATGGCTGATAATCATTTCGAATTTCGCGTGGATCAAATTGCCATCGAGCCCACATAATCCCAATTAAATTCGATCTTACATACAAACAATCAAACATTCACCCACGTAAACGCATTCAGGATACCTTCAAATATGTACTTTCGAGGAAGTCTAATGCATACACGAACTCAATACATTCCATGGAACACTTGCTGGCAAAAATTATAAATCTGCCATTAAATTCCATAGCTGTACCCCTCACGTATTTATTTAGCATGCACCGTGCAAACGCTCGATTATTTCCTTCTCTTGAAAGTGATCTGCAATCGCAAACGGAAAGAATCCCGTTCTTCGATGATGCGTATAATTTATTTGAGTGAAGTTTTGATCACTGCTCGAAAATCAGCAATAAAATTTGACAATTAGAATTGCCATATAAGTTACGTATCATCGTGTTTAACCATTGCATATCAAAAAGGTCACGTCCGACTATAATGCGTGACTCAGTAGATTCAAAGACTTTTATTGAAGGGAGAAATTTTCCTATGGATTTGCTTCTATACCAGCACTTAATACTTTTTGTGACGTGTCTCCGAAACATATTTCCACCAAACCCTTGTCACCGAAACCGAAGGCCAATATGATTCGCGTGAGTATAGATCACCTCGTCACATGAGAGTCCAAAATTCACGCATTCAGGGTTAAGTTAATTCCATAAGCCTCTGGAAGTATTGGTTGCCTAGAATATGACGGAACGTCATTTCCACTTCCTCGTCTGATTTCTGGATTCGATAGCGACTAGAGACGAATGATGGGCAAATCACAAAACCCCGGAAAAGAAAGAACAGTCGAAACAATGACGTCGCCCAACCTCACCGAAGCCCAAAAAGTTCAAGACAGAGAAGTCAGCGGGAAAAGTTATGGCGACCGTTTTCTGGAACAGGAAGGGGGTTTTCTGTTGGCGGATTTTATGCCTAAAGGAACAGCAATCAACTCAAAAAGCTACTGCGAGACTCTAAAGAAACTTCGACGAGACATTCAAAACAAAAGAAGGGGTAAGCTCACCAAATAAGTGTGTTTGCATCATGACAATGCGCGTCCACATGAGTCACATCAAACGACCATCCTACTCGATGAATTCGGCTGGGATATCATCAACCACCCTCCTTACAGCCCGGACGTAGCCCCCAGCGACTGCCACTTGTGTCGCGCTCTCAAAAAACGCCTTGGGGGACAGGAATTCAAGTCAGACGAGGAAGGAGTGTTAGAAGCAGTCGTCAGTTGGCTTCGCGACGCGGCGGGAGAAAGGTACGACGCCGGTATAAAAAAGCTGGTTACAAGGATGCAAAAAAGTGGTTGATCGTTAAGCCGACTATGTAGAAAAATAGCTAAATGCTCAACCTTTCCAATGATGTACGCAGAGTTTAGAATAAACTTGATTGTCCATGAAAAATAGGAGACCTTACTTTTAAATACGCCCTCGTAATACTAAAATTTAGTAATTCATTTTTGAGGAATTCGTGATCATTTGATGTCTTCCGCTGTTGTCGAAAACCGAGCAGTGGAAAATGGCTTCTTCCACGCTAATTTTTTCACAAATGGCTTCCAGAATTTTTGGCTTCGACCTCGACCAAAAAAAGGTTCGAATGATAATTCTTCCGTTCCGATTTTCAGCAGTTCCACGCCGTTTGTTCGTTCATGATAAATTATTACGAATCTGTCGGATTTCCGTTTGACTTTTATTTACCTCAAAAACTCTTTCTGAGCAGGATTCCAAATCCTCGAAGCGCGATCATGAGCAGTCCAGAAAATTTGAAATAATAAATTTCTTTTATTTCCAATTTCCAAACGTAACCTTTGTCTTTAACTACCCTACGGCGATGAGAGTCGAAACATTTTTTTGAACTTATTCCGGAGAGACTGGAGAAAGCGTCTCAATGCGGGAAGCAAAATAATTTCACAGAGTCAATGGAAAGTGCACTGAACTTGCCTAAGTACCTAAGGCATCGATCCATCAATTACTTTGACGGCAAACCATCAAACACTAAGGCCATTACCTCCGGAGTACGTCTAGCACCTGGCACACACAACATCAGTCTACCACGACTTTGGAGTAACGTTCGATTGTTACATGGCAGAAAGATCTGTTTTGAAGGCTATAAATTGTTTAAACGTATCGACACTGTGATTTCGCCAGGATTCATTGTTATTGGCTTCTATCGCCATTGTTCTTTGCTGAAACTGCCTTGTCACGAGTGAGTCAAATATACAACCCAAACAAACGAATATTTTCAAGTAACATTCGACATTCTTCTTGAAATTGACTGCTTCCCTTCAGAAAGGAATTACTATTATAGTAATTTAAGTGAATAGGGCAGAAAAGGGCACGCTTTGTTTCACAGATGCCACTGACGCTATCAGCCGACAGCAAAAAATACCGGTATGAATCATTGGGCGCTATATACCTAGTATTTTTACGATGCATGATAAAAATCAATAAACAAAAATTAAAATTCTAGCGTGGTGAATGTACACGTTGCGCCACAAAGATAAGAAACGGATATTGGGATCCATCAATTACCATGCACGCAGTACAGACGAAGATGAGAAAATTAAATGGGCATCAAGCACAAAATAGCTCAGGCAAAAAGGCGCTCATGATGAAGTGGTAACTATCAAACCAAAAGTTTAAAAAAAAATGTTACGAACACTGAAGGTGAGCAAGTGAAATTTTTAGTGTTCAGTGTGGCACTGTATTAATCAGTAAACGTGAACCATCGACAAGCCTTGCAAAGCAAATTAATAGAATAAACATTGGGAGCCCTGGTTGTATAAGTGGGTATTGACGACGAAATGATCGGAGTAACTGCGATGCGAGGAAGCAAAAAGTGGCTATACGGAGCACTAAAACGGAAGAGAGCCATACGGATTGTATAAACTATGGAAGAAAATGGATTTTTTTTTGGAAAAGAACTCCTGAGGGAGATCAGGGAGCAAATTTGTGGACTTAGATTCTTGTGGACAACTTCCAAGAGCATGAAAGAAACTGAAGAAAGGAGGTCTGCAGACAAACATCAATCTTCAGATTGAATGGAAGAACAATGAGATGCCCAGGCCGGGAGAGAGGACCCAATGGACGAGGATCGGGCGGGCGGAGAGGCTGTCGTCAAATCCAAGAACGCTAAGCATGATGGCCAGGGTGGCTTCAATAAAGTCTTCTTGATCATTAGCATTCTCCTTTCCATCGATCGACCTTGCTCCTTTGCAGCCTCCTTTTCACCGATCGGTTATACTGCTAGGGCCGAGATTATCGGAGCTGAAATATCCGGGGTTGAAAATTCGCATAAAATAATAAAATCCTTCTGTGTGCCGGAAGTAATCGAGTAATTAATTAAACAGTTCCGATCAGAAATTCACTAATTACATCAAATTACAATCTACGGAGAAACATGGGATATTTCCTGAACATTAAATCAATATTCGACACGAATAAGTGACGCACTGTTTCACCAAAGTGATGCACCTCAAGGAGAACGACAACAGTAGTGAGGGCACACGACCATTTGAGACGCATCGAACATTTATCGATCCACGGAAAGTCTGAAATTCACTCACAAGCTCAAGAATATCAGTTTTTGACAACATGACGGCCGAGAAGCAAAATTAAATAGTTCATATGCGTACAAAAAATACAAATTCCACCGTAAAAAAAGAGCAATAATATTCAGAGAACAAAGAAATGACTCTATTTTCACGATAATCACGGACAACTGCCTCAACCAGTTCATTTTCGAAGCTGTGTCCCTCATTTAAGGGTCAAGACAAAGCATAGAAGAACAGAGATTTAGGGCAGAGAACAGGACAGGAGCGCACGAATTAGTGACCTCTCTCGAACGCATCCCCAAACGACAGGCAGGGCAACTTCCCCACTTATAATGTGACCCATCTTTTTCCAGAATATCAGCCAAATTCCCTGATTTTACGGGAAGAGTGAAGAAATTCTTCTACTTTTCCACGTTGGCGGATACCCTAGATACCAAGGAGAGAGACGGTGTTCTACGGTGGCCGTTTGAGTGGAGGCGGCGGCACCGTAGTGCGTCCTTACCGCCTTGTCCGCGCCTCCGTCTTCCGCCACGTCGAATCTGGCGCCCGTCTGGGAGGAGCGCCGACGGCCGGCGTCCCGCTCCCGCCGCATCCCTCATCTCCTGTCGGCGACCCACGGCACCCAACATCATCGGCTAGCAAACCAAATCGAACGAGAGGATCCACTTCTACTCGATGATCCCCTGCTTCGCACTAGAACCGACTGAGCTCGCTCTCATATCGCCACAGCACCACCTCGGCTCCCCTCTCCCCCGCCTCCTCCTCGGAGAAAGAGAGTCATGGGCGATCCACACGCAAATGCCAGGCCGACACCGACATTCATAATCCACGCCAGGGCCGGCGCGGGATGATGGGTCGGACGTAAATGTACATTAAAAATAAGAGTGCTCCGCCTCTCTCTCTCTCTTGGGGTCGGTGGCAAATGGTGGCACGAGTAATAACGGCGAACGCGCGCCGGCCTTGATGCCCATCGCGAGGAGAGGACTCTTTCCTCAGGAAAGCGTGCATGACCCCCTTATAGTTTCACTTTTTGGAAATCCTTCCGAAAGTGTAATTAGAGGCAAACTTTGGAGATGCCACGGAAGCAATATGTTGTGGACGTACTAATGGTAGGCAATGCCAGTTATGGACCTACAACGTTTGTATAAAAAAGTGTCGGAAACAAGTTTTTCCTGGCGCGACCGTACGTCGCACCGCGCAGGCTCGGTGGTGGAGGGTCTGACCTTCAACAGGCGCCAAGCGCCTGCGAGGGTTCGTTAAGGCTCGATCGTGTTTTTGGTGGAACCCTATTTCGAGTGACCCGGTGCAAGCACAAAATGGAGCGACAGATTGAACAGCGGTACGTCATTAAACTTTGTATTGAACTGGGGAAATCGGATACGGAGACGCTGGGTACGATTCGCCAAGAATGAAAACATGTGGCACAAGCTCTTCAAAAATGACCGAGAGAGTGTGGAGGACAAGCCCCGTGCTGGACGGTCGTCAACGTCACGAACCAATGACAACGGGCAACGTGTCGTGAAGTGCTGAATTCAGACATTCGGTTAAGTGTGCGCATGATCGCAGATCTTACTGGAATTGATAATATGACAGTGCACACCATTATTATTAGGTAATCTACCGGTAAAGGTAGGTTTTGGATGGACACAACTATCAAATAAATATTTTGTAACTCCAAACAAAACCCAATCCAGCAACCTAATTTACATCAGGTCCCTCTTCATCTCCGTGTACTTCATTCCTCCCTTCATCCCGTCCAACATCCCTATCCTGTTCCTGCCCTTACCTCGCTTGCCCAACATCCTCTCCTCTATTACCTTCTTCAACATTCCACTACCGCTCAATACACCTTTCATCCATTTTTATCATTGAAAATTTGCCGATGCGAAAGATCTAAGCTTAACTCATCCCGAAGGTTCTGACCGACGACCAAAAGCAGAGTCGAGTGTCTGTCTACTTGCGAAGACCTGCAACGCGCCGCGACGATTCCCCAACCCCCTTACAGTCCCAAATTGCCACCAACAGACTATTTCCTATTCCCAAAAGTGAAACCTTCCCTTTAAGGACATCACCATGTGACCCTAAGAGCCGTCAAAGGACCAGGATCCGCCTACCAGGGAGCCTTCGAGTCGCAGAAAATCCGCTGGTAAAAGTGTGGCGACGCTCAAGGGATGCACTTTGAAGAATTTTGAGGCATTGTAGCAATATTTGAAATAAATGTATTTTTCCTGAAACTTTTCCGGATACTTCTCATACAAACCCTGCACGAAGAAGATATTGTAACGGAGAAAATAAGCGCCCACAATGATGCGAGTTGAAAGTAGGGAAGCCGAGAAAGAGCATTAAAATACTAGTGAGAAAATGTACAGGAATGCATTTTTGTACGGCGCGGACACTTAGCCACCGAGGTAAAACGATAAGCGTAGATTGGAGGCTTTTGAATAATGTATGTGTGGAGAAGGATGGAGGTGTAGTGGACAATTGATAGGAAACCAAACGAGGAAGTTCAGGGCAAGTCAAATGGGGAGTAGAGAGGGGATTGCTGGGAGAAATTACATGGAGGTAGGAAAGGTGGATGCACTGCGTTTTTATTGTCGATTGAATATTGAAGACTGTGAAAAATCTAGAATCTAAGGCTAATGCTTCTTTATTTTCTTTTTAGTATCACTGTTAACAAATATCGCTAAAGAATAATATCAAATAAATAAATGCGGAACAATAACAGACTCAAATGCAACTAAACGCAATTGTCGACTCTCGTACACGTATTTGATTCCCGACTCTTTTATCATTGAATTCTTCCTACGTACTTCATTCCACCCAACTCTGTATCCTTCCATTTCCTTCTCTCATCTATCTCTCTAGTGATCCCGTAATCCATGGTTTTTCTGTCCTTTTTCTATTTACTGTTCCTATAGTTTCGTTAGCGGCTTTCAATATATTTTTATTTTATATATTATATCTTTATTTCATGGCATCTGTCAACCTTCCTCATTCCTAATTTTTTCTACAGCATGCTGGTACTCCTTTCTTGTCCTTTCGGCTATTCCATTTACGTATTCTTTCAATTTCTTTTTAATATTTCCTGGCAAAATAATGATTTTCCTGACTTATCTTTGATTTTTTGTACGGATATTCTTACATCTTGACAGTACTTTCGCCTTCCTATACACTAGCACACGAATTTCACCCTTCCTTTGTCGACTTTTCCTATCCTCGCTCTGTGTCTTTCGCCACGCTTCATTTGCTTTTTTTGGTTTTCCGACTCTGTTTATTGTTGAACTCTTTCGAGTTCATTCTACCTAACTCTGTATTTGCATTCTTCCCTTTCCTTCTCTCATCTATATTTCTAATCATCTCGTCCGTAATCCATGGTTTTCCTGTCCTTCTTCTATTTATCCTTCCTATAGTTTCGTAGGCAGCTTTCAGTCTCTTTTTTTATATGCTGACATTGTAATCGCTGTAACGTCATGGAGGCATAGTCCAACAAAGACGGCAATCCTATATGAGTTCAGGAAAATGAACAGGAAATAATGTTTATTTGCCCATATTTTTGCTTTCTCCATTACGTTTTGAGTCATGGAACACTTCAGCACTACAAATTCATTTCAATTTGGGGGATCGACGGCGCCATGCTCGCCGACAAATCACAGGAGTCACACACAGTTATTTTAGCAAACATATTTACTCAATAAGAGACCATTTTAGTTCCAATCGGATTAATATTACTGCAAGGCATGTTCTTCAATGTCTCTATACAAATTTCGGGAATATCGGACTACAGGTCCCGCAAAACAGGAAAGCCGGCATGAAAACGTAGGGGACTTTTAATAAGTTGTTCAGGGCGTCAAGTAGAACAACTGGGTGCAAATTTATATTCACCTTATTTTTCTGTACGTTAAAGCCAAAAAATCATGTCTAATAATCAAAGTGAAGTCGAGGAAGGGGTGGCTGAGAAAGGCAGGGGCAGGGGAAGGCCAGAACGGAAATCACACGGAAAGGTCTCAAGGAGACACAAATTTAAAACCCTCCAAATTCCTACACCGCTAAACTACAAAGTAAGGTCGACTCAAGACGGAATGCTTATGCATACATATATATTGATTTTCAAAAGAGGTTTTTATTGGCTGCATCTCAAACATCAACCAGGTACGCCATCAAGTCATTATCATCAGAGTAAGAACCCGTGAAGTTTTATGATTTCATTTCGACATTTTTATTGATAATGTTCCCAAGAACGACTACGGTGCCGCACTCAACGATGACCGCAATTTGTAACCTAGAGCTTTACGAAAGACGAACGCCGGGATATGAAAGCTCGCAGGAGAAACATCAAGATAACGGGCCTGGATTCCCACGCGAAGAAATAAATGACGTGTCGGCCTTCGTACTTATGGAGCGGAGCCTACGAACGTTTGGCAGAAAAGAGCGCGAGTGTCTCGGAAACTTCCTCGCGAACGAGCGAGAGGCGAAGTTTCCTCCACTCGGAGGGGCCCTGGATGGGATACGGGATCCGAGGCGGCGAGCAACCGCTCCAACAGGGCGACACCGTGAACCTCGTCGACTCGCGAACTTAACCTGAGCACAATTCTGCTGAAATGATGAAAAAACCAAGCTACTGTACACAAAGTACTAATTGCCAATGATAAACATACGAGGCATGTTCATAAATTAAGGGTCGTTTGCTTGTATTTAAATATTGGCGCTTCAGAACACAGTTTTACTCCTGCAGCGCCATCTACTGATTCATTGAGAAGCTATTACAGCATTTGTTTTGTTTCAGAAGTCGTTTGCTTGTCCGTGCATGCAAACAACAATGTCTCGTAAAAAAAAGGAGGCCAACCTCTCTAAGTTTACGAAGTACATTATGCTGGGATCATTGAATTTTCTATTCAAACCTGAAATACAATTCTACGTTCACTAGCATGAAAAAAAAAGCCAAATATAATATATATTAAGCTTTTGTATTAAGTTTTCTTGTGGGGAAGAAACTTATCAAATAAATGACATCTAGCGCCATAAACCCCCCGAAAGCAATAAATGCAAACAAGATGATAAAATGCAACCTACTTATTTTTTCTTACAGCGTGCAAGAATGAATATCTTTCTTTCGATCGACCTTTAATTCTTACAAAGGTTACGCGAAAGACGGGCACGAACAGAAAAAGGCAGGGGATAGAGACTGAAAAATATTCCGATGACAACAAGCAGACTGGAATGGAACACACGGTGTAGACTTAAAACCAAATGAATGACAGCGCCATTCAAAGTTATTGTGAAGTCTCTTACGACAGGATTGCAGTGTAAGATCGTCAGAATGAAAAACCCTCGATTCTTGTCCTAAATGTTTCGTGGAAATATACTTCCCCATGCTCAAAACAATCTTTTTGGTGGTTTTTTTCTTCGGACAGATTATCATTGTTTCCCCGTTAAATATTCCACAAAGAGCAGGTTGTGTAGGAAAGAATGTTGCCCGGAGTCATTTCATTAAGGCCGATAAAATAGCAACAGATCGACAAAGAGAAACAGCGCGGGTATTTTGCACGTCAGAAAAGAAGAGGGGCTTAATTAGGAAATAGTTCAGGACCAAAAAGTTTCTACCAAGCACAAGTGTTATGGAAATCCACGGATTACTAAAGCCGAGGGGCGTACAGTACATAACCCAAATCGGGAGACAAACAATGTAAAATAACCCACACCGAACGGGAAAAATTTTATTCCTTGAAAACCCCCCAACATTCGAGAGAAAATCGGTAGACACTTGATGCCGACCCGCAAAAAACGCAAAACAGTACAGCATAACTCTTTCGCGTCTGGAGTATCTATCGTTGATCGTCCTAACGTCATTTATATGTTGCATTAATTGTTAGAAAAGAATACTACAGTGAACAGTGGACAAATTAGGAGCAATCACGACCAACACATCCCCGTGCTTTAGCCCTTTGTCCCTTGGGGTTATCTGTTCCATTGACATTCGATAATACGTACTACCGACCACCCCATACAACGACAAGCGGAGTGCTGATACAAATGTCACACTTACCCAAAAAGGCCGCCGGGATGACTTCGGCGCGGGACATGACGAGGGATGAGGCCAGACAATTCCCAGTTCCGAAAGCGAATCCGAATAGAGAAAGCTCCGAGGTATCTAACCACTCCCACGGGCGTCCAGGAGCTATGTCGGCGGGAGAGCCAAGAGCGCGGGAAACCCCCCTCTCTCTCTGCCACCCCCGCCCCACCTACAACCCTTCCCTACCCTCCCACACCCCCTGCCGAAAGAAAAGCTACACTGCACGCTACATTCGAGAGGATTTAACCTCGGGGGATAAAAGCGTCCAGGGGGTGCGCGACAGAAGGATCATCGATTTTCGTTTCGGATTACTGATGGCCAAGGACGCACGCCGGAGAGGAGGAGGCCCCCCCCGCATATCGCGGCCGATCGGCCCTAATCCCCTGCAGGGAAATGAGGAAGGCAGCATTCAGCCTCCAAAAAAAATACCCTTCAAGGCCCTGCAGCGGCGCGTTTATTGTTTTCGTGCGACAGGGTCGACTTACAGATCGATGGCTCCCGAAAATCCGTAGTGCGCGGGCAAAGAGCGGGAGAGTGGGGGGGGGGTGTTGAAGCGGGAAGGGGGTTTGGTCTGCGCTCTTTTGGGGGTCGAGTGGCTCGCCTCTCACACCACACCCGTCACACAAACGGAAGGCGTTTGTTTTCCTTTTTCTCCTTAACCGCTCGGAACTCCTCAAATCGACCTGGCGGTTTTTCTAAAGGGAGAAGGTCGGGGCGACAATATATCGCGGTCTCGTGCCAAGGAGTTATTTTTTATAAATGAATAAAAAAATACATTTTTCGACACGGAGCCTATGGTAATTAAACGTGAAACGCGGACCTTGGAGAAATTGAAAAACATATCGAAGCACCGAAAAATTTGGCGTTTTTGCACACTGAAAGTCAAAGAGACACCGGGGTGTCCATCACCAACCTGGTGACAACGTCATCTTGGTTATAAATCGATTATAAAATATCACGCAGAGTAAAATGCGACATTTTTCTTTTCTGCTCCATTTCACTCTCAAGGGTTATATCGAATGAAACCTACTATAAAACGACTCTAAATGGCGAATCAACACTCTCTCGTGGAAGTAGGCAATTACATTTGTCAATCTCATGTTTTTTTTAAGCTATCTAATGCTTATTAAATGCGTTACTCATTCACGAAATTGCCTGGGGGTGTTTAGCAGCCCGCGGATTTGAACCTAGTGAGCACACCGTCCACCCACTGAATTAACCCAACGTCAACGGAGAAGAATTTACTGTAATGCATCGTTGTTTACATAAGGTGATCTTAGCAGTAATCCAACGGTGAACAGGCCATTTGAAACAGGGATTAATCACTAAAACACTTCCAAGCCCCGCCTAAACAAGACAATAAATACCCTCAAATTACTACTGGTAAACCATCCCTCTCATTCCACACGCTTTCTACCTCCGTCCAACATTCTCTTTTCCTCCCTCTGCCCCGCTCAATCAACACTATCCCCTCGACATGCCAGGGCACTCCATGTTTCTTCAGGATTAAGTGGGGCCCGCCGTCTTCCAATCCATCACAAAAATCTTCTACCTCCCTCAGAACTCCTAGTACTACTAGTTTTGTTTCCCTTTCCGTCAATTTCACATTTTCCTTCGTCCTCCACACACCATCACACCAAAGCCTCCAGAATCTACCCCTTTTTCCCTCAAAGGTTAAGCATTCACGCCACAGGATTGAGCGTTAAAAATTACTTTTTCTTTACACCTTTTTGCAAGGTCATCAGCTCCCTTGTTGTAAAACCACCTTCAACCGAGTCAATTTCTCTTCTCTTAATGCCACTAATACTTCGCCTATTTCAGTGCAAAAATATTGTTGTTGGATGCCTGGTGTGGAATCAATCCCTGCCACACACCCCAGTAATGGCACGTAGGGTATCATATAGACGTAGAATACCATTTCCTGAATGTATGTAACATTCCTCTTGTCCTGGTTTTCGCCCTCAAACTTTTAAAAATTTTATGTTTTAGTTTTCCTATCCCTTCATTATATCTTTCCCAATTTTCTGATTTTCAGTTTGCATAAAAATTTGCTCTAATTAAGAGAAAAACATTTGACGTGCGTTGATCTGATAAGAATGGAAGTTGAAAGAACAAAAACTGATACCGTTTTAAAGTGCTGAATATATTCGGCCGAGTGTTTTAGCCAGTTAAGCTACCGAGGCCACACTCGGATTTTTTTTTTAAATCCCAATCGAGGCGAATGATTTCTACACTTCGAAACTGATGCATTCCGGTGCAAATTAGCGAATGATTCCGTTAAAAGTTACTGTCGCGACATCTCCATCAGTTCTTTGAGTTAAAAATCAGTCTTAAATTACTCCGTGGCAAGACTTCATGAGAAGCATTGCCGCGTGTCTGACAAGTTGTCCTGCTCTACAAACATACTTGAGATGTGGTACAAAAAACTTTACCCAGTGAAACTTCAGACAACAAAACAATGAGGGGCAGATTGGCAAGCCGTACTCGCACCGAGGAAAGTTTTCCGCCCCTGGAAAGAACCCATGCAATACCAACGAGACGAGCAAATGAAGTGCGATACACAAATCAACTGAAAAGGCTTACACATATCAGTTTCCGCTACCGATCTATTTTCAGGTAAGATCGCCGAGGTCAGAAGATGTCCGGGGACGAAGATTGGTTCGTCAAACCCTCTGAAATTAAGTCCCGCAAATTATGTCTTACATCTCATTTATAATCTGTCAAAACTTAACTTTGCATCTGTGCTTCTATGGTCGGAATGGGCCGTGAATTCAATTTATTACTGAAGTCAACAATGGAATCTAGGAAGAAGACGATGTTTGGCCTCATTACCCATGAGAACGTGGATTGAACTCGACACCGTGACCTTTCATTAACATATGCGAGTATGAGGTTCCATTAAATTGAATACGATTTAAGTCATGAAAACATTGTCGCTTATTCCGGCACACGCATAACTTTTACACGTGACGGGTTAATAAATAAGAAGTTCTTTGTGAAGAAAGTAATCAGTATCCACAACAAACTATATCAAGTGAAATATTGAGGAGAAAGTACGTTTACTTACTTCATCCAATGCATCGATATTACATTACTCGTATGCCAGCGCCATCCATCATTGAATTATTAGGGATAATCGATAGGAATGTGGTGTCTAATCACCGTCATCTCCCGCTTCAATGTTACATCACCAAAATAAATTCTGAAGAGCCAAGCAACAAATTCATGCATAGACGCCATTGGGTTGGACGGGATGAGGGTAGGTCCAGGTGTAAATTATGGCTCCCCGATTTTTAACGATTTGCTCGATTCTCCACGGTTTGAAACCCAGAGAAGAAGAATCATTTTTTAAAGAAAAATAACGGTGCTTTATAAAAAAAATGAAAACGGCCATTCTAAGGATTGGATAACACACGTTACCAAATAAAGAACGAACTCATTCGGCGTTTGTGGAATCCATTAAGTTGCCAGAATGAAGAGAGAAATCAATTTATGTAATCTTAACGACATTTACGGTTTTCGCAACGATCCCGTGATGCGCGATCCCCGCTATGATGTGACACTCATCTATACAGATAGGTAGGACACAGTTTTGTTAAAGACTTCGCTAGCGCGCACACACTTCAGCATGGTTCTGCCGGTGCGCGGCGTCTATATATGCGATATAATGGGTCAATGGCGATGGGACTGAGTCACCAGTTGCGGCGATGCCTTCCGATCGAGTGGACACGAGATTTCAGAAATATCAACTTCAAGAAACATATTCCATCCTCCCTATCCAGAGCCGATGCCACGGCGACTGGAGTGAGGAGGGGGGGGGTGAAAAGGTGAGACGGGCGGAGAGTACTCCGCCCGTCTCCCCACAAATGCGTTTCTCTGCGTTCCCCGCGACTCGGGAGAAAGAGGAAGGAAGGGAAGGAGGGAGGGAGAGAGGCGAGGGCCGAAGATTGTCAGAGGGAGAGAGGGAAGGTTGACTCTCCCCGGACCCCTTATAAGGCGGCGGGGCAGAGCGGGCACAAGTGTGGTACGGGGGCGGACGGCAACCTCCTCTCCTCCCCCCGCCCGGCACCCTCTGCGCCGGAGGGATGAGGAGGCGAGAGTGATCTTGACTCTCTTTCGCGAGGGGGCGATTGGAGGAAAGGAGGGAGAGGGAGAGAGAGGGAGAGAGAGGGAGGGAGAGGGCGGGGAAGAGGTGAGGCAGGATGGGAAGGGCTTTCGGATGGTGGCATTGACGAGGTCGTTTCTGCAGGCAAGGTTCTCCTCCTCTCACCCTTTGCCCCCCCGGTACCCTTCAAGATGGGTCGCACCTTACACTCATACCGGCGCCATTCTCTACCGGCTACCCTCCTCCCCACACGCTGGCCACCCTCCCTACACGTTGACGCGCAAAAACGGACGACCCAAACCGATTTTAAACCTCCAGTCACGAGCGGGAATGGCATAACTGTATTACATTGAGCATTTTAAACCCCAGGCACAAGGGAAATTAATGACTCGTTGCCGTTTCACCTTCTTATAGAATCTCTTGGTCCAATCGACTAGGAACGCGAACAATTACATTTTAACTATTATTCTGTGCAATCAGTCCAGTTTGTTTAAAGAGCGCAAATGTGTTGCACGGGGTCATACCTCGTCGAGGACACAGAACATTCTAAATCCATCAAACAAAAAGAGCAATACAATGCAAAAAAGTACCGGTATCTAGAACGGACAAACAGGCCACACTCAATACCGCCAAATACACATTTTACAATTAACCATTTTCTGTCACATACTTTCGGCCAACCTCATCCCGTTAGACATACCAGTTGTTACCTCTTAATTATCCAGCAATCCCCACTGTATCACGGCAGCCAACACTTCACTGTCTCGTCAACGACACTTGCGTCTACATGTCCTGCCTTCGTGGAATTTTTCCCAGCAAAGTAGTTTCTGCATGTTCAAAATCATTGTCAGGATTGCCAATTGTGTGGTAACGACGCTGAAACAATCCTCAAGTGTTCTCTGAATACACTTTTCAACAGTCCGCCCCGAACGATTTGTCAAAACACTCGTTTTCTCCCGATTTCTGATTGGTCTTCAGGAGGCACGCACATCAGGCGATCCTGACCCTACGCCGTGAGACTCCTTCGACAGCAAAAACTTTTCTTCCCCTGAAAACTTCAATCGGACTTGTACACCATAAGCGAATACGTAAAATGTTTGGGCATTAATATTTTTCCATTAATGAAATTGTAGAGGAAAAATGTAAATCAGTTTAATGAAAAACTATAGCATTCACAGACGAGGGCAAAGTGGGAGCATGAATTCGATTATGTAGAAAGGCAAGGGTGATGGGCTGGGCGGTAACGTACTTGACGACAAGAGAGAGAGAGAGAGAGAGAGAGAGAGAGAGAGAGAGGTGCCTTCGCCCGTGGGAGATGGGCGTGCAATAATTGGATCCAGTGGAGGAATTACGAGACGGGATGTTGATAAGGGGCACGAATGAAGGAGTGCGAGCAGAAAGAAAATTATTAAGTGGGGAGGGAGGCAAATTAAGTGAAAGGCAAAATGACACAGAGCCAAATGACGAGCAGGAAGGAAAGGCATGCAAGAAGATCGGAGGCCGTCCTCGGAATATCAGCTGAATTCAGTTTCCACTCTCTTGAAAGTCCCGATAATGGCGACTGACAACACTTTCGAGGATTTATACGGAGCCATTTGACAATTTTATGCACTAACATTCGAATTCATTTGCAAAAGGAACACTTCAATGGTATGTAAGGACATACATCAACCTCTGTATCATCAGGTGGGCACTAATCATGCCGAGAGTTTGATTTACCCAAGATATCAATGGTTTCTGAAAGATTAGGAATGAGCCCTAACATCACTCGGCAGAATGAAACTTAAAGAATGATCGTGTGTATAATATACTAATATATAATATATATATACCAATAAATAAATGATAATATACTATACTAATTACTAAGTAACTATGCCTAGATAATTATTTATATGAAAGACACGTTTACTATTGGTCACAGGATTTTTACGGCTCGAATCAACGATAACCTGATAGAATAGAATAGGACACGTCAATATTTCGGGTTTCATTTTGATTATGGTTATCAGGTATATCGCGCGATTCCTTAATATTTGTTTTTTTTACACGTAAGTTTCGACCTCGAATGAATGCTAGAGAAAAACAACACGAGCATATATGGACGTCCGTCTACCGCTAACGAGATTCCACTAAAACATGCCCTCAGATGAGAAAGGAAAAAAAACTCCTCCAGTTCGTATCTCACCACTGAATCCCAATTAAATTATTTATTTGCTCCCCATGGACCAATCATTGACCGGATGAACACCAGCGGCGCGAAAAAAATGTTTTTGGAGAGCTAGAGCACTCATTATCCCTATGGCATTCAACGCGGCGGGCATTATACTCGAAGTACACATCGCTCTTGACTGTAAGGCTACACGAACATCTGCTAAAATAGCCGAAGTAGCCACTCCCAACAACTACCAACGGAAGAACTGGCAAAGACGTCAACGGCCACACTTCGCTCCGATTATGGAAGATGGAAAATTAAGCTTTTCCTCGGAAAGGCGACGTAGTTACAAGTGTGCACGAGGTGTTTCCAAGAGCCGATCCACTTAACGTAAAAGCTCAAACGATGAGGTTCTACGGCATCATCACGCCTCTTTGAAGAAGACAAAAGGCATTGCTTGAGCTTTACAAAATAGTAAAAGGAGAGTGAGACACCTGATGAGAGTGGTGCCCGGCAATGGCGTTGCCTGAGAAGAGAGTCCGTTGCATGGGGGCGATCAATCACCCCGGTGACCTTGTGCAGGGCAGGGCACGCATTTCGGAGGCGAAGGAAAAAATACATTAACATGTTTCTGTGCTATAAAAATATTAAAACCGTGTCCAATAAAAATGGGAATGAATCCATAGAGGTCTTCCACTTCCTAAAAACGATTCCGAATTTTTTCTTCGATGTAGTTTACCGGGTGCCATGTCATAAAGCAAATATGTTTCATCAGTTACTGGCGGCAACCAAGAGTCATACGTACTATTTTTGCAGCAACCGAAGTTCAATTACGCAGTGCATCAAAACTTTTTTTCCAGAATCCTTAACATTCGCTGACAGATGAATCCCGAACCTATGACTCTGTGGTCAGCAGACAAGAAATCGACCAAGGCTGATGCGTCAAGGTCTTAATCTTGTGAATGAAAGAACTAACGAAATCCCAGAGATTCCCGGCTTATTACGGCAGTTTCAACATAAAAAAGACCAATTTTACTCATTAAGTGAACATTTCTAACGCAAGTTCTGTCATTCTTTGACAGTACTGCGCACAGAAAACCGCAAAAACCTAATAAGTTGTACAAGATAAGAATCCTACCCATTCCAACCCCATGGAATCAACCTAGAAAAGTTTCCGACCTAAAAAAATTTCAGAAAAAATGTCTTGTATATTTGTTAGGTCGGGAACTTTTCAGACCACTCTTTCATGTAGGATTTTAGAATGCAGAATTCATGTAGAATTTTCATTTACGAGTTGAAATTAATGACTAGTGTTCGCTATTTTTTCGCATAAAGGAAAACCATTAAGGTTATCTCAATTTCTCGACCATTTACGTTTAGCCTTACTTTTTCACGTGTTCCTATAGAGCCTCATTTTGATCCTTCGCTTAAATTTTGACAGACCAGGTTTTTTGTACTGAACAAATTCTATCTCATAGACGTAACAAGCTGGTTCCTCATCCCCCATCACATGCAATCTGGTCATTCACCCATTATTACGCAACTATCTTTCCCATCGTCAATGCCACTTCAGAGCCCCGCGTGTTTCCAAAAACTGAACAACCTAGATATAAAAAAATCTCTGTCGAACAATGTCGTGTTTACGAACATCAGCCCAAGGTCCGCAGTAATGTTTCTGGGATGTTGGGTATTGCCCACAATTATTTAACTTTCAGAAAGGAAGAAGGCATATGACGAAATTTTTAACAGACCAATAAGCAAAGTGGATTTCCTACTTGTGGGAAACCTAGTATCAGATTTCTCTTTCGAGGAAATTTCATTCGACTCAATTTTTTCTGTTTCTTCTTGCTTGGAACGCCAAAAAACCTAATGCTGACAACGGTGCAAAGTGTATTCTGTAGTACAAGTGGATTACAAGTATTATTTGTATAGTCATGCCGGTGTCGACAAACTACTAATGCTGAAATATTAATCGTCAGCATTGCCATTCGCTTAAATCGTTGTCTGAACAAGGAGATCCAGTGTAGGAAGTATTAATATCAGCGCGAAATTCTATGCCAAGACTATTCCAATAGGCTTCGAAATAACAGCCCAATGGTTTTATCAAAAGTTACCAAATATTTGGAAGGAAATGTATGTTGTCAGACTATGAAGGAACTACGTTCAAGCCGAAGAAATGCGTGGTGTTGTGTGCATTTGGTTTCCTTTCATTCCAGATGGTTCCGGGGGGGGGGGGCAATCGCCAATAAATGAATCAAGGCAATATTGTGGCATTAAACCCAGACACGTGAACCCACGGCCTCCATGCTGTCCTCAGGGGGGGCATCAACCCTGAAGAGTAACGCTTGGAGATTACGATTTAATTAAAATGCAAATTTGGAAGACGCGTGGATGTTTCATCGTATCATCGGATTTCAAAAACGATAAACGAGTAACGTAAAGGGGCCAGCAATACGTGAAGGCAACCGTAATGGGAATGCCGACGAAACGACGAATTATTCACGACGTGATGCAATTGAAAGATCACTGAATCGCAATTTGCCAATTGGATTAAACCAATGATCAGTTACAATAGTGAGTCATTAATTGACAATCACGAGCGAAATACACCCAAGACGACACCAAGGAAAGGTCGTTTATTCCTTTCAGGGATTCCACCCAATACGTAGTCGATCAACGAACTGCGAATGGAAATCACAAAAGACAAGTTCAGACAATCAACGAAAGACAGAAAAGCAGGAGGAAATGTTAAGAATGGCAAACATATGCATACCAACACAACTTTACCATACAGATGCACACTAAAAAATTTCTGTTAAATTCTGCCATCAGAAATGAGTCGTGGTGACCTTAAAAATTACCGGTAAAAGGAATCTCCGTAAAAAACAATATAAACCATGAACAAATTGACAAATTTTTGTATTGTAGAGTACAAATTTATATAAAAAAATACAGACGACTTCACATGTCATTCTCAAAGTAAGGAACCCTGGCCAGTAATTATTATATTTAGTATCGATTCCGTTATTTCGCATTTCTTCATGAAGGATTGACTTGGAATATCAGAAAAACGCAAAATCTAAATTTCCAAATTCGGGTTCGGATCATGTCCCGTTCGTATGATATATCGAAAAAATTTGAACTAGATATCTTCCAAAATATCGAGCGACGAACGCGCCAAGGAATCCAGTCATACAGAACTCGCGTTATAAATTCGAAATTTTGTTTAAGTCCTATCGCGATTCTTCCCGTATTCAGCCACGGTAGGGTCCGGGAGGAGTCGCCGCCCTCCCTACCTAGTCGCCTACTTCCTACTGACTTCTACTGTTTCGACCAAGTCGTTCGGATCTGATTACTAAACAACGCAAACAGGTATCTTTCGAATTGTTCTTTCTTATATTAAATTAATATAATTACGAATTTATTTAAACATTAAAAAAACTGAAATAGGATTGGAATATTGCTCCAGTTGATCACACCAATGCAAACATTATGATGATAAATTTTAAGGTATAGACACCTTTACAATTCGAGTCGATTCCACATTCGATTGAATCACATTCCGTCAGTTACGATTGCTCCTTTGTGGCCACTGCTAACGATGAGGAAAATCAGTGTATGATAATTTAGATTCAATTCGCTAAAATATTTATGCAAATCGGTCGGTGCCATCCTTGGGGGACACAATGATTTCTTTGTGTGATGGCTAATAGAGTTCACGGCGATGAATCACACTTTCCCTTTCCGAAACGCAGAGAGGAGAGGCGATGTGGGGGAAGGAGCGTGTACGTGGAGGGGGCGGGGCGTGGGAGTGAAACGAAGTCGGCCGTCGTCCTGGACGTCGCGGAGGGAACTCATTCCGAAAGGTGGACTGCTGCGAGGTGGGAGGAGGGGTGTCGGAGTGGGTGGAATCACCGGGAGAAGACGCGGCTGGGCTGCAATGAAAAATGGCCCCTCCACCCCTTCGCACCGCAATTGGGGCAAGGACGAGGGCGGTTCGAAGTCGCACGTGAGCGAAACTCGTAAGCGGTGCGGACTTAAACAAACGGAGCACGGACGGACGGACTCCGTTAACGAATCGCGTTATCTGACCGAATCGGTTCAAAATTAATTCTCCGAGTCCACTTTAAATTTTTCAATTCAGCGACTTCGGTTTCCATGCCCAGTGTCGTAATCGGGGGCTTAATCGTCCTTGCGGACGGCGGGGGAAAGTAAGAGGGATTTGCTAAGGGCGCCGCGCGGGTTCTCCACAACTTTCCCTTTCCCTATACCCTGCATAATCCCCACGGATGAGTTTCTCGCCGTCGCAATTAATTAGCTGAAGACAACACGGCAAGTCGAAACCACGGTCGCGAGGTGAAATAATTTAACGCTTCTTTGACCAAGCTACTTGAATCATTCCGCAACGGAGGAATTCCACGAAGATATCCTTAATTGTTTCACTTGCGAAGTAAACACTACTGCAAAATCCGTTCCCATCACTCTCTGACCGATGAAGATATGCTTCGATTAACCGCAAATCGTGAAAAATACGCGTAGATTCCTCTATGTAACGGAGAACTAATCATCCGACGCAGTCACCAATTTCCGGGTAGAATTATACTCATGAGGCACGGAAAATTCACAAATACATTTGATTCGCAAATTTATTTACACGACACAGCATACTGCACATCCATACATATTCTCGCCCCACATAACATACATACGCGCCCACATATATCGCCCCCCCCGAACTCCGACACTACAATTTGCCCCTCCACAGTTCCCAAAACTTCCTTCCTCCATTCTGTACAATACCTATATCCTATTCCTGCCCCTTCCGCGTTTGCGTGAAATCCTACCCTCTGCTACAGTTTTCAATTCAATTGTCAATCAAACTGCTCTGCATCAACTTTTCCTGCCTCTTTTTGAATTCTGCCAACAATCCTTCTCCTCACCCACCATCTCCAGTACTTCCTCGTTTGTTTTCCTTTCCGTCCATTTCACCTTTTCTATCCTTCTCCACACCCACATTTCAAAATTCTCCAATCTACGTCTACCATCCATTTTCAATGGCCACGTTCCATATTTAAGTTCTAACGAGTCTTTTCTTAACAAACTTATCCTGCCATCAAAACCACCCTCGTGAGAACCTCTTCGTCTAATGCAATTATTCTTTTGATGTCCCTACTATGTCAATCACTATGGTCCAAAACAACTCCGAGATAGGTAAGGATATGTAGGTAGGCATGTTTGCGTTGATCTTCATCCCTTGCTTGTCACAATAATTTTCCAATGCACTCAGCAATGCATGTATTCTCTTGAATGACTGACAAAATAAGGCCTGATCATCCGCAAACTTGTCAGATTTGATGTATTCCCCTTCGACTTTCATTCCTATCTCAGGTTCTTATCAAACCCCTCTTAACATTTCCTCCACGAGTACGTTGAAAATCACGGGTGATAATGGGCACTCCTGCCTCACCTCTTTTCCTAATACTCTAATACTAATACCTAATTCATAAATCTCCTATCCCTCCAATCTACACCTATTCTCTGAATACATTCATTATTTCTATAAATTCGTCAAACATCTCGAAATCTTCGAAACTGGAAGAGATTATACCCTTTATTTTCTACCAGTGCCATCCCTCCCTCATCCCTGCTTAAGCCAATGCATCTGATTGCAGTCGGTGTTTATCTGTTTTTAGTTCCCGCCATTATCGCACGCGCGACGTCCGCCAAACACGAACTGGTGTAAAAAATAAAGAGTACCGCTCACATCAGGAATTCCCTCACTGTACACCATATTAAGGTTAATAATTTCAGGCGTGACTTCCTGAAAGTGATGCATTTTCAATGAAACTTTGAAAACGATATTTTTCCAATTTTTTTACCAGGAAAGTGCGTCTACTACGTCTTTCAGTTCTTTGAACGCATGTAATAGTCCGGAATCTTTTACAACATTGGGAACTTTTGAATACGTTGGAAAGGATAATTAAACACTCCTTCAGCATTTTCCCGCTATGATAACAAATCTCAATGGCCGTCGAACGAGGTCTTCAAGAGTTCGACGTCCGTGAATCAAGTGTGAGTCATCAGATCGTCAGTCTCAGGTAAGACGGGAGGAACCGTGAAGTACCAGAGGGACGGGACTCGGAAAAAAGTTCGGCAAACGACGCGAAGTCGATTGAATTTCGCTCGGCGCGAGAGCGACGGTTGAGCAAACTGGGGCGTCCCCTCCCACCCACTCTCTCCTCCCCCGCGAGTACCGGTGCTCTTGTCGCGAGAGTGCACTCACCGCGCTGCTTGGCTCATTAAGCCGACGGGGGAGAGGGAGGGCGAAAAACTGCATGCAAGCTCACAGACCCAAGATTCCCGCGGGCGGGTACGGAGGGAAGGGATGCGGGGGAGAGCGAAGGACGGTTAGGAGTGGGAGGGAGGGGCGGAAGAGGGGCTTTTGAAAACATTAGTCGCACCTCACCGTTTTGCATTTTTAAAATTCAAGCGATCCCCGAGATCGAAAAATCTCAAACTTTCAGTTTTACTCACAAACTTACTGTTAGCCGACCGTGTCCAAAGGTGTCATTCGGATTTGAACCCGGGTTCTTCGTTGGGCAGTAGCCGAATTTGTATCTATATACATATTCTGATACTGAGAGCCGATACAAAATTAATATTGAGAAAGTGAAGAAATATCCAAGTTAATTTACTGAGTTTTATAAGAAATAACTACATTTAGTTCATCACTCATGTTGACTAAATCATTCATATTGTACTTCGACTGTATAGTCCGTACACGTGTATCATATCAATGAAGTGTTATTTGGCACAGGATTGGCATCTGCGCTTTCGTAACATGGAATATAGTCATATTCCTTCGGTCTACAAAGAAATTAACACCAAAATTACCTTCTTACCAGATCCTCCATTTCGTATATAGGCTATCTCGTCCTTTTTGTGATAATTATCGATCCTCGATACATTATTTCCCTTAAATCATCGACCTAGTCGCCGAGGAATGCAAAATAATACCGAGGTGATGTCGCTATACACTAGGCAATGGCACTTCTTCGATATTTTTTTAGCTAGTATGTAAAATGAATGCCGTGACTGGCCGTAAAATTACGTAAATATAACTTGTATTAAGACGAATACTGCAATGAAAAAACCTGAAGGGCTACCTGACGGAGCAACATTGAAGTTAGCCTAACCTAAACTCGTCCTCCCCTTTGGAAGCGTAGCACTCTGCCGCCAGGGAAGGGGTGGGCTAGGCGCTTCCGATTCCGTGAGACAAAGGGACACCCGGGAGGAAGTGTCGTGTGCGCGGAGAGATGCGAGAATGGCGAGGGCGAGCGCCCAGAGCGTTGACACGAATGGAAGGCGCCCACTAGGCGAAGGGTGGGGAGGAACGGAACAAGGTAAGGGGGGACATTGGGCGATGGAAAAGCAAGCGGGGATGACACTGCAGGGGAGAAGGTGTGAAGAAGCCATCCGATAGGCGAATTTGAGTGGAGAGAGCCGTGTCGAACTGACCTCACGGGCTGATGGCAACTGATGATTGATCGGGAGGGTGGTTGGGAGGTCCCTTTGAGAGGCGGCCGGTGTGGACGATGGAAGAAATCGCGCTCGCTCAAGCAGGTCCGCGATGTTGGCAGGACGACGCTGAAACACGGTGCAAGGGTACGGGGGTAGGACTCCGATTGATTACTGTCAAACTCATGCGATGAATCGAGCAAAGCAAAAAAAATAATCCCGCCCGGGTACGCTTCTTTATCGAAAGGAGATAAATAATAATTGACGCTAATATCCCTCGTCGTTTTGCCCATTGTTTACATTTTACCGCAAATTGAAGCGTAGGTGTTTTTGAGCAAGGCGTGCCACATATGTTTCCAACCTTGGAAGCAGGCGAAGGTAAGTACAAACTGATGTCTACCGCGTAATAACGATAATTAACGCCCGATGAGAGATGAGGAGTGCATTGGGATAGTATTAACTTTACAATCGATTATGTAAAATATGGAACAATTTAATTAGTAACTCCACTTCTGCAATAAGATAACATTACATACACGAGAGAAATATCTGAAAACAACGGACCGAATGTGACATCCTATGGATCAGAGAAATGAGCTGTTGGGAACGCAGACCACACAGAAAGAAGAACCTTCAATAAGAGATTTATTCTTTTATCGTCAAAGGGATAACTCATTCGACTAGTTAATAGCCACAAGTGCATCATTTCTTTTTATTATAACCAAATCTAAAGGTTAGTCCCCAGGCCGTATTCGTTAAAAATTCAACGCTCGAAGGCTTGTTAAGCTGTCTGTAATCCCAGATAATTAATCGCCTGAAGTACATACTCTCTAAACTAATTCCTATCCTTAGAGCAAAAGGTAATAGTGATGGCGGATTCCCAACTAGAAAACTCCCAGCTCTGCTTTGTAGGAGAGTATGCAGGTGCTAGGAGAGGCAAAAATCTCCCTCTTAACGAAATGCAGCCCGCACGACTCAGAACATAACCTTCGCGGAAACGCCCACAGCGATCGGACCTGCCGAACGAAAGGACGTGGGAGGAGCAGGAACAGCCGAGGATCGCGTCGCGTCGGCCGGCTCCAAGGCTAGCCGGAAAGGGGGAGAGGGAGAGGACCAGAGGGGGCGACGACATGCCGTCGGGGGGGGGGGGGGGGGCGCGCATGAGTCACGTCGGCCGCCGCTGTCCCCGGACCGCCCGCGAGTGTTCCGGGGAGCGCAAGGCTTTCGTTTTGCATTTGGAACCGTCCTCCACTCTGATGTCCTCTCCACTGGCATACGCAGGTACTCGTACTCTTGAGACAGTGAGTGACTCGATGTTTTTCTACATTGGCGACATCATGCCCTCTCCGTCCACTGCCAAAGAGCTCGAGAAGAGCTTCGATGCCACACCTCCTTCCGTTCCAAAGCGACGGAGGAAAGCACGGAAATAACAGGGCAGACGAAAATGGAAATGGTGACTCAATAATGAGAGACTAGGCACATATGCACGGTAAGAACATCAATGAAGACGACAAAATTTGAAAGCAATTAGGGGGACCAGATACCAATTGGATTGACGAATTAAATAGATGTTGAGGATCAGGCAGTGGTGCAGGTAGAGTGACGGCTGTCATTCTCGTAAAGAAATCTTTCAATAAATGGAATGATCAAAGTCCCTCGAAAGTATTCACCAGCTAGGTACCATGCCTATATGCCTTCGATGCTCCAACAGTTGAGGAATTTCAGCGAAAGAAAATTCAACTTCCAAACACTTCTTACCACAGTGAGAACACTCCCTCATTGTGTATGACCGGAGCTATTCTGTCGGGGGCGAAATGAAAGCCAAAAAATGCAAGCTAACTTCAAAATGGAAGCTCTGAAATTGAGTGAAGAAGTAGCAATTCCAAAGAGGAATGTTGTCAATGATATCAGCTATGTGATTGTTAATGATACGTATATCAGTGTTACCAATAAGAAGGCACCTTTAGAAAGGAGTTTCGTCTCGTTAAAACGACCGGAAATTTACATAGGGTCAAGGTATGAGAAAATTGGCCGACGAAGCTTACATTATGTCAATATCTATCTATCGCCGTTGATACATAAACCATTTTCATTAGAAATTTATTTAACCCTAGACATTCCATACGTTATTGTATTAGGGATTTTCCCCGTTGCCACTCAATAAAGGTATTTGGTAAAATGAAGAAACCCCGATGAGTTGTACAACCCGTCCTTTCATTGGGGTTTATACTCGTATAACGAACTATAATAAGAAGATAATTATGGTAAGGAGAGAGAAATTAATGGATAGCCCACACATGCCGATGCTACCTATGAAGAATATCAGTTAGAGAAGCAGTCAGTCATCTCAAGTAACTGTGTCCCCACTCGGGATGTGCCCGGCAGGCGGATTTGTGGGGGGGGGGGGGTTACCACGGGATAACTCGATCAACTGATGCAAAACAGAAAAAAAATCGACGATTAGGGTCATTTCGTCGAAATTACGGAATTCACGCGACGCGCTTTGAGAAGTGGAATCGTCACCAGGAAAAACGGATAATTTAATAAGCCCTGAATTAACCACTCGGAAAGCAAACTAATCTCAACTCGCCCAAAACCCTTCCACACGCAGGCTTCAGTTTTAGCCTCGCGGATCAGACGCCCGACGAGGTATGCTCTTGACCCACGGAGGTGACTACGGGGACGCTGGAACGCCCACGCGAACAGTACAAGCGGAAACACGCCGAAAACCTGGCACCTGCGTTCCGAAATGGGGAAAAAGGGTTCCCAAACTTCTGCGACCTGGATAAGAACTTCGGCCACCCCTTGCACGGATGATCGATTCGAAACAAGCTCCCAAACCCATGCGCCGATCACAATATCTCCATTTCAGACGGGTAACCATCCCTGAACTTAACGAAGCCATTATATCTCGTCTCGTATCAGCATCACTGACAAAGCGATGTGATAAGAGATGCGGACAATAACATTAGTATTTTTGTTTTTAATTGGAAAGATAAAATTACCCGGATGGGCGAGCCACTTGAGCGCAAATAGGGCAACATGGGCACCCAAACCTATTCTGGTCTCCTTCACATCTTTACCACGAACTTACTCCAAGCAACTCCATTACGAGAATTGTGGAAGCACACGAAATATAACTCGCTGACACGTACACTACAGAAACGCCTATTCCCAAAAGCAAAATATATATTTCGATTCAGGATATTGCAATTGATACATTTATCAATCAAAAATGTCTAATCCTGGGTGTTCAACCTTTCTGGCAATACAATAATTTCAAGGTAATATTTAAGTCGAAGATCGGGGTGTGCGAACCCGAGGGTTGCTGCTGCTCTCCACCGTGACTTGGGAGTTGAGCATCCGTGAGATAATCCAGAGTGAGGGGTCGGAGGGAGCTCTCCCCCGCGTCCTCAACGAAGGCTGCAAAGCGAACACACTCCGATGAGACCCAAGACTCGAAAACTCAAGTCAATCTAAGCGCTACCTGACAAAATTACTAAAGACATCTCCATGTACACATTTGCAGCCTTCCTGGGGACGGCTTAATGTCTTCTGACTTTGTACCTCGGATAGTTGCCATAAATTAGGCGAGATGATCGATACAATCATTGTGCGGGCCATTTTTTTTAAGGAGTCAAGTGGGACGGTGGTATTGAGGAGCACATCGTCGTAAGGATCCGAAACCCGTTGCTTGAGGAAGAAAGAATAAAGGTAATGGACTTTCAAGATGTGGAATTAGAGAAGAAGAGAGAAGTGAGCCAAATAAAGATGAAGGCATAGCGGAGTTGGGAGAGGTAGAGAAGGTTGCTGGGGAAAATTCGACCAAGGGAGAAAATATGGGTGCAGTATATTAGAGAGGTGGAAGGATGCTGGAAGCTGCGACAGAAAGACATGCTTTGGGCAATCTGGGCAAAGAAAGGGGAAAACTGACGTTTTGGGCACGAAAAGAGGAGGGGGTGATACAATCTAAAAGAAACCAAAGAAGATGGCATTAAGAGGACAAGAAGCATAGCATTTCAGAAGCCAAACATCAAAATTTTGTTAAATGATTACACCCGGGAATATACATATACTATAGTATGTTGACAGAAGGATTAAGGTTTCCCAATGGGAATTTTAATATTATTATTATGTTCCAAAAATAGGGTACCATGAAGTTTCACTGAAATATCCGTTGACAGGTATAATTTATTTTCATATGCGTTTAAGTCGAAGGGAAGAACAGTCACATGGGAAACAAAAGGAAAACAAGTCGGCGGTATGAAAATAAAGGTGATGATCAATAAAGTAAGGTCGTAAGGTACACAAAATATTAAATCCGTCCTTCCGAGTTTTATTAATTATTTTCTCGTATTTTATCTGCATTTATTTTCTCATGTCAACAATGTTTCGATCTCCACAACCCTAATATGTTTTCCTCGTGAAAGATTCAATAATGCTAAAGGGAAGTATAGTTAGGATATCAACCCAATAGGAGAAAGTGAATGGCTATGAAAGTCTAAAAGGAACGAGCAAAAAATCTCCGCTTGAAGTTTGAAATTCTCTTGTTGTTTAGTCGATCGAACAAATATTTGTCACATATAAACGAAAATTACTAGACACTTGCCTATCGAGGACTGAAAGTAATTAAATTTCGTGAAACTTTCACTTGCATTTATGCAGACTGTACCAACCTTCCTCCTAGCTTCACTTTTCTATCCATGAGTTATTATATGACAAGCATATTGGTGCTCCAGGAGCAGCTCATTCCCAAATTTGGGAACCTCTGCACCCGATTGTGTTTCTGCTAATCCCCTTGTAAGATGGCGGCGACTTAGGAGACAAATTCTTCCACCAGGGTACTAAACAATATACCTTGTTGTCTGCTCACCAATTATAACGACAACAGATTCTTCCTATACCTAATAATACTATAAACCGCAAACACCAAGAGGTGCAATTTTTTATCTTTTCGCGATTAATGCATGCTCGCAGCGATGGATATACTCTCGTTATATTTGCTATTTTCATCAACGCCCATTGGTGGTGTTAAAAAAAACAAAGAAGACAATTTTTCGCAGCACCCAGAGGAAACAATACTCTTCGTATTCCACTCCTACTAGGTCTTCACCCAGCCTGAACATAATGCTTCTATAAATAAACAGCTGGTTTATGTACATAAATTTAAAAATCGAGCTATTATAAAATCCAAGGGACCAAAATAAGTTCAAAGGTATCCGACATTATAAAATAGTGATTGATGTATCAATGTTCGGAGGTATAAGTATGGCAGACTCGACAGGTAGCTTAAGGAAAGAAATTTTAAAGAGTGCCAAACATGATACGATTATAATGGTGCTGATAATGATGCTGGGCGCCGTTGCATGGCGACCTGAGTCTGTCACCACATGGAGGCACGATAACCTTTCCGAAACTCTGTGAAATGGGCCCGAGCGAGGGAGAAAAAACCCTGGATGAATTTTCGCAGCCGAGACTGTCCGGACCCCTGCGATAATCCATCCAGTCTTTGCAAAATTATTTTTCGCCGGGAAATGGCGCCCGTTTTCGCGCCGATTATCCCTATCCTATCCACTAATAAGATACTAACGCCACATCGCCACATTTTCACAGTTGTCTCAAAAGGAAGGGTCATTTCGCTTGCACAACTGTCACATCCGTATTTTCACCGAGGAAGCCTATTTCTCACACTAAAATAATCCTATATTTTTAAATAGAATGAAAATTTCTTCAGTGAAATAAGGAGCTTGCTTTGCTGTTCATCATCAGTTACGTCGGCATGGTCGTCCTATCCCTCATTCCAAAATCTACCCGAAAGTATGCCAATATCCCAACGCCAAATTCTACCCAATATTATTACCGGAAACCCGAGGAATTATCAAGCAATTATCAAGCCCCCTCGCACCCCATTTGAGTGACTTCAACGCTACTCTTGAGTAATAGACCGAAAGGGTAGAGAGCTCACTTCTCGATAAGACCAAAGACGAGTGAAATTGGCACAATATTAGACGCGGGTAGGGTGTTTCAAGATCCCTCCCTTGTGATCTACAAGACGTCATCTCCAACAGCTGTTAAAGAGTCAGGAGCGTCCTTTGGTGAGGCTCGAATATGCATATCGGTCCACCCTTCGTAAAACGGCCTTCAGGAACGTTCTACAATGTGAAAATTAGACGAGGCGCTGCGGCAGTATGGACAATGTAGCGTTTATTAAGAGATTAAACTAATCTCCCGCAAGTGTTATTGGCGGGAAATATCCAAATGGAGCAACTTCTTTCGCAGGCGATGGCCTCTTTATGCACCCTATTCGTTTCACATCCCGCGTTTAAGTATACAAAATCCCATTTCGGGAATGAAGCCAACGTTATGATATTCCGAGCTTTTACATCTGGGATGAACCATTCACGGCTCCAGTAAACTGTCTTCGTTAAGTTCCTGGCGGGGACCGGCCCAATATTCCGACTGACGACGTGGGTGTCAGAGGGAGACATTGAAAAAGGTTTGTGGGTTGTTGAAGGCCGCGTTAGAGAGGATAACACTAGATAAGTGGGGAAGAAGAAGGAAGAGAATCAACTTTTTGGGGTGACACGAAGGCAGACACGAGTTGTTGCTTGGAACTCCTAAGTGGAGGTAACCTATTAATGGTTAATACAGCTGGAGCTACCTTGAAATGGGTAAACTGAACATGCTGTTTATCTGCTTACTACGATCCAGGTCTTTTATTAACTACTAGCTCGAAATATTTAGAGGAGTGAGGTGTTTCAAAGGAGAAACATCTACTTTAAATATAAACTTCATGGAGAAAGAAAAAATATTTGGTTAAATAATGAAAGAATCTTGACCTTGCCGAATGAAACAAATATTTCTTCTCGTTGAAGCCACTCAGTAATACCTTAATGCAGAATCTGCACATCCAACCTATGAACATTTTCATCAGGTTGGCAATGATATGATTGAATTATATTAATATTTAAAGAGTTGTAAAATTTCACCAATTTCCAGAATAAGTACGAGAGCTACCACTTTAAAACCACTGATCACACGCAACGCGTAGAGACGAGTACTGCGTGGCAGGACGAAATATCTTTACTCGGTTTCTGTGAAGGGATTTAGTATTAGAACTCAAACAGCGGATGGACCCTAAAAACCTGAAATACTGATGATGACGATGAGTTTCTGAGGAAAGACATATCACAGAATACTTTTCTTCAGATGACTAAAACATTAAAATACTATAAAGCTGTGCAAACAAAGGTGCAAGAGTAACACGCTCCCAGGTGTATAAAAATACTCGTGAAAAAATGACTGCTTCAGCGGAAAAATTATCGAAAAGTACCTCACAGGTTACCATAAATTTAATAAAATGAAGCAATGCCCCCATGTAAAACACGCCGGCAGAAACAAAAAAAAACGCATTCTTAAGGAATTACTTCATTAGGCTCAATTATTTCTCGGAATGGGGAAATGAACGCTCACCAACTTGTGACACAGACGAGAGACGAAGAGGGGGTTATTGTTTTCAATCAAGTGTTTTTTTATAGTCGTGACACATTATGTAGGCATACGAATAACATACCAAGTTTAAGTCAGACAGCTAGGTTGTAAATAGCCGTAAGGGATATACTACGAAGAATATTTTTCAATGTAAATTTCCCTACATGGTACAAATTTATACTTAAAAACGATTTAATGGCTGAATACCTCAAATGAGTCAGAAAAAAACTAAACAGGACGCATACGAAACACCAAATAGAAAATGCTATTAGTTTACAGAATATGGTGGCGAAAAAATGAATTTTACGATTGATATCTGCACCATTCGAGCAATTCCAAAGAAAATATGAAAAGGAACAAAACGGCAGCGCTACAATGGTGGACGTGCGGACTTAAGGAAAGGAAGAGGGCTACAGAATGAATGGGTGGAAGTCACTTTCCCGTCGCCGAAATATTTTTATATCGGTCATGGAAAAGGCCGTAACGCGCCGACCTTCAAATGCTGTTCCTACAGGAACCTACTATCAAAAAAAATATTAAAAAATTATGATTAAACGCTTTCCCAGCATTCGGTGTTAACAATTTAAATGAAATTACTGAGTACCCTACAAGGTAGCCAATATTTTTTTTTAACTCTTGAGTCGAGTCAAACGTTTTTCAAACACCCTCACTGTGAGTCGAGTAAACCAGGAAACCTACAGTTCAGGGAAAAAACGCAATCCATTACCAGCTTTAGCAAAACGGAATAGGAATCGCTGGAAGAAATGCCATGCAATATTCCCCACCCAAACCCTTGTCCAAGTCCTTCCCCGCGGGGACAATTCTTGGATCGGTGTTCTCAATGATGTAGCCGGAGGGGAAGGAATAGGAACGGTGGGGAACCATTACTACGCCCACTCCGCGATGGGATTCCACACTGGATGCAACGAGAGGTTGACAGACTCGTGTCCTTCCGCATCCCACATCTCGACGACATTCTACTTGGGCACTGCCGCACCGAAGAAATCATTTTAACGGAATCATAAAAATGCAGCCGAAATAAAGAAACAAAACGCCATGATAAGTTAGTATAAAATTATCAAGTTTTATTCTGTGGAAGAATTTGGTACACATCATAAAAATGACTAAACCTATTTAGGATAAATGTACAGGAAAACAGTACCACGGGTCTCTTTGCATCGTAGCGCTTGAATACGCTACAGAACAATGAAATCGAAATTAGGGAAAATCACCAATTTCATGTTCAATGCGGATTTCTTGGTCAATGGCGCAATCGGGGTGAAGGAGGCCGTCCCCCCCCCCACCTCATTTCCCACAACCGAAACACTGACCTTGATTTGAAGCAGTTATCATTTGCAAATACGAACACAAAATATTTTAACTTTGCTCTACGAATAAGCGTTCACTATGATTAAAAATACTACTTTTTCGTGATATTATTTTCTTTTCGTAATATTATTTTCTTAAACCACAACATGATTGCGATGTCTCCCGGCCTGCCAAACAAGTCAAACTTTCCGTAAAAGGCGTGTTTCTTAAGGCACCGGGCATCTTGTCCACAGGATCCGTAAATGATTTTCAGGTGGGCGCGCAACTCGAAGACAAAAATATTTCACCTCTAAATGGTTCAACAACCCCCCGGAGGCCTGCTTACAAATCTCAGGTGAAGTCTTCATATACGCCTCTGAAATCGGAGCGAGGCGAATTTTTTCAAAACCAGAGCTTTCTGGAAGGCCGCCGGTAAATTAACCCTTATTACCTCATTAGTTGACTTTCAAATGCCTTTGGGAGGTAAGTGGATGTCAGCTGGGGTGCACCTGTACACTAAGGCGACAGAAATGACCCCCACGCGTGCTGTGAAATACCGGCATGAGTATCACCGCAACGCTTCTCATGTATTATTAAACGTACGGAACTTGGAATTCAAAAAATAACTGATAATAAATTATGACTGAACACATGACTAAACTGACATAATAAATTATTTAAATACATTCTCTGCCCGAAAAATTCTACGCGGAAATAAGAGAGCCGCGGTTAGAAAAAGGTTGAAAATAGGACTTCCTTTGTATGTATATTTCGGACCAAGCCCTGTCTTCAAAACCACTACTGAAGTCATCTTCGGGATGACTTCAGTAGTTCCATCCCTGAAATTGTCTTAATATGTATCTTAATTTTTTTACACCACACAGAACGGTCATTCACGATTTCCTATCCGTAGCTCTCACCAGACGACTGATGAGTTGTCCGTAGTGCGAAATTAATGATGGTCCGCAAATTTATTACAAAAATCACGCGAGTGATTAAGGCACCAGTTCAAAACCAGGAAACAACACATTCAACACTCACGTTTTCCCCGGGCCTCCCTCCCTTTGTGATTGAATGTCGTTGATTTTACTTATAGGGCAATTTAGTGGGAAGGGATATCTCTCGACAGTTCCGACCGACCGACCCCTCGGCGTTCGTTATTCCATGAGCGGAGGCGGCTACGGGCCCGAGGCAACGGGTTCTCTTCACCTCTTCTGCGAAGGAGCAAATGGGCCGGAAACATGCCGATGGGAAACAAAAACTGTTACGTCTGCCGCCCCTCCCCCTTTCGGAAGTTGCAGCAATGGTGTCAAAGCCAAAGGTAAATCAAATCCGTATGATCCGATGCACGCGATTCATTCACACGACTGCGATAAATGCTTCAAGAATCGTTGAGATGAACTAATGCCGTGGATCTCATGCAGCGAGCCCCGGGTTAAGTTCCAGAGGGCATTTGGTAGTTTCCCCAAGTTTCAATCCCCAATACAGAGTGGTTTGGACCACATTTTCTGCGGTAACACTCTGTCGACATGAATTTCATGCAACTCCGTTCATCGTTAAGGAGACGAATGTCGTCGACAAATTTCTCCACACCCTGCTCCGAATCATTCACGTATGTGCTTCAGTCCCCGTTGCTTTCCTTGCACTTTCCCACATTAGCTGATCCACACCACAAAAAAGTGGGACACAAATGTGACGCAGCGGTTTAATGACAATTGCTCTGACTTTGGGAGTAATTTCGATAGATTTTAAATCGCGGCACTTAATCATCATCAAATCATTCAGCTAATGTTACACACAGAAAACCTAAGAGATTGGTAAATTTAACGGGAGGTGAGGGAATAAAAAAGAAATGACAGAATACGTGGGCGCCCTAATCAATAAATTATGTGCTTTCCGACAGGCGCTACATCAGCCGTTGTGCACAAGCCATTTCATTTTTTCCGCAATGCAACATCTAAACGCCGCTAACTGCGATTTAACATGGCAGAAATTTAAGATCACAGGGATCTTACAGTCGAAACAAATGTAAATATACAAGTCGAACTTGAGACTAATTGTGACCAGACCAAATGCAATCGATCGTTCGCCGAAAAATATTCCTCACGATATCTACTTAAATTTTCCAATTCCAGGGACATTCCCTTTTCATTCACCCTCAGAATACCCTTCTTGAACTTCTGACCAGTCTTCACAGCCAAATGCACTGAGTATGATCAATCGATATTACTAAAAGTGGGCGTCTTTAAAGAAACCAAAATGATGGGCACACCGAGGAGTTAGATTTTGTCTACCCTCTGAAAATTTTCATAAACCGCAGAAGTTACTCGATTGTAATACACAAACAAATAGCCACAATTAATAAAAGTATAATGCAGAATGATGGACCACTATTTAATAATAAACGGATAGATTTTCAGCGAAAGGGAAAAAATGAAGACCACCACTATTCAATCTATAGGCATGACGAATTCTGTCATCACAATACAGTAATTCCCACCGAAAATGTCTCGGATGAAAGCCTCAGCGTCGCGAGCAAGGTCTAGTTTGGCTCCGTAAAATTTGTCACATTGTAACTCTTAACATCATCAAATCTTGTCTTTTAGGTAACACTTTTGTTTGTTTAGTAATTTAGTAAAAGAGCTCTTCAGAGTACAACTGTCGATGAGAATTAAACAGATAATCTAATGAGGATCAAGTGAAATAATATTCCTCACAAACGTACGTATACAGAATATATTACAAGATTTCACAGCCATCAAACTCTTATCTTAGAATTATAAGATGAAACTATTTTTGAGGAGATTCCATTTTCACTTGATGGTATAGATGGTAAACAAGTAACGGGTTCAACTCCCAGTAGAATTTGTCTGACGACATAATTCAACGTGCAATGTAAACCCAAATACTGTGTCCACAAATCCATAAGATCCGACATTCATCAACATACACGTTTGCAGGCAAAATTAAAAAAAAACAATATTAATTTAAAAGCCTTCCCTATATATTCGAGATGAAACTTGGAAGAACGTTTTCCACGAGTTTTAAAATCCCTGGCGGAAATCGCAATATTGGTCCAATGCAACCAGAGGTATGGAGCATAACAAAATTCATAATAACCCCGAATGGAATACGAAATTAGACAAAAGAAATGAAAATATACCGTGATTGACAAATTCTAATTGAGAGTTATACACGACGAAATACATCTAAATACTAGTAAGTGCAAAATATCTCGGCATAACCAGGAAAACAACTGCTAAAAAGAATGCGTGCATCTACCTATGGACTAACAAGTATAGTTCTCATGTCCTGAGATGAAACTATCTGGAAGCCTGAATCCATTTCAGGCCATATAAAAATAAAAATAAGGAACAATGAGGAATCGTCACACATCCAAATGGTGGCACGGAACACTGCAGTCCAGGATATTCTACTTAGGGATTACGGAAGTACATGCTCCACATCACTCGCACAGGGATCAGACACTGATGATGGTGATCACAATATTTGGCCCAATGGCTAAATTAAACCAAATACTTATACACAGCCAAACACTGGAGCCAAAATTCCTTGTCTAGAATTTGCCAATGGCAACTGATTCAATGCACTGATCAAGGGGGAGGGGGTGTATACGAGGATTTATCGTAGAACAAACGCAACGAAACAATAATATTATTGATATATTTTATCGTAGCTCAGGGCTTGATTAATAAGAAATTGGAGAACAAACTCTTCAGATAAAATAAGCTGAAACTGTTCACTTACCATCTGTCCGTTTGATGTCGACGTTGACTCCTGGCTTAATTCCATTGAAGTCATCTCCCATTTTCGGTAATGTTGCATTCCTGGTCGCCATGTGCCGTTTTTAAATAACTCTTCAATAATATGTGGACAAATCACGCCGCAATCCTTGCTACCTAATCAGTGAGCTCTGTTACATTAGTGGACATGACAGTTGGACTGACGGTTTGAATATGAACCGGCGCTGCGTTTTCCGTAAACCTAAAACTTTACCATGAACGTGCAACTCGAAATTCGAACGTATGTTGCGACTAAATACGTTAATTATAAGGAATTAGGATGAATTTTAATTTAAGTATTTGGGGTTTCTGTTTAACGAATTAAAATTTTTCGATTTTCGATTACTATTTCTGGAAGTATACAACAGCGCCATTTGTGTCGAAATATTGAATTAATACTGCATGAGAAACAAGAAATAAATTGAAAGAAGCGAAAAGAAAGCGCGAAAGTATGAAAAACGTACACTTATATAGGAATAATATACTATGCTTCAGACCATGAAAAAGTTTATCATTAAAATTATTTTTTATTGATTTCACATGTCTCTGGTAATTACCTCTGGGGTTCTGAGTGTACATTATTATTCCTATTAAATATTTTTTTCAACATTTAGTTCGAATTTTTGGACGTGTTCAGAAAATTTTGCTGAGAAATTATTCTGGTGGTCTGAAAAAGATAGCTGAAATAGCTAATTTGTTTAACATACACATTCGTAGAGTATTTTGATACTGCCAACGTGATAAAATTTTCTACGTTTAACTTTGTAGTGTTGGTGGTAGGTAAAATGTCGACGTAGTCGATATATTGTACCACAAATAATCGATCAGCAGAAGACATAAACTTCAGTCCTCGATCTAAAGTTTATGGGGATGAATTGTAGCCCGGTATAATGTGGTAGCCGTAGATTTAATTGAAGCTATACTTTAGTTGTAATGCGGTAAAAAAGTTAATTTAACGTAATATGGCTCTCATGAGTGATGTTATTAATAAAGTCAACGCGGAATTGTGTAGCAGTTCTTGTGAAATATCTATTTGTATTGAAATTAAAAAAAAATTAAAAGAGAAGAAAGCATCCATAGAAAATGCGGTAAGTTGATTGCAACCACCATCCCAACATACGCACCAAAATACAATAAATATGATTACCATTGCTTCAATTTTCCTTGTACGTGACAGATGTCATTGGCGAGTACAGAGTTCCCTTCCAAAGTTAGTGAGGTGGTACAGGAAGTAAACGCAGTTACTCTAGAGATAAATGCATTGACATCATCTTTTGCAACCCTTGGTAGTGATATCAAGGACCATTTATCAAAATCAGATACAACAACAGAAAAACTGTATGAGTATATATCAGACATTGATCAACTAGAAAAATGTATATCCTATTTATCATGGATAAAGGCCATAGAAGACACTTGGCAAGTAAAAAAATATATATATTCTTGGTTAATCAAAACAAAGTGTTTGTTTTTTCTATTCTAAATTTCATGTTTTTATTTCAGTGTTGAAATGGAAACCTCATTCCTGGAAAAAGATGAAGAAAGCTCTTTAGTTGGATTTAAAAGGCTTAGTAACTATCAGAAATGTTTGCAAAATACATCATGTCAACATTTGTTATCCTACATAAATGATACCGTCCATTTTTGGCATCATTTGTTAGAAGAAACCTTTTCTAAGTATGCGAAAGAGTCATGTTTTGTGTAAATTAATATTTTCTAATGCATAAATGAAAAACATTTTTGTTGTCTAGGGAGTTTGAAGAGGTGTTGCAAATCCTCAAGTGGCCATTTGTTAGTGGAAATATAAGCCTCGAGTCTCCACCTGTGGAATCATTAGACCGATTTCAGAAGCTGACCGAATTACTTCTACATCTTCAAATACCGTATCCTTGATTTTCTGTTAGCTGCTCTCGATTATATTTTGTTTTTAATTCAATATTTATTCTCCATGGTTATGAGTATGTTAACCTCTTTCTTAAATTTATGATGCTCAGAAACATTTTGTCAACAGTTGTACAAATATTATTTTAAACCTCTTAAATTAATTAACTTTGAATCAAATCAATTTATTTTTGTTCAAGGATTTGTTGTACAAATATAGGACACATCAAAGAAAATATACAGCTGCAAATTATAGTTGCAGATATTCATCAACAGAGTAGTACATATGCTTAAACAGATATTCACAATATTTTTTTAATGGTGACATTTTACTGATATTGTTTAAATTTACAAGGTACGTAGCTACGGTCGTGAATCAATGTAAACAAAAAAATGACAAGACCATAAACTTATTGATATTTCTCACATAATCAAGTAACTTATTGAAAAGAATGTGGTAGTCCAGGGATAGAACATCGGACTACTGACCGGAGGGCGCAGGTTCGATTACTGAGCAAGCCTACCTGGGCACCCTCAGCAATACCCAAGCTATGTGATTTTTTGGGTACCAATCTTCCTGGGAAACCATAATCGGCACAGGGAAAGGAACTGGCCACCTTACCCTGATGTGTGAATTTCACACATTATTGGGCTTGGTACTGGGTGAATTCTCCCATCACCTACCAAACCAATCTTGGGGTTGATTACTGTTTTTATGGGTTTTATATATATTATGTAAGGATATCCTTAATACATGTGTGCTTGCATCTAGTTGTTATCAATGGTGGTGATTCTGTTGTGGGTATCTGGTGATGTACCCAATGGTATCTGTATTAAAGCAGAACTTTGGCAAAGATCAGGTTGGCCTCCTTGACTACATTCCCCTGGGACAAAGGGAGAAGTCAGTGGGGACAGGCCCTGTGGTCAGCTCTGTGCTCCTCACTGAGTTTGCCTTGCCTCCTTTGCCCATCCGGCTGCTCCTCCGGCCCCTGGCCAAACGTTTTGCATACCACTTCAAGGGACCCAGGAAAACAAATAGACTCGACCGACCCGAGTGGTACCTGACACAGATACTCACGTGGATGAGGGACCATTCTCACTTCCTCAACCAATGGCTGCAGCCAGCTCTTAACCAAATGGAGGAAGAAGTCAATGCTAATGTGAGTTGACCGATGTTGAATGCATGTGAAATTTTGTGTATCCTTTGATTTGGAGTTCTGGTCTCCTAATTATGTTTCACATTAGCACATATTTTTATGACTAAGCTGATTAGTCTGATGGCTTTCCATGCTGAGAACCTGCATTGAATTCATTTAGATGCTGGCTGGAGACTTATGGATGTATTCCAATTCCTGTTTGACTGCCTGTAACTTTTCTCTTGCAAGTTGTTTCTTGCTTATCTATGTCATAGACTTGTTAATCTACGTCTATGATCAAAGATCTGCCGGCCACAAGAACAGTGACAAAGGGTGTTTGGAGAGCAGCTATTAGTAAAGGGAGGGGAATAAATATAAAGGGGGAAGATTATTATTATTAGGTTATCTACCTGTTAAGGTAGGTTTTTGGATGGACAAAACTATCAAATAAACATTTTGTAACTCCAAAGAAAACCCAATCCAGCAACCTAATCTACATCAGGTCCCTCATCATCTCTGTGTACTTCTTTCCTCCCTTCATCCAGTCCAACATCCCTACCCTGTTCCTGCCCTTTCCTCGTTTGCCTAACATTCTCCCCTCTATTACCTTCTTCAACATTCCACTGCCGCATTTCTCCCCTGCAAGGGTTTCGTGGGATGACGACCGCGGAAGCCTTGCCTCCCCCGCTGCCAGGCAAGACACACGCTTGGGCCGAGTCCCGCAGTTGCCAAGACTCATATTCTCTATAGTGCCCATCATTACATTCTTGGGAATGATAATTGAGGTGGTTAGGGGGAAGACATGAACACATTAATATATTATTATTACAGTCTCTTTATGTTGTGATTATGAAGTGATGAATGAATATTGAATAGCCCTCTTTGAAAAACATTTCTGATATGGTAACTATTGTCTGATGTAATGCATTTTAATGAGTTTGCTTTATTTCCATGAAATCTGGAGTAAACTTGTATAACCAATGCCTTTGAGATATGTTTAATTCTGTCTTTTTCTCAGTTTCCTCTTCACCTTTTCCATTTTAAATAATTCTGACCTATTAGTGTGCCCAAAAAAAAACAGGTTTCACAAACCCCACTGGCTTCATACTTATCTTTTTACATCCATGCATTTGTTGACTACGTGTTCATTTTCTTTATGGGTTCTGATTTTAAAGAGAGCAACCAAGTATGAAACAAACAATTCTAAAATATATGCATTTGTATTTGTTCAAAATTAACCACTTTCATTGCTGACCTTGTTTTTCCCAGATTGCTTTTTATGTGGCCTATTCATGGTTTCTTATCTTGTCACTTTTATTGCTGTAATCCTTTTTTTCATGTATCTGCTGTCTTCCTCAGCAGTTCATTTCACTTTTCCTTCAACATCTTTTGTCATTTGGATTGAAATAAATATGTATATGTGATTGCCATTCTGGTGTAATTCATTCCAAAACATTTGATTCACTTAAAGGTTGAATTTATGAGAGGGCTGGTTCGAATAGTGGCTGAGAAACTCCAGTCTGACTTGTCCACCCTACTCCAGACTCACCCAACGGACTCCGAGTCCAGTGCTACCTCACACCCTCCGACCCCTCTCCCTCCTGACTCCTCACCAGCAAAGGTATCCCCTGCAGTCATGGCAGGGCCCAGCACTCCTCCTCCCTCCCCGTCTGTGGTCGTCACCTCATCTCCTCCCCCCCCTGTCCTTGGGAGCAGCCCTGCGACCAAATTGGGTGGCTGTGAGGAGCTCTTCTCGCACCTTATTGATGAGGTCTTGTCCTTCGAGAAGGAGCTGCAGGACCTTGATTACCCAGACTCCCAGCCTGGCCTTCTCCCGGTCATCACACAGGCCAACGTATTTGTCTGGTGGATACACGTGGAAAAGAAAAGTGCGTAGAAATTATTTCCCCAGGAAATGCATTTTTTTTGGGGCAGGAACCCATATGTATGTCTGGCAACCAACCACAGCTACAACCTTGAAGGTTGATTTAATCAGTGACACAGATGCTGCAGCTACTGATGGACTATGTATACTATCGGCAGATTTTGACAATGAATCACCATTTGCTAGGTTGCTTCATGTATTTGTCTTTGAGCTTTTCATGTTGGTGTGAAGGCATGCGCAATCTGTCAATTGGATAAGTGATGGAATGAATCTGTCAACGAATTAAGCGATAATTAATGGATCCTAATTTTTTTCAAATTAAATTGATCGCAAGATCTTCTGGTAATGCCCACTTCCTCAATTACTATTCTGATAACTTCCAAGAATCACAGCATGAATTCTTTTGGCATGATTGTTGTCTGTCCAAGGGGAAGATCATTCAGGCATGGGATCTTCCCCAGGTGACATTCTGCCTTGTTTAAAATGCCTAAACCATTCATAGTATTGTGCATTGTCTGACCATTACCTACTCCTCATAAATATGATTACCACAGTAATTAACCTGAAGGCTGGACTGATTATATTAAATAATAATTCCTGAAGCGGTAAAGGGTTTTTTACACCACTGTAAAAGTGAAAAAGGAGGGGAAAATTGAGATTGGTATGGTGGTTTATGGGGAAAGTCAAATCAGTTGCTGGTGATCAGGCATATTCATTTTTACACAGGAGGGTATTTCGTGAATAAGTTTACAAGGAAGTTAATCTTATTGCCAGGGACCGTATTCAGGAATTTATAAATACACACATAGTCACACTGGTTAGCCTAAAGTGGTTTACAGGGAAGCTTTTTCCTTGCCAGGGACTGGATTTGGGCTACCTCAAAAACTTCACTGACCAATCCAAATATTCCCCTCCTTTTTTACTTTTAAGAACCCTTAATGGCTTAAGGAAATATTATTTGATATATTCAGTCTAAAAAGAGGCTGTAAGAAGCTCAATTTGTACCTTCCAACCTGAAGGTTGGTTTGATATTGCTCACCTAGTACCAAACCCAATGTATGAAATTCATACATTAGAATAAGAGCCAATTTCTTTCCTTTTGTAGCCTATAGTTTACCAGGAAGGTCTGGTACCCAGATATAATGCAGTATGGGTCATGCTGAGGGTACCCAGAGTCATCCGTGGGAATCAAACCCCAGTCAGTAGCCCAGCTCTCTATCCACTGAACTACCATATCCCTATATGAGCTTGGTCAAGTAATTGAAATGTCTATATAATTTTTTACAAAGTTTGCAGTACAATGGCACGTACAAATGTTCTTAAATTCTCACTTTGTCACTATCCCTAAGGAGAGCATGAGCATGTATTCAAACTCTTCAGATATAGTTTGGAGACTATGTAGTGCTAAAAGAGAAATTAGGCAAATGTCACATCATGGCTAAAATCTACAATTAAGTGTAGTAAATAGCTGCAGCAGGCTATGCGTATATGCGAGTTCATGTTCACTAAAAAAGTTAAAAAGAGACGTTTCAGGCGTGATATGGTGGAATATCATGATTAATTAAAATTGGCAATTTTCTACAAAATAAAATTTTTATTAATACGACCGGCCATCTGGTTAACCAGAATATGATGTAGTTACATTGAAACCGGTCGTATTAATAAAAATTTTATTTTGTGGAAAATTGCCAATTTTAATTAATAACTAAAAAAGTTGTTGGATTTTGAATACACCTCTCTTACTTTCGACTTTTCTGTGTTAACTTCAAGGAGATTTTTTTGCAGGTTCTGAAATCAATTTGGACTTAATGTACTGGGTTGTTCAGTTTTCATTTTTGGAGATGTGAAAATTTTAGTGTTAACAGAAACTATTGTTGGTCCACATGACACGAGTTACAAGATATTGCCTTGAAAGAATTATGTATAATATGTGTGTGTATAAGTATATATTGTATTTCAAATGGTTTTCGTGCTGTTGATGCAACATAAATGAAATGTACCAACTAACACACACATGATATTTGGGAAAGTAAATATCGCTACATTTTTCTTCATTTCTTTATATGAAGTCTGTCCAATAAGTACATAAACTGAGGCCATAAAAACTTTATTTTATAAAATTTAGTCTATATCGATTTTGTCCCCTTCAAAGTACCCTCCATTTGTTGCAATGCACTTATTCCTCCACTGTTTAAGCACCCTTCAAAGTCCTCAGCAGTTAGGCTTTTTAGTTTTCTCATCATTTCTTGCTTTATTGTGTCCACATCTTCCCAGTGATATGTCCCCTCATCACATTTTTGCATTTTGGGAATAGGAAAAAGTTGCAGGAGGTGAGATATGATGAATTAGGAGGATGATCAAGGATAATGATTGAATTCTTTGCCAGAAACTGGCGAACAATCAATGCTGAATGAGCAGGTGCATTGTCATGGTGAAGGGTCCATCCATCATGTTTGGTTAAAATACTCCTTTTTTTTCACTGTTGATTTTCCTAAATTCAGTTCATCAGCTATCATTCAGACAGTTTTTTGACGATCAATGCACATGATCAATGTTATCATCAACCCAGGTGGTTGAAGGTCGTCCCAGCCTTGCATCATGCATGGCATCTTGTTGGCCATCTTTAAAATGATTAACCTTCTTGAAAATAGATGTTTTCTTCAGAGCATTATCACCGTAAACAACTGTCAACATTTCAGTAATTTCTTGATAATTTTAACTGCACTTCACCAAAAACTTGATGTTCATCTATTGCTCCATGATTTCGTCAATTTCTATTTTCAGAAACAGTAAAAACAAGGACAACAGAAACTAACATAATTGGTACCATACGTACAGCTCGACAATCCTCCAAGCACAGATGGCTCATTGGGTCTCAGGCAACTAGCACCACCAGTGGGCGGGGCTATAGTCTGCATCATGGCCACCAAATTGCACCAGTTCGCACATTTATTGCACAGACTACATACATTCTTAACAATAGACTAAGAAATGACATAAGCTGATTATCTTCTATATTTAATGAATTTTTTGCTGAATTCAGATGCTGGTGAGAAGATGGATCAGATTCTCTTCTCAGATACTGCATGGCAGCCCTTAGGATCCAAAGAATTTGATGACATGAAAGTAACGGAATGTGGTGACAGTTTTCTTTCTCTTCTCATGACCATAACGGATCGCTACAAAAATCTTCCACAGCCGGGCCATAGGTAGGTGAACATCAACATTTAAAAGTTTTACTTTTCTTTGCTTGTACTTCTACGTGTCCATGTTTACAGGTGTTTCATTTGCAGATATAAGAATTTAGGATAGATGGCTCTCATTTTCTTAATGTTACTTATAAATACACGCAGAGTCACACTGGTTAGCCTTAAGTGGTTGGTTTACAGGGAAGCTTTTCCCTTGCCAGGGACTGAATTTGGGCTACCTTAAAAACTTCACTGACCTGAATTATATATATAATTATATATATATACATACATACATATATACATATATATACATATATCGATGATGTGGAAGTACTCACGAGAGCAATATAACTTTTGGACGGCACAATAGAACACAGAATAAAACAGATAACACGTAAAAGGACACTCACACTGTAGATGATTTAAGATTTCGGCCTACTCCGAGGCCTTCTTCAGGTCAGACTGAGAGGTTTTGAGGGAAGAGTGTCTGGGGAGGGGAGGGGGGGCGGAAGGTTTAGGGACTGTTGTGAAGGAAATTAAAGATGGCGGTTAAGGGTGGGAATTTTAAAGGATCGGAAATATAGAATGTATGCGGATTCGCGAGTTCTTACCTCTATTTTGGTGGCTGAATCGGGTAGGGATTCTAGAACTGTTAGGGAAAAGCATTCGTCAAATGATAGGTTGTGTGAACTAGCGTGTAAAGGGATAGGAAGAGAAGAGAGTGAAGCAGAATTACATGAGTAGCAGTGATTGTTCATTGGGATGGATAAGGGGGTAATGCATTCGCCTATGTAGAATGAGGTGCATTGTTTGCACGACAAAAGATAGATAATATTTTTTGAGAGGCAATTAGCGTGGGAACGGGGTGAAGGGACAATGAGGGGATGTGGGGAGAGGGGAGCAGATCTGATTAGGAGACATGTTTTACATCGGGGGCAATTGCAGGTAGGGGAAATATGTGGAAATTTGTCAGGGCGGGGTGTCAAAGGGTTGGTGGATCTCAGAAGGTTTCTGAGATTGGCTGGTCGTCTGTAAGTGACAGAGGGGCATTGGGGCAGTAAGGATGTGGTCGCGTCATTGTCATGTAATATAGGATAAAGGTATTTAAGGGAGAGGGGTGAAGGAGGAGGTTATGGAGGCGGAAAGGGAGGCCAGAGGGGAGCGGAGATGGAATAAGGAGGATGCGGAAATAGTAACAAGCGACACAGAAAACTAACAATTCATCCACAGATACCACAACACCCATGACCAAGGCATCAACTCACCAAGTCATCATAAGGGCTTGACAAGTCAAAACCCAGGACAAGGATGACAAAATGTATGCGGATGAATAAATTGTCCCACCACCTCGCAAGAAACAAATCCACCTCCATCCACCCCAGCCCCTACTATACTATATTACATACACAGAAACATAAAAGAAGGACACTTACAGTAGATATTTACGTTTTGACGGCACGGCCCGGCAATATAATTTATATATGTATGTATATATATATTATATGATAACTAATAATGTATTAATGTGTATGTTTGTGGATCATAAATTTTCTTGTGATTACTGTCTCATTTTCTGGAAATATTTCATGTCATATTTGTTAGTGAACCCATTTTAGCAACCCCAGTTCTCACTTGATTCTCAATACAATCTTTTAAAGGCTCCAATTTCTGGATCTACAGCTGTTTCTCCTGGAGGATTTCAGGATGCGAGTATTGCAGCAACTTCATGCAGCCCGAGAAAACCCTTTTGGCCTGGCTCTGTCCGCCATCCTCAACACCCTGGCCTACATCTCCCATGTCCTCAGGGACTGGAGTGAAACACCAGTGAGTTTCTAGGACTCAAACCCACTTGCACACTGTCCATTCTGGCTGAAACATCAAGAAAGAGTTAGGAACCACCCATCCTCTCTGAAAACTCAGGAAAAATATGATTTGGGAATTCCCAATGAGAAGATGTCATATTTAATTTTGGGAGTCATTTGGAGAATAGCTGAGGGAGTTTAAGTGTGTTCAAGCACAAGTCAAAAGTATAATAGAACCAACTTCAGAAAAATATATTCAAATTGGCTGTTTTTCATTTTGGCCGTCCTGTTGGAAAATCTGTAATATTACCGCCCTGAAATAGACAGGCTGTATTGTGATTGGTTGCTAGCCTTTAAGGCAGAGATGTGACTGACAATATCTGTTTCCATGTATTTTGAAACGGTCATCAGGCCGTCCCAGTAAGGAAACAAAAGACAATAGTGTCAACCAGCTCACTTTTATTTTTAAATTGAAGATCCTGGCTCTAATGGCAGAGAAACCATAGGCACTTGAAAGCAGCCTGCTCAGTGAAACCGAAGAACATGAAACATTGACTGAAAATTTAAGAAGTTACAGGAAATACTCCAAGAGTTACTTTAATGGGGTCACTCTGGCTTTCGCACAAACTTCACGGTGCAAAAGACATCACTTGTCTAGATCAGAATTGAAACCCAAATCACAATACACAAGTAAATCAGATTGGATTTGGTGAACATTATGAGTAGGTAACATGAATAATTTACTTCATAGTTTTTGTTTTGTTGTAGATAATATAAATCAATGGGGTGCAAAGAATTGTATGTGTGTGTGTATATATGTGTGTGTATATATGTGTGTGTGTACATGTATATAAAAAACCATAAACACAGTAATCAACCCGAAGGTCGGTTTGGTAGGTGATGATAGACTTCACCCAGTACTAAGCCTGATGGCATGTGAAATTCACACATCAGGGTAGGGGGGCCAGTTCCTTTCCCTGTGTCAATTATGGTTTCCCAGGAAGATCTGGTACCCTGTTAATAATCAACTAGCTTGGGTGGAGCTGCAGGTGCCCAGAGCGCCTTGCCTGAGAATCGAACCTGGGCTCTCCGGTCAATAGTCCAATGCTCTAACCCCTGGACTACCGCGACCCACATATATATACATATATTAGACTGAAATACTGAAAGCATGAGGATAGATGCTATTGGTCAAGAACATGGAAAATGAGGATCCTAGATTTGATCCCGCAAAATTCTTCATCAGTAAAATGGAAACTTACTGACATTGTAAACTAAGAATTATTATTATTAGGTAATCTACTGGTAAAGATAGGTTTTTGGGTGGACACAACCATCAAACAATCATTTTGCAACTCCAAACAAAACCCAATCCAGCAACCTAATCTACATCAGGTCCCTCTTCATCTCCGTGTACCTCTTTCCTCCCTTCATCCCGTCCAACATCCCTATCCTATTCCTGCCCTTTCCTCGCTATATTTTCCTTTGGAGGCAGGAAAAGTGGACGAGAGGTGTATTGAGTGGCAGTGGAATGTTGAAGAGGGTCAACTAAGAATATAAATATTATGTAGGTTTTTATTTTTATGAAAATTTTATTTACATAAAAAAGTGTGTGCACACAAAAACACAAATGACAAACATGTTGTTAGTGGCATGGCAACAGTGCACACAGTGTTAAGCAGTGTCTGCTTCAAATTTGCAATTTTCACAATGAACTTTAGATGCTATATGCCATGTTTTAGTGGCATGGCTATAATGTCTCATGCCATGGAGCACATTAGATATTTGTGGATATGCCTCTCCTTTGACGATTGTTAACTCTCTTGTTTTCATATTTCAGCACTTCCTGCAGTTGCAGTTTTACATGATGCAGTTTGACAAGTTACAGCCTTCTCATGAGAAGAGAATCCATGTTGGAACTGACACGTTGAAGTTGGCGCTGAATAGAGGGGAAGAGGAGGGCGTTGGCATTTCCAAAGACAGTACACACAAGAGTAAATATATAGCTATGAACTCTGTCCGTGAATAAAGAAAAATAGTCATCTTAGGTTAATGGAATAATTGTCTCCTTTGATATGATTTATTTTCTGTTTTTCATCTTTTAAGGGTAGTTTTTCATGCACAGTCTTCTAAGGGAAGCATTTTGGAACACAAGACTTCAATTGTTCTTTTCTCAGTATTGAGCGAGAATGAGAAACATTTTTGATTATTTTGCACAGACTTTTTATGAAATGATATGTGTTGATTGTTATGAATGGTTTTCTACTGATAAGAGGTAGATTTTTGATAGATCCAGCAAAACTGGGTCCATCTCTAAGATACCACAGTAATATACCTGAAGATTTATTTGCTTGTTGAGCATGGAGCTCACTAATACTAAAATCAACATCATGTGGAATTCAGGGTGATAAAGGGAGCAAGTTCCTTTCCATGTGCTACCTTTGGTTTCTCAGTAAGATAAGGTACTCAAAAAAAACCATACAGCTTTAGTAAAGCTAAGAGGAATCACCAAGGACTGAAACTGGGCTCCTTGATCAGTAGGTCAGCACTATTCCCACTGGACTGCCGTACTCTTGATTCATTATTATGCCACGGAAAAAATGGGCTGGTTTCCTTCCTTAGCAGTGTTTCTTGTGTGACACAATCACTTGAAGTGGAGGTATCCTTTGACTATATATCAATATTGGCTTAACCTATAGTCCCATCCAAATTTACCCAAGATTTTATCATGATTATGTTAAAAAATAGTTCATGGAACAGACTTTTCTCAACTGATTACAGATGAGGTGAACGAAGACCTTGAGGACTTAGGTTGGACAGTTTTTGATGAAACACTGGCCCTTTTCTCCCACCTGCAAAGTGACCTCTTAGGGTGTATCTGTGAAGCTATTATGTCAGACATCAAAGACAAAAGCAGGCTATATTGCTCAGATAAGTGGGTTTCTCATTGTTTGCACATGTAATTTTATTGCCAAATGTGTTTGATACTACAGGTCATTAATACTTAAATATTTCATTTGCATTCAGGTGGTTTGCCATGCCTTCACCAAAAGAATTCCTGAATCCATCGTTAAGTCCCAGTGCATGTCCTATGTTTGAAGTGCTATCAGAGCATCTACATTGGCTAAAGGATAAATTATCTGTTCATCTTCTTTCAAGGGCATGGCAAATCTTGTGTTCTGAGCTGAATAAGGTAGGTAACAACCTGTGTGAAATGCTTCTTTCCAAATAGATGGCAATTGCTAGATTACTTTTTGTGAGATAGAAAATTTCCAGATGCAAATATATCGTTTCTTGTATTCTCTGTCAGAGCATTTGTAAATCCTGAATGGAATTTAAACTAATCGATTTTCTTACCCCTATATTTCCACTGATAAAATTAAAATACCATAACTAGTCCAGAGAAAACTAAGTATGTATTTTTAAATTTTTGTTACCAGACCAAAATTTGTTACATGATTTAATTATGTAATAATTGGAATAATGATTATTTATCATTGGTGTTCAAGCATTAAAGGCAGGTTTTGGATGGATGCAGATTATGTAACTGTACAACAATGCATTACTTTATCTCTCCTTACAAAACAAAACTTAACACCCAACACCACAATAAGCCCCTCTTCAATTCCATATACTTTCTTCTTTCCATCTAGCATCCTTATCCTTTCCCTTCCTTGCTTTTCAAACCCTTTTCCTTCTCTAGATCACATATCCTCAACATCCTGTGGCTAATCAAATTGATCTCAATCCACCTTTCCTGCCTCATTTGGATTTCTCCCAACAATATGTTTGTCCATGTAAACAAAAAAAGGCCGTAAACTTGTGTTTTACAAGTTTACGGTCTTACAAGTTTTCAACAAGTTTACGGTCTCGGCCTTTTTTTGTTTACATTGATTCATGACCGTAGCTAGGTTCATTGTACATTTATATTAATATGTTTGTCACTTTCAATTTCCTTTTTTGTTGTGTTCCCGTTTTTCCTCTATTGTAGCCATCTATCTTTCCTCACTCATAATTTTCTCTACAGCCTGCTGATACTCTTTTATTTTCAATCATGTTGATGATTCTACATTCAATTTCTTCAACTGTCTTCTCTGTTTTATTCTCCTAAATCTGATGTTAAACTTTTTTAGTATTAAATTTTGATCTGAATCTGCTCTTGGAAAATTAAGCAAATTAATTATGCCGTTTCTAAAGATGTGGCTAACCATAATATAGTGTAACCGATATCTTTATGGATCCCTCGGTACTGTCCATGTATGCCTATGCCTGTTGTGGTATTTAAACCAAGTGCGTGTTATGATTAACCCCTATGTCATTCAGAAGTCTATTGCTTTCTCTCTGCGGTCATTCATTGTTCCTTAACAGTAGTCTCCCACCTCATTACCATCTCTTCCTTCACTTGCCCTTGTGTTCCAAGCCCCATCACTCTTAAATGTTTTGTTCGAGGAACAAATGCAATAAGTTCTCTATCTGATTGTATGCCCTGTTGATTTCTTCCTCCCTATGATTGCTTGCTGGCATGTGGGCCTGAACAATGACCAAGTTTATTGGTTCAGTTTTTCTTTTACAAACAATATTCTATCACTCACTTGTTCTATGTTTGCCACCCCTTGCTGGCTCCCTTCCTCTCTGCTGTAACTATAATTATTGCTCCAGTAAAATATGTGTTATATTGGTTTATGGTATTGTTATTGTGTAAAAATAAAGATTTTTTTAAAATCAGGGTAAAGAAATTAAAATTATTGAAGCAGAGAGGAAATAAATAAGCAAAGACATTAAATCATCTAGCTAAGTGACTGGCAGGTAAATACATAAATGATTTTAATGAATCAAGTTATAGCACAGATATAAATAGATAAAGGTAGTAATAGCATGATGATAAAAATATAGACCTGAAGAGGTTAGCAAATAGAAGGAATCGCAGAAGTTGTAGGAATGATGTGTATGACTGATGTTGTAGGACTGTCATCTGACAGATTTGTGACTAAGTTTGGCCTAATGTAACATATTCACATTGTTTCTCGAGGTTCATTAAATACAATATATATTTTTAAGTTTTGCTTATACCTTCAGGTTACTTTTTCAGACAAAGATTCCATTTCAACTTGGTTTCACATTTTAATGCATGGTTGTTCAACTAATTTTTCAAATCATGATTCATATCATGAATATCACATTAGATATTTCGTGAATCCAACAAAATCTCAAGCCTTAATAGTACCATTACATCTTCAATTGTATATAAAATTCAAAAGGAAATAACAGATTTTTAAAATTGGCTATATCTTGAATACATATCAGCTGCCTTTCTATATGTATTTTGTAATAAGGAATTGAATGGAACTTTGAAACTTACAATAAATTGTGTAAGGGTTATGTAACTTCTTTTTTCATGAAGAACTGATTTTTGTTTTCATGGTTCTCATGATTTTTCTCCTACTCCAGTTCCTCTACCGGAAGCTGGTCCTTGCTAACAAGTTCAATGTAGGAGGTGCGTTACAACTGCAGTTTGACATGACAAGGAATCTGTTTCCTCTATTCAGTCAATTTACTGAGAAGCCTGAGAACCACTTCAAAGAGTATGTATCAAGATATATTTATCATTACAATATTGTATCATTATGTATATTATAATCCTGAGAACCACTTCAAAGAGTATCTATCAAGATATATTTATAACTAAATTATTGTATTATTATGTATATTATAAATGTATGTGTTATATATAAGATAAAATAATTCTACAGAGATGTATGCCACCGTTTTAAGCTCCATTAGCTCCAAGCCATTTGTTCCCATAGTCACCTAGGGTTGGACTAGTTGTGCAAATTCTAAGAAAGAATAATAATGACCTCTGCAGTAAGAGATGCAACTTTGAACCTAATTTTAAATTAGATGTTCATGTAGTTTGTGTAATTCATGCAGTTCATGTAAACTTTGTGTGTTTGCCCTGGTTTGATGCTCATAAATTATCATAATTATTAATATAATTATCAACAGTATTCTACCAGTTACGTTTTAGATTGACCCTGGGTCTAAGCCTTACCTAAAACTCTCTAACTACTATAAAAACCCTAACACTTAAAACCACAATAAGCCATTTTTGAGTTCCACATATTTCCCGTGCCTCATTCCACCCAACATGGCCATTCTTTTCCTCCCTCTACCTTACTGTCCCAGCATTCCTCATACCTCCATTAACTTCTTCACCATCTAATTGCATCCACTCCTCCTACATCCATTTGCCTTGCCTTCTTCAAATTTATCCTCCCCCACCCCTATGCCTACCACTTCTTTATTTGTTGCCCTTTCCATCCATTTCAGTTCATTCATTCTTCTCTGAACTTTTTCTACAGCTGGTTTTATCTAAGCAAAGTCTGCTCCCACAAAAATGTATTTTTACTCCTTAAAATTCTTGCATTGCAATTATTACATCCACGATAGTGGATGAATCCATGAAAAGTACTCTTATAGTCGCTCCTTCAGTTTCTTTGAATTTATCAAATACTGTGCCCCCCAAGGGTCTGTCCCTGGCTCATTACTTTTTGTTATTTTTATGAATGATCTGTCCTTTTCTTTGGTTGAGCATAAACCATTTCTCTCTGCAGGTGACACACCAGTCTAATATCTGAAAATAATTTATCATTAGATTATATTTATCATGAAATTAACCCATTTCTCCATCGAGGACAGTTGAACACTTATGTGCCATCAGCAATTTACCTTTAAGTAGTATTAAAACTGCATATTTCCTTTTTCACATTCAAAAGATTCTGCAAATTTGTAGCCACTTGCTAACTTTAAATGGATTAGTATAAAACATCTAGTAACAACTGATTTCTTAAGTTTCACTGGCAGTGATAATCATTCATGGAAAGACCATATTGATAATTTTACCAATGAAGTGGCAATTGGTCGTTTTTGTGATAAGAAGGCTCACTTTAGTAATCTCTCAAGAATCTAAAAAATTACATATTTGTCATTATGGATAAGGGAATACTGTGGTTCATTATTTTCCTAAGCTAGTGTTTATTATGATGCTCTTTCAGAATCAAAGAAGTGTGCTTTCTGCTGACAATCTCAAAAGGTTCTGCATTGCTTTTGAGAGAAGCCTTAGATTTTCCAAATCGACAAGGGAGCTCAAGTGAGGAGGATGATGAGCCTGGAATGGGGAAACAAAGGGATTCAGTGGCGCTAAGGGGTCCTGCACGGGTGCTTGCCGAGATGGGCGTACATAAGCTGACACCAGCCGAGGCCAAAGTTATTCTCGGTCTGCGCACAGACTTGCTTTCTATATAATGGTGCACATTGACTCAAGAATGAAATAAAATTATACCTTTTTAATGCTACTCTGCCTTTACTTATTTTGATAAAAGACAAGTTTTTATATAATATTTTGTTATTGTTTTGTTTGCTGACCTCTTGTATTTTGTTTTATTGGGATTATAAAAATGCCAGAAACCTAAGCATAATAAACACCTTTTACTGAGATGTCTTTCTTGCTAGTGTGGTTATCACATTTTTTAACCAAAAAGGATTTTGTATGCTTGGCTGAACATTTAATAGCCGAAATGCAGCGAGAAGCATTCTGGTAGGCCACATCTTATGTTGTAATGCAGTGAGACCATAAACAGCTGCATTTCCTTTCACATTTCACTTCAATGAGTGCCATTTCAGTGCAGAATTGTAGTTTTTGGTGCAGTGCATTTCCAATATGGGGCCCTCGCCAAAATCAATCCTTCTCTATGCGTCCTGACCTTCCCAGCTTTTGTTAGTCTTCATGGTGCTAAGTACTTCAAGCATAAATTCTTAAGGCAATGGCTAATTCATCATGGAGTGTTTACAAAGCTGAAGATGATTTTGAAACACAAGGACTCTACATATTATATTGATAAAGAACTTGATGGATCTATGCTGCCCTTGGAAGGGGAGCTCTTCATAAAATTTGTTTTTTAAGGTGGCCTTGAAGATGAACATAATTTTTTCACCTGAGCTACCTTAAGAGTCTGTTCAAAGGTGATACCATAATGCCATTGCTGCCACCATTAATTGGTGTAACCCATGGTGTAGGAAATATGGGCAAGATGACAAAATCCATGACACACTGGTTTTTAGCACTGGCAGCATTTAACTTCTTTGTCACTGGGAAAATTTGGATGATCAGAGAAGATAATATTTCCCAGAAATGGAAAAAAATATGAAAAAGAGAATGTTTCTCACATTTTCTCAGCTTTTTATTGGAGTTTGGCTAGCTTTTTGTAAGCATATACATTAGCCTTGCGATAGAATGCACTTAACTTGCAACATAAATGTAGAAGGTTGGGTTAATAGTGATTGGCTGGCAAACTTACAGTGGTATGGAAAATTTGTGGGTGGCTTCTCAGATAAAAATGAAAAATTCATTTTTGAATGTATCAAACAGCAAAAACATATTCAAGTCGAAATATATAGGGGAAAGGGATAGAAACACACAAGGACAAACAAGTGTAGAGAGAAAGGTGGAATGGTATATATAGTCCTTGAGTTCCTAGAATCGAAGCGGAACCTAATATATTTAGTCCAGAGAGCCTAATTAGTGATAGTAGACACCCCTGCATGACTACTCTTCCAAACACTGCCCATCCTGACTCTCCATCTGCCACTCACATTTGAGCCATCTGTGACATATAGAAGAGGTAAATATATCTCCAATCCCACCAATCTACTCCTCTATTTTTTGCAATACATTCATTATTTCAATCCATTGCACTAAATTGAATACCTTCTCGAAATCTACAAAACAAGCAAATCCTGATCGTATCCTATGTTCCTCTCAATTAATGATTTCTTTGCTCTATTGGTATCACATATGCCTCTCCATTCCCTGAACCCAAACAGATTATCCCCAAAGTAATCATTTGCCCTACCCTCCATTCCCTCATTGACTATCCTGAGAAGTACTTTAGCTGCATACAATATCAAACTTACTGTTCTGTAGCCTTCACATATGGCAGCCTTTCCCTTTTTGAGATAGGAACTGAAACTAATCTCACTAAGTCTTCCAGCAAAATTCTTCTCTCATAAATGCTACGAATCAGTCCATAAATGCTTCCTCCCATATTTTCCTAAACCTTTAAGTAGTTCTGCAGGATTTTTATATATCGCCACGACCTTATTTGATTTCATTTCCCTTAATGCCCTTTCTATCTCACCATCAAGTAAGCCAGGACCTAAGCTATCATCTTCTTTCCATGACCAACTTTGCTGGCATAAGTTCTTTACCATGAGGTTCCTCTATATAATCCTACCATCTCTCTTGGATTTTCCCTGGTTCATTAATATTTTTCCTGGCTTGTGTTTGAGTGTTTGCACAGATTTTAAAGATTTCGGGAAAATTCCGTACAACACTGGTAAGAAATGAACGTGTAATTAGTGCGTTCTTGGCCACAATTCCAATAAAAAAGGTATCTTCTGTTTGGCAACGTTTTCTTCAAAGGAATTTCATATACTGTATAAGGAGTGACAGAGGTAAAATGTGAAATTTAAAACTGTAACTCACCCAGGAGCAGAAAGTAATGTAATTGGATATAATGAGATTCAACCAAAAATAAATGAGAAAATCCTTGGATTCGGTGACACTGAATTGCATAAAATAAAGTAAAGAAAGCCTTAGGAAAAAATTAATTTTGGAGACTCAGCTCCTTCTTTCATATCTCCGCGTCAAAATAAAATATTCAACTTAAACATGGCTAAAAATTATAATAACCTAGTAAATGAACCCTTAAAAACTTGAGTCTAACTAAAAATAAATTTTTTACGATTTCCTGCAAAATTTTCCACTAAACAACATTGCCATCTATACGACATAAATCGAAGTCGAACGAGAGCAGCCTTGGCAACATTGTGCACAATTTAACTGTTTGAGTTTCGCGTGAAATTCAAATGGTTATCTTCGACGACTGACATTTTATGTCAACATTTAGCCATATCTTACAACGTAAGCCGCGAAAAAGTGACATGGATTTTGAAGACGACACAACGTTTTCTTTAATAAGTTCAGCATCTACAGTGGAAGCACCTTCACCTAATAATCACAGTAAACATACTGCAATTTCATCGTAAGTATCTGAATTACACTATATCCTCCTAAAACATGTACCGAAAAGTTTTGCATTTTGCACATTTTTCCCATTTTTTTATTTCTATTTAGAGGTGAAGAAGTCTGGAATGACAATTTTTATCCTGTTGATGCACAATTAATTGAAATTACGAACACAGCAAATCCTGATGATGTAAACGACAGCACTTCTGAAGAAAATTTTCCGGAGGTATATGCATAAAATGAATATGAAGTAAAATGAAAAAAAATTGAACGTATATTTTTAATATAATTATACTCCTGTTGCTCATTAATCAACAATATGAGTTGCTCAAATTCTGACAAATTGATTGAATAAAATTATTATCATTGCATTCAGATTATTCTGTCGGTGTTCTGGCGATCTGGAAAACTTGGAGCAGCTTATTACTCCATGAATACTTCGGAGGTTATGTTTGTTGCTTTAATTTATTGTCCACTTTTCACTCCACATGAAAAAGAGAAACTAACAATTTTTCCCACATTTTCAGATTTACATCCTTTCGGATATTGTAGACATCAATCCTGAATTTAACCTGCTTAAATGTCTATATAACCAAGTTAAACCCAGGTAAATTTTCTGCCTGTGTAGATGCCAAAAAATTGAACTAAATTCAATGATGAACATTATTACAGGTTTATGAACAATAAGTAAAATAATTGCATGCCTATATTTTGTTTAGCCAAGTTGTCACAAGTGCTAGAGTTACAAGCAAGTTTTTGGTAGCACTAAAGAAACTAATGAAGCTGCCAAATCCAGAAAGTGAAGATGAATTTAATGGGCCAAATCAAACCTATGAAGCAAAATTATTCTGCTTACCAAGAAAAGATTTCTGTGAGAATAAGAGTACTTGTATTCCTTTTTTACACAGATAGGTTGTACTCAACTGAAGTGATAGCTACTTCACTTTTGATAATTTATGATTTTTACTTTAAATTCATTAATTTGAACAGTTTCTTAAGGGATAGAATTGATCTCCATTACTAAATTCTATTGCATTTTGAATTAAACCTAAACCTTCAGGTATTAAGGTGGCCATTCCAAAGACTCACAATGGCTTCTTTAAGTAATTATTAAATTGTTGACAATAAATACTGTATCTTAATGCTGTCACATAATATCATGTTTTCATTTAGACATATTGGCTTTTGGAGTATTATAATCATTATGGCAACACTTTTTACAAGATTATTTGCATTGGGTAAAAATGACTTTGTATACATTTCCACCTATATCTTCCTACACAACCTGATTTCAACAAAACATTCCCAGTTCACACATATTGCGTACAACAGTAGTAATTTCTGTTTTACATGACAACAACGTGATAGTCCTTATCTGTATACGTATTAATTACAACTGTATATTACCAGTAAATGCTCTGAATTTGTGGATCAAAAATATTCTAAAAACACAAGCGTTACAGATTAAAAAAAAGATATTAGTGGAAATGGATACTAAGTCATTTTTACCCAATAGTTATTACACCAAGTGACATTTAAGTCTGTTGATCTTATTAGGCATATATATCTTCCACACTAGCAAATAAAAGCACATGTTTTCTTTTTAATGATTATCTACTTGGCTGTAACCATAGGTTCGTATGAAAAAAATCTCCAACTGAAGAAACTTGAAATAAGTAGTTATTACAAATATAGTTATTTATAAAGGTTTCAAAAAATATAAGAATCACTATCAATCCCTATAGCTACAAGTGTAATGATGTTTTCCATATGATAAATTATATAAGTTGACACAATTTCTTTATGGGTGTTGATTCTCATAGATACTCTGGGAAGCGGCTGCATTGCCAGGAATGTTTGCATCCATTGCAGGCTACATCATCAGGAACAATGAGATGATGTTCCTGATGATTCAGCAGCTCCCCAAAGTTATCAATACCAATAATCATCAACACCGCAAAAACGTAAACTCAACTGAAATGTTGTGACTGTCTATAAAGTAAGGTATTCTACTCGGTGGATGAACTATTCAACACTTGTTCATGAAGTACATTGTTAATATGAAACTTACTAATTATGTGTGACTACATTTCTTAGAAAAATCAATTAACAATTATAATACTCAATATAATGTGAAACGCAAGCCATTATAATTTCAGTCATGCCATTCCCCTCTGTCCAAGTGAAACAATTTATCACCTAACTATAATTTCACTCAATCACCTTGACATCCTTTCCACCAGATTTTGATCCCTGCAGAAGACGTGTTCTAGGGATTCACCTACCCTACGAGCCCAAGGGGATGTCCGAGGAAGAGCACAGCAACTACATACACTCCTTGGTGGATATGTCTGCGGAGACCATGGTGCAGGCCTTTGGAGCTCTTCTCTTTTACCTGGACCGAACATGGGCTGAAGTGAATTTGCAAGCAGGAGTCAGATCACCACCAATATTGGAAGTGAACTCGATAACACTGTATGTTTATCTGCATTTAACTAAGAACACACAATTTCACCAGTTTTCTTAGCAGCATCACATGATTGCCCAGACAAAATTTAGTTTTCAAGCATTACTTTATGATTACAGAGCAGATGCAGATCTAGAAAATACTATATTTCACTAAACTCTATAGTGGTATGACCAGTTCCTTCATATATATGACATTTTCAGGCATAATTGCAGGTCTTATGACATTAAAGTTAACTGAAATCCTCAAGATGGAGTTATTTACATTTCTTCAAGATGGGATTTCATAAGGTTGAGCCTTATACCATTGAATAGAGAGAAAAGGTGGGGGAAAAATTATTATATTCGCTCATCTCAATCTTTGGCTTCACTAAAATAGCCTAATGAAGAGCTGTGAAATGCCAGTGTCCATCACCCACTCACTCTCACTCAAGCATTATCATTGATCTGCCCATGGTTTCTCAACTCCAAATTCAAACCTTCAAATATTTCAAAAGCACTTGCTAGAGGCAAATGGGAATGATTTTGGTCTTAATTAATTTTTTACTATCCAATATCTTCTACATTATTAATATTAATTTACACCATAAATGTCAATCACACCATGATGGTTGGAGTATACAAGACTGCTGATGTAATTACTACCATTTGGGATGGACAGCTATTAAGTAGAGGAGATGCTTGGGGATTATTAAATAGAAGGGTAAGAAATAGATAGACATTCTCTGAGTTCAGAAGGATTCAGTTGCTATGACCGAGGTTTGAACCTGGATACTTTGGTGATTAACTTATTTGCCATCTAAAAAAAGAGCCTAAGTTCAAGATTCACTCAAGGAAGTTTAAGGAAGTTTTTACTGCTAACAAACCACATAAAAAAACTTACAAAGGGGGAAAAAAATAATTTTTTTGCATTCTAAAAAATCAATGAATTTGAAAATCTGAGAATTGTGTGATATTAATAATATACCTTAATGGGTGTAATTGTATAACCCCTGGGGAGTAAACATGAAAATGTTCTGAAGACATACAACATGTGATGATGATTCAATATCATATTCACTGTATATCATATCATAGGTCATCTGCCACGGTTGGCAGGTCCATGGAGGTCCAGCACATCCTTCAAGAGATAGTCCCTTCGTAGCATGTGTGCAAGCTAATTTCTTTTCCTTATTTTCAATTGTTTCCAGCAATCTTCTCTCTTCTCTCACTCTCCTCAACATATCATTCTTTATCTGGTCTGTCCATTTTATGCTCATCATTCTTCTCCACACCCATATCTCAAATGCCTCCATCTTTTCCTGGTTCCTTTTAAATGCAGTCCATGTTTCACACACACACACACACACACATATATATATATATAACATAATAATCTATACATAACACTTAACCAGTCTCCTTCAGAGTCCAATATCCATTCTCCTTCAGAGTCCAAAATCCATTCTCCTACATAACACATTTCTTTTCCTGCTGAACGCTTCCTTGGCCATTGCTACCCTTATTTCAATTTCCTTCTCACTCCTCCAGCTTTTTGTTACCTCCATACCCAAATATTTGTACCTCTTCACTTGTTCCAGCCTTTCTTCTTCCATTACAATATTTCCTTATCCTACCCAACATTCATTACTTTGGTCTTGCTCCTATTTATCGTCAAGCCATATGCCTCCTTCATGCCATTAAGGTGCTGCAACACCCCATTTAATTGCTCTTCTTCCCTGCCAAAAAGGATCATTTCATCAGCAAACCTGATTCACACAATCCTTCTTCCTCCAACTGACACTCCTGTATCTTTTCCCCAGTACATCCTGACCATGTCCTCCACACAAGGTTTAAAGAGGATGGGCGAGAGACACCATCCCTGCCCCAATCCCATCCTAATATCGGACGAAACCATCCTCTTATCATCAATTCTAATACACACCTGGTTTAAGAACATATTTCCAATCAGTCTTTTGTCTCTCAAGTTCACACCTTTTTCTTTTAGGGATTACATTTTACACAATAATACACAAGTTTTCCCCATTGTACAGTCAAAAACCTTCATCAAATCAACAAAACACACACACATACAAACCTTTCTCCTTCTCCAGATATTGCTCTCCTATGGCCCCCACTACTCCTCTTGCATCTCTTGGGCCCATTCCTATTCTGAAGCCTTACTGTTCATCTGCTGTGTTCTCCACCATGATTTTGTTAAGTCTTCTATTCGGCAGTCTTAACATAAACTTTGCCGTGTGGGTCATGACACTTATCATATGATGCTCCTCATTTTATTTTTCTTCTTTGGTAATAGTACTATCTCACAAAATCCACCGGCCACTACAATAAATATTGTTGCAGATGGATGTAATTCCACCAATCCCTATTCCTACAGATATTACAGTAGCTCAACAGGTATTCCGTCTACACCCTGTGCTTTCCCGTTTTTCGTGTCTTTATATTTTCATTACCTTATATGTTGTCTGTGCAATAAATGTGCGAACTGTTGCAATTGGCAGCCATGACGTGCCGCCGCCCACTAAGAACAATGGCTAACAAAATAGCCCACTAGTAACGCTAGTTGCCTGGGACCCAATGAGTCATCTGTGCTTGGAGGATCATCAAACTGTGTTCATGGTGCCAGTTATGTTAGTTTCTGTTGTCCTTGTTTTTACTATTTGTCGAAAATGGAAATTGACAAAATCACGGAGAAACAAGTTTTTGGTGAAGTGCGGTAAAAGTTATCAAAAAATTACTCAAATTTTGACAGCTGTTTACGGTGATAATGCTCTGAAGAAAACATCCATTTTCAAGTGGATTAATCATTTTAAAGATGGCCGACAACAAGCCACGAATGATGCAAGGCCGGGACGACCTTCAACCACCTGTGTTGATGACAACATTGATCATGTATGGTCTCTTGTCCTTACCAATTGAAAAACTGTCCAAATGATAGCTGATGAACTGAATTTAGGAAAATCAACAGTGCACACTATTTTAACCAAACATGATGGATGGATCCTTCACCATGACAATGCACTTGCACAGACAGCATTGATTGTTCGCCAGTTTCTGGAAAAAAATCAATCGCCATCCTTGATCATCATCCTTATTCAACAGATCTTCCCCCCTGCAATGTTTTCCTATTCCCAAAATGCAAAAACATGATGAGGGGGCATCACAGGGAAGATGTGCACACAATAAGGCAAGAAACGACAAGAAAACTAAACACCCTAACTGCCGAGGACTTCCAAGGGTGCTTTAAACAGTGGAAAAGGAGATAGAATGAGTGCATCGTAACGAATGGAGAGTACTTTGAAGGGGACAAAATCGATGTAGACTGCATTTTGCAAAATAAAGTTTTTATGACCTCAGTTTGCATATTTATTGGACAGAGTAGGAAACTTTTTCAATTACTCAATTATGATATCTCAAGTAAATGAAGACTGTAAGCTAGAAAATATCTAGTTTATGGGTACAATGGTATGAATATCTTCTGAATGATTATTCTTTTACAATGTACTTATGCATGTAATTTGGACGATATGTTATTTAAAAATTAAATGCCACACTGAAAATTGTATGGAAATGCTACATAAGTGAGCTTCCAAGCATATTTCCCCCAGTTATTTACCAATTATCGCATTAAAACATCTGAAGCTGCTTAATTATCACTAAGAAACTTTGCGAGCATTAATTTTGGTGTTTTGCATTTATTTTTGTCAGAGTTGAGTGGAAGGAATTTGAAAATTGGAATTTATCAGATACATGCACATTAAAAAAATTAATTCACACCTTTCATTTTTCCCAGGGATGATATAGTCATCATTGACTCTTCTTCCTATGAGGCTCTACAAATTTTTAGCCAAAAATGCCATCCATCAAATTTCAAAAAATGGGCCCCCGGGAGCAATAAGGAAGGCCTCAGTGTTTTTGGAATTTTCAATCGCTGCAAATCTCAACAAGGGTGTTTATACATGAGGTAAGTTGTCCAGGCTCGCTCAGCATTCATTTCAATTGTTCATGTCCTCCCTACTGGCTCTATTAAAATTCCTACCACTGAAATCACGTAGAAAATGGAGTTATTCACACACTAATGAAAATTTCAATCCTAAGAGAGAATTACTGATAAAAAGACTAATAATTAGGTACAATCTTCGGTTGAGCCTTAGCATAGACAAGGCACCTACATATCTAGGCATTTGGGCTGCATAATAGGTTAAGTGTTTCATGCTGATCAGAGGATCCGTAGACCAAATTTGGGTGTTGCCTCTCTAGAGATGTCGAATTAAACATTCAAGCTGTTTGATTCTCTACAGATGCAAAATTTTTGGGAAATTACCCATCAAGGAACTGACACCCTTACCCTGAATAAAAGACTTCCACAAATCGGGGTTTAGCATCTGGTGATCTAATTATACCATCACTTACAGACCCTTTAGGGTTAGTCTGATTTGTTTTACATATACAAGGGTAGGAATGATGCCATGAAAATATTTACTTTTCATATATATTTATGCATATGCTGCCCTATATCAATAATATATAATTCCTAATGTCTGCTTCACACTTTCATCATCATAATAAGTACTGTTTAAAGGTAAATTTTGGGTGGCCATTAAAAACTTTATCATCATGAACTTCTAAAATACTTATTCTTAACCAAAACTCTGTTAACTTCTTCCAGGTTTCATGCTATCCAAATGCCTGTTATTTCCCTCCCTGGCCAATGTTCTCCCTTCTCTTATTGTTGTATCAACATTCCTATACTTCTTAGTATCTCCAACAGCCATTTTTTCTGCACCTTTTAGTTTCCTCAACCACTTTCTATCTTCTCCTGCCAAATCCAACACTTCTTCTTTGGTCTCCCTCTCTATCCATTACTTTTCTCTCTATCCATCTTTCATTTTGGCCCTAATATTTTACTGTGTCCCTAGTCTCCTGATTTTCAGAAAACTAAACCTAATTCCAGTATTTTTTATCTGTTGTGTGTTAATGTGCCTGCATAATGATATAAATGGCTTTAAAAAGCTATGACGTATACGTTCATTCAATTAAGGGTTATAATGACTTAAATACTGTCTACATTAGGACCAAGAAATGACAACTTGGCTCTAGGATGATAAGACATTTGATCGTAAAATCATATTCCAAATCTGTAATGGTGCCTCTTTCAAGATAAAACATGGAGCATTTTGGCTGCTGGCCTTTATTTAAGTATTAATGAATATCTCAAAGTGCTTCATGTCTTCTTTTATCTAGGGCGCTTACAATAGAGCTTGAATAATTTATTTATTTTGTATTTGTATTTTTGTATTATCATTTTACCTGGCATTTCCTAATTCATGCACATAAGATCATTTGGATAAATAGATATTATAATTATCTAGCTCCCAGTTTGGTGAAGGTTAAAGTGGAATCAGTTAAGTTAAACATAAATATTTTAAAATGAGTCAAGTTATATGCAGATGGAAATAATTTTGGTTAAGCTTGAGTAAACAGAATTAAATATCATGTTAATTTAACCGTATTATTTTCACTATGATGAAAACTAATGCCCAAAAATGAATCCGTTTCTCATGGAAAAAAATGAATCTTAATGATGTAACTGATGAATAGTTACAGTTCTCCAAATTAATGTTCAATGTTCAAGTTTTCTCATTCTCTCTTGCTTCACAATGATATCAACCTAAACTTATTCTTTTGAGGGTCTCCTTAGGTCAGACAAATTGACCTAATGGTTGTTGAGGTTTTACTAAGTTTCTTCTAATAAGACAAAATTGTCAGAAAATCAAATAAATTACTTAAGAATTTTGCAAAAACCTGTCAACTTAATGTATAAGTGTTTAATGCATTACTATCAAAGTCTGCCAGCTTGAAAGGTTTCAGATATTTCATGATTGGTCATAAAAGCATGATCAACTTATTGAAAAATTTGAATTTATGCTTGGAGACTGTATGAGCACCAAGATATTTTCATTAACAGCTTAGAAAATTATGAAATAAACACAAAGGGATAAACTGAGGAGTGACTTCTGAACACAATTAGAGTCTGGAGGGTCAAGCTATTACTGTTCCTTTTCCCTCCTTTTGCATTTCCGTTGCAGTCAGTGATGTTTTATGGCCATTTTCTTCCAAATGTTCCATGACAAATCCTAATAAATTGACGAAATATACATTTTTTAGAACTCCTACGCCAAAATAGTTCCTTAATCATTCATTCTTTTTCCCACTTATCAGAATAAATCTTTTTTGTTTTTCAACCACAGTCTTCAGTACCAGCTCTTCCTTGATTTACTTGCATGAGCACTCAAAAGCCACTCATCCAAATGGGGCTAGACATGATCTGCTTGCAAGGATTTCCTACCTATATTATTATTGCCTCTCAAGGAATCAAACTTGAGTCAAGACAGCTACCATTGATTAGGCCAGAGGAACCACACAAGATTCCATGTCTGGGGAGAGCTTTGCCTCTCAATCAATTATTTTATACCTATGCCTTGGACGTGTTTCATTTCATACAACGAAAATCAACTCTATTCAGAGAATCTTATTAATGTAAAATCTTGAAAAATATCTAGAAAAATTATCACAAGTGTTATGACATGACTTCATCTAAGAACCTCAATGTCATTTTCATAAAGAATGGGAAAAGAAATGATAAAAAGGAGAGCATATGGGATTATCTTCTTGATCGCTGGACCAAATAAATAATTATTTTTTTGTGTAGGTTTAAATAGCCTAAGCAGAAAAAAGCATCATCGATTTTGTTTGTTACCCAACAATTGTTTCTAGAGAGATGTTTCTTCATCCTTGCCGGCAAGTAGACACCTTAAATGAGAGATTGGATGTGGTTGAATTCTGTTTCAAAGGCAGAAATTTGGATACCGTGAAGAATTTCTTGGACTGCTTGAAGCACATTAATAGCGTTACGGTATGTATGCCATTTTAGCTCTTGTCCACCTCAAATGACAAAAAAGGTAACCAACAAGGGGGAAAGTCCCGATGACCTCCTCCTTAATTATTTTGTTTCAATTTGACTTTTTTTCCATAAAGTTTTCCTACCATAATTAGTAATACTAATTTATTTGAGAGATGGTTGAGGCTGATGCTTGGTGGAAATCCATTTGTAAAGGACGAAGAACGAATCAAAGACTTAGCATTTCCATGAGAAAGAATTTATTATTGCAGCGTAGCAAAACTAATCAACAGTCTAGATGATGATGCAGTGTAGCAAAACTAGTCGACAATAATGAATTCTTTCCTGTGGAAACTCAAGGTCTTTCTTTCTTTCTCAGTGCTTAATACTAAATCATCAAATTCCAAGTAATTGTATAAAATACTACCACAATTGGAGTTGCTCCCTATTAATTATCAATGTGAAAATTTTCATATTTGGTCCACATAATAGGGTGATTTCATCAAGTTACTCTAACAACACATCACAGTTGAATTGAGTTTGTCAGAGGCAAACTCAAAATGTGCTTAAACATCATTTCCAATCAAATTGAGTAGTTTCAGGCATGTTGTGGTAGAATTCGAAAATAATAAAGAACAGATAGTAACAATTTTCCACTAGATAATCTTAATCTAGGGGTAACAATTTTTCACTAGATAATCTAATCTGGTGGAAAATTGTTACTGTTCTTCAAGAAGTTTTCTTGGGTTTCCCACCGGGTCACCGACGTTTCGAATGCTGACTCTGTCATCGTCTTCAGGGTGAAGTGACACTATAACCTGACCCCGTGGGAAACCTGAGAAAACTTCTTGAATACCATACGCCGGGAAAACCTGAAATCCTTTGTTACTGTTCTTTATTATCATCTCAAACTTGTCAACAACTTTCCCCCTTTCCCCGACAGGCCTAGGTCTTTTTCTCCATGCTCTTCTCTTCATTTTACTTTTTTCAATTCATTATTACAATAAATGTTTGAATTAAATTTAGAGCATAAGACATTTTAACAATGTTTTCAATTAACCAATTCACTCCTAAAACTAAGGGCTTAATGACACATTTTCTGGTTGAGGTGGGAGTCCTCTAAACATTTATTTATTATCAGTCATCCTCTGCCCAAGGAGAACAAATACCTGTTTCATAGTTTTATCTTTTTAATTCCAATATGAAATCAAACGTACGTCAGGTGGGCATGACACTACCGAAATATGTTGTCTCCGGAGTAACTTTATGGAATTTGCATAACATATTGAAATGAAATTATTGACTTTGTAATTCCACACACAACCCAGGTTTTGACATTGAATGTCATAATCAGGTGGTCTTCATAAAAGCAAACTTGGTGTATATACCTTCTGATTGAGGGAGGGGTAAAAATGTAGCTCGGAGGAAAAGAGAATTATATGTTTTGGTGTCAATGATTGACTTGGAAGAGTGGTAGGTCTTCCCACTCCTAGACCTACCACTCTTCCAAGTCAATCATTGACACCAAAAGATGTAATTCTCTTTTCCTCTGAGCTACAATTTTACCCTTCCCTTGATCAGAAGGTATATATGCCAAGTTTGCGTCTATGAAGACCACCTGATTATGACGTTCAACATCGAAACCTGGGTCGTGATTTTTAATAAAGTGTGTGGAATTACAAAGTCAATAATTTAATTTTTGTTCCTTAGTGTAAATTTTCCAGACGTTACATAGGAGTGCTGCACATATATCTAAAAAGCATTAATTCCACAAATGTTGTAACAATAATGATGACTTTTACCTTCAGAGAATAATGGCTAAGTTTGCGGTAACCCAAGTAACAATCAAGGAATGGAAATCACTATACCAGGTAAATTCAGAATTATTTTGACATTACATTTTAGTTACGTGAATTTTAACACTTTTCTATGAATGTCCACATGAACTGAATATCAATGAAACATTACTTTGGATTCTTTAATGATATTGAATACAATCAGTTGACTGGACAATGCAATTGATTATGCTCTGCACCAAGGCAATTATTGTATACCTACTGTTATTGACCTTATTACTGACAATTATTAAATATATGTCTAAAATAATCTATTAAATTATTTCAAGACAATATACAACTGCATAATTCTGGCAGAGTTGTGTTCTGCTCACAAAAAGGAAGCCAAAATGTTTGAGAAGGTAATATGGCATATTGAAATAAAATATTCACTCTAAATTTTGTATACAAATGACTTAATTTCACATTGATATTTATGCAGATAAGTGACTGCGCAACAGAAGACCTTCAGCAAGTGGCACATTATATATACAGTGTGATGGATTTTGAAGAATCAGAAGCACAGAACAAATTTGTTGTAAAGATGGGAGTTGATGATGAACTTGATAAATGTAAGGCCTATAAAGGGCAACACATGATGTATAGGTACCTATATTAGAAAAGACACTTTCAGGTGAAATATGGCATATATTCAATAAAATGGTTTATAACTAACTGAATAATGGTAAAGAAATGCATATAAAAATGCACCCTTGAGAATGATTCTTAAACCATTCAAATATAGTTTCTCCTTACCACATTTCCCTTACTGATTCTTTATCACAATGCCAAGACATCAGTTTGATTACCCAGATTCATTTTCATAAATTGTTTCAAAATGCATGTGATTGGAGAACACCATATAATGTAATGCACATTCCTCTGATAAAAAATACTTGTTATGAGTTTCACAAGCTCAAAGTGACAAAATGGTAATCCAATTGCATCATCATTGGTATTTCAATTTCAAATGATAACTCCTCATCTTTCCCAATTGAATACTAATTACTGAATTGTATCTTCCCAATTGAATACTGATCACGGAAAGGTTTTTCATCTTATACCTTTCTTTAAAAATATCAAAAGAACTGTATGATATATCATACAGTCCTTTTGTATCAGTTCAGTCATCCACCAAAATACACCAGTGAGGTGATTCACACAGCTATATATGCATTACAGAAGATATACGTGTTGATTCCATATATCTTGTAGGATCCCTCAGGTGGATTACATTCTTTATAAAGCAACCTTTAAATGTGTCATATCATTTCTCCCATCCCAAGTACCCAACTCTCCCCTTTCTTAGCTTTAATTTGATCAGTGAATCTCTTCAGTATTCCAGTTTGTAGTGGCCACCCTCTGTCTGTATTTTCTCATATTTTTTTCAAATTATTGCCCACTTGTACTTATTCTGGGCCATCTATCATCCCCTACTTGTCACATGTCCAAAACATTCAAATTTATTCTTCTGGAAAAAATTAAATTGCTTACATCATTATCTCTTTCCATTTTTTCTTTCATCAAATGCTTCACTTTTACTCGGCCATTTATCTTTGGCATCAGTCTCCACCTCCGAGGCTAAATCCAATTTAATGATGACTGCAATGACCAAATTCTGAGCATTAATTACAGTTTTATCTGAATCAATTTCCTTTGAAGAAAAGTCTTTGGTGATGATTGGTATAGGTATCACTTAACACACTACAAGGCACGATGCCCTGGGAATAATCTGCAGATTTCTGGCATTTTCTTACTTTTCCATGCACTCACAGAGAATTTTATGCTATAGAGTACAAAAAAGTACCCAAATCCATAACCTTCAAAGTGTGAGAAGATTGCAGAGGGCGAAAATGAGCCACAATGAAAAATACATGAAATTGAATTACATGAGAATGCATGCACTAGCCTAAATGCTTCTGATGATGCTTTCATCCTGGAACAGGGGCAAAAAATGATACATCCTAAATGTGTGCAGATGTTCAATTATCAATATACATCACCATTTTAATTGGGTAACTGTATGAATTTGAAAATGAAATCACCATCATCTTTAAAAAAAACTTTTTTTGTTATTCTAGAAGTCATGTGGGAAATATGATCAAGAAGGAATGAATAAAAAAAATAGGATTCTGCCAGCCCTAGAGTTTTGCTGTCAAAATGACTTTTTCTTACAGAGAGACAATTATTTTCCCTCTCATGCCCAGACTCCTCAATTTTTCTTCCACCTCAAAATTACTCATTTGAACATCCACAAAGAAAATTAAGCTATTCACTTTTATTTGGTTATAATTTTCCAATGAAAGAACTTGTTAATTCCAGTAAAGCAGAAACACTTTCAGCTCTCCAATCTGATGTCAAAAGTGGCTGAGCAGGAATTGGCAAGTTTACCTCCAGAAGTGGAAGAATGCTCGCTGATGTACCTACCAGAGATAGGCTACATCCTTTGCTTGCCCATGTGGAAAGAGAACATGGATGATGCAGACTTTAATATTCCAGGCTTAGAATTCAAGGTATGCCATTATGACAGCCCATACAGCTCTCCCTTTTGCTGGGCACCATACGACTGGCTGCATGTATTTATATGCTGCTCATCTTTCTTTCCATTACCTTAGGCGTGGAGGGAGCTACCAGAGCTTGAGAAATGTTATGATGTAACATTTTATCAAAAAATCAAAGAGAAAAATTCCCCAACTTATCCATCTTAGACAAAAACCCAATGATTCCCCATTTCCTCAATACCACTAGGTCTTTTGATCTCCTATTCGGGCCATTCCCATATATTTTTAATTTATATAATATTTTAGAATTACTCATTTTTGTAAGCATTACACTTTTTCCTTCCACACAGGACCTGACTGACAAGTCTTTTACGCTGCATTTTTGTAATAACTGTCTTTGGGAAAATAGATATTTATTTTAATTGCAGTGTTTATTTTCCAAATCATCCACTTGTACTTTCCCCTTTCTGCCCACAGCAATCATGTACAGGTCATAATTAATAATTCTCTAACAAAAAGAGTTAATTATTGAGGTAACCAGTACATCTTAAATTGTAAAATATTTGGCTGCAAAACTGATAACAAATTACTCTACTTTAAATATCTACATACATTTTTTATCAGGATAAATATTTGACTTCACAAAATCCAAGAAACTAACAGTTTTAATATACATCCAACCACTTAAGTTGAGGCATGGTGAAATATTTTTATGTTGACAGCAATACCGTTACTGTGAATGCTTCCACAGCACCTTGTATTATCCACTTCCATTTCTGGGGTTCCAGCTGTGTTGGTCAAGCAACAGTTTCACTCCCATCCCAGGGGGGACATTCAGGTCAAAGTGGCATCCTCGGGAGTTTGGCCACTATATTAGAGGAAATCCATCAGAGGCACGTGTGCTCCAAGGCAGATAACCTCTTCCATACCCTGGCGATTACATATCCATCATCACTGTTCCAATTCTCTGGTTTTTTCATCATTTCCAAGGATACCTTCCCAAGTATTTATGTTACCTTTTGATTGAAGTTGTATCATCCTGATCCATGAAATAGCCACGTTCTGACCAAACATGTTTTGCAATGGCAGATAGGCGAAATAGTTTTTTCAGCTCTGTCCCCTGGGTATTCTTTTACTCTACATTGCACTGATCTTCCTGCTTTTACAATATGCACTTTTTCATGGGAGAACTTAACCTCATGCATGCCTTTCAGCATGCATGAGGACAGGTGATACTTAGGATTTTGCAGCATATCTCTATTTATTTCCAAATTGAAAAAGATGACAATAATTATAGGGAATTACAAGCAGAACATCAATTTTATGACATTTAAATAAGCCAAGAGTCATTCTGTAACTGTGAAATTTGGACCAGAGTAGACTTAATAGATTGAGTTTTCTTTTTCTTAATATTATTTATCACATCTCGACTGAAACAATTAAAATGTTCACAAAAGCATAATCCTCTGAATATTTCTTTATTTCAATCAGGCTCACCCTAGACAAAAGATTGCATGTTGCTTGTCTAATTTTTCTGCATTGCAGTATGATATTCCTAACACTAGCACTGTTGGACATTCAAATGACATGTGCTTTTACAGAGCATTTCTTTAACTTTGAAGGCAATCTTGATTCCATAATGACAACACGTCTTACTTGATGACTCACCTCAGCTTAGTAAATATGTACCCAGGACAAATTTTTCTTATTCTGTTGGCTAATACCAATCTAGTGCTTTCAAGATGTTACTAATTCCTAGTTCACTATGAGGTTCTGATAGGAAAGGTGTGATATTCACTGTATATGTATAACAGAACAATTCACATGTGATGCATTTGTACTTGCTTCCATACAAAACCAAGTGAGAAATCCCCTAGGCCAAAGGGGGAAAGCAAAAGCTGATGAGTACATGTGAGGTCACAACTATTTAACAACTCATGTGGTTGCTTTGATGTTAGCGATGACATGACCTTAATAATGACATTATAACATACTCTCACCAATGTTTTCCCGGTATGTTCAATGTATGACATGACACAATTGTTACACATCAAGTGATATATGTCCATAGGTCACATTTTTTTCCTTGAGTTAATTCTGTCCTAGCAAGTACACTAACATATGCAGACTCCCATGCTAGAGTCATGTAATATGCATCAAAATTTCCTAAAAACACTCAAAACATGTAGTATAAAGTGATGTTAAATTCTTATTTTCGGTTTAATATATTCACCCACTTTCTGCACAAGTCCTGCATTAACCCAAGAAGAAAGAGTGGCAATGGATTGTTATATTCCTAGGGACATGTAGAGGTCCTCTTTCAGCATTAAAGGAGAGGCCCATCCTTGATTCACCTTTTGATAGCGCTGTTTCAATAGAATGGTCAAATGTCACAGGAGCAACATAATGATTCCTTTGTAAAGTGGAAGCAGTTATTATTATTGGATTTACATGAAAAATTGTATTCCTACACACATGCAAACTATATTCATTTTCACTCATTGCACTGACAATAATTCAGCAATGCCACCATTGCAGCACTTAACTTGGTATTCAAATATAAGATTTAATGTGTACATGATTTTGTCATCAAGTGCATCATGTTAATCAACAGAAGAATGGAACTTATCTAAATATGTTTAATTTAGAATAATAATATATTGATTTGAATAATATTTTAATTTATAATAATATTGAATTCAATTGCAGTTCATGGCAAATAGAATGGCCCATTACAAGAGTGCTCGCTGCAAAGGTAAGCCATTTTCTCATTTATAGCAATCATTAACAATTTTTAATAAGGCACAGAAGCACTTTTAATGCTCACAAAGTTCAAATGATTTTTTTCCTTCGTAGAAATGGACAATGTATTTGGAGATTTTTTTGTCCAGGTGATGGCTCATGAATTAAGAATAATGGTGAAACTTGTTGAATTCATTCTGGAGCACCTTTCTCCAGTAATCAAACTTGTGAAACATGCAGCTGAGCTTGATTGGTAAGTACACTTTCAGGAGCTTTGAATGTTTAAAGGCCAGAGTATGACCCACTCTCAAATTGAAGTAATGGAAAACCCAAAATTAAGGTCAAAATAAATTGGAGCATAAAAAACTTGTTTGAAACTTTGCTCCGTTAAAAGTTATACGAATTCCTTTTCACGCATTTACCATCATACATTCCATTTCACTTTAAATATTCGTTGAAATATAATTCCCTATCAGAAAAAAAACAATTGCAGTTAAAAACTCTACTCAAGTCATGAATGAGCACAAAGATGATGTTTACTCATATTGATGTCTCTACACTGTATATTATGGTTTGTGATAACCCTTTCTCGTGAGGACTTGAAACCTCAAGAAAACTAGGTAGATAAAATTATATATGTTTATTAAATTATATGTTTATTATTATTATATACTTTATTAAAGTAACCACTCCATACGCAGTTATTAATTATATCCACCTGTAATACCACTGATGGACAGCATCAGTTGCTTTTACTGTCATTGAAATTTCAAATCTGACTGGTCCCTATATCCTTAGGGCTAACAATATAATGCAATTTTGCAATGGAGTATTTACATTCATTCTTCAAATATTACTTTAAATTTCAGTTTAATAGCTTTAGCAACAGTTGCAAGGGAGAATGGTTATGTGCGGCCAATGCTAACGGATGAAAGAATCATCAAGATTCAAGGAGGAAGGCACATACTTCAGGAATTATGTATGGACGAATTTGTGCCTAATGATACATTTTCAAGTGAAAAGAATGAGTGGGGTTTGATGAAAGTACTTACTGGCCCCAATGCAAGTGGAAAGAGTGTTTACTTAAAGCAGGTGACAGTTTATGCTTCTAAATTTTCTTAGGTTAAAAAATGTATATTGGGCTAATTTTCATTTAATATTTTAGGTTGCTCTCATTACATTCTTGGCACACATTGGGAGTTTTGTTCCCGCGGACAGTGCAAAGATTGGAATTATCGATAGTATATATACTCGGATAACTACAACAGAATCTATTAGTCTGCAGCTATCTGCCTTCATGATTGACCTCTGTCAGGTAAAGTGAAAACGACACATTTTAAATATCATAAGAAATTAGCACATGTTTTATACATCAAGTACTTAAGGGTGAACACGCGTAAGATAGCCTACGACTGACATGATGATTATTCTTCTAGGTCTCAAATTCAGTGAACTGCTCTTCCCCTTCGTCACTTGTAATCATTGATGAATTTGGAAAAGGAACATCCGAATTAGATGGCTTATCTTTGCTCACTGCAACTTTGGAGCATTTTCTCAGTCGTGGCTCTAACTGTCCCCATGTACTGGTGTCTACACATTTTCATAATATAGCAACTATGCTAACACCTTCACCGTGCCTGATATTTCAGGTGATTAAATATTAACGTTTTACAAAAATATAGGATTGCCGGCAGTGAAATGTTACTCTAGTTTACATTAAATGCCTTAATTTCAGACCATGAATCATATGTTTGATGGCGAGCAAATTGTATATTTATATAAACTGAAAAATGGGGGAGTAAATAGCAGTTTTGCTCACCATGCAGCAATGTGTGTGGGGGTTGATCCGAACATAATCAAAAGAAGTAAACAGGTATGACAAATACCAATAATATAAAATTACCAATTAATATTATCATTTGTGCTTACTCATTTAAGATTTATTCACCAGACGCTGAATGCCCTAGAAAATGTGAAACCAATTGCGGGCGCTTCAACTGAAAGGGATGCAGAAAGATATTTGCTGTAAGTTTATATTTAACTTACTTTAATCTCTATACAACTTGAAATTGTAATTTCAAACATCTTATTTGCAGAAACAGAAAAATATTTGAAAAATTAACGCGTGGAGAAGACGCCCTGCAAGTACAAAACATATTACTCGAAATGAAAGATGCATTCAAGTAAAAGCAGTGAATTTTTCCATCTCAAATTACCTACAGCACGGTGGATGCAATAATTAACCAGGAAACTGAACAAAAGTGTCATATTCCAATTCTGTAACCTGTGCTTTCTTTAATAAACACATTACACAGCAACCTCGGACACAAAACCTTTTATTTGCACATGCGGATTACTGGAGTCTTCTATTGTGCATTACAAATTTTCGGGCACTCAATTGAGTTAATTGGTCGCTTAATTTATGAAGAAACATTTTGTCATAGTACTTATATTTTAATATTTTGGATTTATAAATTATTTATAATTTTGTACCATGTAATTACGTGATTTTTGAGATGTTTCTATGATAAAATAAATATTTTACGGACATTCACTGAAATTCCCATCATTCACTCCGTTGAACTACAAGCCAATCTGTAAGAAGAGGTCCACACAGGAGGGTGTGGGCAAGTGGGTGAATGAGTAATTCGGATACTAATGTTTGAGATGAAAACAGTTTAAGTAAGTGAACTCGTAGCAATTTTCAAATCTTTTCGTTGACGCTTCGACTTTTGCATTGGCTTAGCCTCCAAAATGACGGAGTATAAACTTGTTGTAGTAGGAGGTAAGTTAATTTTTCTGGCGTGTGTTATTTGGCGAAATTGAAAATAAGTATGAGTATACATTGAGTTGTGATAGCGATTTTGTGTACAAGGCAATGATTGTTTTTTTTACTCTCTCTATAGCTGGTGGCGTCGGGAAGAGTGCCTTAACCATTCAACTTATCCAAAATCAGTGAGTTATCTATGTTACGATTGCCTAAGACACTGCCTGATATGTTACCTTAATTTGCTTCTCCTGTTCCCCTATGATTTTATCACGTTTTTATATTCTTTAGTAGATAATATGTAAATATTTATGTTTCGTCGATTTGTTAGAGTAACCATGCAACATATTTGAATTATGCCAAGTTAATTCACTCTTACATGATACATTCCAGTAAACTGGCTGCTATTACCTCGTACTCTTTAATAGTAAATAATGGAGCATTTATTTTTTTCAGCTTCGTTGATGAATATGACCCAACAATAGGTATGCTATTTGCACACATTTTTAGCTTATGATTTTTTCTTAGAAATTATGCACACGTATTTGAGTTTTTAGTTTTGCGATGCTAATCGAGTATTGAATTTTACAGAGGACTCCTATAGAAAACAAGTAGTAATCGATGGGGAAACCTGTTTATTGGATATACTTGATACCGCAGGTCAAGAAGAATACAGGTGGTTATTCATCAATATGTGCTTTTGTTTACTTTATAGCTCTGTTTGCATATGCTTACGCTAGTGTTCTTTGACATTTAGTGCAATGCGCGATCAATACATGAGAACTGGTGAAGGATTTCTTCTTGTTTTTGCCGTAAATAATGCTAAGTCATTCGAAGACATCAGTATGTATCGTGAGCAAATCAAGAGGGTAAAGGATGCAGAGGAGGTCCCGATGGTTTGTAAGTATTTCTCCAGAGTAAAAGTGACCTATGTCACGTATTTTTGTTTTTTTCTTAGTTTCATATTTGTTAGAATAACACTAAAAATAAGCTGCATCATTTTTCACTTTTTAAGTACAAAAATCAAGGATGCTTGTATAAAATAGGTAAACCAAATATTTTGGTGTTCTTTATCCTTATATCTCTTGTATATTTGTATCATAGTGGTTGGCAACAAGTGCGACCTTCCTATGCGTGCGGTAGACATGGGGCAAGCCAGAGAAGTGGGCAAGCAGTATGGGATCCCTTTCGTCGAGACCTCTGCCAAAACAAGGATGGGCGTGGACGACGCTTTCTACACCTTAGTGCGGGAAATAAGGAAAGATGTAAGTAGATTCACATTAAATTCATAGCTTCAATTCAGATGCATACAATTTCATCGATATACGATCCTTAGAATAATCTAATGATGTTTAAAATTTGAGGACGAAGTTTAATTGCTTTAGGCCCTTCACTAAGTCATATAGCATGTGAAATCCATGTCTGTCTAAGGAGGTGATTACATTCCCTGTGCCGTCGCATGACTTTCTTGTAGCAAGAAAGCGCACTGCTTTTATTTTCAGCTTACTTTTGTCCGAAAATATCACCAATGATCTACACTTAGTACTCTCTGTCTTTAGCTGAATGTGCTACTTGCTAATTGATACTATATCCTCAGCTAATTAATACCCTCATATAACAAGTAAAATGTAGGGTCATTGTTAGTTGTTTTTTTTTGTTAACTGCTTTTCACATATATTAAGATCAAAATCGTATATGACGAAATTAAAAATAAATGGTCGGAGGTACTAAATTGCTTCATTCTGAATTAAAAAACGCTTTGCTCAACTCCACAGTTCTGAGCACATATAACTGTGGTACTCCAAGACAGGTGTATATTATGCTGGGGGTGATGGTAGGGCATCATTCCATTTCAATGTTCTCCAGCTCTCTCTCTTCAGTCTGTTACTGCCCAGTGGATTAACCATGTGTGCAGATAGCCCTAAATCAACTTGTGCGGGCTGTTTTACCGTGTTTGTGTACACTAGCAGTAAGTTAGTGTATGTATTCCGTTTTGGGTATTTCCTGGTGTTGTAAAAAGCCATGCTGATGAATGCATTAATGCTTTCATGGTAAAAAAAATCATTGCCTTGGCATCTCTGCCACACACCTGTGGGCATCTTAACTGTGGCTTAAAATGTTGAATGAATTGACCCCTGGTTTTCTGCACAATTTCTCTTCTTCCAATTGGGGGAGAACTGTGCTCCAATCACAGTCACAGTAAGTCCAGTCCATCTTGGACAGTCATAGAGGCAATGCTCACCCAGAGGGGAGAGGTGTGTGAGCAGCAATCCAGAAGGGGAAAGATATAATAGGAGGAAGGCCAGAGTAGAAGGGACGGAGACTGGTTTCCTATCTTCCATCCAGGTAGTTAGGTAGGGGTTAGGTGAAGGAAGGTTAGTAAGGTTGTCTCAATCTCACCCCAATAGAGTCATAAAATAAATAATCCAACTGACTTTTAATAATCAAACCACTTTACTTTTCCACATAAACTTTTTAATTTTTACAACCCAGGTTTCGTTATAGCATAACATCATCAGTAAAGTGGTTTGATTATTAAAATTTAGTATGAAGATTTTCCACCAAGTTACGCCAGAAACTGTTTTATTTTAAATAATCCAAGTAAATGGTTTTGTTAAAAGTGCTGACATACCTACAAAATGGAACTTAGCTTATGCAGTTTTGAAACCATCTATGTATTGGTTCAAATTTTTTATTCTATTCATCTTGAAAACACGTCGCAACAAGGAGTGTACTTAAAGTTACAATGAGATTTGTATTTCAAATATTTAGTGAGTTTACAGAAATAATATGTTAGTTTGACATAATTGAGACTGTCCTGATTCATTATTCCTTTTTCCTATTAAATAATCAGCTAGGAAGATCCCATACCCTGCAGCATGCCACTCTGCCTTTGTCCCTCCCCGTGCTTTGCCCCAAATAATCCAATTGGCTGAAAAGGGCAGTGTGATACCCTGCCCTTAACCCATCCCTCTTCCAATTACTGACTCACCCCCACTGTATGGTTGTAATTTATTTGCCTGATGATGCTACACCACCATGAAAATTTGCATTAAAGTTTATTTTATGTGTGGAATTACAAAGTTTTATTTTGACATTGTTCATTATGGAAAAATTCCAGAAAGTTATGCTTAAAATGATTATTGTATAGCTTGACATTTGGACATAGACATGGACATTTCCACCCCTACTCATGCCTCTCTTACAATAAACTCTACATACATATCGAAAATAACAAGTAAAAATGGATATCCGTCTCACTCCCTTGCTAGCACTGCCCATCCTGACTCTCCACTGCACACACCTGAGTAGTCTGAGATGTGTACAGGTTGCAGATAAGTTTCTTGTCCCTCCAATCTACTCCTATCTTCTATAGTAGATTCATTAACTTGACCCAATGTGCTCTTAATGAAAACATCAAAATTCACAAAACAAACATTTATCCGAATCTTGTTGCAGTTATGGCATCATGTGCCTCTCCCCTTTCTAAACCCAATTTTTTTATCATTCTATTGATGATTGTAAGTACCACTTTGCCTATAGGTTTGACTTTGTGTGCAAAGTTAAACTTATTGTTCTTTGCAATGAATACAAGTTACCCAAAGCTGTACTCTTGGGGGCACTAGTTAGGGGACACGGGGGAGGGTGCAAAGAATAAGGATAACAAAACTGCACACACTCTCTCACTCCGGTATTTGCAGTGCAAATTGACCGTTGCAAGTCACAAACACACACGCACTCAGGGTTTACGGGGGAAAAAACCCCTCGCCAGGGACCACACACTCAGACAAGGCAAACAAAACCACACGCACTCCTTCACTCCGGTATATGCAGTACAAATTGACCGTCGCAAGTCGCAAACACACACGCACTCAGGGTTTACGGGGTGCGTGTGTGTTTGTGACTTGCAACGGTCAATTTGCACTGCAAATACCGGAGTGAGAGAGTGTGTGCAGTTTTGTTATCCTTATTCTTTGCACCCTCCCCTGTGTCCCCTAACTAGTGCCCCCAAGAGTACAGCTTTGGGTAACTTGTATTCATTGCATTCATTCGGCCGTAGTACGTTCCCTTTTGCTTTATTATTGTTCTTTGGCAACCTTCCCCTTTTTTTTGGGACGAGAACTAACACTTATCTGATGAAATCTTTCAGCCAAATTTCTCCCTCACAAATGTTATGAATCAGCCCATAAAAACCTGCTTCCATGCATTCCTATACCCTTAAGTCCTGTGAGGATTTTACCTATCACCACAGTCTTATCTGATTTCAACTCCCTTAATGCTCTTTCTATGTTTAGACTTACTGGCGTAAAATCCATACCGTATAAATCCTCGATGTATACTTTCCATCATGCCTAGTTTTGTTTGAGGCTTTAAATATCTCTTCTGAGATGTTCCCACATTTACTCTACTTTACCGATCTCTTTGTTCTGGTTAGTCCATCTAGTTCAATTTTCTTAGCTGTCTTCCATGTTTTACCCTCTTGAATCTGACTTGACCCTTCAGTAGCACTAAATTATGATCTGAAACCTTATCATCTTCCAGTAAACTGAATTTATTACACTATTTCTAAATCTGCACCTAACCATAATATTATCTGATCTCTTAGAATCCCCGGAAATTTTACTTGTTTACTTGTCTCTTGTGGTGTTTAAGTGTATTGTCCATTATGATAAGGCCTCTCTCCTGCAGAATGCTATTGCTTTCTCCTCTTAATCATTCCTTGTCCCTAAACCATATTCCCCTACCTCACCACCATCTCTTCCTTTGTGTTCCAATCCCCATCACTAACGGATGTTACCCTCCAGGAAAACACAGTTATTTACTCTGATTGTATACTCTGTCAGCTGCTTCCTGTCTATGGTGGCATGTAGACCTGCACAAATGCAAAGTTTGTTGGTTCAGCTTTCACCTCTATAATTTATCACTAAATTTCTCGTTTCCTAAGCCTCTTCCTACCTTTTTCTTCAATACTACAGCCACCTCTCACTGGCATGCTTCCCTCTGCTACATATTAATCTTCATCATAATTCAGACTGAAAAAATATATAAGCTCTGGGTGGAATTTGAAGTTTTGCTGTAAATTTTTACAGAAGGAGCGCAGAGGGAAGAACAAGAGAAAGCGGACACGTGGTGGTGCAAAGAAGAAGCAGTGCTGCCTCTTGTAGGTGCTGGTGGGTCTGCGCAAACCCTGTCGGTTGAGCCACAAGGGGGAGAGAGTGTGTGCGTGTGTGTATGTGGAATGGAACGAACAAGGATTTGAGAGAGGGAGAGAGAGAGAGTGAGGGAGGGAGGGGACGAGGGTAGGGGGAGAGGCAGTGTGCCGAGGCGCCCAAGAGAGAATTGACGACCCCAGTTCCCCCTCCTTCCCCACGAGTCGTCGTCACCCCACCCATCACTCCAGTCCCACACTCTCTCTCTCACCCACGGGAAAGGCATCTGCCTCTCAACTGGTGCTACACAGGAGCCTCAGCAGAAGGTCCATGACATAGAAAGAGGGCAAGAAATAAGCGAGGGAGAGAGAGTTTGTCTAGTACTCTTTTTAATTACAGGTAAAGTTTCACTCGGTGCAATTGGCAGTCTTTCATAGGTTTTTATTCATTTGTGTTCTTTGTTTGACAAATAACGATGACCCGGTTTTATTCTGGTGGAAATTGGCTTGCACTTGGATGGCAGATTTTGTTGTGGTGAGGGAGGAAGTAAGATATTTCCACAATTCACTTGCAGAAATGTCTTTCCTCAGCTATGGCATTCTGTTCACCAAGGTGCAATGATTCTAGTTTGGTTTTTTTTCATCCCTCTTTGTAGTTAGGCTGTGGTTTTAGGGTGTCATTGTGGGGCCAAGGATTGAGAGAGAGTGTGGCATGAGGGATTTTTTTGACCAAATAGTGGTGTTTATACTTCCTTAGCGCACATTTCCAAGTGTTGAGCAGCTGCTGTGCATCTGACACTCTGCAGGTGCCATCAGGCCAGGCTGGGACAGGATTACCCACGAGAAAGAGAAGAAAATGAAACGCACAGGTTTGTGTTGTTGCACACGCTTATACAGAATGGGGTTTGATATCATGTATAATTGGCGCAAAAATTGGAGGAAGACCTAAGTACACACATTTGTATGTGTGTGTTTGTGTGAATGATTCATCCCATCTATGGAGGCAACCGAAGACGACTCTTCCCCGATGCTCGTTCTGTCCCTCCCCTTTTGTCGTCCGACTTCTTCCCCAACCCTCCTCCCCCCTTCTTCTCTCTTCTTCCCTGCCATGCCAAAATAAAAAAAGCTATCGACTTTGTTTTTGAGAAGTGGCGTGATGTGTGCCATGTAGCAAGTGAAAGTGGCCATGTGCGCAGTGACGCCTCCCTTGCTCACCGTTTAAATCAACCACTGCCACTGTAAACGCACGTAGGGTGCAATGTGGAGCAGGATGAGGCACCACATTCGTTGTTCTCAATGTGTTAGGAGTATTCATTGCAGGTGGCTGAACGTGACTTCATTTTCTCTGATCCAGACCTTCCTTATCTATTGATATTATTGGTGATATGAGGTAAAGAAATAAGAAATGTATTGCAACATTTACCAGTTTTCAAAGGCCAGCCTTTTTTTCTTTTTTTGTCTCCTTGTCAGCACCATTGCTGATAAGTAATCAAATGTATTGGAGAAATGTGCTGATCCATGTTTAATCATATTAATTAGAGTGTGGAACTAGTGTACTTTTTGAGATTTTTAGTTTTTGTTAGAGAGGCATTTAGTTGTTTATTATTTTCTGGAACAAATCTGAAACCTGTTATTTTGTTCCAGATGTAATGTGCACAATCTTTTCTGTAAAAGAAATTGGATTTCGTAATCAATGTATTTTTTTAAGCAACATGTTTGTAGGTGTTGACCTGTGAATTGACTCCTGTTGCCCAAAATCTGTGAAAATTCATTCACATCTTTTGAAAATGTTATAAAGTTTAAAAAATGGAGTAATTCATTGGGGAATGTTTTATCTTGTTAAAAAAACTCTTTATCAATTGTTTTCTGTGTTTTGTGGTACATACTTTACCTAGTATGCAGTTGGGAAAGTGTGACTTTAAAGATTAATCTTTATTAGTTTGGGAAAGATCTTTAAATGTCATTGAAGGGTTAGTGTTTTTGGTACTACGTGAAGACTCTTTCTTATGTGCATTAATTTCTAAGTAATGCTATTTCAATACCAAGCACAACTTACAGGATCTCATTTATAAAATGCTAAATCCTACAATTCTTGAAAGATATTCATCATCATTACTTTAGAAATTAAAAACTCTTGACCACCCTACCATCAATTCTTGGGTAGTTGTTTGAAAAACAAATGAAGCCTTGAAATCCAGAAATAAAGAAAAGGCTGGTATAAATAAAAACATTATGGTTTGCATCTTTTCACATTTCCATATTACATGTTGCAGCTTGAAGAAGAAGGTGATATACATTGTAATTTACAGGGAATGCATTAATTGTGGAATGATTTTGGTAACATTGTTTTATATTTACATCAATAACTCGAAGCAACTGAAGACTAATAAAATTCTTTATTTGATATGTCAAATACTGAGAATTTTTCCAATTGGTTTTAAACGGAATGTATAATTTTTTATAAAAAAGTAAACAAAAACCTCAAAATTTCTTTTTAAATAATCACATTCAAGAAACACTTGGAACAAGAATTTACTGCAGTAAAAATTTCCCCAATCTTAAAAAACTTTAGAAGGATTTTACCCAGTGAACAACTGGTGTATTGTAGCAAAAGACAAATAACCATCAACTGCACCAACAATCATTGATGAGCAAAATTTCATCACTTAAATTTTCAGCTACAAATATACCACTCCAGCAAAATGGAAATGAAAATGTGCCCTATGGATTCCTCTTGCGATCAAGAAGGAAACACACTTTGGATGATCCACCAGCTGAATTCATGCAATTTGAAGACCTGCTTATAAAGCAGTTCGATTTATAATTACAGCTCATCATGGGATGCAATGTGTTCAGCCATATTTTTGTCGTCCACTTCTCTGCAGATACAAGGTGTCACAAACTCAAACACATATTCACACCTATTTGGTTCACTAACCGCTGTGACTGCATGTTCCATTCCACAAACCAAATGGACCTAAGAGAAGAAGGATGTTATGGTGAACAGTACACTCAAGTCACTACCCATTAAAATTATTATTTAGAGGATTATCTACTCAGTCAAGAAACATGAATTTGCAGTATTAATTTCATTTCTTGGGGATTCATTTGCTTTCTTTGGGACAGCTTTGCTTTTTGATTAAAAAGTTATACTATGTCCTGATTAGGGAACAAACATGCTGCTATTTAAAACTTCTGTATGCAAGATACAGGTTGGGAGTTCCAAATATGTTTATTGGTGGAAACATAAGTTCACACCATCCTGTGGTGGCTGAAATGTATCCCTTAGATGACAAATATTTGCTGGGAAATTCATTTGCATCTCAACTCTAGCAAGATTGAATAAAAATACTACTTGAGGATGAAGTTCATTTTAAATATCTCTGCAAAAGAATGGATTCAATTTATACATTTAGAGTATCAAAATTAAAATGATTTAAAAATGATTCTTAAATACTGCTTTTCATTATTGATTGCAGGCTGCTTGCTGTATTGTATGTTCAGCATTGTACATGTATACTGAACATACAAAACAGTGCAGTGCGTAAGTATGTGCAGTATTGTATGCTGCTAATGTTTCAATGACAATACTGTGTTAGTCATTGAAACGTCAACAGCATTCAAAGCAATAGTGCACCAAGAAAACACTGGCTTGTATACACTATCCACATAGATAGATTGCAAGTCTCCATAATAGTGTTTCCTTCCCTCTATCCTACACAAATTCCAAATGCTACTTAATTCAAATAGGTGAACAATTAGTGAAACTTATCCAAGTTTTTTCTAACTTAATTATACATGAAGCATAAGCCAGGAGCAAGAAATAGAAGAGGCCATTTATGAAGATGTGACAGCAAGCTTCATTTGAGCATGTCTGTGCTGAAGTTGACATACCAATGTGGATCTTTGTGGTCCATTCCAGCAGCCTTGCCCCTTGTCATACAACATCCGTGAGTATTTGCCAGCCTTGCTGCTTCCTGAATCGCCTACCCACCCACTCCATGTTCCAAGGCGAGTCTCAGATCCACCATTTTTCGGCCGCTGGGTTGCCTATTGTGGAAAAATAAGAAGTCTTTCTTAGTCATGGTGGTGAATCATTTTCACTAGTGTTATTAAGTGCAGGCAGAAAATTCTTGTTAAGTTTTTACATTCTTTTATAGCCTTATTAATCTTTGCAGCTGAAACAAATCAAAGGTACTGGGGAAAGTCTACTTCATGGACATCCATTAACTAATAAAGCTACAAGAGTAATTTTCCACACAATTTTTAATGACTGCGAGTTATTAATTTGGCTTGTTATGATATGTATCCCTGTTCCCTTTATTTTGGCTGATATTGATATATAAAATATTCATCAATCGATTAACGTGGGTTTGCAAGTGACCAGATGCATGGATCATTCAGTAAGTCCTTAGAAAAAACAGAGAAACATTATTTTGGTAGATTTTTTATATTTTTCAACATACTCTCCTTTTAGCTCAATGCACTTTTCCTGGTATTTCTACGACCACCCAAAAAGTAGGATTTCAAAAGGTCCCGTAAGTAGGCATCTGTGTTAGTGATGGGTATACGCTGAAACTTTAACAGCTATCTAGTGAGACATGAGGCTTACTAAAACCAAACAGTTTCCTAATACCACCTCTTAGATTTTGAATCTAATGGGCAGTGTTAGGAATAGGTGTAAGGCAGGATTGTCCATTATCTGGTGCTATTCAACATATATATGGAGGAAATGGAAGGAACTGGAGAAAGGAATAGTTGGTGGGGATTTTGTAAAATCAGTTAGTTTTGCCAAGCTCTACTTTGTCAATCAGTCAAGGGGTTGCAAGCATTGATGAGTGAATTGGAAATTCAGTGCCATAGTTATGGGATGAGAATCAATAAAATAAAACAAAGATTATGTGATTTTCCACACACAGGTAAAAATGAAAATTATTATTATTATAAGGTAATCTACTGGTTAAGGTAGGTTTTGGATGGACACAACTATCAAAATAAATGTTTTGTTTCTCCTGACAAATCACAACCCAATAACCTGCTCTATAACAAGCCCTTCTTCATCTCTGTGTACGTCCTTCCTCCCTACATACCATCCAACATATCTATCCTGTTCCTGCCCTTTCCTAGTTTGCCTAACATTTACTACTCTTCTTACCTGGATAATTAAACTAATACTTGTAAAATTAGTGGTTAACTGTTTCACCAAAATGGTAGATACAACTAAAAAAGAAGACCAACTGTGGCAAAGGCAGTATCATTTCAGTGTCGTTGAAAATTTTACCTTTCTCATTAATCTACAGGAAGCCTGAAAATCTCTCACTACCACAAGACAGTCACTTCTTGACAACTAAATGGCCAGGGAAAAAATAAAATTTTTCAACCATCAATTTTTCTAGAACATCCATGAAATTCCCTTACACAAGTTTTCTAGAAGAGTAAATTTCCCAGAGTTTTGTAGATGAGTGGAAACCAAGGGTAATGATAAGGCTAAATCCCTTTTTATGGTACCAATGTCCCATTGATTGAAATTACACATCATAACCAAAGAAAACAGTGGCCAAAGTAGCCAGGTTAAAGCAATATTGGCTCAGCTTGAAAAACAAAAAGTTAATTTCTCTGTCAGTGATGTAGCTTAAATTCATGTGATACATGGTCAGAACCTATAATAGGTGACATGGAAAATAATTAACATCACAGGACAGTGACTCCTATGCATATACATTAAAAATAAGAAATTTGGTGGAATCTACAATCTATAAAACTCATTTATTTTATATTTTTATGCACATAAGACCTCAAAACAATTCATCCTTTAAAGAATACTGGAATCTATATCTCATCTACTTGTCTTTGCATCACAAGAGTGCTAAGAAAATGTGGAAGACAAGCCATTTTTTAAAAGATCCCAAAAAAAATTATTGCACAATACATTTTAATCTATGGATTTTGCCAAAACAGTTTAATTTTGAAACTTACAAAAATCATCCGGAATATTAAGTTTAGAAAACTGTTCGTGTGAAAGTTCTCATGAGCTATAGGTATAACTTCTAAAAAGTTAATAATTCTTTTAAATGTGATTGAGCTTTTGTTAACTACATAATGCAACTGTTGATAGATTATTACCTATTCATTTACTAGAATTTTTAAAAATGGGAACCAAAGATAAGAACAAGTACTGGAACTAAAAAGTTCAATCTAACATCAATAAACAAAATACAAAAACATCAAGAATGAAAAATTATCTTGATTTTATGCAATATTGTTTTAAATAATGCTTGTTTTCATGGTCTCCCATGGTTATATAGTTTAAAGATTGTGGAGTATTACTGAATTCCAATTTAGCTTAAAAACAAAGTAAAATATTTTTACTGTTCTATGATGTTTATAATTTCTCCTTTGGAATTGTTTATTGAGACCAGAGCATGATATTTTTGTAAGAAACTCCTGATATATCTTTGATGCTATAAATTCACTTTATTAGTGAAGTGCCCACACACCAAACCTTTCTCCTCATCAACCCAGCAGTATACCAACCACATTAACACAACCAATCATTCATCCTCTCACCTGATCAAAAGGACAGAGCCTGTAAGTGTATTCCCGGTCTGTGTATTCAAAGCATTGGCCATCTAGAACTGCAAACTCCTCATCCTCGCCATAATCTCTTTCCAATGAGTCTTGAATTTGTCTCGTTTCCCGAGTCAAGTCCCTCACAGCACGATCAGCTTCCTCAGCCTCAGCCCTTGCATTATTAGCCTCTGCAAATTATAATTGGTTTACCCCATCAAAACAAAATATCATACCAACATTCCATTAATATTAAACACTATTGTGAAAGCCTCAAATATGTCAAAAATGGGCTCAATTTAATGCAAAATAACTTTGAAGTTGTATTCAAACCTATAAGATCATTTTTATTGTGCTTGTGATCTTAAGCCTAATGAAACTAACTTCTGAATTTAAATGTTAGTTCACATTCATGCACTAATCTTTAAGAGTATTAGCACAATTGAATCTTAACTTTGGATGTACATTTTTATTTATGTACATGAATCTTGGTGAGCCAATACTGAATTCTATTAATGTCAGATGGAGTACCAAAACACATACACATTGAACCCTTCGGTTAACTGCTTGTCACAACCTTTTCCTGAATACCTCAAGGTATGCTCCAAAGGTAAATATACTTGTGCTTAAGGGCAGGCTTGCCAATAGCCCCTCACCATCAATCAGCCTCTGGGTCTCCTCGTCATACTTGGGGGTGTCCTCTTCATTTGCTCCGGCCTCCTGCTGTCCCTTGTCCCCCTCCTCTTCCTCCTCCTCATCCGTGGGCAGCTCTAAATCATCGTCATCATCATCCTGACCAGCAGATAAGATGACACATTCCCCATCAGTATGAAAGGGGGGAGTTCACATTCAGGAACTCAAAATTTTCCTTTATACATATTCATTTCTTGAAAAACCTTAAGAAAGACAGTTCTGAAATGCAATTGCTCTTTAAGATTAAGAACAGAGGAGGTGATGCCCACTGTTTCCTTTTCAAATCATAAAAAAGGTCTGTAAAACTCTAGGAGCTGACAAACGCTATACAAAATGCTGAATGTTCCCTGTATCCTCATCTTAAAGGCAGCAACATTTCCAAACATCTCAATCTGGTCACTCTGAACAACCCAAAATACCTTCACCATACTCACAAACCCTTAAGCATAAACCATTACAGGAATGTAACCATTCTTAGAGAAATGCAATAGAAAGCTAATTTCAGGAAATATCATAATTGCACACACAAAAATAAATATGTACATGAAATTGCTGTTTTCTTCTTTCATCAACATTCTATCACATAATATACAAGAATTTCAGAAGATTCAAACCTGAAAAAGTTTCCTTTAGATGATCGGAACCTCCATACTAAAACTCATTTACTATTGATCACCTCAACATCAATAAAATACTATCTCTCCATTTATTCAAAAGTAAAGCAAAAAGCCATCCTCAACAACCCCCACATTAGATAGAAGCTGACACCATTTTTGGACTCAATTACCACGAACTACTTGATGATCGAAAAGGAATTGAACTCCATATATTCAAGAAAAAAGAATACAGCCATCTTTTCAAAACACCCATTTCATATTATCAATGAGTTCCTGTCACTAAGGGAATGTGCAAGTCATGTGTGTATATAATACTTGGTTTATATCATTGTGTTACATACAGAAGCACCACTATATCTATTATTATTCAGTTCATATCTTTTATTATATGGTCATATAAATGCAGGCTTTAGACAGTGTTGAACAAGTAATACATTACCTGTCATATGTATCATTTATCTATGATAATGATGAATGAGCATTCCCAGCATGGCCACAAAAACCCAGTTTAAAAATGAGCAACAAGATGTTTATCAGATATACTTTTACTATGAATTTGAATTAAAACGAACTTTGGTTATGGACATCTTGAAATTTTAAATGAATCACAATAAAAGTTGTGCTTAAAGAAATCTAGAATTTTACTCTTATAGAAATCAAGAAAATGAAAAAAATTAATCTTTCTTTGTTTAATGGGAGTTCATTACTTTTGAAATGACTCGCAATGTGCATTCTACTTTACATCTGCCATAAAAATAACGGACAACTTAAGCAGCTTTATTTTGAAGATAAACCATGAACCTTGAAGCATAGGACCATTTAGGAAATTTGTGGGATGTAATTTATACCTCCAAAAGCATCTTACATTTCTTATGAGACAAAATACATAAATACTTATTCAAATTACACTACACTAACAATTAAATGAGCTTTAGATACAAATACACTAAACAACATGGTTTTTAATAGTCTTAAGATGGGTCAGACACATTAATGACTGTGTTTACAAATGATCTGAAATCATATCATAATAATATGGAATTTAAAAAATTAGAAAACAATGAACATTTGGAGATTCTTCTCATCTTTAAGAATTTATGGGAAATTCCTGGTTTTCTTGGGCTAACTGAAGTTTATTGAGCAACACCATGTGTGCTTATGCCCAACTGTGCATTTAGAAGATAAGGGACATCAATTTACACAATAAGAAACAAATGAATGCCATGCCTCATAATGCTTGTTTAACATATCCCCTGAACATATATATTACATTTATTATTTTTGCTAATTACTTATAAAAATTGTTTCCCAGTTTTACTACATGAATTTTTTTAAAGTTTAAAATTGACGTTTATGTTTAGCAACATAAAGTATTATTGATGATATCAACACAGGTACCTTTGATGAACAAGAGGGATTTCTTTCTTAAACTGAAAAATGCCTCCATTTATATTTCATGTTTTTGAATGGTTTAACACTAGAAATGCTGCACTCATTTAAATAGCATAATTTCAGATTAAAGACAAATTTTTCATGAAAGAGAGGCAAAAAAAATCAAAACATAGCAATGAAGGAACAATTTAATATGCACATATCAAGCATTTATTATGGTGGAAAATGTTTTTGTAGCAGTATATCAACAACAGTAAGCAGGTACTTAATGCCAGCCACTCTCCTCTGCACGTTTTGAATAGTGAATAATTATTTTAAAAACCTACTTTCTTTTCTGCTGCACATCAGCCTTGATGGGATGAAGCAACACATTCTTGAAACCCACATCACAAACAAATACACACATATATAACATGTTCAAGGCACACACATGTTCCCCTTCAGTAATTACAGGAAATTTAGATTAATCAACTGGAATACACTTTGACAAAGAAACATACATGCAACAATAATATTGTAGACCCTGCCTTTCATAAAAAAATCATGACCTTCCTAATAAACTAGGACAATAAATTTTGCTTTAAGCCGAGAGCTATACGAGACAAAACAGACAAAAATGTCAATGATTATGAATTGATACATCAATTTCCTTAAACTATTGTTCAGAATTTCAATTTGCAGTTTGAATCTGTTCCAAAATACATGCATTATTATAATCTAGGTTTTGCAGACCTGAATCAATTTAATTAAAGCTGAATAGAACATCACCTGCTTTTTTATCAGAGCATGTAAGCATAAAATTGAGTAATGTGTGGCTAGTAAAGTTGAGTTGATTGAGGTGCAAGTAGTAAAGCAGAAGTTTGTTTTTGAACAGAAGATCAATGGATGCATGGGGACATATATTAAAGGAGAATTAGATATTTTGATTGCCTATTCTTTAAATAAATCCAGTCACATGTTCTCTGGTAAATGGACTCAAACTGCATATGCAGATAGACAAACCTCATGACTCAAAGTACACACACACACACACTTCCTCCCTCAAAGAGACACAGAAGATAAATTGATAAGATTAGCAATGTGGGTCAAAAATGCAAGTGGAGTGCAAAACAATGAACAGAAAATCTTAAATGAAGGTGGTATGAACTATTGGCTGTGAATATCTGAGATATATATCCTATGGCCAATGTTGAATATTTAAGAAAAACTCAGACAATTTTTAATTTTAGAATATCTTAAAATATTAAAAACAAAAGCATGTAATTCTTCCAATAAAACAACTACTTGCTCCAACTCAATTATCAAAATTTATAAATAGAATTTCTCACCCATTGCCACTAATTCTCTTTGGCATGATGCAATCAAACTTCGACAAGAAAAATCATATGAGATGTCTCAATTGTGAACATAGGCCTCAAGCATTCCAACTCCAAAACTTGGAATACAAATTAGACAAAGTTTTCAAATAGTTGAGTATTGAGATGAGAAAGATGGGAAATAGCAACTTCTTAAGGCAACCATGAGCAATGGATCAAGAAGCATTATATGACTATTACATGGGTTGCCTATAATAATGCCTAAGAAAATCCAGATGGAGCTCATATCACAAAAAGGTTTGCTTGTAGTAAGCCTCATCACTCACTAGACTGCTGTTCAAGTTTCAGCTACAAGTAAATCAATCATGTGGTTTCATTTTCGTAGCAACAATTTCTCGTTATGGCTGCGTAGATTTTCACGGTGGTGGCTTGAAGAATTCTGCATATTCGGGTTTTCACCGCATTGTTGTTTGAAGCCGACAACATGGTGAAAACCCAAATATGCACAATTCTTCAATTTCTTGTTATTTTGAAAAATGAAAAAATGCATTTCATGGTGATTAAACACTAAAAGAGGTCAAAACTTAGTTGAATGAAGTCCATGGCACATCTTCAACCATGTCTGTGACTGTTTCCAATTGGGTAAATGAGATTGAACGTCACCGCGTATCTACAAGTGATGAACATTGTTCGGGACATGCAGTAGAAGTGTCTTTCCACAAAATGATCAACAAAATACACAATTGGTTTTGAGTGATTGACGAATCAAAGTTCACGAAATATTCAGGGCTACTGGCATATCACAAGGTATGCACGTACAGTGTTTTCAATTTTGCACACAAAATTGAGCGAGAAAAAAATTTAGGCAAGATGAGTGTCATTATTGCTCTCAGTGAAGAATTAAGGCAATCATGTGGTTGATTTGGAGGATGGTTTGGTGCTTTATCATCACACTCCTGATGAGTTTCTGTGTCAATACAAAACTGTGGACAAAACATGCATACACTACTACACTCTAGAGACAAAAAAAATGTTGAAAAGTGGGCTTCTAAAGGCAATTCAGCTCCAAAGAAGGCAAAGACTGTGAAATCAGCTGACTAGGTGATGGCCATAGTTTGTTTTTGGGATCCCCGTGGAGTCATCTATATTGAATACTTGCAAAGAAGACAAACAATACATTGAGAGTACTATGGGTTGTCATTGCATTGCTTGAGCAAAGAAATCAAGAAAAAACATCATCATTTGTCAAAGAAAAAATTCTCTTCCATCAAGACAGTGGACAGGTTCACACTATGCAGTTTTAATTAAAGGTGAAAATTGTGGAATTACAGCTCAAATTATTACAACATCCACTGTATTCACCAGATTGAGCCCCCAGTTGCTTTTTTGAATTCTCCAAAAAAATAAAACTTTTTTTCAATTAGTGTAGTGAAAATTGAAAAATTTCAACTTCGATAATTGAAATGTAAGAGAGACATCACGAGCAAATATGACACGAATAGTGCATGAGACACCGACTGATTGATGTGAAGCAGGTAGTGGGAGGGAGGGGAGTACACCCTCCATTGCTGCATCTTGGAATGGACGGGACTAGTGAAACATCTGATGAGGGGCGGGTGTTTGGTGAATGACACCAGCAAAATGTGACAGGCCATTCAATCATCTTCTCCATCAACACCACAACTCAAGACACTTATTGTATACTGCAATGACCAATGCCGAGAATAGTGGAGAGAATAGGGTGCATGCAGATTTGAAGTATGGCAGGTATTGGCAAAAGATAATACTATTTCTAGGCTTATAACATACCTTTGTCATTTGTGGCAATTATAGTAATTTCCATAACAGTAAGGTCTTTCTAGGGACTAGCCCGAAGAAAAGGGGACATATGTGAGGGGAATCAATGCAAGGTTTTGCAGACCAGTCCTCTTTCCTGTTAGTAAGACATCCAAGGTAAGTTGTGGAGAGCATGCTTTCTCCTACGTGCAGTCGCTCATGCAGTTAATAATTAAAGGACACAAAACTGTTTTGTCAACCTTCTCCGCATCATCTGAGCCATCATCAAACGGCTCCTCCTCTGCTTCTTCAGACTTATCACCTTCATAGTTAGCCTCTTCTCCAATCGCCAATTCTGGCTCGACTGCCCCCTAAAATTCATTTGTTCATTAATGTCACAACTACATTTTGTTGCTCTAATTCTACTCACAGATAAGATACCTTCCTGCTGCACTGCTGTGAAATTTTCAAGCCCATACCACTTGACGATCAATTTTTGTGGGGTAGACTTGCTCCCACCTATCAACCTATCACATTCACCTTTACACGTGCTATGTGATCTTCACTTGTCAACACCAGCATCCTCTTATTCCATTATGAGTAATACCTATTTGCAGTTAATAAAATTTACAATTTCTGTATACTCAGTTGTAATTTAGTCCTCAAAAGTTGCCTCCTTTGGTAAAAATTTTCCTTATATTTGCAACCTATACCACAATTGGAAGATGTATTCTGTACTCTCTATTAAACACAAGACACCTTTGCATCCTAAAAGAATGCCTCTGATTACATCTAGTTCATTCTGTGACTTACATCAAGAAAATGCTAGCATATTTGAGCATATATGGAACAGGATATTGGGTAACATAGGTTTAAGGAATGGAGTATGTACTCTTGACCATTGCACTGACCTCAACATGCCAATGTAAATTTGTAACAGTAGTAAAATGCTCCATGGACTTGTTCCATGAAGTTCAAACATATATACAAGCTGAAGTTACCTCTTCGAGAAGACATGGTAGAGTCATTCATCCCATTACTACCACATTTCATCTAAATTCCAATCTTGTAATACATCATGAACAAAGTTCAGGAAACTAAAATTACAAAGTGATATTTCACAAGATTTCATCTATTTTACAGTTAGCATTCTTATTACTTATTATACACATTATATACCATTTATATTCAGTCTACATATTGTAACCTGCTGGAGTCAATCATGTTTATATCTTTTAAAATTTGTTTTCTTTTGACATCCAATGTATGACAATGAAATGAATTTGAATTATGCATTTATTGATGGCTATTTAACAATGCAATGGTGGGAGGTGGCAACAGTAAATTCAAACAACGATTCTTCTATCTGACATAAGTGTTTGATTTGTGCTAATCATCCTATGGAGGCAGGAAAAATGGATGAAAGGCGTATTGAGTGGTAGTGGAATGTTGAAGAGGGTAATAGAGGGGAGAATGTTGGGCAAGCGAGGTAAGGGTAGGAACAGGATAGGGATGTTGGACGGGATGAAGGGAGGAAAGAAGTACCCCGAGATGAAGAGGGACCTGATATAAATTAGTTTGCTAGGTGGGGAGTCACAAAATGTTTATTTGATAGTTGTGTCCATCCAAAAACCTACCTTAACCGGTAGATTACCTAATAATAATAATAATTGGACTGGTAAGAATCTCAAATCTATTGAATCATCAACAGAACACATTGTAAAAGCCAAGGTTCGATTCATAAATATTAAAAAAATATCGTAAGCAATACCAATTAGATCCCTACCAATAATGCATGGTAGATTGGATATGTTTTGAGTCAAAATAACAAATGACACCACCATTAAATCTGCAGCTATTTCAGTAACCAACAAGGAGTTTTATGCTTTTTTGCAAGCATACATGAACCTATAACATCATTATCTCCTTCTAGCAAAAATCTTGAATATATGTGACTTGATTATTGTATCATTGAATAACAATTTACAAAAAAAGATACAGAAGTCAATCTTCATACTAACAAAAAGTATACAGAGGCTATATATAAGTCTAAAATTTTTGATGGCATGATTCAGTCTGTGTAAACTATCTTACGGCAATGAGCTACTTATGCTTGATAAAATTGCTGCAATTTAATACACCTTTTGCTTTTGTTTCGTTGAGCTGATTCAAATTGAAAATTCTAACAGACACAAAAGCACATAGATAGCATGGTCAGGGAGGGCCACCAATACTATTCCCAATTTTTCCAGAAATGCATACACTATATCTTCCTCTTTTTATTGAGTACTGTAATAATTGAGAACTATTTGAGTGATGAGCAATGCACCTAAGGCCTTTTTATAGCTGAGTTCTTCATGATTATGTTCTCTCTTTGCATAATAGACTGCAATAACAGATGTTTTCTCATCAGCACACACTTGATCAGTGAATTAAAACCCATTTTTTAGACATTTCCCCTTGAACTCTATTGTCCAGGAGATTCGGTCAACTCCATTAGACTTAAGACGGTCTCAGAAAGTTAAAATATTATTAATATGGGTTCTGGGGCATGCTGAAATAGCAGGAAACCAGATGGCTGATACAGTGGCAAAAGAAGCACTGAATAAGTGCTATTTGCAGCCACAGTCTGTACTGTTGCAAGACCTATCAATCCAGTTAAAGAATGTATTGGTTACTGAGTGGAGAACAACATGTCATGCACTGAATAACAATAAATTCGAGATGTAAAACCCAAAGTCTTGCCTGGAACGCCTTATATTAGGAGATGCCTACGAGATGAGGCCATCATCATACACCTGAGGATAGGGCATTGCAACTTCTCTTCGTGGAATAAAAAGTTTGATCGAGGTGCGATTCTCTTCAGATCATTTGTCATCTTCTGATGATACATATAAAAATATGAGGCAGTATGCAAATCTCTAAGCATTAGAAGAGACCTTGGCATTAACTTTGTTGATAATGCTGAAGCTATATGAATAGTAATTTTGTTTTTAAAGGAAGCTGACCTATTGCAGCTTGTGTAATTACTTTTATGATGGAATTGCATGTAGAATATTAACATATAAAATACTTCATTAAAGGTATCAGCATATTCTACACTTTTCCATTTTCTTTATATGGAGGTGTATAGAATCTGATAATGCATTTTTTTGGAACATCCCATGTCTCTTCTTTAGACCCTGTATAGCTAAAGTTGGACCTATTAAGATTTCAGTTTATCCATGCACCATGGAATAAGGCAAAGGAATAATGAACTGATTTCACAACTAAAAGGACCTCCGATGATCAAACTCTGTTGTTCAACTAGAAATTCTCAAAAAAAATATTATATTCATTATTTGAATTTCAAACTCAACCCCAACTTTTCTTCAATTGCCTCATTTACCCAATTTTCCCAAATTTTTGAAGAGGTTGAGGAGTTAACAATTTCCTGACTGAGTGCCCACCCTGACAGTGCACTGCTTCTCCTAATCTTTGTGATAAACACCTAATGGCAACTGCAAATAACAATTCAGTAGTTCTTCCTCCCTCCACCACTCAGAAAATGGAATTTCCTACACAACAAATATTAGTACACAAGCTACTTTCAAAACTCACTATACATTCCAATAACAAGACACATAAACACAGTCCAAAAATGTACACATAATCCACATCATACAAACAACAACAGCATATCAAAATCACACACACAATAAGTTGTAAGCATTTGATACATCACCTTCATTCAACCATTGATAACCACAAGAAAAGTTGCAAATGAAGAGAAGACAGCTCCTCTATCACTATGTCTCAAATAATTAAATTGATTCCTTTAATTTTGGCAAAATTACAGCCTTAAGTTTAAATGCTCCTACTACCAGCATAAATGACAAAGGCACTTACAAACAGTCACAAACTCTGGGATGAGAAAGAAAACCCACCTGAATGGGATTCAAACACTTGACTTCTGGTTAAGAGGGTGAGGCCATTACATTACCCCTCCCACACAGAAGTCAGTAGACTGCTGTTGCCTTCCACACAGAGGCCAGAAACTCAAAGAAAGATACAGATCTTCTTTATGGGCTGAATAAATGTGATTGTTTGAATCTGGGAGAGCTTTATTAAGTTGGTCAGAAAATTTCCAAAACGGAATAATTCATGAGCAATGATAGATTTGCATGTGAGCCAAACAGAATGTGTACCTGAACATGTTTCTGTATCGGGGTAGGACGTGTATTTGAATGAGTACATAATAGGGGGTCCTGAAAACAGTTAAATTTACCAGAAGAGTGTAATAAAGGGTAAACCATGCAGATGCAGCATCTACATGGTGCTATAAATATTATTTGTGCAAAGTATTATTGAAATCTGATAGTGTATACTGCATACACACAAGCCACTGGGATGGTAAAAGTAAAACTTTAAGGCAATTCACTATGACCAAATAAGTGTGAAATATGAATGTTTGCCTGAGTGAAATTGATACCTAAGGCCTTTCAAATTAATGCTGTGATATTATTTCAAAAGTAAGGAGTCCACCTCTAAGAAATATTATTTAACACCTACAATATAGAGCAGGGACAACCAGTTAGACCTGGTCCAAAAGGAAGGTCTCAAACTATAACATATAGAAAGAAATGTATCCTTTCAATAAATTGTACAAAAATAATTTTAAAACTCTCCAAAACAATGCCAAATGACTCTGATGCAAAATATAGCACCTTACATTTTTGACACAGTATGCTCACAGATCATGCCTAAGGAGAGGTTCATTGATTTATTTCCAGGAGGGTAGAGAATGAAAATGGAATGGGATGTGTGCCAAGGTGAAAAGAATCACCTACCTCTTCATTATGATGCGGAGCCTCCCCTTCAGCTGCCAGAGGCTGCTCTGTCACCTCTTCCTTCTGCGAATCTTCAGGAGGCTTAAACAATCCAGACTCCAAAATGAAATATGGCTTCATCCTCGAGTATCCACTCTCCTGGAATTCTTCCCAGTCCATCTCACCCGTGGAACTGAGGAAATACTGGGCAGAAGAGTAACAAAATCTCTCATTAGAAGCCCACAACAAGACCACTTTGGGCACACTTACAACGACGGAGGACCCCATATTTATTTATTCCAAACCATGTGCAGAAGGGTGTACAACCAGGTGGCAAGGTCAAAATGCATTTCAAAATTCATTTAAACTTTAAAATAATTGCAACTCTGTCTTTCTATTTTTCGAAAAGTCTGACATTGATTGACATAGGATTTAAAAGTTCTTGAGGGTTTGAATCCTACACTCTGCTATGGCCCTAATAACGAAGGAATATATTCATATACTTTTCCATTACTTCTTTCTTTTAATGTTATGAGCAAAGTATTTTTTATTGTACAAAGTTTGGCTCAATCAGTGATCATGAAGTTTTGTTGTCAAAGTGGACCCTGAAACCATTGAATTCAAGAGATAGAGAACAAGAAAGACATGAATAGAAAATGAAGAGGTCACACAGCCTTAGGCACTACATTCACACACACGGGTGTGTCAATTTGATTGCTTGCCTTTGGAGGAAACTAGATCAGCCATATCGTGGGTTCATGCAATGAACTGTCCGTGAACCCGAACAGGACTTCAGGATATGGCCAAAAGGAATGAGATAAATGATTAACTCCATAGTTTCAGCCTCAACTTTGTGGAAGTTCATTTTAATAAATGAAAAAGAAAACTTTGTTTCAATCCACCACTTTATTTCAGGTACGACTAGTTTCGACGCTACGGCATCATCCTCAGACCTGAGGATGATACCGAAGCGTCGAAACTAGTCGTACCTGAAATAAAGTGGTGGATTGAAACAAAGTTTTTCTTTTTCATTTATTATTATTATTGAGATAAATGATGTATATTCAAATGAATTATGTGCCACCCAAGACCCATCAGTGCCCACTGAAAACACATGATTGATCCCAAATATCTCCGAATCCAAATTCACAAGCATATTTCAAGTTTAATACCAGTGATCATTTTCTATAATGTTTTAATTTATACCTTGGCTTCGTCATCAGACACAGCCCCATCTCTATTCTGGTCAAAGGTCTGGCGTGCTTGGAGTTCCCCCATATCAATCCTGGAAAAAAAATTTCCCAAAATAAGTTCATTTCAAGAATGAATAATTAGACAAAATATGACAAGATAGATTCACGTAAATGGTAACAACATGAGATGTTTTCTGTGTTGGTCCTATCAGGTCAATCATGCCGCCTTCCCATACAAGACTTTTGAAAACTTTCATCATCAGAAATGTTTTGTTACACATTTATCCCTCATGTGTGCTCCAAATGCTCACTTTTAAAAACCTGGAGGCTTTTTTAGAGAGGACTTTGGAATTTCGTGAGCTCACTTGGGAAGAATCTTGCTGAACCACGTGAGTTTAAATTAATTTCCCTGCTTGGTCAGGAGTCGGAAGGAAATTTTTTGTCATGGCATTAAAAATCTCTACCATTCTGAAGTAAAATAATGTAACTTTCTACTTGCATCCTGAACCTAAGATGACGTTTTCACATTTCTATAAAGACAGGGAAATCGAGCTAGAACTCTAATGGCCCAAGCATTACCACAATAATGTCAAGGTGTACATCATCCCAACGTACGGCATTCTTTGCAAATTTATTAAAATTATATAGGTTTTATTCAGCCAAGTGCAAGTAGACAGTTTACTGTGGACAGTGAGACATAACAATGAACAGCTGTCAGTTCACAAATCAACCTCAAGTCTTTAATGCCTGTCCTCCTTCTCTGTTCTACCATTCATAGTAGGAAACTATTGACAAACACCAGGCATTGCGACAACAACCACTTTTACGCAAAAACCTTCATATTTACTTGATTCAAATTTGCTGAACTTATTCCTATTTTTCCTGTAGACCTATTTAAATGTGATTTTGAGTGTGTTATGCTCATAGGTGAAAAATTGGGTATGGAGCATAGTTTTATAGCTCAGAGGTTTGGCTGGTGAAGCAAGTTAATAGATTTGGTAGGGTCTTGAAGTGTGGGTTTGGAGAAGAATGGCAAAGGTAAAATGGATGCAAAGGAAAACAAAGAGTTAAGTACTAAGCATGGTGAAAGGGAAGGGGCGTGGATTGCCAGGAAATCCTAAGGAGGGAGGAAAGGTAGATGCAGAAAGCATTTTGATTGGGAATGGGATGTTGAAGACTGTGCTAGAGGGAAGGATGTTGGGCAAGCAAGGAAGAGGGAAGAAAAGGATGGGCAGGTTGGGAAATATGTCAGAATGAAAGGAGAAAGGGGGTACGCAGAGTTGAGGAAGGGTTTATTGTAGTGTTTTGGGGGTCACAATTTGTTTTATCAGTCGAGGCTAAGAAGGGTACCAATATACAGCTTGTGTCCATGCAATACCTTAAACAGTAGACTACGAATAATAATAATGTGCACAGTAATATATTATGATTATTAGACGACAATCCTGAGGTAAATCTTTTGAAGGAACCAGGAAAACGTATTACACATTGTGGCAGTCTCTCAGGGATAAAGCTCTGCTTAGCAGAAAACTAATGCATACATGCCTTACAGTTGGCATTAAAATACAATAAACCATAAACACAGTATTCAACCCGAAGGTCGGTTTCATAGGTGATGGTAGAGCTCACCCGTGTACCAAGCCCGACGACGTGTGAATATTCACACATCAAGGTAGGGGGGCCAGTTCCTTTCCCTGTGCTGGTTATGGCTTCCCAGGAAGATCTGGTACCCGAAAAATCAACTAGCTTTTGTGGAGCTGCAGGTGCCCAGAGTGCCTTGTCCGGGAATCGAACCCTGGGACCCTCCGGTCAGTAGTCCAACGCTCTACCCACTGGACTACCGCGACCCCATAAAAAATAATATATTAACATCAATATACTTTCTATCACCCTTTATAGTATCCAAAATCGCTACATATTTCCTCCCATAGTGCTGTATTTCCAAAATTCTCCTCGCTCTGTCTTCAATGTCATGTTGCCTTACAACATGGCGTCCTGCATTCACTGCTCATGCCTCTGCCGCACTTCCCCCTGCAACTCTCCTCTCTTGCCCCATAAGCTGCCAATTTCATTAAAAATTGCTATTAACAAACAAGTCCATGTGAAATCACCTAATTTTGCAATTTCTAAGCTCCCTGTTGAGCCAATTCTCAGAAAGCCTTGTATGGGAAAGAGAAATATCGGGAAACTTAGACCATTGTAAATCAGTCGAGTTAAATGTCAACAGGAAGGGAACACACTGTCCCTGAATTATACTGGCAGATGTGACTGCATAGAGAGGTTATGGGAAAGAGAGTGTGCAGTAGTCCCAAATATGAGAAATCCTCTTTCCCTCGAATAATAATGGCTACGACAGTAGAACACAGCGGACCCAAGCAGTCAAACTTCAAAATGAAATGCTGCCTAATATCTCGCATAATAAAATCCCAAATAACCCTCATGTCTGGATACCTAACAAGCCATGAGGAATATCGTCATGGTGCCTTGCAGGAGGGTGCACACACGGAAATCTGAGAACATGCACCTGTATATCAATGAACCGATTACCAACTGGCCTCCAAATGAACACACGTGCACTCACTTTCCATCGTGGTTCGAGTCGAGCACTTGGAACCTGTCGAACATGTCCTTCTCCTCCTCCTGGTCATCATCCTGGCGCTGGCGCTGCCTCTCCTCCTCCTCGACGTGCCGATACCGTTCCAGCGCCCCTCTCTCCGCCTCCTCGGCCACCGTCTTCAGGTACTCTTTCTCACGCTTCACTCGCTCTACCTCCTCCTGCTCCTTCTCCAACTGCTGCATGCGCTCCTGCACAGACAGAGAGAGAGAGAGCACACATTACTACACACAAACACACACTCAAACCCATCTCCTCCCAAGGAGATTTTCTATAACACACATCCTTGGCTTCAAGTTTTAAATGGCTCGCCTGTTAAACAACAGGAGCATGTACATGAAATTTAGACAACATGGTAACAAATCAGAATCAGTGGAAGAGGAATGATAATTTATCTACTAAAATATGTAAAATGTTAGCCATATGCATAACTTAAGTCAACCATATAAAGAGTGAAAGAAGTGCATAAAAAATTAAATCATTAAATAACCAGTAACAATTTCACTTTAAACGAAAAGAAATGTAGAGCAATGTAGTCTTGGCTTAAAACTTTGGGGATCACTTTAATAAGGAATCCCACACATTATTTTTAAGATAAATAGTAATAAATTGAAACATATTCAATCCTCAAATGAAGGGTGGGTAGATATATTATTGGTTCTAATCAGTCTCTGTTTATATGGTGGAATAACTTAACATACCTTAAGAGAAAACTTTCGTGAAAGATAATGGGATAAAAGAATATATTAAGATATGCAAATCCTTGTTAACAAACTGCTGGTAGTATGAGTTTTAGCCAGGCAAAACATAAACATTAGATTTGTTGGGAAAATAAATTTTGAAAGAGAAATAAGGGATTGAAGGAGTCACCTTAAACTCTTAAGTTGGGAATGCATCCTCATCATGGGGCTAGGTATGTGTTTATTGACTGTAAGACCCAGCCCTGATTTTGTAATAGATAGCTACCACTTTGGTCATTACTTCTATGGAGGAAAACATTATCTACTCCAGCGGCAGAACTACAGCTGGAAGTCAGGAATAGAGGTTCTCCTCATCAATTGATTTTTCTCAGGGACAGCACTTAGAGATAATCAACTGAATGGCAATATATTACCTGCTTTTCCTGTCTCATTTGCTTGCCCTGCTGACTTAGGGTAAGCCGCAATTCATTGCCCTTCCGTGAAACCTCAGCTAATTTCATGGCCTCTGCCCACGCAGCTGCTCCTAATTCTCCACAGTTATTTACACAGTTGGCAGAACTATCATATTCATCAGATGCATCACAACAGTCTGCAAATAAATGGCAATTGATCTAAGTAATTTTAATATTCATTACTAATTTTATAACAGGTTTAAAAATAATTACCAATTATGTTGAATACTCAGTATTCTGTGGCCAAAACCTAAGTGATTCAATTTTTAAGTGACTGTACTCTTTTAGTGGAATTCTTCTTCGTTGAACTAATGTTTGGTCCTAAATTTAAGTTTACTATGGAATGACGGAACTGACAGGTGTTCTGAATCGGAGAACATTATAAAACTGTCATTAACAACGATGACCTTCGGAAGGTCTGTGGTGGGATTTTATATCCCACCACAGACCCTAATTCCTCCCGAATAATGAACAATTAGTGCCAATACGATGGTAATATCTAAAAACCATCATGGGGTAAAAGCGATTTGCAAATTCATTGCAGATAAAAAATGAATCAAATTTCAAAGGGAAATTCCAGTTGTTTCATATACATACCGCAAACACCATCATTGACTCGAGATGACGGAATGTTAACAGATTTGTGACCAGCATTCGTACAGTGAAATGAGCCATTTGGACAAGCTGCAGTGCCTGGCTCATCACTTCCATCTTTACAATCACAATAATCGTCGTTTACTCTGAGGAATGAAACAACAGTGCTTCCATCGAAACATGTGAAGTCACTACTAGGGCTGTATAAACCCGCTTCTGCAAAGTAAATAATTCGCATCACATTTCGAGATATTGGAAAAAAAATTAACTTATATGACGAATATTTAAATTCTGATTATTGTAATATATAAAAAAGAAACGCAATAAAAGGGAAAGGTAATTACAACATCCACATAGAAACGCACCAAAAAGATGATAACATGCAAACTCATTTATGTGAATTTCATGGGAAACATGTAACATTGACGCCTTAAATTCAATAACATGCTCTAGAATAGCCTAAATAAATATTTAATGCATTTTTCGATATCGTACTTGCAACAGAAACGCCACGAGGACGAATGATTTCAGTTGCTTCAGATAATGTCAGGAATATCTCAAATAACGTAAAGCATTGTAAGAGACTTCGCAATATTGTCTGGTGATAAATAGAATTTATGGTGCTAATTCCAGAGGCCATATTTTACAATTTACAGTCTTAGCTACCAAAATATGCACCGGTTTCTGAAGATCGTCTCTCATAAGATAACGTTGACGTTAGCCAGTGAACTTGCCTTCTCATTACCTTAACGATATATCGATATGCGCATGGCAAAATTTTTCATTTCAATTTGCGCTGATTTTGAGCATGGGCAAATTCCTTCAGACTTTAGTGGTGAGCGCTTATACCTAAGAAATGTATTTGGAATTCTGAAGCTCAACTGTGATTTTATTTCGTATGAATGAAAGTATTACAACTGATTGTGAGCAAGTAAAGAAGATCTGTCTTCGGATCCACTAAGGCATTGGTTTCTGGTCAAATTTGAATAAAGATTTAATTAGGCCTCAAGATAATCAAGAAAGTCAAAATTTAGTTTCTTACTTTCAAAAGGAGTTATTTCAATTCAATCCGAAAGGGAATGTTAGTAATAATTGTATTCACCGATATAGTTGATACATGATACCAACAGTACGTATTAAATACGGTACCTATGTACAGACTACATTATGTGCGCATTTAACCCACAGCAGAATCAGGAAAATAGATGATGAAATACTATTATCAGGGATATAAATACGTGTATTCCGTAATTATTTTTGTGAGGGTGCCAATTATGCTTTAAAAATATTTTTTCGATTATGAAAGTAAACACGTCTCAGTAGCAGAAGGTAGGTTTTTCATAATACGAAAACTATTTAACAGTTTCATTTTAAAGGGCCTTTAGTGTACAATTTCCGAATTACTCTACCGAGCGCAATAATTGGTCCGAAGTTCTTACATGTACACTAATCATCCACCCTGTTTTCACAAAATAATTAAAATTGTAAATGCGGTGGTTTGTCCGTCTGGTTTGTTTAGTAAATATATCGTAAACTTCGTATACAATCGATTCATGCGATATATCGTGGGACTTTCAAGTTAGGATGTTGTGCTTTTGAGGATAAGTGTATGAGAGAGTTTTGAATTTTCTTTTGGAATGTTGTTTTGTAGACTATCCTGATTTTGCCGTCCTCATATAAGGGTAATATCGTTTTATATAATATAAAATTGAAAGGTTTTGAAAAATGTCTGAAGAGAGGAAACGTACGTTAGAAGAAAGCGGTGGGAGTTCTTCAGACGAATGGGTCGGACCGTCTCCAGCTCTGGCTGCTCAACCAAAGAAAAGAAAAGGTAGATGGTTGACTGGTACTTAAGAATAGACTCGTGCGTGATAAATGGGCTGGGCTTTTTGACCAATGGGTTATCACTTTTATAGGTCCATAGAACACTGAGATTTCAATCGTTTCCTTACAGTTCTTAAATACGAAAAGCTGTACCTTGAAAACCTTCCACTGGCCGAAACATACGAGAAAAGTTACATGCATCGTGATATAGTAACACATTTAGCCGTTACAAAGTAAGTTAACTTTATTTAAATGCTTGTGTCCTTGATTGACAGCATGAACAAAATTTTAATTTATACTATGCTGTGTTTGCAGGACAGATTTCATAGTTACAGGTAGCAGTGATGGACATGTAAAGTTTTGGAAGAAAATGGAGGAGTCAATCGAATTTGTAAAGCACTTTAGGAGTCATTTGGGATCAATTCAAGATTTATCTGCTAATTTTGGTGGGTCGCTCTTGGTGACGATATCAAATGACAAGTCGTTGAAAGTTTTTGATGTCATAAACTTCGGTTAGTATTGCTAATATTTGAATCTTATTGTTTTTAATGAAATGCAGATAGAGTTATTTGAATGTCCAACATCGTCTTTCTTTAAAGACATGATAAACATGATGAAGCTCGATTACATCCCAAGATGTGCGGAGTGGATCCACTGCCCAGGTGATGCCATTTCTGCAGTAGCAGTGTGAGTTTCAATACATGCCACGCAGTGAATAGTAGAAGAAATATCATCCAATTCGGGGTTTCCATTAATTAAGAAAATATCCGTCACAGTTTACTTTCGGATACACTTTATTTTGTATTTACTAACAACTGTTTTATCGCCTGTTTTGGATTGGGAATACTTGGTACTAGTTTTAAATTGCATTGGCTTAATGGAAATGACTTAAATTGGAGGAATGTTGATGCAGCTGAGTGTTGCATATGACTATGTTGGTTATCATTATTTTTTATTCTCGCCAGATAATCAGGATTCGATACAACAATATGTCAGTTGTGCATGTTATAAGGACGATATTTGATAAATTGCAAACTATGATGACATAGGTAAAAATTGCATCAAACTACTCAGAAATATGTAGCAATTTATAACAGGTGGCACAACTTTTGAAATATTCTTCTCATGATAGAACATTACTTTTGCCGATAATCCATAAGTTTCACTTAAAAACTATCAACTTTTTCAATTTCTTTCAATAATTGAGGTAAGTTCTTAAATAATATTATGCCCATTTCCTTGGGTCCATCTTTTAAAGCTTTGGTTCTTATATTTTCGTGATGTATATTGTTACTACCTCTTGTGTAATGACCATGTACATCACGGTATAGTGTGAAACAGTTCTTATTTCTTTTAACATTGGTAGCTAGGCTTAGAATATGTATGCAACTGGAGGAGGAAGGTCCTTGAAAATTGTCAAGGATGGAGAATCAAAAGGTTTTCCAGAGACAATCCCCCTGCCCTTTTTTTGCAGATTAAACACATTCTGTGATAAGTAAGAATGTCCCTGAAAGGAATACTATAGATCAAATATTAATAGAATTTACCATATAAAATACCTAATCTAATTTTTGGTATTCTTCCATGGAGACTTCCCCACCTTCTTATGGTTACCTTTCATCTAATGTTATGCAGTTTCCTGTCAGACTTCTACTCAATACCTATAATGCCCTCAATAGAAGGGGTCAGTCATAACCATCCTCATTGAACATAAGCTGGGCCATTTCCTATGAGGAATCCTTGCTAGCTCAAGAATGACAATTATATGTCGCGGCATCTCCCGCAGTTTCTTGGAATTTTTCAAAGTTAAAACACCCTTAGTGTTTAAATTTGGCTTTAACCTTGTGGATTGTGGCACATCACACACGACTATGAATACCTGTGACGACATCTTGTCACGACCTCTTGTTCCTCCAAAGCCTCCAAAATTTTGGAGCGTAAGAGGACACCTCGATAGCTAAACTGGCTAAAGTACTCAGCCGGACATCGAGTAATCCAGGTTTGAATCCTGGTCAAGGCAATGATTTTGAAACTCTGAAATTGTTGCATTGGCTTACTCTTAAGTCTTGGAGGGAAGTGGCTTTGAAAGGGTCATTGTCTACCACAAATGGATGACATAGGGAAAAAGTCAAAGATGCTTGGCTCATTACATTATATTTACATTAACCAATATCCCTTTCCTTTAGGAACTTATGGTGAGAGAATTGCAAGTCTTTATAAAGAATTATATCCAAATAAGTTTTGGGTGGGAAAACAAAATATCAAGCCCGGTAAGAATAAAGGGCTCTTGAGTTTTTTGAAGGGTTGTACAAAAAGGAGTGTGCACGACCTCCTGCAACTGTGAGAAATCTTTAACAAAGCAAACAGGCCAATGTGGAATCGAGGAACTTGATTAGCCACAAAATATGAATATGAACACCTGTCGGTAATTTCAGAGTTCATCTGGAAGACATGACTTGTGGAGACCGACGAATCTTTGCCGAAGTAAACATTACTCCTTTGAAACTCATTGGAAAAGCAAAGGGGATAAAAGGTGCCCCCAAGAATTAGTAGTAATACAATGACCAATTCATGATCTGCAAATAAGTAGTATTAAAATTTCTCAACTAATCATAATACTAAAAGGTATGGACGTAAGATTGGTATTGGCCATCCGCTGATTGGTCACCTTGGCATCTCTGAATTTAAATGTGTCCGCTTTTTGAATAAATTTGTACTGCAGCCCGGTCTGAGGGTCCTTGTATCATAGTAGGTGAAGTATTGCTGCCAGAGAATGCAAAAATGGAGGACTCTCATAATTCAATCATTAACTGCAGGCCATTGTAAGATATTGGACATCAAGTTTCAGATATGTGACGTGTTCAGTAAAGCAACATTATGCATTTCTGTTTGGATAATTTGGTATTGTTAGCCTTCTGTGTAATGTAATGTCTTACAAATTTCATTCATGCGATTCCAGTATTGCATCAGTAGCAGCTGTTGACATTTTAAAAAAATTCAGTTTGCTAATACCTTCTTTTGATTATGAGGTGAAGAAATAGTAAAAAAGAAGTAAAAATAGAAGTTTTTGTCTGTGAATTGCCAATAAACGTTTTTAATTATTTCGTAGCTGTACAGTCAACCTGGAATTAAGGATGTGCTTAATTAACAAAGAGATGAGAAAAACTCTTGGATTTGTATGGAACATAGTTGTAAAATTTATAGAATCGTTTAAATTATTTTCCAAACACAGTTAAGCTAAATATGAAACTTATTAGAACTTGAAAAACTTTATCTGGAAAAATGCTCTCAATGCCCAACTCCCTTTATGCTCACCTGAATACAAAGAGAGAAACAACTGGGAAATTCAATGTTTGTGTAATGAAATGGAGGGTTACAACGTAATGTAATATTAAAGTCAATATGCATTACTATGAGTACATCTCTGAAAAATGAAAGCAGAATATTAATTCATTGGTGATAAAATTGAATTTTGGCACTTAGTCTTATCATGTTGTCTTATTTTTTTAAACTTCTTTTTTCCCTTCAGGAAATGATCTACTCTACTATTATAAAAAATAGTTTACATTGATTCGCGACCGTAGCTACGTTCCTTGTATATTTAAATTCTACTGTTATACTTGATTTATTCCAGGTCTGATGCTGATTCAAGTAAAATCTATGTTTATGATGGACAAGGAGCTAATGTGCCTCTTCATGTATTTGAAAAACTTCACACAAAACCTGTGGTCATAATGAAGGTCAGGAACTATTTAGTTTATTCATCTGTGCTCTTAATTAAATTGAATTGCAGTAGTGTGGTGGTGCAACATTAGCTTCTCCAGGATCCACCATTGGACACTGGCCAAGTTTTTGATTGTGCACCACTTAACTCAACGTATTGCCTTCTATTTGACAATTAGAATTTTATCAGTTCATTCTGAGAGTTTAGCAAACCATAATTTTCCAATATTTAGCACTATATCATGTGAAACATCCAGCTAAATTCTTTAAAAAGATAACATAATGCCAGATAAACATTCTCCTGGGCTGTTATTTGCCTTCTTAAGCGGATAAAATAATACTTTGTAATTCCACAGATTTATTTCACAAACACACGACCCGGGTTTCGACATACAACGTCATCTTCAGGTGACCTGAAGATGACGTTGTACGTTGAAACCCGGGTCGTGTGTTTGTGAAATAAATCTGTGGAATTACAAAGTATTATTTTATCCGCTTAAGAATGAACCGATTCCATAAAATAACGCCTGAAACCATCGGTTATTTGCCTTGTTAAAAAAAATGTAGTTGAAAATAACCAACCTGTTAAACCATGAGAGTAATTACTAAAAGTGATGTTGGCAATATTTTTCCTAATTCCCTATTTTCTATTTAGTCTCAGATAATTAATATCAAGTTTCTCTTTGTGCTTGACCGGTACATATTGGGGAACTTACTTTAGGACATGCCTCCCATGATTTTCTGATGTGTCATGCACTGAAAACTGCTTTCAATGTGTTTCAACTATGTAAAATAGTTCATATTTACTCAGAAATTATGGGAGGACCCACTCAGTACACTTCTTGACTTCGACTCAAATGGCTTTCTCAGAAACCCCTGAGGAAAATTGTTTTTTTTAATTGATGCTTATGTTTTAAGTTAGAGGAGATTGTGACTGTTGCTATCACTTCCTTTTCTCCTTGCAGTACAATGCCCCCATGGAGACTTGTATCTCTGTTGACAGAGCAGGGATCCTGGAGTACTGGACTGGTCCAAAGACTGAATATTCCTTTCCTAAAGTGAACACGGTTGTTAAATTCGACTCTAAGTTGGACACGGACTTGTTTGAATTTTTACGATCCAAGTCTCTTCCATCAGGCCTAGCATTTTCTCCAGATGGACTGCTTTTTGCAACCATTTCCACTGACAGGAAGGTAAAACGACATTTAAGATGCATGCAATGTCAGCAAATATGCTTTGGATTGCATTTGTAACAGATATGTGAGAGAAAAGTATATTGTTTGTAAGGAAAAGTCTGACCAAGCAAAAGAAAGTTTCTTGTCATAACCTGGTAACAGATTTTTTGATTGTGAATATCATGAAAATGGATTGCTCAGGAAGTTAAGAGATGGATATAATCATCAATATCTCAATTGATCATATTTGCATTTTGTCATGACTAACATAACTGGTGAAAATGTCATCGCCATCAATTTTCCAAAGTAACTTAGCCATACCATTAGATGTGATTCTGATAATTTATTTAAATTAAACCTTTGCTCTACATGTAAACCGATAGTCTATATCGGTTTCTCAAGTTTATCAATTCACTTGCATTAAATTCAAACTCCAAGCAGTAATTTTTGTGTGAAATGTAATCCATGTTCCACAATACATCATCTAAAACAATTGATTTTACATTGAAAACCCTTTTTCATTTTGGTCCACACCCTCTTTGAATGCTTATTTGTTGAATATATTTTGTTTCAATATGCCAAATTTATTTTATCATCTTCAAAATTGTTGAACATATTTTTATTTTGTTCAAATGCTTACTTGTGAGCCTTACTATAAATAGTCTTTAGTTGTGAGAACTCATTTTACCTGATACTCCATATGTGCATTAAAGAGCATTTGATTGAGGCCAAGGAAATTCATATTGATTAGAATTTTAATGCTGCCAATTTGTTTTTCTCACAGGTGCGAGTATTTAAATTTCAGACTGGAAAGCTGATAAGGGTTTTGGATGAGACTCTTCAAAGGTTTTCCGAACTTCAACAGGCACACCAGCAACTCCCTAACATGGAATTTGGGCGAAGGTATGAGAGAACTTCTGCCTATCTTTTAAATATATATATGTATATATACATGCATAATATTATTATTAAGTAATCTACCAGTTAAGGTAGGTTTTGAATGGACACAACTACCAAATAAATATTTTGTGAATCTTAACAAAAGATAACCTAACATTCTACTATACAAAAGTCCCTCTTCATCTCTGTGTACTTCCTTCCTCCCATCCAACATCCCTATCCTATCCCTGTCCTTTCCTCCTTTGCCTAACATTCCCTCTATTACAGTCTTCAACATTCCACAGCCGCATACTTTTAGTTTGCCCAGTTGGTTTTCTAGGAAGTGCATATCCTGTTGCCTGTACACTAGTAATGCCTTGGCGAATGGTTTTAGCATAAGGAACCCCGTCATGACATGTCAAACCAAACCACCTATGAAAAGCCCTCTGTGTCACCACTACACAATCATTGTTTTTTAAGAATGTTTCTACGACAAAGCCTCAATGCTCACCAAACCACTGCATGGTGACTATTGAAAATTTTGTCGTTTCCCCCAGCTAACACCACTATTCCCACTCCACCAATTCACCTGCACCCTCTTCGGTGATTTTTTGAAACTAGGCAGTCCATTTTGCCCCACCCTGTTTAATGTATTTTTACCCATTACTATAGTCCGTGGGCAAATAAAAATTATTATTATCTTAATTTTTTGTTGAAAACTCAACCTTTTCTTTCGTTTGTAGGCTCTTGGACAGTACATCTATTTTTTGTTATTTCAGAATGGCTGTGGAGCGAGACCTTGAAAAGTGGGATGCATGTGACTTGGGGAACATCATCTTTGACGAGAGTGGGCACTTCTTGTTGTACGCCACGATGCTCGGGGTGAAGGTGGTAAACTTGACCACCAATCGGTGTGCACGTATTCTTGGGAAGGTGGAAAACCTTAGGCTCCTGCGACTTGCGCTGTTTCAGGTAAAAATCACAGATTTAGTGCATTGAAAGTCAGTATTTTCAATTTAATTATTACCCAAGGGAAATTTGTGTTAAATTGGTGAGAAATCTGAGTAAAATTATAACTTTTGTGTAATATGTGGAAAATATAATTGAAAATTATGCTGATTTTGTGAAAGTCATCCTGGCATGTTTCATTATACTTTCCCTCATGGATTCTATTATATAATCATGTGAAATATGGATTTTTTGTTAAATGTTAATGACCCACCATTAATAAATAAAAATGATCAAAGCATCAATTTCATGATTTTTGCTGATGATTCAATCTTTATAATTTCTGACAAAATTAGTCGAAGGCTTCTGGTTAAAACTCAGGTCTTAGACAGTGTTTGTAACGGTGACATTTCAAATTAATTGCTAAAAGACACAGATCCATGCATTTAATCGGGCAATATTGCAAAGGGGTATTAATTTAAAATTTAAAAATGAAAGATATTTGTGCATTCAACACTAAATTCCAAGGTCTACATGATCAACAAACTGATGGGTGGAATATTCATGTTAACAATCTGTGTTTTAAACTGCACACTGTGATTTAAACTATTCATTTCCTGCATAACACAGTTTCTGTAGAGGAATTAACACTCTTATTTTGTTGACATTTTTTATCTAGAGCATCATATGGAATAGTGTTTGGGGGTTAATTAAAATTGGCAATTTTAATTAACCCCAGAACACTATTCCATATGATGCCCTAGATAAAAAGTTAATTAAAATTGCCAATTTTAATTAATCATGATATTCCACCATATCACGCCTGAAACGCCTCTTTTTAGTGTTCCTGGGATCATCTGTGCGCATCACGCACAAAGTTTTCTTAATTCAAAAAATAGTTATTAAATGTGTTGTGGGTGCTGTTCATAGGACACCATGTAGGCCCTTATTAAAAAAAATTAAATGTTCTTACCATTCCATCTATGTATATATTTTCCATGTCTGTCTTCATTCAAAAATGATATCTATCTCTTTTACGTAAATAGTGATATTAACTCTTATTGAACCAGAAGTCATCACAACATTAACCCAAGTCACCATAAGCAATTTCATTTCAAAGTAATGGGTGTAAGAATTCATTACAAATTACCACACACCATCAAAACGATTGATAATTCATGCAATTTCAAATTGAAACTTGGGAAACTCCTTCTAATAAAGTGTTGTTATTCATTGAGTGAATTTTTAAAAGACAAGCAATTATAATGCATTGTTTTTATAACACACTTTAATGCATATGCTCATTTTTAAGCATGTTTATGGTGTCAAAATGTAATTTTATTTTGCACTTTTCTTTGTATTTGATGACTCATATACTTATATGATATGTATGTGTATGGTTAGTGGACAATAAAATATTATTATTATTTCAAATGAAAAATGTGATGAATGGAAACAATGATGGGTTCACAAGAAAAAGATCCTGTTTCACATGTGTTTTATGTAGTTAATTGATGAAAATCATATTGTTTTCCGCCATGGTATACAACAGACTCCAGCATGGAATTTAGCCTTGTCAGTCTGCATTAAGCAGGTGCATGTTAAAACCATTAGTCTCATGGCTCTTCCTCTGTGGGCACCCTTGCCTTTTCCTCAGCCCGAATGATCACTTGGCCCTGATGCCATTTTTAAGTCATTACTTTTGTTCCTACTTGTCTCCCAGGGACGAGGACGCAAATCAAAGGCTGCGGTGACAGTTGAAATGGAAGCCTCAGAGAACCCAACAATTGATTCGGTCAGGCCTGATCCTACACTATTCTGCACAGCTTTCAAGAAAAATAGATTCTACATGTTCACAAGGTAACTGCTGAAAGGATATATTCTTTTGTATTAGATCATATTTTTCAAAATCTTCTCTAATTCTCACTTAAATGTAAAAACAATAGATATTTCTGAATTTATCTGAAGGAAATATTTGATTATGACTAAAGTAAGTATATCTACCGGACATGAATAATTCTTTTAGTCTTATGGTTTGTCAATGAATACTTAATTTTCATTCTCTTTGTTAGATTTGAAAAAAATGCTTTCATTTAGCTGTAGATTAAAAGAAGATTAAAGCTGAATAACGTAAGAGCAATGACACTATTCTGCAATGTTCTGCTATTTTATTACAGTTAATATTTTCTTTTTTGATAAAATACCTTTCCATTTTAAAAATAATGATTAATGATGTTACCCCTCAGTAGCTCTATCCAAACCTTAATTCCAAACCTCTTTTTGCTGCTTGGAAACAAAAACAAAGCTATCATGCTGTTCCTTAATATAGTTGCAACTCTAGCATATTTTTTTGAATCTGTCTTAATCTTTCAGAGTGTTTCCTGTTTACTCATATCTTTTTATGCCTGAGCCAGATGTTACTTTTCATTAAACCCTAACAACATTGGAGCATAGTTACTTTCAACTCCCAAAAAAATATAATTTTCAATGGTATTTATTTCAACTGTTGTTGAAGTCTTTTATTGTTTTAATCACTTAATACATAATATGTTTAATTACTGACCAAAATTAATATTTTATTGAATATATCGTCTTGAAATAATTTTTAAATGCCATTGTTGGTTAATATATTTTTCATAATTATTATTTTCCTTTCTATTTGATTTCATATGTTTGTTAACTTGTACTGTTAATCTTAGTTAAATGCTTACTTCTTCCCAAATGTTCCCAAGAAGAGTATGACCTTGGGACTAATCCATTTTGTTTGTATTTTACCATACGTGGGTTCACCCTACACCAAGATGGCTAATATAAATACTCACAGTGCCGTGAGGCACTTTGGCACTTCTGGTCCTTTCAGTCCAGGACAGTTACTCATTTCTCCTGGTGTCAATTGTGGTTTGATAATGGAAACATCTAAAAACCAATATGTATTTGGTATATTGGAAGATTGCTCTGATACTGGTCTTTCGGTCAGCTAGGTGTTCGCTTCAACTCATCCCATGCTGCCAAGTGACCAGTTAGACTTCGCTCATCCTCTCCCCATTGATTATCACCTAGCCAACCAAAATGTGTGCTGGTATTGGAGTTGTCTTCCAAAATGACCATTGGATTTTTTCATTATGAACATAAGAGCCAACAGCACACTCAATTGCTCCATCGTCAGCCGTGGTTTCATGATGATGCCAGGCCTTGGCATATGGGACACCAGGAGAATAATGATGGGGGATGCTGGGTCAAGCCTCACTTGGGTCTCTGCACTTCCATGGCACATGCCATTGGCAGGTGCTACAGTGTCTATCATGACCATGCCTGCCCTATATTCACATGTACACAATTAAAATGTCATCCTCTCTATTCTGAATGCTATAGGCGTGAGCCTGATGATGCGAAAAGTGTGGATGCTGAGCGTGATGTGTTCAATGAGAAGCCATCCAAAGAGGACATCATTGCAGCGACAGAAGCATCTGGTCAGTGTTTTGTTTTGATCGGATGGGGAACTCGTGTGTTTTTTTGCCATTTATGCCTCTGTATTCTTGCTTTTGTGTGTGAAATTAGTTAATGTCAATGCTTTCCAGAAGAAGAAAGCTTTACTTCTCCCTAGATGTGTTGTTTCCCCGCTCAGGGAACTTTAAAGCAATCTTTCCTAAACTCTTTCCGATCATCCTCTAACTGTAGGCATCTGAAAGATTTTGATGCTCCCTCCAACACAACATTCAAAAAAGTATGGCATAAATAGTAAGTTCAAATAAAAATGGAGCATAGTTAAAACTTTTTAATCTGACTTGCTTCAATGAATATTAAGTTAACCAAAATATTGTGAATATTGGTGATTAGTTGATGAAGACAAAATCATTGTCCTCCATAGTATTAAACTGTTCCACTGTGATGTATTTGCCTTACAATGAGGAAACTGCTCTGAAAAGTCTTCTTTACAAAAATTTCCCATTTTATCTTAACATCCAAGTATCCCCATAAACTTCCGGAACTGGAATATCATATGGGAAATTTTGACGTAGGAGAGACCACTTAAAGATGCTGACAGAGCTAGGAGGTGATGCCCTCTCCCCATTGGAGTGGAAACAACTCATAATCAGGGAGTTTTTATAGGGATAGGTGATTTCCTACCGAAGAGTCTTGGTTTGGTTCCGAAGGCTGCAAGGTTTTTGCCATAAAATCACATTCAAGGGTAGATAAAACACAGTAATCAACCCGAAGGTCGGTTTAGTAGGTGATGGTAGAGCTCACCCATGTACTAAGCCCATCGGCATGTGAATATTCACACATCAGGGTAGGGGGGCCAGTTCCTTTCCCTGTGCCGGTTATGGTTTCCCAGGAAGATCCGGTACCCGAAAAATCAACTAGCCTGCGTGGAGCTTCAGGTGCCCAGAGTGCCTTGCCTGGGAATCGAACCCGAGACCCTCCAATCAGTAGTCCAACGCTCTACCCACTAGACTACCGCGACCCATCAAGGGTAGATATTTATGGCCAACATAATGTAGTAATAATTACACTAGTCATCGTGAACCTTCTCTAGAGGGACCTCTCTTCTAGAGATTAAAACTTGTGTTAGATAAAATGAGCATTGCTAATTTGGAAAAAAGAAATGATAGGTGATGGTTTCTTGCTTTAGTATTGGCTATAATCTACCATATTTGACGGAATGTAAGAAGTACTTTTTTTTCCAAAATTATGATCCAAAAAATCATCCATGTTTAAATGTGAAAGTTCAAATCCACTGGTTGATGTTCACTACTGAATGTTGTGTTTACCCTGTACTACCTATTATAGTTCCATTATGTTAACATCTATATGTATTTATATTCTATTTGTTATTCAGTTGCAGAATGTTATAGTTGGAATTGTTCCTGTTAAGCTCATTGCTATTGTGTGATTTGAATATCAATGCGATTAAGCGATGTCAAGATAGGTGTGAGCTAGGTATCGTACAAACTTCATAGTATTTTATCATAACAGATCATAACAAAACTGTGTGTGCTCTTCTTGTTGAGTGGAATTACTTTGAAAAATTCCAAGAAGCTGTGGGAGATGCTGTAGCAATAACTTTTAATGGAGTCATCCACCAATGTACGTTTCAGTACAACAATTTCTGAATGTAAAAGTCATTGCCTTGACCAGGATTCCAACCCGGATCCCTCGATGTCTGGCCATGTGCTTTAGCCAGTTTAGCTATCGAGGTGTCCTCTTACACTCCAAAATTTTGGGGGCTTTAAAGGAATAAGATGTCGTGACAAGATATTGTCACAGGCATTCGTAGTCGTGGCCAATGCTCCACAGTCCACGAGGTTAAAGCCAAATTTAAACATTAAGGGTGTTTTACCTTTAACAAATTCCAAGAAACTGTGGGAGATGCCGCTAAATAAAAAATAAAACTTGTGTAGAACTGGGTCAAGTAGGAAATATGGGCGAAAATCCACCAACATGTGATGTACCATCAAACAAGACTTAAGTTGGTGGACTGTTGTGCTTTTGAGCAGACTTTAAAAATGTTTATCTTATGTGAGCTCTACTGAGATGAGGGTGAATCTTACATACTCTCAAATATAGTATATAGGTTGAAACAAACCTAGCTTGTCATTATGTGTGTTAAGATTTTACAAATGTAAATTTTGGTTGGCTTAGGTTGCCAAAACCATTGGTTTATTATTTGAATGGCTTGGCCAATGGAAGCAAGGCAATTAAAATAACATTACTTTAACCCTTGGAGTGCCAACGTTATTGTGAGCAACACTAATGAATTTTCTTAAAATTTCCAGAGTTGCTCGGGGTGAGTCTGTTCTAAATGGCTATAAGTGAAAATAACAAGTAAATAATTCCTAATTTTTTGCTTTATTCTCTATTTTTTTGTGTCTCATTATATGTTTTATTAATTTGCAGTAAATTATTATAACTAATAATATTTTTACAGGCATTTTTAATAAATCTCTCTTTAAAATATCATGGAGTTTTTCAAATGAAATTATGCCTGGCACTCAAAAGGGTTAAAAAGCATACTAGAATAAAACTTAGCCTGTGCTTAACGTCACTATTAATTTTGGTAGTGATGGAAAGGGGGATTGATTAAATGGGGAAGGAATGACTTCCTTGCAAAAAGGACATTCCAAGCAAATAAGCAGATGTACCATTCATGTTATCTTGCATATTATTGAATTTATCATGTAGAGGCCCAAACTTTTTGAAACAACCTTATTTATTTCATAATAAATTTAAATCATTATGTTTGACAAATTAAGTTGTGAAACACTTTTGTGACTTGTGATTTATGTCAGATATACTTTTAGCAACACTGCAAGTTTTGAATGAGTTCATTGAATCGCACTCAGTTAATAAACATGAAACAATATAGGTTTATGATATTGGTATGTAGTTGAATTAAATTTTATAATTTATAAGTTTAAGATCTTTAGATGTGTAGGTAGTTGAAGTTATAGTTTGTAAATCTTGTAGCTTTACAAACATACTTTAGTCTGACCTTAATATCTTAAAACCCTGAAATGTATCTGAATGACTGCTCTAAGACTTAAAAGATAGTGGCTTCTTGACAGAGTCTGTGCGCTGGATCATTGATTAAGGTCCTTTAAAGTACATATCCTGTCATAATATATAATTCCGTATGAATACTTATATGAAGATTTCGGGTTCATAAAATGGCATGCATTTTATTCATCAATAGTTTATGTTTGACTAGGAATGACTAAAGATGAGAAAAGGCTTGCAAACAATAACATTATGGAAGTGCAACTGGAACTAAGAAAGTGGAATATCATTTGTTGTGTATGGAGAGATCAATGCAAATATTGGTAGCCAGTGGAGTGTCCATAATGGATATTGAAGCATTGGTTGGTTTTGTCCAACTGTGATATGCATATCCCTTCACTTTCGTCTCCTCATTTGCTTTGACCAGGGGCTCAGCGATTGTATGATTCAGCGATCCTTCACACAGCCATGGGAGACATTCACGTGAAGCTCTTCCCGAAGGAGTGCCCAAGATCCGTTGAGAACTTCTGCACCCACTCCAGGAATGGTTACTACAATGGGCACATATTCCATCGAGTCATCAAGGGCTTCATGATTCAGACTGGAGATCCAACAGGTGCAGGGTGATGTGTCAGTGCACATAGCTGCGAGCACCTCAAAGTGGTTCATTCCCATGTGACTATGAATTTCAGGACAAACTTCTAATAGTCTAAGCCCTGAATTGTTTAGTCAGATAATTATTCATGCTCCTGAATTTTTTATGATAATTGATAGAAATATTTTTGGCCATAGCAAATGGTTATCTAAACATTATCATGGGTATTTAAATCAATTGGTTGACAGCAGACCCCCAATTCTCCCTTTTCTGTAATACTAATGCCCTCATGAGCCCTTCAAAAAGCTGATCTCCCAGTCAACATCCCCTTTTCTTTGGCTGGCATACTTGTGTTCTCCTTTAGTCTCCCTTGTGGGAACTTTCCTTTTATTTCTATTTCCTTATGCTCCTAATAAATGTGTTCATTATGTGTAATTGTTTGGACTTCATTCATTTATTCAAGACTAGTATTTTTTTCTCTATTTTTGCAATGAATTCAGATAGCATCATTCATTAGCATGAGTATGCAAAACTTTTAAATGAAATTACATAATATTCTTACATAAATTTTTATTGATTGTCACAGATTCATGGAATTTGTTTGCTGTTATAAAATATGAATGTTACTGTTATCACAATTAGTTTGCTGCTTAAAACCAATGAATGTTTTTTAGTCAGTTTATTGCTTAATTTGTGCACGAGGAACATTTAAATGTGCAATTGTAGAATGCATTTAAAAATGCAGTAATCTTGAAGGGTACAGTGACGATGAAACACCCTCTGATTGATGATCAAATATTTGCGTAGTGAACCAATGTTCTCTGTGCAAATATCTACTATGTATGCAGTGTGCATTTGAAACTGTACTATTTGATTATGATTTGAGATGTAATAGGTGATGCGATTATTTCCCAGGGACGGGGACAGGAGGGGAGAGCATATGGGGTGGAGAGTATGAGGATGAGTTCCACCCATCACTGCGGCATGACAGGCCGTACACTGTGAGCATGGCCAATGCTGGAGCGAACACCAACGGGAGCCAGTTTTTCATCACAGTCATACCTACAGTAAGTTTCTCTAAAGCTGTTCTTCATGCCAGCGATGGTTGCCTTATGCATTTACATAATGGTTTCTTATGTAATTTCAAATTATGAGAAAGACAATTTCTCTTTCGACTACATTGTTGTATTTATATCCTTTACATATAAATTGCCATACTCTAACCCTCTTTCTTGATAATCAACTAATCTTGAGTTGGTGAAAATCAGCTGATTACACATAGGATTATGGGGAAAGTGGAAAAAACCAATTTTTTGTGGTACAAGCACTGTTGGCTGTGAGCTTCCCAGCGTTAGCTCCTCTTCCTAAAGGTGATTAATCCAAAAGCTTGTATTTAACAAAAACTCCCACTATTTTGGTCAACACTTGTCATTGTAGGTAGAAATATGAAAGAGGGCTTGAAGTAGGAGTTGTACATGCTGTTGTGGTTCTACAGAGCAATTAAACTGTGTCTCTGCACTGATCCTGATCATAGTCACTCTTGGGAGTTTTGTCTTCTGTTGCCCTTGATTGGTATCAGGCACAAGGAATGCTTAAACCTTTCCTGCAACTTTTGAAATTAATCAGAGGACCTCCATATTTTTAATTGCATGAATGAATTGACTTCCCATTTGGTTAGCCCATTTTACATGAGACATTACCTTGTGTGAGGTAATTTATTGATTATATGCGTAATGACCTGATAAAGTATCATATTACACTGACTGATTTTGATGATTTTTGTGCTGTGCTATAGTGTGATATTGGACCGATGCATCAACATTAATTCACATTTGATTCTCCCTAGTTTTCTAGCCCAATCGTTTTTTATGTAAGGTATTTGTTAAAGCATTCACAGCAAATGTACAAAATAGCTCAGAGTAAGCTTATCAGAAGTAGACAATTGTAAACTTATGCATATAGATGTTCAACTTATTAACTCTTTAACAGGATCATCAATTGCACACATGTAGTACAATCAGGCTGATGCTATGAATACTTATCTTTAAATAATACTCGAAAGTTTCCATCTTTAGTTTAAAGACAAGTGGGAGTCAGATGTGGTATACCAAACCGTCCAAACAAATTAATTGCTTAAGAAATTAAATATTATCTTTGCTTTCTATGGGAATAAAACTTTATTTGTCGACTAGTTTCGTTTACACTGTAACATCCTCAGGACTAGTCCTGAGGATGTTACAGTGTAAACGAAACTAGTCGACAAATAAAGTTTTATTCCCGTAGAAAGCAAAGATAATATTTAATTTCTTAAGTTAAACATGGATTTCTACAAAGTTAAGGCCTCAACCATTCAGTGCGAAATTAATTGCTTTCAAGTTACACAAATTGATATCCAGTTGGATTAATATAGCTTGATTTTGCTTCAAGCAATGGAAATTTATGTAGTTTATAGTACTTAAAGAGTAATTTCACTCAAAAAATTCCAGCATTGATGTCACGCACACATTTGACCATGCAATCAAAATAAGAAAAATCTAATTTTGCTTACATGATCATCTGTGAGATCTTTAATGCGTGGAATTTTCTGTTTTTCATGGGGTATTGTCAATAAAGCAAGAAACGACGAAAAAACTAAAAAGCCTAACTGCCCAGGACTTCAAAGGGTAAAAAAGAAGATGGAATGAGTTCATAGCAACGAATGGAGAGTACTTTGAAGGGGACAAAATAAATGTAGGCTAAATGTTGCAAAATAAAGTTTTAATGCCTCAGTTTGCATATTTATTGGACAGACCTCGTATTAGTTCATTGTATTAATGTGAACATATTTAATATTTTAATGCATTCTGTTTTTTTGAGAAGCTTGATGATGCATTTGCATTTTTTGATGATTGCGTCAATTTTGTTTCAGCTGCTGGCTATGGCTAATAACATGAGAGCGTGAATTAGTAATCGTAATATGTCTTCCTCAATCATTTGGTTGATCATTACACCTCGATCAATTTATTTCAGAATTTTATCTTCCCTGTCAAGTGTTTTCATCAATGGTATGAGATCAAATGATCAGTGAGTTCTTTATATTGACATCACACTATTGATACTGTTAAAAAGAGATGTTTCATGAGTGTAAAAAGAGACGTTTCAGGCGTTATATGGTGGAACATCATGATTAATTAAAATTATTGGAATTTTTCCACAAAATAAAATTTTTAATACGACTGGTTTTGATATAACTACATCATCTTCTGGTGGCAGTCATAACTCAAGTGTCTAGTATATATATGCTGAAAAGCTAGTAAGGGGGGGGTTTGGTGTGTATTGGAAAATGGAGGATAGAGGGAAGGGAGGTGGAAGGACGCATGAGTGACGAGGTGTGGAGAATGTTAGGGATATCATTACATGGGCCTTATTATTCTCAATTATAGAGACCATTCCTTTATGAAACACACACTCATCGGAACTGGTAAAGTCTTTTAACTCAGTTAAAAAAAGTTATATAGGCATTTTATTCGGTTCCTGTAAAATAACATTTAATTTTGTCATAAGCTCACCCTAAACACACTGTCTGCCCTCTGGAGATCTGAGAATTAGGTGTTTGCTGGTGCAGAGCTCCGCTCTAAGACACACTGTATTAGTTTTTACTTCTACGAATAATAATCTGTCAATAATCTACTCTCCGTTTACTATGCTTCTTCCTACCATTTTGTTCAATACTCTGGCCCTACCAATATTCCTGTGTCCATCATAAATTTGCGGGATAATTAATTGAGGTGGTTTCCCTTTGTGTGACATTATCATTCAATGGACGCCCCACTGAGGTCAGATGCCTTTGCAGCCACCTCACTGAGGAACAAACTCAGCAGGACTACCTTTTGTCTGGCTCCTATCCTTTGATTTATCTGGTATGGGTGTGACCATACCATGAGCAAATATACATATGTTTACTTATTCATGTTTGCCATTGCCTTCTTAAAGACAGCCTTATTCATAGGATCATTTGAGAAATAGGAGTGACGTCAACAATTTTAAAACCATTAAATATAACTCTACAACTGTTTAAGCTTGCTTTGGGATAAGGTAAAGCTCACTTTATTGGGCAATGCTTACTACCAGCTGATTTAACTGTTGTGAAACTAGAATTGTACTTCAGTTTAAGAACATCATGGTCAACCTATTTTTTAGAGTTTAACTGTGGAAGTCTAGTTGCATCCCATGTCTCTGTTAGGTTTTAACTAGGTAAATGTGTTCTACACTGACTTTAAAACTTGCCACCTTGTTTATGGTTGTGAACACATTGTTCAATCTTATCTGCTAGTATTAATTGAAATTGTGACCTTTGATTTTAAACAGTGTATTAAATGAAGAGCTGTTCAATTCTTACGAGATGATTCTTATTAGATTTTCATTAGATGATTTGTTTCTTTCAGTTATTGGCAACTTTCTCATCTATGCACTATACATATCTATTTCACTTTTTAATACAACAATTATTGTAAAGAAAGGAAGAAAACACGGCAATTCCACATTTACATTTACTGTAAATGTGGAATTGCCGTGTTTTCTTTCTTTCTTTACGATGGAAAAATTCCGCAAAGTAACGGCTAAAACAGTCTCTTATAACAATTATTGTTACCAATAAACCTAGTTTTGGGCTATAAATGTGAGAAATATCAATCAAGATCAATTATTAAACATTCAACACCAAAAATGTTACTCAACCCAATGTATTCAGTAATGTATCTTTAGTTTTATTTTAGTACCCTGCAAGCCACCATTTGGATGTGTGGCAGAGGGTGAATACACACCAAATGAATATTATCTGGACATGACCCTTACCGCGCTCGGATTATCTTATTCTGACCCTTTGTCATTCGTGGGAAAACGACATCTTAAATCTATCTGTTTTACTCTTAATCTTTCTAATTTTATTAACATGATCTCTACTACCGTAGTTCAATTGGGGTAATAATACATTTTCAACATCATTTCTAAAGACAAATCCTTCCCATTTTTGTTAGAGATTCAATCTGTAATTTAACCTTCTCTCCATGAGTGATTCCGTCTAGCTTTGCTTTCCAACTTTGTAAGGATCCTTTATACTTGTAGTATATTCTAAATGAGGCCTAACCTGCGAAAGATAACATTTTTCCTTGACCTTTTCATCACATTTACCCAGTATTCTTCTTATAAATCCTAATTTTTTGTTAGCTTGTCCACATATCCCCCGCACCCAGGAGAGATCATAAGTGAGGGTAATGCCTAGGTATTTAATTGAGTCTACACATTCCTTTCCAGTTTTCCCAATGCAGTAGGTGTTCGGGAGGGAATTGGTCTTTTTCCAAAAGTTTATCACTATACACTTTTTAAGTTTTATTCTTAATTGCCAAGTGTTGCACTAGCATTGTAGGGCATCTTTCTGAAATGGCATTTCGTACAAATACCTAGAATGCCTCTCATTCAAACCCTGCCTTTCTTTCTGCAAGACCAGCCTAACTGCTTTTCTGTATTTACTACCATGTGACAAGTCAATGAAACACCTATCTGTAGATGCTACTTTGTTTGTGGAAACTATTCCTCTTTATTGCGTTATAAAAATACCACTTTCAACACTTAAAAGAGAATAAATTTGTCAGTATAAATTCAATTTGAACTGAAATTCAACTCTTACCACTGCATGACTAAGATGTACTTGAAGAACAATTGCTTATCAATTCCTTGTAAAAGTCTGATTTTGAATGAGAGGCATTCTTATGATTTTATTTACAGCTCATATAAGGCTGGACTTCTCATTGATTTAGAGAGTATCCATCTACATGGGTGAGAAAATTGGGTGACACTTCTGATGTTATTCTTATCATCTGGTTATGAAGAGGGGAAGGCATCTTGGTCTGACATCAGAAAACGTACATGCATGATAGACCCTATGAAAATGCACGTTATGGTAAAAAATTCCTGTTATTAAACTATTGCCTGACTTTTCATACATTTTTCTTCTTTTTTAGCCATGGCTGGACAACAAGCACACTGTGTTCGGACGAGTAGTGAGGGGAATGGAAGTTGTACAAAATATTAGCAATGTTAAGTGCAACCCAAAAACAGACAAACCTTATGATGATATTCAGATTGTTAGCATAAGTGTAAAATAAATATTTAAAAATATATTTGAATCATATTTCTTGTAGACAAAGAAGAAACCTATTTCAACTTTTTTTGTTGCCTACATGTTATAACAGGAGAACTTATGCTCACTGTTTTGATGTCAACAGAATGCATTTAATAATAATGATATACTGTCCTTGGATTTAATGGTTGATGGTGCTTTACATATAACTAATTTCATGTTTTCTTTAATTCCAAATATTTGCGCAGCTCAATGACCTGGAAGCTTATATGTTGTACCGATGAAAAAATATGTGGATATACACTAGGACTATTTATAAGAGGGGGAATCGAGATGGTGCAGTGGCTAACGTACTGGCAATGACAAATATTTGTCAGCATTATCCTGATTCCTACTTGAGGTGCTTTGAGTTGAGCACTTTCGAGTGAGTACGACGTCTGTTAGATGGGACGTTAAACTGCAGACCCCTTGGCACCTTTCGACATGAGTAGGCTAATGCCGACGCCGGGTTTCCCTCCACCCTTCCTCTTTTCCAATCCATTCCTAATGGCGCAAATGACCTAAGCCATCGGTCGCCTCCCCTTATCCTACTTCTACCATTTTTAAATACAGGCCGTCTTACAGTGTATCAGCTGAGGAAAAACATGAGAACGGAAGACATTTACTAAGAATGTATTTTCATGCATTAGGATACATTAATATGATGAAAATGAGAAAGTCATATACTACCACAGTCATTAAGAACTTGTATATCCGTTACAAACGTCGCCGTCAAATTCTGCAAGCGATGAAGACTGTTGGAAGCATTAATATAACAATAGGTTGGAAAACAAAATATTAACTACTAAAAAGCTCAATGCAGTTTGACAAATCCCCAAGGAAATTAAAGCGCGCACAATCCCGATTTGGAATTTTCAATAAATATCGGCATTGCTAGAAATGGTTGTCGTTGGTTGTGTAGGCATCGAAAAGTGGAAGTTCGTACGCTAAACCTGTAATAATATTTTTTTAAACCCACACGTGACAATGAATCATCCTACAGCATATTGCACAGAGAATAGTAGTAGTAAGAAATTATTTTTAGTATGGCATTTACCCGCCATATTGGAAATTACCTTTGCCATCTATCATGCATTATGAGAACGACGTAAATAGTGCGCGCGGCGACATATTTTCAAAATGGAATATACTCTCTAGGCGATAACTGAAGGTCTGTTTTTATTTCAGATAAATATGACTATTTAATTGTTAGTATTTGGAGATCTGATGAATTTATTAACTAATGGTGTACTTCACAGTTTTAGCCTGTAAAATCAGGCGAAATATCATGTACATTTTAGGATTTCAATCTCATTGTAATTCTTTACCTACAACTGCAAGAATCGAACAATTGAGCTGATTTGCATGGTATGAGAGCTTCATTAAAAATAAGTGAAATTCATCTGCGACATTAGAATGCAAGAAGTTTGGGAAAATCGTCTTAAGGAAGGTAAGTGAGGATTTTCTCGTTTCTGGAATATTTTGTGTTGATGCACAGGATGCGATTTCAATGTATTACTTGTTAAAACCACAACATTGCACTTATTTAAATGCACAGGCAAGTTAAACTAAATCCTTAAAAAATATAATTATCCTTTTATTACGGCATAGTGATTGTATATGTCGATCGACTGACGTCAAAGATTCAACATCGTTGATTCAAACTAGTTGATTGAGATTTTACCCTAGTGGGATAAATTTACTGTTAAAATAATTCTTTCCTATTTCTTATTTGATTCATTTGCCAATTGAAACTCTTGGTTTTTTCCGCTTAATTGATCGTTTCATGTTTATATCCATGTATTGTCTTCAAATTTTGTAAATTTGTGTGTGACATTATTTCTCTAGTTTTAATGTAACTTCTGTATCCTCCATGTAAAACGTAATAATGCGTCGAATGATTGCAATTGAATGTTATTTACTTCCCATGGAAGTTGTACAATGTTCTATTAACAATCTTCGGAAATTGATATAACTGCAACCGAATTCAGTAGAGCTTATAATTTGTCCAAAACATTTTATTTATTAACCTGAACGATCAATTTTTTATTATGTGCTGGATTTCAAATCTAATAGTTCATCGATTGTGATAGCATACCATTGTAGATGATTATATCTCCAATTAGCAAGTAGTACTTACTACGAATATTCCGGCACAGTGTTAAATGTTCGAAGTGAACGGCTAATAACTTACAATTGAAGTTCTCAGTTACAGTTTGCAATTTGATAAAAAGAAAAATGCATGGACTTACCTATCTAATTTCGTGCTTGCATAGCCATTGCTACTTGCAATAGCTAATGGAAATTATTTAAGTTTCAGTGGAAGAAGGGAGGAAACCCTCCTTACACTGAAATAATATAATCACTCTTTTATCGGTCGTTGATGATAAAAATTTGTAATGGAACTGGCCTAATTGAATTTATTGGCTGCCTGGTGGTAGCAATTATTTCCTTTTTGAACTAAAATAGAGGTGTTTTTAAGATCAGTGTTAATGATTTGGAATGTGCACGCTTCGAGTATCGATCGTCATTAGTTTCTGAAGATTCCGAATGAAGATAGTTCGCTATCTTCCCGCACAAAAGCGCTACAGTTGTAGAACTCTCGTTTTCCCTTCTATAATGTCGTGTTATATAGTTTCGGTGGTAACAGCTGAAGGTTGAAATGGGAACGCGCACAGTTTTCGTAAACGGATGCTCGGGATGTAAATAAAATTTTTGTGAGTCATCTTTGTTGATGGAAGTTTTGAAAGCTTACAAAAAATTCGACTATAAGAGTTGAATAAATTCTAAACAATTCGATTACCGTAATAAAAATGAATTAAAATGCTAACTCCCCAAAATGATCAATTTTTTATCCATTAACATTATGACGATATACTTTTATGATAATTAGAGTTACAAAGCACTGCTTTAGAAATTTTAAATTGGCATTTTGGTTAGCTCATAGAATTATTATTAAAATATACTGTACGGTAACAATGAACTATCATTATTCGACGAAAGGTAGCTACTAAGTGAGCGCATACGCAATGTTTTCCTTTATCTGTCCATCTTTTACTTGTTTTGTGAAATTCTGTTTACCATTTTCATTTTCAACTAATTACGGGAGTAAAACTGTTCCACACCAACTCAAATGAGCGTTTGATAAATATTTTCTGCTGCCGGGTTAGTAGTTCTATAACGTTATTTTCATTTGATTAGCACGGAGTAAAAACTACTCCTCTTCCTTAGAATCGACCTACCCAACAAAGCATGACGACATCCTACTCCCCCCATTCCGCCAATCGAATTCGTGGAATCAGCCACTCTGAGAAAGAACGTCATTTCTAGCCAATGGGAAAGGAGAAATGTGACGACATGGCTAAAAATAGCCTCACTGAGTCACGAGATAAAAGAGAGGGGGCTCGTTGGCGAGAGAGACATTCGTTTAGTCAAGCCGTTGGAGTAAGGTCCTCGAGGGAGAGTGGCGTTGTGTATCGACGGCGAGTGTAGTGTGTGGACGTGTTATCGTCGATCGATCGGTTTCGTGGTGCCGGTTGTGCGTCGGCAGTAGTAGTACAGAGTGGTGAATCACATCAGCGTGGACGGTCGAAAGCAGTTTCCCGAGCAGATATTCGAACAACGCGACTACTTCGTTGCCGATTCTTAACTTTTTAAACGTTGCTTGGACTCAAACGCAGCTTCCAAGAGGGGCCAAACTCCTCTGAGCCATTGGATGGTGCTGCATAGTATGGAACCAACGTTTTACGACGATCAGTATTTCACCAACTTCGGCCTTAAGAGCGAGGACGGCGTCGTCATGGGAGAGCACGTGACGCAATTGAAGAAGAGCATGACCCTGGATCTCAAGGGTCAGCAACGGGCGGGGCGCGGGAGTTTCGCCCAAGTTCCCATCCTGTCCTCTCCGGACCTCAACATGCTCAAACTGGGGTCCCCAGAGTTGGAGAAGCTTATAATCGCTCAGCAGAACGGCCTTGTTACCACCACCCCGACGCCCACAACGCAGATCTTATTTCCGCGCACGGTTACCGAGGAACAAGAGAGGTAAGCTTGACATTTTTAATGGCACATAATCTCTCAAAGTAGCTTTAATTCCCTTTAGCCTCTTCATGTACCCTACCAAGGCTTGCTTTTAGTGATTTTTCATATCGTAAGACAATATATCTTTCGGGAAAGTAATTCGATTTCCAAGGCAAAATAAGAGAAATAACAGCCGTGCTTTGAGTAAAGTTTGAAGGGTTGTTTTACCGAAGGTGTGATTTTTCTTTTGTATCAGTTGTCAGTGTGTGCATTACTGTAAAGGTTTACACAAATTCGCGTCCATTGATACCGTAATGTGTAGCGAAAAGTTTGGATGCTGCGAGTTGATGCGTGAAATTGGGTTTTTGTTCGTATTTGTTTTCTTGGGCTCTCATTTTTTTTGGAAAGTTATCAGAAGAGGAAATAATAGAATTAGATCCATGCATTCCCATTAAATGCTGTTAAAATTGAATGTTGTCGGATGAATGTGTCCTTGGTGGGGTACGTGCTATTTAATAGTATTAGTAAGTTTTCTGACAGTTGTGAGTGCCACATATTCTTTGAAAGTACAATGTAAGACGTTCCTCGAGGCTAGTGTTTAATTCTGGTGGAAATGTTTGTCTCCGTAGGTACGCCCGCGGCTTCGTGGATGCCCTCAATGAGCTCCATCACAGTGACTCGAGTCAGATGAGCGGCGCCCAGCAGAGGATGGACGCCGTGGACTCCGACAGTGAGGATTCGTCCAACGACGGTACCTCGCCCTCCTCCTCCCCCGCCTCCTCCGTCACGTACACCAACCTGGAGCCGCATGGCACCTCCGCTGGCGGGTTCCATCACCACCACCACGGGCTGACGGGTGGTGGGCACGCGGCCGTCTACGCCCCCTCCGCTGTCGTCGTGGTCAAGGACGAGCCCCAGACGGTCCCGGCGTCGGTGGGCGGCGGGGGGGTGTCGTCGGCGTCGTCCTCGCCCGCCCAGTTGTCAACCTCCGTGTCACCCATCGATATGGAGTGCCAGGAGAGGATCAAACTGGAGAGGAAACGGCAAAGGAACAGGATAGCCGCTTCCAAGTGCCGCAGGCGGAAGCTGGAGAGAATTGCGAGGCTCGAGGATAAAGTGAGGCTGTTGAAGGGCGAGAATTCAGAGCTGAGCGGCGTTGTGAACAGGCTGAAGGAGCAAGTGTGTGCCCTGAAGGAGCAAGTGATGGACCACGTGCACTCCGGGTGTCAGATCATGGTCTCCTCGCACTTCTGAAGAGAGGATGCTGTGCCGTGTGTGCCATGTCGTTTCAATGCCGCCTGCCAATAGCGGGCTCTGCGCGTTGTTAAATATTCTGACACGCCTTCCGGGGAAGTGTGGATTAATTTTTTGAGGATACCCCTACTCAAAGGGAGATACGGGAGAGAAGTCCGCCATCGCCTTGGTGCAATTTTCCGTTTTCTTTCATCGGGGGTCCTTCCCTCTAACCTGCAAGTCTTGGTGATAAAAGAATTGCGGGCGGTCGCCATCTTGTCGAAGGCTTGTTGATGTTTGCCGAGTTGGGCCGGGGGAGGGGGACGTTGAGGGAAATAGTGGGAGAGGGGGTGGTGGAATAAGCCACAGATGTGCTATCCATCTGTTTCCGTCATCCAAATGACTTTTTGTCACACGCGAGACAGCAACTTTCTATGGATAGTTTTATTAAGTAAGACGAAGGTTTCGATCATATTTTCTCCTCTCATGTGGAGGAGTGAATGCCATTTTGCGCAAATACTTCCCATGATTAGCATAAAATTGATAATGAAAAAAGTAAGATTGGTCTTGTAGCGTAATTTTAATAAGATAAAACTGTTGTCGGCCTCGTTTGCATCTTGATATATGCGAAAAATGAATAATTGAATGCTCAACTCTTTGGCAGTAGGGGACGTGATATATTCTACTAAGGTTCAAACTCGATTCTTTAGCAATACATCGACGTTTAACGGCAAGTAACATTGGCTTTGCGATAAAGTATTTTGGGTTTATTTAGGATCCAGGAACCTGCTGCATATATTTGTCGGTGTGAGCGCGTTCGCCGTCCCAGTTTTCCATTAAAGGGAGAGAATGCTGTAATTTATTGTGGCCGTTAAAATGAAATCGTCGCCGACACTATGAGGCGAGTTTGAAGAGGGGGAGGGGCCGATTAAAGAGGCGCCCTGCGTCGAGGCTAGGGGAGTTTCTCTCTCTCGCTCGCTCGACTATTCGTCGCGGGCGGGGTGAGGAGCAGAGTGCTGTTTGCTTCGGAGTTTGCGCAATTGCGTCCCCCCTCTCCATGCACCCTCGCCTACCGCCACCCCCCTCTCACGGCGAAGGCCGAAGCTCCCTCCCCAACCTCCGCTTATTTCCTGAAACGGGGCGGTGTTGTCCTCATTGGGTTTTGTGATACCAGCGTGCTGGGAGTATTAATAATATTATTTTTGGGTAATTAACAGCGGTTGAACCGACGAGACCATAATATTCTGCTGTCTTTTACTTGTATACACAGAGATTCGCTTTCTACTTTTCATATGTAAAAGTTTTAAGTACATACATCTAGTCGCAAATGTTTATTTTGAAGAATCATAATATATTATATATTCTTAAAAAATGTAAATGTTATTGTGATCCTTATATAATGCGCATGTCGCTGTTGAGAAAAGTGATAAATGAATTTTCTATGCACCAAATTATTATGTGACATAGCCTTAGCATATTTAATGCAATAGTTTTGTAATAATTATGTATCTCAGGACATATAAAACTTTATATATCTATATATATATACATATATTTTGTAATGGAGCTGTTGGGTCATTTTTAAGTGTCGGTGCTAGCATTTGATGCTTATATTTCAGATTTGGGTCTGCCACCCAAGAAATTTGTATTCTCTCAAATATATTTCATATACCGAATGTATATTGACCCAAGGATTTGTAAATACTGCTTTTTTGGTTACATTTTTAATTTGCAAGACTCAACTTTGTTGTTCCCAGTGAACTGTAAAGATGGGAAGTTGCAGAGATTGTCAGTTATCTTTTTTTTTTTACTATGAAGCATGAAATACTTTTCAGCTTCAGTGAATGTTATATTTAATGATGTTGAATTATCTTGAATGTAGCTTAAATGGAATTTTTTTACGAATGACATTATTTTTCACAAATAAATTGCTATGCAAAACATGAACACTTTGTTGTTATTGACCCCCATTTTCATCAGGTGATCTGTAAATTCGGGTGGTGTGTCTGAAATTGCATGTTTCAGTATCACATCATATGATCCAGAAATCTTGACATTATTCTATGAAATTTAATTGTTTCAGTAGTGTGGTACTGTAATTGCAATCTAATGTTCTTAGATTCTGTAGAAAGGCTCGGTATTAATGTAGCTTGGAGTATGTGTAGTCACTGATCATTACTGACAATATTTTGTGTATCCATATTATTGATTAGTTTTGGGAAAACCTTTTAGCGATGGTCAGTATTTTATTCATTGCTAATGTAGTTAATTTACCTCCTTTAAATTTCACAGAGCAGTCTTATATTTTCCAAAATGATATTGTAATTTGTTTTAGTAGTAGCTCAATGTTAATTTTTCTTGACTGCAACTTGCAGCAGTTCCAATAAATTTGTGAGAAATACATCGGAATAGATATTTGCCTCTCTTGGAAGAATGCTTTGAAAACATTTTTGGTTTTGTTTCTTAATCACTGTTAAATAAGTGTGAAGCAAATCATCCTGCTCTCCATACTATGTCCATGTGAACTGCTTGCTGGCAAACAGACATTTTTTGTTGACATTGAATAGATCGTGACTTAATGGCAATAGAGAGGAGAGCTGTACTAAATTGTACTCTTGAAGACTATTTTTGCTTCACCCATTTCTGATGATCCTACTACCAGAATAGTGAAATTTTTCCCCTCATCCGAGTCTCCAATTCTCTTTGGAAACTTCCACGCTTAGGCTAGAGATGACTCCATTACAAAAAAATACATCATGAAGTTGTACTCATCATCTACTTTAACAAAACATTAGTGGGGTTATCTTTTCCCTTTAAAAGAATTAAAGTAGATAATGTCCATGTAAAGTATGTGGAAGTCAAATGGGAAGTTTAAAGCATTGAAAATAATTTTGAGTTTGTTTGAATTGAATGACAGTCAATTGCTTATTATGGTACCTTAGTATAATGCAATGAAAAAACTTGCATTTTCACAAATTTTATTAGCATCAGGGTATGAGTCATCTTAAGGTGAGTGCTATTGATAATTCTGTGAACGAACGGGACAATCGGTAGCATCCCCCAATGACAGTCGGGGGTTGATATCCTTCAATGATTGCTGCACGTTGGCATCGCCCTGCTTTTCAATTACGCTATTTGAATGCAGTGTTTGGATTGGAGGTTTTCGTACTGGCGGCGCGCGTCGTATGTGTTTGCTAGGAGGAAGGATAAAGGGCTTGGGTACGCAGAGGCTGAGTTTTAATTATATGCATATGTACCTACTCCACCATGCGCATTCAGATCTGCCTTACACTCCGGGGACCAGGGTGCTCTGAAGATCCAATCAAAAGGATCCCTTTATTAGAGAGCTTAAATAGCGGCCTCCGCCCACTCAACGCGTCCCTCATGCAGGGTAAACAGGGCCTTGCGTCTCTCCGAGGTTCAGAGATGGGCAAAAGAGGTCACTTGGTGAGGACTGCCGACGAAGACATGCAAGGGCTGCCAACCCTCCAGTATTCCTACCCTAAATTCCGTACGTGATACGTCTTCTTACCCACTACTTAGCAGGAGTCCGTAATGAATTGGGAATGGATTGGTTGTACTTCATACTTTTCTGACTTTCGCAATCTGTAAATCTGTATTTAACCCCCCACATTTCAGAGGGTCTCCCATATTAAGCTTTCTCAAATCGCAGTCTACAGGAGTTCGTACTTAACCGGCCCTGATAATGATAATAATGTGTTTAACTCATGAAGGTAGCCACATTTACTTATGCTGATACCATACGCTTCACATGGGTAGCATCTGTTTTTCACTATTGCACATTTAGCGGATGAATTCGTTTTAAGTTACTGTCGCGGTATTTCCCGCAATTTCTTGGAATTTGTGAAAGATAAAACACCCCAGTGTTTAAAAGTTGGCTTTAACCTCTTGGACTGTGGCGTAACGCGCACGACTACGAATGCCTGTGACATTGTATGCACGGTATTTCGCCACAACATCTTGTTCCTTTAAAGGCCCCAAATTCTCGTAGTGTTGATAACGACTCGATAGCTTAACTGGATAAAGAACTCGGCCGGGAACCGGGTTCGAATTCGGGGCACGTCGAATGATTTTTACACTCTGAAATGTTGCAGTTTAATTTACCTTTAGCGGATGGCACGTTAAAAGTTACTGTTGCAGCATCTTCCGCAGTTTCTTGGAATAAATCAACAAATCTGTTCAAACAAAACAATTAAATGAGCGCGATAAACAAATAATAATTGATTTTATGATATTTTTCATGGAAACAGCCTTGACACCATCACCATTTGGTGGGAAATATGAGTCATTAAATCATTGTCTATCTGGACGGGCGATATTAGTCAAAAAATTTTGTCGACGATGGTCGACAAAAGGTTTGTGGGAATAGGGTAAGTTGATAGAGCCCTGGTTTGCTTCCGAGGGATTTCAGCTCGGCGATCGTCGACATCGTGTAAACCTCAGAATCGCCCCCAGGAACAATATATAATCTTTCACGTTTGGAATACTGACCGCGCAAGGAAAATCATTTGTTCATTGAGTTTACTATATCGTATGTAGCATACCATAGTATGTATAGTATGGTATCTAGTATAGTATGCACTTACTTAGAATACTTTCTGGAATTTTAAGGATAACTAAAAACTACGAGCACTATTAGCAAATGAAATAGAAATTGAAGGAAATCATTTAATAATATGAATTTTAATGGAGTAATAAGGGTTAATATCATATTTCCATAATAGTACACATGTACATACCCCGCACACCGTTCCTTTTCGGTGGAGGTAGTTTCAGAGAAGCCATTACTATAGGCTATGTATATCAGGAGGCTTTTTCCAATTCACTGATTTTCTCCATAATTGATGTCTCGTCGAGGAATACTCATTTTGCCCCTACTACGCTGGCACCTTATTCAACTTGCATGCTCTTCCGTTTTTCTGACTTCTAATGCTATTTCCTGTGCTGAAGAGAGTTTCTCTAGAGAGTTTCTGGTGGCTCTACTTTCAACCGTCCTCTCTCAGCATTACGTACCTAGTCAGCGAAGCACACCTACAGGCATGCTTATTACTGTAGCATCAAACCCACGTTTTCTGGTGACCCTCTCATTTCTCCTAAATATTTCTCTTCTATTTTTACAGCAAAAACTCCTCAGGCGCCCCTTACGTTGGTGGGCATTCATGCATCCACGTTTAGCTTCCATACAATTAGGCATGTGCGGAGAAGTGCCCTGTTACAAGTGCACTTGTATATGCACTGCCATTTTCACTAGATAATAGACAAACATATTCACAAAGTTAAATGAAATGATTGACTTTGTAATTCCACACACCTTTCTTAAAAACCGCGATCCAGGTATCGACGCTGAACCTCATCATCAGGTTACGTATACCTTCTTATAAGTTTGCTTCTATGAGGACGACCTGACGATGAATTTCAGTGTCGAAACGTGGGTCGCGTTTTTAAATTAAGCGTGTGGAATTACAGAGTGAAAAATTTCATTTAATTCCAATGCGTTGTGCAAATTCCACAAAGATACCCCGGGGGACTAAAAATTTTATATCCACAAAGTTTTCTCAATACTTTTATAATAACGCAAATAATATGCCCCGTATAGTAATGACAAATAATTCAATCAGTGATGTGCGTTGATATTCTTGAATAAGGAAGGATAAACCTTTATTTCTCTCAACCAACAATTGCATCATTCAAAACAAACAAGATGGGGAAATAAACATGGAGAATGTTTGTTTTGTTTTTAACTTGGGCGAAGTATCTTTCTAAACTTCGCCTCAGGAAAAGAAATGTCAACCATTGTCGTAGTGAAGAATTAAAACATACCACATCAAAATGTCAACAAAAAATAATCATGATCAAGTACGTGTATTCGTCAATAACAGAAAATTAAATGGTGCATTAAGGTAAATGTGTGTGGGCAGATACAAGTGAATTACTCTGAACTTGAAGTTATCGTCGCCTGTCTGGGTTCGTACAGTCATGGCATTCCTCGCCCCGAGGTATTTAGCGTGAATTTGGTCGCATTCCCTTCACTGGGACGGGGTTGGGGAGGAAGGAGGCCTTATCGAAGGTCGGTAATGAATTAGGGCCGTAATGATTTTTGAAATCAAAGTGGTCGCCGACCTTCGCATTCCCAGGGAGACTCGTCCCATTTGAAGAGGGAAACTTTTTAGTTTTTTTTATCGCCGACGCCCGTTATCTTAAGATGACATTAAGAAAGAGGATATGGTATTCTTTCGCTTGGTGCTCCGCTAATCGCCCGGACAGTTGCCACCTCCCACTCTCCAGGGTGAGGAAAACGCGTGATAACGCCTCCTGCGAAGTCTTTATTGTTTATTCATTTTAAAAATCCACTTCTATTCATTTTCCAATTGGACATGAACCTTCGCTTTGCCTGGGCAAAAATAAGTAATCTCTCAAGAGGACGACCAGGATAATGTATATGAATTTAGCACTAGCGAACAGAAACACACAAAAAAGAAAAGAAACACACGTTTGTGAATTTTTGGTGGTATAAGCCACCTTTCTCAAGGAAGAGAAGGAAGGAGCTGAGGAAAAGGTTATAACAGAAGGGGATGGAGAGTGAATGGAAGGGGAACGTAGGGTAACGTTTGTGAGGGGAAGTTGGGAGGGGAATTTTTAGAAGTGTGGGAATAATATGGAAAGTGCTGGGAGCGGAAAGGAGATGGAAATATGTCAAGATCGAAGTAATTAATGCCTAATATTAATACCTGGGTCATTCCAGGAATCCAGGAGCTAGATAAAAACCTGCTCTATTGTTTTGAGTATATTAGTTGGACTACTGATCGGAGGGTTTGGGTTCGATTCCCCGGCAATCCTCTCTGGGCACCCTCAGCTCCGCCTAGCTGTACGTGATGTGATTTTTCGGGTACCAGATTTTCTTGGGAAACCATTACCGGCACAGGGAAAGGCACTGGTCCCCTATCCTGATGTGTGAATTTCACACGCCGTACACACACACAAACATTCAAACACGAAAACCCTCCATACGGCGAACACATATTAATTTATTTAAAATATATATGAGGAAAAGGGATTGGAACACATGTAAAGGACGAACACAGGAGATGTGGGGAAGGCGGTATCGAGCAGATCACAAGCATAAAAATATTTCCTTCACCGGGACTTGAACACCGGATGGTAATTATAGCAAGCATAAACACTTACTGGACCAATGCCGTAACCACTCGAGTTATGATCCAATTAATTTTTTATTCGGTCTAGTACATACGTTACACAGCAAGTGTTTACATTATACATAATATAGAGTAAGCGTAATGTACACTGAAATCTGCGGGGGGTTTATGTAACCAACTGTCCCGATTCTTTGGCCAACAGATGGCGCTAGGGAGCCGTTAAAAAAAAAATATATATATATATGTGTGTGTGTGTATATATATATTTCGAGAGAGAGAGAGTAGGCACTAGATAACTCCGTTTAGTTACGTTTGTTTATTAATTCTACTCGAAAAGCCTATAAACTTATGGAGTATTAGTTTGAATAACAAGTTACTCTCTCATGTATGAATTTGCTCTTAATTTTCTTGACAGAAGACTGTGATAGCATTCCACGCTATCCTCTCCTGGCGGCGAACTGGTATTCCTATGAAGTTTCTTTTTAGGAGTTTAATCTTTGGAGGAATATAGGTGCCCCTGAGGTTTTCTCAGATTTGTACTGCTGCCTTCACAAATGAAGCTGCATCAAGAATCCCATCCGAAACTCGGTTTGATGGGTGGAGCCATCAATCAACTATACCTAGTGCAGTCGTGTAGGTGGTGTCCATTGAGGTGACCTTGTCGTGAGATCACTCCGGGGTGGAACACACTCATTGTCAGCGCCAACAATGAGTCCTAGGGTGGCGGATGGAATCCCCACTTTGATGAGCTATTCAAGGGACGCCAGTTCTTTCCCTAAATGGGACTCAGCAGTATCGATTTCAGAATATAGACCGTCGACATAAAGTCAGCATGGAGGCGACTGCGATACATCGAATTGACGATAATTGTCGAGAATGTGTTCCGAGTGATTGTCAGTTACATCGAGCATTTTAACTCCAAAAACACTAAATACATTGTAAGAATATAAAAAATATTTAAAAATATGAAAACAAAAATATATTAAAAATAATAACATTAATTAAAAAAAAATAAAGAAATATATTAATGCATAAAACATAATCTTTGTAAAAACCCTAAGCAATTACCTCACTTAGCAACAACCCTGCCTCAAAAGGATTTTAAATCCGAAGGAGTAGAAAACAGGATTACTACCATATGGCTGGCTGGCTGGAACACACTATATCGAGTACATTGTCCATGTCGTCATAACGATGACATTACGTCAGATCTATTATATCTTCCATTTCCGTAATTAAAATACGATCTTTACAGTTCTAATGCATCGCCTTATGGACAATTCTTGTCGACATTATATATCATATATTCATATCAATATTTACACTAATTATCGAGTGTATTTGAATAAATTCCTCAAAATTATTATCATTGGGCTGATCGGTGTGAAATAGATATATAGATTGGTTGCCGTCACATCCCTCTTCCAGTTTATCCAGTCTCAATTTCATCTGAGGGTGGACCATGAAAATGCTTTTCGCATAAAAGTTGGATATTCTGGCAGCTTCAATATGGTCGAAGGATTGCTGTTTGTTTAAGAAATGAGTGTTTGATTCATGTCTCCTTCCTCTGCTTCTCCTACTTGTTATTGCTCGTTTTCCTCAGCCTCAAAATTCGACCGTACACATCTGAGGCATATTTGGAAATGGACATTTATGGTTGGCATCCGCACATCATAATTTTCCGTCATTTGAAAACTTCTCATGTTGCTAGTTTGTTAATAATATGTTTCGTGAATACCAGAAGCATTTGATTTTATTCATCTCGTCAATGTTTTCCGAATTTACTGACGCCACGCCGATAGCGAGCCGTAATAGATATTCAGGGACTCCAGAATATTTTCCTTCACAAACAAATATTTTCCCTGACTTGGGAATGTAAAAAATATCCTGCTCTGCGTTAAATCCTACTCGTATATCACTTGTTTTTATGTTTACCTATGTAAGGCAAACCAACTTCCTCGAACCTTATCCGGACGTCAGTTGAACCTCTAACCAAATTCTGCTAGCTATCATCGCGTCGCGTATCATGTATCACCTTGGTCCAACAAAAAAACGTTTGAAAAAAGATTTGGGGTCAGGATTAACGCCCGCGTATCCAGGAGGCGCTACGGGTAGATTTTCTTGACGACGCCATATTGTTAAACAGAAAAACATCGAAATCGGTCGTACAAATTTTGAAAGTCAGTTAACTTTGGAGTCTCAGCAGTGGTGGTCGTTTTTTAGTCATTGTGTAGATACTAATCGGTACAATTCATAGGCATTTCGCGATTTATGCCTATTGCCTCGAAAAATAGGTGTGAGTGTTGGGAAAATTTAAAAGTCGTCATAATTTTATCGCTCTTCTTCGCCGTGGCAACGGAAAAAAATCAGCTCTAAGGAAAGCCAAATCCAATGGATATCAGCCATCGGAAGATGACCAGGCGTCCAGCGAAAGAAATCCAACGGACATCCGCCGTAGGAGGTGACCAGGTGTCGGGCGAAAGAAAAATTATAATGGTAATTTAATCTTTTTATATAATTTGTGCATATGGTTTAAGTAATTTTAGCGTGGTATTTTGGTATAAAATATTAATGGTAGATTAAAGTGCAAATGTTTCCGTTGCTCGGCAACTGCAATAACCCAACGCAGTATTCTCGGAGTGAATTTGTGAAGAATCGAATATTTTTTGATGAAGACTGTAAGGTGGAGGGTTACACTATTGACGTATTCATAACTTTTTGGACCATCTAGAAATATCATTTTTCAACCATATCTTGTCATTAATTGGTGAACGTGTTTAACTGACGGTGATAAAAACATTGAAACACGTTGGTTCAATTGTTTTACCACGTTGGTCAATGTGGGCACTTCCTGATAGTAGTTGTTTTATCCTATTTTATCTACTTGCGAGGAAACTCACGATTGCATGGCTGAACATTGATTTTTATTTCTTCTGCCTGATGAAAATTGATATATAACGCTAGCAATCTGTTTCATGAATGCATTTTCCATCCAGATTTCGATGTTGAAAATTATTAATTTATAATTGTCATTACATTCAGTTGGGATTGAATCGAAGCTCCCTTCGAAACTTCTTTCGGTTCCCTAGGGACAGAGTAGGGTTTAACTATGCTCACTGTCTAATTCTCTTGACGTTCATCATAGTTTGGGCAATACTGTTATGTTTTTTGAATTATTCTGCAACATTGTGTGTGTCGTCTTAAGGTGAATCAAATAAGGAGAATAATTTGGCAGTTCAAGGGAAGGTAGAGGAACTACGGCATAGGCAAGGAATTGACCACTATGATTAAGGAACGGGCGAGAGTGTATAAGGACAAAGCGGAGTAGGGGTAAGGAAGGAGGGTGAGGGCACAGCGGCACGCTTACATGGGTTTCCTAAGAATTGTGGGATTGCAGGCACGATGCTTCCCTACGTCGCTCCCCCGTCCTATGTGCTACGTATTTCCATTGAGTATATCTGCACGATATCTTGCAAGCCACCCACTATGGTATGTGGCATGGGATGATCCCACATTAAGGATAGATTAAAGTTGGTACAAATCGAACGTTGGGAATAATTTTAACTAATGGATTATTTTCATTGTATAACACCCAATTGAAGTGAAATGAAATTATTGACTTTGTAGTTCCAGATCCTTTAAGTGTGTGAGAATTTCAAAGTCAAATAATTTCATTTCAATATGTTATACGAATTCCATAAAGTTTCGCCGAAGACAACAAATTTTATGCGTACATACTATATGATGGTTGGCATAAGGCAGAGTTTGTTTTTACTTGAAGCCTTAGAAAAGTCTTTCCGCATTTCTTAAATAATATTTTAGACAAAATACTTGTAAAACAATTGAAATTTCATGGAAATTATTAACTAGGCAGTTATTGTAAGATACGTTTATTTCCTGTCAACGCAGTGGTTTACAGAGGTAGCCGCAGTCCCGAGGGTAAAGTAGCTTTAACAGATGGCTTTATGCAACGATGAGATAAAGTTGGTTCGACACTTGAAATTAGAATTCAATTTTTAAAAAGTGCGCCGTAATGGATTTTTGGTTTAAGAGAAGTTCCCGTAGTACGAGTAGCTTTAGGGGAGGTGACCATTAGTTGAGGCCATTTGCTCCATTAGGGATGGATGGGAATGAAGGGAGGATGGAGGGAAACCCGGCGTCGGCTCTAAACGAAAGGCGTCAAGGGGTCCATAGTTTAACGTCCCATCCGACGGACGGCGTACTCACTCTAATTCCTCCAACATACCCGTGACACTCACTCTCTTCGCGTGACAATGTTCACCAAACTTAGCCGATTTTCTGTGCACCTTTCTTGAATTAAATTCCTTTCTCCCATGTTTCACACATATTTCGTGCAGCCGTTGACTGGCGTGCCTCGTTGAGAGCGATGGCAACAATCCCCAACTCTGCTGAAATCAGGAGGAGAGGGGATCGGGATGGTGGGGTGGCTAACGTACTGGCTTCTCAGCCATAGGCCTCGGGTTCGAATCCCGGAGAGGGAAGATATTTTTCAGTGAATTCTCGATCCCCACTTGAGGTGCTTTGTGGAGGACACTTTGAGTGAGTACGCCGTCCGTCGGATGGGACGTTAAACTGCGGACCCCCTGGCGCCTTTCGTTAAGAGCAGGCCGACGCCGGGTTTCTTTCCACGCTTCATCCTTTACTTTAATATGCAGTTTAAAACTTGAAATAATATGACAGAATTATCTAACTGCTCGTTGCTCAATTTTATATTCAGCCTCTGTGCTTCGTTGATAATGATAATTTCGTCCATTTCCTCTCTAAGAATTTAAGGTTTTCGCTTCTTTTTGATTAACACTTTGAGTGCCAAACAATGAATTTATAAATTGATGCGTATTTCGATCCATCTAAATTTTAAGTTGGCTCACCATTCACATCGGCGACAATTTCCATATCGGTTGCAAGCAACCTAAGAGGCAACGCTATCAACAGTAAAATTAGTATTTTATGCATATGAGTAAGGTAAAAAACCAATTCTATAACATATACTGAGTCAAGGCTAGCCAACTTTTTAATAGCTATCCAAGCAAAGACGGAAATTGCAACAAGATCAGGCACACATCTAAACAGGCTAAAAACATGCCAATATAGCGAATTCAGACCGTGCTAATACAGTGTACGGAAGGAGACGAATTCGAACTCTCGATGCGACTTTTTAATCGCATAACGGTTTAGCAAACCGCCGCGCCGCCTTCAGCCGCTCGACCACACTTCCAAATTTAGAAGCTGAAGATCATATAATACCAAGACCTCCCACCACCTGTCCAATGCTTTTAATTGCAATATTTACCCATTAAAAACAACAACATTTTCCCGAATAAGTTCTATTCCAGGATAAATCAACGTAAACTAATGTCTGCTTGTTTCAGTGTTTTTCTTTGCTTCTTCTACACCAGCCCATTCTCCAACTGCTACAGTTTTCCCCTTTTCTAGATCTTTACAATGAGGAAAGAAACAAGCAATTTTATCGAATAGGTTTTTAGATAATTCAGAATAGTCCTTTATATTGTCATAATTGGAAGTATATATTGTCCTTTATATTGCCATTAATGGAAAGAGATAGAAAAACCAAACCTTAAGGGGAAAAACGACCACAGTTTTAAAATAAAAATAAGAACGCAAAAAACAAATAAGAAAAAATAATCTTTTTTTAAACAGAACTCTTGTTGAATGGAACAGGCTGCCTGGAGGTTTGTTTGAGCCCTTTCCTTCCAATTTCAGGAGTTTTAAGATTAAGTGTAAAGCAGCCACTGGGTGATAAACTTCATTGGTCAATGATTATAATAATATTGTAGATATTAAAATATTGTTTGTATGTGATGTGAACGGCATTACAAGTTGTATTTCGAAAGTGAATGATGTGTTAACGGGACGCGATTTTGAACGGTATATGAAATTGAAGAGTGCGTGATTATGGAGGGAGTGTGGCCACGATGGACGGTGCGTAGTACGTTCTCGAATGGTGTAAACCTAAGATTATGTATTTTATAAATGTAGATGTCATGAGTGACAGCTGACCAGACTTGACCGTTGCCACCAGGACAATTTCCTAATTGCAACGATAAATTCTTAAATAAAGAATAATAATAATAGCTATCGATACTGGAAACAGGTACAGCTAATATCTTTTCATCTCCTTTTTCATATTTAGTGAGTAATGCGCCTATTGGACGCACTGATATTAAAACATTAGATGCCAAGGGATATTGAGCTAGCACCAAAACATCCACAGGAACACCATCACTGGCGCAGGGACTTGGTATAAAACCATAATTGCCAGGAAAAGTCATTGAGGTAGACAAAAATCTGTTAACTTGTAACAACCCAAGCTCTTTATTAAATTCATACTTTAATGGGCTCAGCATGTACACTTATTTCATTTACCACATTCAACACATTTGGCATCACTATTATTTCACTTAAATCCATAATTCACCTTCTTAACTTAAGAATAGGTATTATACAATATGCACTTTTAAGTTGCCACATTTATGTAGTTCTAAGCTTGTTTTGCATGGAGCGATTCCAAATTTTCTTTCGTCACTTCATTGACCGTTGAAAGTGGTGGTTTCCGTAATGATTGAAACAAAGCTTATACTACAATGACAGTAGTAGGCACCGCATCAACTATCAAGTTAGTAAGGCTGTCTTGTGACAAAACAATTTTTATTGAATTACTGCTATCAGGAGGAGACTTCTTCTTTGAAAATCTCTGTAGACAGGAAGTCAGTCAACCGATTCCCCGCAGCCATCTCCCTCGCATCTTCCCTCATAGCATTCCTCCTCTCCCATCGTGTGCTTCTATGGCTTTTCTAGGGCCTTATAAATGATTCATCTCGGCCTCCCCAATTAAGCGGGTGGTGGATGTACGAGTGCCGCGGGGAGGACATTCTTCCGCGAGCAATCACGGAGGCGCGCGCCGCTGCCGGGTTTCCTTCGAGGGCAGATTCACTCCTTCCCCCCCCCGCCCCCCTCCCCTCATCGACGGCCGCCAAACCGAAATTTAGTTCGCCGTTCCACTCCGCCATCATCTCGCAGGAGGTCGATTTACAAGATGCTAATTGCAATACGTAATCAAGATCCTTAAAATCGCATCGCTTTGAAATGAGGGGTCGATGGATACGTTGACTTCGATTTTCAGTAATGGAAACAAGATAAGATATGATATTTATTCCCTGTCCGGTTCTTAAAACTAACCACAAATCACAGATGAGCGGGGACGTTTCAAGAAACTGTCGAGTGTGGCGCTGAAATCCACATTATTGTTGTACGAAGCTTTTATCGTGAACTGCGGATAAAAATATTTAAAGAACTTCCAGTTTACGGTCGATATGCATTCGGAAATAGTTGTCACAGCTTTGCGTAGCATCGCCAATAATCTAGGACTCTCTCTCCCGCTAATACTGTCCCTCGCCTAGCTCCAGTTTTTCTTTTTTTTCCCGATCGTAAACGTTTGGGAATTGACACTGCACGTGATGCTTTGCTGTTTCCTGTCAGAATTACGGATGGGATCTGACATGACGACTGCTAATTGCGGATTTGAAATCAATTTTTAGCACTGGCGTCGACCTATGAGCACGAAACATGAAGAGTTTGCGATTGCGCAGAAAATGTGAAGTCGGATGCAGAGTTGGATCGTGTAAACGTGGTGTCGAGTCGGAATCTAATGTCGAATATCCCGATTTCACTAAGCCAAGTTAGCGTCGTGTGTAACGGCCTTAATTCTACGTCACTTCATTTCTTCAGAGCCTTCGCCGTCGGGTGCGATACTCCGGCTGACTCCTAGAGAGTTTCTCCCTTCCATTCTTCGTCGTCGGGGGCTTGCTAAGAGATGAGCTCGACCCTAACTTATCAAACTTGGGTTGATTACTGTGTTTTTTAAAAAGTGTTTCAATGCTTTCATAAATCGTCAGGGTGGCTCTGTGGGTAGAGATCGTTCGGTCGCTGTCCTGAGGTCCCGGGTTCGAATGACACCTCCGGACACCCCAACTTTCACATTATACGTAAGTTTGTTCGATTTTTGAAGGGTACTGGGAAGCATAAGCAGGAGAAATAGGGAAAGGAGGGTTCGTGTAACCTCCTAGATTTGCCAATCGAAGCAAACCTTCGGTTTGATTACTGCGTGTACTTCCCCCCTTGGAAGTGCCTCAAGTGTTCCATTGCTTCCACGAGGGCAGTTCGCTCCTTGCGATTACGGCGACGCATTCATGAAATAAGTTTCGACACAGAAAGCGCCGGCGAACGAACGCACACACGCACTCACCAGCACACCTGTAGAATTCTCCTCCGTAATAATCCGAGACGGGGGGGGGGAGGGAGAATGGCCCCCACCCCCTCTCCACCCCCTGTTCTCGTCCCTCCGATGACCTTGACCAACCTCGCCTGTAACAAGAGGAATTTAATGTTTTCCTCCTCCGATAGAAAAAAAGAAGCGCCTTTTCCGTCGTCGTCGCGGAATGGCTTCCACCATTCCCCTCTTTTCTATCTCCCTCCACCGCCTTCCCCCGTAGAAATGACACACCCAAGGAACACCCATTTCGTAAATAAGTGACACTTGAACCATTTTATTTGAATGCATTTTTTAAAATTCCCATCATGGCCGATGGAAATAATCGATTTCGAAAAAGTATTTTGTTTTTTTTTAACTCCCTTCGCGACCGCAAACGAATTGAATGATGCAGAATTGAGACACTTTGAAAAATAAACCATTCTATGCGAAATAGAATCACCCATCATTCTACAATTATGAATATAAAGTGATTGTGGGTGAGTTATGTTTGGGGAATCATAACATTTTGAAAAATAAGTTTTATTTGTAATCAAGTAAAACCACAATTTTTAATATTCCATACTTTGGAGTGGAATAAAGCAAATTGGTTTATTTTTCCATTGGTTGACAATGCACGGTCGATAAATTCCTTTTCAATCAATGCATCGATGCGCGATAATCAAACGCGGGTTTTTATGCGTGGTTTCTCAGCCGCTCCACTACACTGGTTTGGCCAATGAGTTTTTGTTCTTGCTCCCGAAGTTAAAATCCGCCATTAAAAGGTCCCCGATGTCATAGATCAGAGGTGATGGAAGAAGAACATTCGCAGCAATGCGTCCGTTCGCGCCACCCAAGACTTGTTCCATGGATGGAATAGAGTGATGCAGGAGATTTGGCAATTAATGAACACACAAACAAATTTGGTTTCTTCTTGAGCAGATTTCGTGCTCTATATATTTGGAAACCATCGTTTTAACCAGGCGGTATATTTTGAACAAATAAGGGATCTCATACCCCTGGTATGAACAGTTGTATAAGAATGCATCTCTTAATTGTTTCGGCCACAGTGAAATATCACGTTGATCTTTGAATATTACCTGTCCGCACATCGCCGTTCGCGATGGGCACGTAAAATATACATATTGCAATTCGGATTGGTAGAGCACTCACCGTATTCACCAGATCTGCCTCACAGCGACTTTTTCCTATCACATAACCTTAAATGTTCGCAATGCAACAATGTAAGAGCGTGAAAATCATTCGCCTTGACCGGGATTCGAACCCGGATTTCTCGATGTTCGGCCGAGTGCTTTAAGCTACCGAGGCGTCTTCTTACACTCCGAATTAAGGCGAATGATCTTTTACAATCTGAAATTGTTGCATTGCAATGCACATTTAGCGGATGACTCCGTTGAAAGTTACTGCTGCAGCATCTCCCGCAGTTTATTGGAATATTTCTTAAAGTTTCGCTTGGGGGGCTGGCTGATATTTTCATCAGACGAGGAGGTATTTCCATTACGTAAACGCATATTTTGCGGAGAAAGACATCGACTACTATTTGGAAGGGTTAAAAAAAGTTTGAACATGGGTGGAAAAAGTGTATCGGCTTAAAACGCTTTAATCTATGCTGAAAAATAAAAATGAATTTGAAGAAAAAAGGGGTGGTTTATTTGTTAGGTCGGAAACTATTCAGACCACTCACGTAGGTATACTGCATATAAAATATAATATATATATATATATTTATATATATATATATATATATATATATATATATATATATATATATATATATGAATATTGGCTATCACAATCTCGGGATAAGTTTCATTTTACGCAGGAAGGAATCATTAATTTATTCCTTTTGCTTCAATCTGCTCTTGTACCACGCGCTCGAAATATATCGTTGAGATTGACATTATTATGGCCTTCGGAAACGGAACTACAGTATCTATTACTTTACTTCTTTAAAAATGACTTTTATATTTTAAAATATTGTACAATAATATGCAATTGCAACGAGACGATGCATTACGATACAATCGATATGTATAACGATAATGTATTATGATCTCGTAATGTGTTCTGAAAACAATACAAGATACACCATGCTAAGGAGGAAGTAAAATATCAGGTAAGAGATAAAGATTAGAAAATTAGAAACAGGGCCATGTTCGGACGGTATTGAGTGGGTTTTGAAATTATTGCAGAATATTATTCCAAAGATATGGAATTTTTAAAAATATTTATTAATGAGTTTCAATCATCTTTTTAATTGAATTTCTATGAAGGCGTTTCTTTGTCCTACTTACCGGCGCCATGTCATGCATCGCTTTTCACTTTTTTTTAGCTGATTAATTCATATACTTTAAGAAGGAATGTAGATATTTGATGCGGGGTCCTTGGTGTGTGATGGATATCGGAATGTGAGTAAACGATGTTTTTCAGCGGAGGACAGATTAGCTAGAATTACCAGTTTTCTTTCAAATATATTTTTAGGTTTAACCTCCAAAAACTTAAGCAGCATATATCAAGAGACAACGTTCCTTAGGAGCGAAGTCGGGAATTTTGGGAAAGCCGTTGGAACATGAAAAATTTTTAACATGTTGTACCAGTACTGCCAGGTAAAATTACTTTGGCATCCGTTTCCAGCGAAAACGTTTTATATAACAACCCGGTTTCAGAAATAGCATTGCCATTTTTATTTTATGTTCAAATCAGGTTGTGAAATAAGAATTTTATGGCGGAAATGGACACAAAGTTGATTCTAACCAACATTCTTACTTTCCAACAAAAGTGACGGCTATGTTTGTGGAAATTCGAGTGCTTCGTGATGTAAAATCTTCGGAGCTGAGTTGATTATGACGCCAAGGATGTTTTCCTTCGGTCGTATAACTTCGTATGATAAAAAAAAGAAATGTGAGTAGACTATTAACGAGGACGAAAAGAGGGATAAATGTCTGGGAAATCTTATTCTGCCAACTTTTACTTTACATTTTGCTCAATATTTTGTGAAATAAGTGTACTTTCGAAGGCCCGTGTTTAGCCGTTTTTATTACTTCCGCGTGAATGTCCAATTTTCGCTCTCTTCGCCTTCATCCCTGCTGCAATGCGCACGCAGCTATTAATGAGAGTCTACGGGTCAAGGAAGGCTTTTGATTGACTCAGAGACCAACCACTGCTCTGCTATTAAACCTCTAATAGCAACGCCCTAAACGGCGCAGCACCTCGCTCATCCGACCTTCCCTATGACCCCCTCCTCATCTGCGTATCAAAATCTTCACCCTCTCGCTATAATCTCTTCAATCCACTTTTCCTGCCTCCCCTCCCCCCTAACTCAGCACTCATTCCTCCAATTTCCTTCACGTCCATTTCACTTTTCTCATCCTCCACAACCGCCGCTCAAAACCTGACAAAGCACGCTTTTACTCTCTAGAGTAGACATTTTCGATAAAGGGCCCTGGAAAAAAGCCCACGAAGGATTGAAGAGGTCAGTCAGCTCACGGCGAGCAAGATTGTTTTGAGCTGTAAGGAAACGGTCTTGGGGCCCATGAGGGGGTCGTGCATAATTATCCTCACCGCCTGACGTGACCTGACGCCGATGCGTCGAAACTAGTTGTATCGAATAAAAAATTTAGTGGAAAGATACATTGGTATTTTTTACTGTAGAAATGACGGATTTCCACAAAGTTAAGCCTGAAAACATTGCACTTCAAAAATGAATACAAGGCATTGTTTCTTCATTCATATTTGCCATTGGAGTTCATTACACTGCATGTCCATGTGGTGGTGGAATTTCGCCTTCCCACTTATCAGATTCCAGCTTGCACGTTATTGGATAAATTTCTTACTGCATCCTAAGGTGCAATTATTTGTTAAGATGATAGCATATGTAATTGCATGAGTGTAGAATGAAAGGAGGTAGATATGTATTTGCATACATGTAAAATGGAAGGATTTTTGTATGAATTTATGCGCCACTGTGGGTTTGCATGGATTCGCATGTATTTTTTGGTTTTGAATATGGTTTTTTTCCCTTTTACGAGTGGTGACCTAACCCCCCCCCCTGGCCACACGCCCTTGCGGCGGCTTACCGGGTATTATGTAGATGAGATAGATGAGATTACACCTTCGCCTGGTTTTTACACCTTCGCTTTGTTTAAAAAATTGATTTTCGATAATAATTCAAATGTTGGATTGAAAGAATAGGCAAACATGTCTCGATCCTCTTAAAAAAAGGTTAGTGAGAGCACTCGCTAGAAGTTGAACACCGAATTGAAGAAAGCAGAATCATATTCATATGAATGGTGCCAGTATTTAAAAGCCTAGCGATGTGTATGAAACTCAGAAAGTGGCACTGCTATGCGTCCTCCGTATTATAGAATAGCAGGGCAAACAATAGGATAGGTGGAACAAGTAATGTATCTCAAAGACGTTTAGGATCAAGATGGTCACAGTGGTAGGGATATAGGCATGAGATTACGTTAGGCAAAGGAGCATTCAAAGGAAGGAGGGGATTAATGACTGGGACGTGGATTAAGGATGTTAAGGAAAGACCATTTAAGACTTGGGTATCGAGCGTGGTTTCTTACGTTGTGGAAAAATGGTCTTTGAAGTGGGGTGGTAAGGGTATATTTTGGAGGTTATTGAAATACGGGCTTGGTGAAAGATGGAAAAAGTGAAGGGTACAGAAGGGAAAACATATGAGGAAGTGGTGAGGGAGGAGAGTGGATTGGTGGGAGAAATCATAAGGAGACAGGAAAAATGGATGCCTGCCAAGCATATTGATTATTATATTATGCAAAGCATATTGTAGGACATTGAAGACTGTAATAGAGGGCAGAATGTTAGGCAAACGAGGAAGGGACAGGGAATAGTACAGGGCTGTCGGACGGAATGAAGGGAGGAAGGAAGTATACTGAATTGAAGAAGGATTTATTGTAATTTTTTTACGCGAGGCTAAGAAATGTATCGTCGATCAGTTTGTGTCCGTCTAAAATCCATCTGAATCGGTAAAATACCAGGAATAAAAATAATGATAACCTGTTCTTGAAAACTGCTCTGCTCACTCATGTGTACATTGTTTCATGTCTGGTCTACCATTCGTCGGTTTATAATTTTCCTCACCTTTTATGAGTCTCCTCGATCACATTCACCATTCGTGACTCTCTCGGGTTCTCTCCCCCTCTCTCTCCCTCTAGAATCATTCAATCTTCTTATCTCTCTCATATGCAGGCGTTTGTTTAATGGTGATTCGACTCTCATTCGTTTTATTTCGATATGGCGAAACATTCTTCGATAATCCTGAAAAATAACTTCAATGCAGCGATTTAATATCGGGTGGTTAAATTATTTATATATATATATATATATATATATATATATATATATATATATATATATATATATGCAAAAATAATTTAAATACCAGATATTAAATCGGAATATATATATATTAATGTTTTTCGAAATATATTTGAAAAATATTAGCGGCATTCCGAGATAATACGCCCATTCTACACCAAAGTGGAAAAATTGTCGGGAGGTTTTGTGGGTTTGGGCAAGAGAGAAGGTATTTTGGCGAAGTGGTGCCGGGCGTTGCCGCAGCGAATCGACGAGGATCAGTTATGTCCGTGGTCGTGTGCGACCGCACCGATTCCCACGCGAGACGAAAGCCGCGCCTCTCTTTTCGTGCTCTTCTAACCTACTTCCAACTTGCATCAAAAAGTATGATTCCACAAATTATTAGATGCTCAACGATACTAATGCTCAACGCCCGGTTGTTCCTTACTCTCCATAAGCAACTATCTGTATACATGTTTGTATGCTCGGAAACGGTTAGCGTACTAGGAGGAGAATCAGGAAGCTGAAATTTTCCGCACTTGTAGGTTTTGTGTAATCCGAAAGAAAAACTGTGACTATCCGAATGGAATATGAGAGATCCCACGGGGTATAAGGGACCCCACGGGGTATGATGGACCCCAAGAGAGGGTGGTATCTTTTGCCCCAATGGTTGGAGAAAACATTAACTCGCTGGGAATTCAAGGGGAAAGCTCCTGAGAAACCTCGTTATGCTATGCAGACCGGTTCGGACATTAAAATGCTTGAGCATTAACTTGTAATCGTCTGGAATGTCTTATTTTTATGCGAAAACACTGCATATTCTTGCTTTTGCGTGCTCGAGAATTTACTCTGAAAAAGTGTAGTGTTTCAGTGGCGTAACCGCGCAAACATAATCTATTCTTTGATATTTTTTTCTAGATTTTCTAAACTTTTCATTTTTTTCCTGGATTTCCTGCTCTTCTTTTGTAAACTTGATGTTTCTAAGGTGGTCTCAGTATCGAGAACGAAACTAAAGAGTCTTTTGAAAAAAATATGCTTAACATCGTGTATCACGAAAAAAATACATAGCTACAACACTGTTTGCTTCGAAAATCGTAAATCAAAGATTGACGCACCATTTCCCATCTCTAGGCTATGCATTAAAAATTAATGGGAGGGAACACATTGAATAATGCAAAGAAAACATTTTTGTAGCACCCCAACATCTTCAATTCAACGCATGATTTGCTCCAGGAGTAATCGTGGTGATTGATCTCCCACGTGCAATTGCCACAGGGGTTACTCGGTTTTGGCTGTATGTGTATGTAGCTAAGGAGGGAACGACGTAAAGGATTCCTTGGAGCATCCTGAATGAATAATCCTAATGATTCATCCTGAATTAAGAGTGAATAATCTTAAAATCTCATAAAGCAAGTCATCACTGTCCAAAAACAATCCGTCACGTGCAGCGAGTCTTTTTGTTACCACGAGGCAATACGGAGGGAAAGTAATTGAAGGTCGTAGGACGCATGGACATTTACGAGTTGGATTTTTAAAGTTTATGGTGCAATTAATCTGGAGAATTTCGTAAATCTTTGGAAGGAAAATTATATGTACTTCATAATTGGACATTGTATGGACCTTTTACCATTTATTGTTAGGCGGTATTTTTCGAAATGATGAGACAGCACTCTCTCTTGACGTACGTAGTTGTACATGGAGAAGTATGTGACGGCAGTTGTCCTTCGAATCAGTCGACTCCATTTTGCTCCCCTCACCTTGTTTATTTTTCAACTTTTTCTTCGATTCGTTAATGAGAGAAGCTGAAAGACTCGAGCTTGCTTTTCCTGGTAAAAAGGGGGTCGAGAGTTAAATTTACTTTCAATAACTCAACATCAAAACGGTGATTGGTTTTATTCTCTCGGCGTGAGTGTTAGGACAAAGTTCTTTTATTTTTATCCCGAACAAACACACGCATTCATGAATCGGCACTTACACGACCGCGTTCCCCTTCATTTTTACTTAACAGTAACAGAAAGAACTGAATTCTTCTTGGCGTCACCGCTCAATATGTTTTCCGAAAGTGGAGACAAATCGCTTCCTCGAACTCGAAAACGGGAGGTTCACCAAATAACATTTATAATCCTCATGGGCACGAGAAAGTATGAGCTGAGTCACTGTTTTAATAAATGGTACTGGAGTGGTTATTAGAGGAGGTGATTAACAGCTGAGATCAATTGCGCCAAAAGGGATAGCCACCAAACACAGTTATTAATCCAAACAGTCAGTTTGATAGGTGAGAGGACGTTGAGCTCACTTAGTACGAAGCCCAACGGCGAGAGAAATTCACACACGACCAGGGTAATAAGGGATTTCCTGTGCCTCCTGTCCTTTCACCAGAAAGTTCTGGTACCCGAAAAACAACACAGCATGGCTGAAGCTTAGGGTGCCCACAGGCATCAATTGGAATAAAACCGTGTCCCCCATTAGGGATAAATGGGGTTAATTTGATTGCAGGTAGGAATTTCGGGTAATGGCGGAAGAAGGGTGGAGACGGAAACCCGACGTCGTCGGCATTAGCCTATTCTCAACTACGAAAGGCGCCAAGGGGTCACGAAATTCAACTTCCCATTCGACGGACGGCGTCCCCACTCCACTGGGAAATGCTCTCTCCACATATCACAGCATGTGGGGATCAGAATTAACTTGGAAAAAATCTTCCAATGCTGTTATTCGGACCCAGGTCCTCATGGGAAGGCGATTTACTATTGTCGATCGACAATTATGCACCCCTAAATCAATTACGACGGATACCGGAGCACAGGATGAAAAAATCGATATTTACTACCAAATCAATTAAATGTCTAATTGTTGATATTCCTAAATTTTGCAACGTTGATTATTGTCAGTGGAGTAACGCCATTAAATTTCCTCATTTATTTATTCAATATATGCGAAACAGCTATTATTTTTGTGAATTCTAAGTTCCTTTGTGCTCTCTGAAAACGTAGACGCAAATAAATTACTTCCTGAAATGCTGTTGAAAACAGTAGATATAAGCACGTGTTATCGTATGACCCGATTTGTGACAACTGATCCAGACGTTTGGCAAACGATCCTGAATTATTCTCTTTGAGGATTCCTTTTTCTAGACTTAAGAATGTCGTGAATTTTGGAAAGAAAATAATGGAAAAGAAAAGAAAATAAAAATGAAAAATATTCAATGTTTGAGGAAGCTCATATTTCCTACGGAATCCTAAAAAAGCATAGGCATTACGTTTTTGTCAAAATGGAATACAAGATAAATAATTTTAACATTTTCCAGCACCATAAAAAATTAAACTTGGGTAAAAATTTTAAGTACAATCGTTTTTGGCAATTTATCAATTAATATTTAACCGCAAAGATGGAATGCAAATTCAATATTTCACGTGATTTATTTTCACTCTATCCGCGTTGGCTTCGACTTGATATATTTTTATAATTATCTACAAAACTTATCCAAAATTACAGCGAATTTTTGTGTAGTTTTGAAGAGAGTTGTTGCGCAAATTCCGAAATACATCGAGGTTAATGAGAACAGTCTGGGACGTTGAGCCGAGCAGAAACCTTTCGTTTCAAGGGACGAGACTTGACGCCTGGCTTCTCAGTAAACCCCTCCGACGAAATACTCGCGCCACTCCCACATGATATCTTTATAGTTCCTTAATCCAAGTGTAATGTGGCGTAAGATAGGCGCCATGGCGATGGAAATCGGGAAGTATTCCTTTTGTTCATTGCAATCACCGATACAACACTGTGCGAAATTTGCAAAGGTGGAGTTGGTAATTTTCGCCAGAATTTCCCGTTCGTCTCCCTAATTGTACGATGGCGCATTGAACAGTAAGGTCTCCTATTTTTTTCATGGACAATCAGATTTATTCTGAACTTTGCGTGCGACATTAGAAAGGTTGAGCATTTAGCTATTTTTCTACATAGCCGGCTTAACGATCAATCACTTTTTTTGCATCCTTGTAACCAGCTTTTTTATACCGGCGTCGTACTTTTCTCCCGCCAACTGACGATTGCTTCTTACACTTCTTCCTCATCTGATTTGAATTTCTATCCCCCAAGGTGTTTCTTGAGAGCGGAGAAAAAGAGGTCGTCGCTGGGGGCTACTACGTCCGGGCTGTAAGGAGGGTGCTTGATGATATCCCAGCTGAATTCATTGAGTAGGGTGGCCGTTTGATGTGACTCATGTGGGCGCGCATTGTCATGATGCAAACACACTTCTTTGGTGAGCCTACCCCTTCTTTTGTTTTGGATGGCTCGTAGAAGTTTTTTTAGTCTCTCGCAGTAGCGTTTTGAGTTGATTGTTGTTCTTTCGGCATAAAATCCACCAACAGAAAACCCCCTTCCTGTTCCAGAAATCGGTCGCCATAACTTTTCCCGTTGACTTCTCTGTCTTGGACTTTTTGGGATTCGGTGAGGTTGTGAGACGCCATTGTTTCGACTGTTCCTTCTTTTCCGGGGTGTAGTGATTTGCCCATCTTTCGTCTCTAGTCACCATCGTATCCAGAAATCAGACGAGGAAGAAGTGATCCGGCTGATTCCGATGATAAATATACCATGCCCTGGGGCCATGGGACATCTCGCAAGGAGATCAGGCTGCCTGTAAATTGTTCTTGCAGGATTTGGCGTGAACGATGGGCGGTATGAGCCGTGACACCATCCTGTTGAAACCAAGAGGCTTCAGGATCATATTCCTCACCATGCTCTTCCATTTTGGGCAGGAAAAGGTCCTCCAGCATCTCACAATACCGCACAGAGTTCAAAGTAACAGTTGAACCTCGAGATTCAAAAAAAGTAAGGACCAGTAATGCCTATGGAGGACACAGCGCACCAAACTCTCACTTTGGGGCTACGAAGAGGTCTTGGGTGAAGTTCATGAGGGTTGTCAGTCACGCAGTAATGAAAATCATGCTTATTTACTGAGGTGGAGAGGCGGAAATGCACTTCATCGCTAGGCCACAGAATAGTGTCGGGTTTTACAGAGTTTAAGATTGCTTTTCAAGCATCTGTACGTTTCACCCAGTCCTCTGAATGCAATTCTTGAACAACCATCATATTGTAGGGGTTTAAGTGAGGATCAGAGTGTGAAATTCGCCTTACCCCTCTGGGCAATATTCCAAGAGCAGCGGCTTGTTTCCACGCGGAGCGCGATGGAGACTGTTCAATGGACACTCTCACTGCCACAATGTTTTCAGGTGTCTGCACACTTTTAGTTCGCCCAGCTGGTTTTATAGGAGGTGCAGATCCTGTCGCCCGTGCAATAGTAATCCATATCCTAACGGTTTTAGCATCAGGAACCCTGTCAAGATGAGTCAAACCAAACCGCGTACGAAAAGCCCTCTGCGTCGCCACAACACTGACATTGTTTTTTAAGAACCATTCTACGACAAAGCCTCGATGCTCACCAGATCACTGGATTGTTATTACTAAAAATGGCGTTGTTTTCTCCAGCTTTAGTCACTACTTACACTCCGCCAATTCACCTGCGCGCTCTTCAGTGACTTTTTAAAACTAGGGAGTCCATTCTGCTTCATCCTGTGTTTCAAAGTCCTTTTTATTTCATATTTGGGATTCACCCCAGAAAGTTGGTCATTTAGATGGTAATGAGGCAATATAAGGAAAGAAGATGGGTGGATGCAAATAAAAACTTATCATAGGTAAGGTCATGTGTGCTACAGCCATGTGTGCAGTGTGTAAAAATAAATCACAGTGTCAACAGTTTTATCGAAAACTTTCGGGCAGACTCAATAAATACATTAGAACCCTTAAATATAGAAACCCACGGGCGTGACATTCTAGAAAGGGACAAAAGCTGGAGTTGACACAAAAATATAATGAGGAAAGCAGGGCGAGGATTCACTTTGCCGATGACCGGAATTCATCAGACGAATTCAGTGCATTTTACAAAAAAGAGCAGCCAAGAGAAATATTAAAAAAAATCCGCCCGAATGCGTACATAAAAACAAATGATAATATATTATAAGATAGTCGAAGTGCGGCACATTGAAATACCTAAACTGACCTCTATGCATCTATGGATTTTGATATGGACATCGAAATTGATTTCGATATCGAAATTTATGTCGATCTCGACATGGATGTCAAACTCGCGATTGTCGACATAAAAAACGTCGGAATCGACATGGCCATCGTTTTAGTAGACAGCGATATATCAAATAGGAGTGTATTATACTAGTGTGGCGACGCCTTAAATGCGACGTCGCACAGTCCTACCTACCTGTCCCGTGTTCAGGGACTTCCTTCAGGTAACCAGACAATCTGCTATTTTATCTTGAGATGAGGCGATGGAAGGGTCGAACAATCCTGCAGGCATAAGAAATCGTCTCGAACCTTATATTTCGTTGACATTTTCAACGCTTTTCATGAGAAAACACGACGCGCCCGCGTTTATTCTCTAACGACACCCGCCCACAAAGAATTCTCTCTGGGGTGGGTTTAATGCGTATCTTTTCAGCGGGCGAGTCCAACTGACATGATTCTTAGCGATGATTAACCCTGCTATTTTTAAAAAATGTTTTCAGTAAAATATTTCAGCTTGAAAGCATTTTGGAACTGTTTTTGGAGAGTCACCGCTTCCGCTTGATTCGCTTTCCGTCCGTCTTTTGCGGTTAATTGCTGGGGATCAAGCGGAAATATAGGATTGGGTTGGTGGACTTACGAGCTGGAATTACTCGTATAAAGGCGAGGTAGTCTGCTTGAATTCTGCAATCACGTCGGAGTTCTAGCGGCAGACTTATATTATGCAAACCACCTTGAGAATTGTGCTTAAGCAAGGCTAATACCGTGGGACTGATTAATCGTATGTGAAACCGGAAAAATATGGATACGTAGTTCGGATTTATCTGCTTTCATGTCCCATTGGAGTTGCAATATAAATTTCACCGAAAAAACCGTTTTATTCATTCGATTTGCCATTAACTACGCTTTATGCACAAGTTTTTATTTTCAATTCCTCCTTAAACGTTTGTTTAACTTTGGGAGTTTCACGAGGCGAGTTTAAATTTTGATATGTCCCATTTTTTCCCGGCAAACTACTTACACCAGAAAGTTGACACTTTCTTCTTGTTTCTTTTCACCGTAATTTCTCGGTGGATGCACAGATTTTCACCACACTGAAACCGTGATTTCATTGCCAAAATCCATGGCGAAATTCCACGGTTCTTCTGTAGATCGTGGCCTTTTTGCCAACTGGGAGAAGCGGCTGATGCCACGAGGTTCTAGAGGCTTGCTTATCGGGTTCGTTGTCACACGTCACGACGTAATTCGGCCCTCTCCTTCTCTGAACTGTCACGCGCCCACGCACGTACATTTCATAACGCACATCAAAAGCATCTTCGTCACGGATTCTCTCCCACTCACTCAATTCGAACAATGAATTTGGATGGGCGTGTTAAAGCACGCGATTGGAGAAAACGTATGATTACTCGCATTTTAAAAAATTGAGTGATTTTTAGAAATTTAGCCTATCACCTCTATCTTATATTTATCATATATTACTATCTCTTATACTTATATCTTTATATTGCTATCTTTTATATTTCATGTGTCATCAGTCAAACAAACTATTGGTAGTAAAAAGAGTAGAGTATCGCCGTTTTAAATGAAATAAGGTATAAAAATTAATGTAATATTGTAGTATGGGTGAAACATATATTCTACCTGTATGTATATATATATATATATATATATATATATATATATACACACACACACAATACTGATAAAGTCGTAATGCAGAAGGGAGAGGACCTTGGATAATCAGTGAGAGAGAATAGAGAATTAGCTTTTGGACGGCGTGAAGTGAGGTCGAGGTAATGAAGAAGTGAAAAGAGAAATAATATAGGGCTAAGAAAGAGAAAGCTCTCACGATATTTAGAAATAAATAATCATTATGGATTGTCCAAAACGTACCATCAAAAGGAGAGAGAATATCGGAATAGGGTCAGTCGCTGACCCATTGCGTTGGAATGTGACTGTTCAAAATACAGGCTCAGCATGACGAAGGAGAACCAAACTATATCAGTAGTTTTAACTTCCGCATGTAATTTTCGTCTTCCATTGATCCATGATTTCCGATACTGATGTGACACTCCTATTCATACTCAGCGATACCCCGCGAAAGAGGAATCCTTTTTCTCCAGACTCTGTTCATCGACGAAATTAGGTCCTTCAGGATAGGGTCCCAAACAGCCAACGCAAAAGTCACCTTAAACGTTCTTTTGTCCCAGTTTCTCGACTACAGCTCCACCTACTGTTGCTGACTTGCTTCACCCGCGTCGGGTCCGATGACGGTGTGGACTCCCCATGTTCGGTCCAGTTCGGTGCATTTGGCAACATTGATTGGACAACTTCTACACACATGCACGTGACTCGTTAGTGAAAGTGTTAATCGAGGAATTGAATCAAGTTCAAAGAAGGTCCGGCCAATCGATGAAACAAACAGTCGGCCGATAGGGAATTGCTCCGGGGTTATTTGGGGAATCATCCATGTTTACTCCCTCTCATCTTAGGAGAAATAATCTTTAATAATCGTAAAGAGATATTTAAGTGTTACTTCTGGTAAGGTTAAGGCGGATTTATAAAAAAACTGAAGAATATTATCATCGATTCGGATGAGATGGGAGAATGAAAAAGGAATGAAACAAGATACTTAGTTTTTTTTTAGTTTTGTTGGGGAGGCGATCGACAGCTCAGGTCATTTGCGCCATCAGGAATGGATGGGAAAGGAAGAAAGGTGGAGAGAAACCCGGCGCCCGCATTAGCCTACTCTTAACGAAAGGCGCCAAGGGGTCTGCAGTTTAACGTCCCATCCGACGGACCTCGTACCAACTCAAAGTGCTCTCCACGAAGCACCTCAAGTAGGGATCGGGATACCACTGAAATCGATCTGCCGTCTCCAGAATTTGAAACCGGACCCTTTCGGTGGGAAGCCTGTACGATAGCCTCCGCACCATCCCGATCTCCAACTACATACTTGTTATGCTCGTAATGCATCAGACGGTTCGCCAACTTACCTAGTTGGGTTACAAATTCATAATTCTCATTCATTTTTGTCATGCATTACGTCACTTTCGCTCTGTCCTTTTGCTTAATTTGAGTAAGATTTAGTTTTAAATTTATCTGGACGGATTTTCACGTGAAAATTTAATAAAATTTGGATAATAACCTTGTGATCAAAGCAGCATTTCAGATATAGGTATGCTTCACCCGCTAGCACTCATGTCGGAACCTCACACCTGCCTGTCAACTCGTCTCTGGTCAGTTCTGAGGGACAAATCCCTGAGATCGCACGAAACCCCTCGTTTGATTTTCCCCAAGTTCATGTCCGAGAAGGAACACGGATTGCAAGGGTTGCATTTCGCCTCTCATCCCTTCTAAATTCACTCCCTTACACTGTCGATCCTTTTAATTTATCATGCAACAATTTCACCACCCAAGCTTTATCCCACCTTTCAAAAATAAAATTTTTTCCCGGTCCATGATCGGATCTCGTTGTTATTGTTATGCTGTTATTGTCTTTTGTCCTCTTTCATGTTTTTGTTATATTTTTCACTGTAAATTGGCGCTACTGCTGTATGGGAATAATGTTTTAAAATAAATGAATAAATGTCATGGGGATTTGAGAGATAAGCACGAAGTGCATCGTCAATGGACCGCTAATTTTGGCTGCACATGAAAGGGTAATCGGAAGCCCTTAAATTAGTTCGGTTCGGGTCGAAAAGAAGCAAATGATGTCTTTTCGCATTGCCTCCATCGTTGGTCACGTTGAAACTCGAATCCACTAAGGTCTTCCCACCTCAAACGTCGGTTTCGTATGCAAAGTCGCTTTGTTCCATAATCTCCTGGAATTCACACATAAACAGATTGTTTCAGGGGATCGCCTTCCCTCATCCGTGCCTGACTTTGGTTTACCACCAAGTTCCGTCAGACAGAGGCATCGTGCCTGGATATGAGTCAAATACTCAGTAGGTCAATGATGCACTACCAACTAGGTTAGCCCCACCGACTAAAACGTGAATATATCTTGGGAAACAGCGATATTTTTCAGATTCGTCTTTGAGAGAATGGGGAACTTTTTTTTAGATTATCATAACAAATATTTCAATTAAATCGACGTAATTTGTCGGATTATGGTTAACGAAATGATTCCTTATCCAAATTTTACAGGGCGTGTTAATCCAACGCGACACAAAAAAAATCTCACACGCCGTCGGGCTTAGTCCTGGGTGAACTTCATCATATCCTACGAAGCCGACCTTCGGGGTGATGACTGTGTTTACTATATGTTTTTTTATATCATAGATAGAAGGGGGAATGGCGGAATGGAGTTTCACTTATAAGGAGGAGGAGGACAAGATAGATTGGACAAGGCTGGGGAGACAATGGGTTAGCCAGGGATACAATGGAAAGAAAGAGGGGCAGACACGTAGACCAAGCGAAGTGAATGAGGGAAGGGATTGAGGGATTGAGCCCTTGACGGAGTTCGCGCGAGAGAATCGGCCTCCCCGGGGGGGGGGGGAGGACGGAGGGCCAGGCGATCTCCAAACACGAAGGGTCAATCATGAGCGTTGGCGAGTGGATGCTGAAGGAGCCGAATGGCCATGAATCGGTGTAAATATTTCCTTTCGTTTCGTCATAATCGCCAAAGCTTATCAATCAGAATGTCATGGTTTGCAGCGGCCAATCATTTCATTCTTTCACAGTTCCTCAAACGCTGACGTCTTCTACCACCTGGTTTTCTTAGCTCATCACCTTGGCCCCCTGTGAGTCTTCCCCTCCACGATTCTTTCAATTTGAGATCTTCTGCAAGCTATCGTGCCTCAGGATATGCTCAGATATTTTCCCTCTTCCATCTCTTTAACTGTCCTACTTACGTAGGATTCACTCATTCTTCGAAGTAATTCTTACTTCGAACTTACTGTGTCCATCCATTTCATCAGTCCGATCAACGGTGGAATCGACACCAAGATTTGTTTTGTGGATGTTATCATTTCACGGAGATTGAGATAAAAAAAACTTTGCCAAAGCTACCTGAAGATCTCGCGACAAAACCCACGTCGTATTTATGAAAAATTCGTTATGTGGATTTAACAAAGTTTTTTGTACCGTTGTTTACTCCTTCTTATAACTCTTTTCATTTCCGTCGGCTCCACTCTTGTTTTCTCTTTGGCTCCGATATCGGCCACGCACCGCGCCCGATGAAATTTAGACTCCACGCGTGAGTTTGGATGAAAAGTAAACATGTGTCTGGACTCGCAGCTGATTTCTGCAATTGTCTCTCCGGATAGAAAGCCTCTCCCCCTGTTCCGCTAACCATAGCGCCTTCGTCCGGATTTCATTCCCACGCCGGACGGACGGAAGAGGTGGCGGGTGTCGATACGGACAGCGGACGCCCCCGGTGGCCGTCCTTTTTCCCTCCGGCGCGGCGGTCGAAGTGGGCAAAAAGGAAAGAGGAATGCCAAAAGGAAAAATCGCACCGAAGAGTGAGATCGTGACTAGAAAGTTGCGGCCTCCGTCCCGCCATCTTGGATCGCCCTCTCCTCCCTCGGCTCAGAAAGAGAGGTCATAATTTTCAAGTACACGCAAACGAAATCACGCACGCACACTCACGCAGCAGCCTTTAAGCGGGACGAGAGAATCGGGACCGCTTTTTTTTTGGCGGAGGCGGCGTGCGAAATTGGATATGGCGAAGGAGTCGATATATCGATATGGAGATTCATGACGAAGTTCAGGCCGCTCGTCGCATATTCGTGCACGGGAGGTGATTCGCGATACTCATGGATTATTGTCGAGGGGATTACTGTATCGATTCCGGTAGGAGGGTGAATCGTGTCCACGCGTCCAAAAACTATCGTCGATCTGGTTGAGACGGTAGTGAGGATGAAAAAACATCAAATAACTTTAAAAATTTAATCAATGATTATCAATTCAAATCAATCAATTGTTCGATAGTAATGATAGATAAAAAATAGAGTCCTTTACGCAGTTTACCAATAGGATCGGAACGATTAAATCGAAATAATCGAACTCATTCGACTATGCAACTAAATAGGATGGTTGCTACTTCATCTGAAATCATCGAACTCTGCCGTGATGGAAATTGGGATCGAATAAAATGGAGTGGATGAACGATACACGTGAAAGTCGACCTTTTGATCGGGCTCCTAAAATCGTTCATCTCCCGCGAGTGTTGTCAATGGTTTTAGGGCGCGGGAGTGAAGCGGCATTTGCACCCCTTTACCGATTTCAAACCCCTCCCCATCCCTCTCCCCGTAAAATCGGTTCTTGATGGGCTTTATCGACAATGATTATATTGAGTCAGTTTCGATAGTCATGTTCTATAAACTTTTTAGTGTATCAATGCGCTTACGTTGAGGCATGGAAATGGTACAGCCAAAATTGACCTAGAAACCATTCATTCCCATTCCGGCGGTGCAACAAAAGCGCAACTGCATCCGAAGCAACGAACCCGTCTGCGAGATTATATATGCGATTTAGGTTTAATCAATTTTGATACGAGAGATGAATGACAAAAGAAAATTGCCTGTTTCGAGTTCGACGCACTTTTTTTGTCCGTGAGAATTTGGAAAAGGGAAATGACTGCGATGAATTCAGTCGAGGTGAGGGCCGAACCAGTCATTGGGCATATGTCGTAGTGTTTGAGTCGTTAACTGTGGAAAACTAAATACTTCGCGCATTGACTCGCGCAATTACTGCATTTGTTACCAATGTTGTCAGCAGCTGTGTTCATTGGAAGCACTTGTCCGACGGAAAAGAAATGTTTTTTTTTTTTTTTTAGCATTTAGCCAGATCTTAAATGAATACCAAATTTCCACGGTTATGTTTCAACTGTTGCAGGAGCGGGGAAACGGAGGTCCTCATTCCAAGGGTGTTAGTTTTTTTCATTTGTTATCTTAGGGAGCTGGGGCGGTTAGTTTTTAAATTAAGGGAGGTGAGGATTTTCAGGGGATTGAGGAAGAAGGGGTGGAGAGGGAAAACTGGTGTCGATATAAGCGTACTCTGGATAACGACTGCTGCAAAGGGTCCGTGCAAAATTTAACTTATGTCTACATCTTCTCAATACCCCGCAAGCCGTCGCAAGAGCGTGTGGCGGGGGCTGTTGGGGCACCACCCGTAATTTAGAAAGAAAAAATAACCGCATGCAGAAGCCACAAATTTATACAATCCACAAACCAAACATGGTATACATTCATGCAAGAACTCTTTCATCCCACACACATGCAAACACACAAACTACCAACAAACATACACATGCACCTACATTTAAACCTAATACCTTTGCAACGTTTAATATTGGTCAGACTTGTAAATTAAATGTTTTTAATATTTCTAAAGTGACTTTGGTTTCTTACTATTATGATTCCTGATTGTTCTGGGAAAGAATGAGTATTTGAATCTATCTCTATTGGAATCCATCTCCCTTATTCTATCTTTGTGGTCTGATCTACCTAAGTACGAGTGTGGGGCCATTATAATTCCTTTGGTGCCATCGTTAAACTCATTTATTATGAATATTTCTAAAAGTCTAAGTCGCGCATGTTCTCTCGAACCTAATCAACTTGCGGACTAAGTACTCCACGCTTGAAATGCTCTCTCAACATTGACACCCTATAATAATAATCTCGATACCATATTGAAAAGTCATTACACCACCAGGTTTCGAAAACGAGAAATCCCTGGAAAGTCGGCACAAAGATGAAATGTGGACATTTACGTACTTTGACTTAGATATTGCCTTGTCATAGGATATGATTCTTAAGGCGTCACCCCCCCCCCCTTTTAAAGTGCTGTCATCATTGGAGTGCAACTCGTAATTCACTAGGCCAAGCGTCGGTTTGCACGCGAAAAGCATTTTTCACAATTACTTGGCACTAATTGGGAGGGATGTATCCTTTGAGTGATTCGAAAGGTGATTTATTCATCCTCAACGTGAATTAGTATTTTTGTGAGTGAATCAACACTCGAACCAAACCACAGCCATCAACCAGCAGGTTGGTGTCCTACATGATGGTAGAGCTCATCATGTATATATTATATGCCTTATGCTGCGTTTAATTAAAATTGGCAATTTTCCACAAAATAAAATTTTATTAATGCGGCCGGTTTCAATGCAACTACATCATCTTCTGGTAACAGTCATAACTCATCGTCTACTATGTATGCTGAAAAGCAAGTAAGGGGAGGGTAGTGGAAAATGGGGGAAAGAGGGAGGGGAGGTGGAACGTGGGTAACGTGGGTGACATATGAGAGGGGGAGGAGAAAAGGTGCGGGTGAGGAGAAAGGGGTGGGGGGGGGGAAATTAACACAGTCCGGAAAAACCTCCTGGCTGGATGGAGGGGTTGTCTCGTCGAGGGTGGACCCTCTGTGCGGCGCCAAGCTCCTAGGGCCGTGGAGAAAGGGATTTCCGGGAAACCCCGGTCTCATTGACTGACATTGACTGACAGAAAATACATATAATATAAACATAGAAAAAGAATGGGTAAATGCAAAAAACAATAATGAAAAGTTAAGAAATAATGTCAAGAACAGATATAAGATGGCAGGAGAGCACAGAGTATGCAACCAGAGAGAGCTAAGTTACTATTCTATTTGGCGTTTAAGGAAGGAGGTGAAAGCGTTGAGGGAGGGAGAGAGGTCCAGGGAAGGATACTGGGTGCTCAGGGAATTAAATGTAGTGGGAAGTCGATGGAATAGGGAACGCCTTTGTGCCGTTTTTGGCTGCTTTGTTATATAAATAAACGATGGCACCAGTTTCCCCCCCCAAAATATAAACTGCAACATAGAGAAATAAGTCTAATGGAATAGTTTAATCTCAACGGAATGGGTGGCTGATTGTATGGAAAAATCAATATGAACACATGGATGTATAATCGGAATATTTACTTTTTGACTCTGTTTTCCCTAAAAAATGAATAATGTAGTGTTCTAGAAGTATTCTTTTAAATTTTCATTCATCCTGAGGCCATTATGAACTTCGAAGAAGATTCTTTGAGTTCAGCGGCGTCGAAACGGCAATCATAAGGGGATTCCTTTTAAAATCTTTCATTCCGTTCCTTAAAACGTGCATTACAGATAATATTTCATGTTTTTCTTGGAATTTTATTATGAATTATACGAAGGAGTATATATATATACATATATATATATATATATATATATACATATAAACTTGTATTTTTTTGGTAATCTACCGGTTAAGGTAGGTTTTTGGATGGACACAACTACCAAATTAACATTTTGTAACTCCAAACAAAACCCAATCCAGCAACCTACTCTACATCAGGTCCCTCTTCATCTCTGTGTACTTCTTTCCTCCCTTCATCCCGTCCAACATCTCTATCCTGTTCCTGCCCCTTCCTCGCTTGCCCAACATTCTCCCCTCTATTACCCTCTTCAACATTCCACTACCGCTCAATACGCCTTACATCCATTTTTCCTGCCCCCATAGGATTTCTCTCAACAAAACCCTCTCCTAAGCCACCATCTCCAGTACTTCCTCATTTGTTTTCCTTTCCGTCCATTTCACCTTCTCCATCCTTCTCCACACCCACATTTCAAAAGCCTCCAATCTACGTCTATCCTCCTGCTTCAGTGACCACGTTTCCGCACCGCATACATAGCTACGCTCCATATAAGAGTTTTTACGAGTCTTGTCTTAACATCCCTACTCAACGTCCCCGTCATCAACATCCTCCTCCTTGAGAAAGCCTTTTTGCCTAGCGCAATTCTTCTCCTTACGTCCCTACCACTTTGACCGTATTGGTCCAAAACACTTCCGAGATATGTAAACTGCTCTACCTGCTCTATTTTTTCCCCGTCTATTTTAATCTTTAGCTTAGCCTTTTCCTTTCTGGAAAATCGCATAACCTTTGTTTTATTAATATTGATTCTCATCCCATATTTATCGCACTGAACCTCCAATTCACTCAGCAATGCTTGCAACCCCTTGGCTGACTGAGCAACTAATGCTTGGTCATCAGCAAACATAACCGATTTTACGAATTCCCCTCCGACTTTCATTCCTACCTCCAGTTTTTCCCATGCCTCTTTAATCATTTCCTCCACATATACGTTGAACAGCACCGGTGACAATGGGCAACCCTGCCTTACACCTCTTCCTAACACTGCCCATCCGGACTCTCCGTTCCCCACTCGCACCTGAGCAGTCTGAGACAAGTACAGGTTGCGGATCAGTCTCCTTTATATACGTGTACACTTTAGTATAATTATATTGTGGGTGCGGTAGTCCAGGGGGTAGAGCGTTGGACTATTGACCGGAGGGTCCTGGGTGCGATTCCCGGGCAAGGCACTCAGGGCACCTGAGGCTATTACACCTGAGTTCGTCTTTCCCTTGGTCGCTTTTTCGCCACCCACTAGTCCTTTGTCTCCTGATCTCTTTTCCTCGTAAGGGGGCCCGCGGTTGCATCACGGCGACTCAAGGCTGTTAAAGGTCCGCTCACGCTCGCGAAGATGATCGCCATTTAAAAAAGAAAACGGCGATGACCTCGATCCCAAAATGACAAAATAATGCTGGGTTTTTTCCAATAATAAATGATCCATATCGACCCGTCCCTGCCTCATTTTCTTGAGCTTTTCACTTGCACGTGTGTAATCTCAAAGAGTCGAATTGTATTAGTAAATAGTGCAGTTATGCAGCAAACCTGATAACCGTTGTTGATGATTAAACACTGTCATTTTCCATACAAGTTTTATAGTCACCGGTGTCTCCTCTTTTTATTTGCTCAGTGAAATCAATGTTTGCCATATTTCATAATATGTTTTATACATGTGAAAATAATAACATATAACAATGGCATAAATATAAAAGGGCTGGTGTACTTTTTCTTTTGCGATTTTTTCTGCATTTTCCTAACTACCGTTTGAAAAAATAATTTAATGAAGTTTAAACAAATTAAGCTATTACTAAAGACTCCCAAATGGAAACTACTGAATTTCTATTTCAAGTTTATTTTTATCGTTCCAAATGTGATGCAATGAACTCATGCATACAATTTCACAGCCATTCTTGTGAAAAAATGCGCACATTTCAACGTTAAGACGTCATCATCAAGTATGAAAGTCTAAGTTGTTTAAGTTTACATTGGTGATGTAGTTCCTCAAATTTGATGCTTCAACAGTCAACTTTTCATTATTCCTACGACAGATTCGAAGGCTGACGTGCGAGTCAGTTACTCATCGTTGTTGCCATATGTAGTGCTTCCAAGACAAATTGAAAAAACCGTGAAAATTCGTCCTCTTGTTTCCATTCGAATTTTAGGACTTCGGAAAAATTATCAGTTTCATGCTTCTATTAAAATCGTAAAATAATCCAGGTGTTAATGCATGTATTTCGGAAGTTCAAGTCACAAGAGAGTATTTTGTTTGTTTAATTCATTTTTAGGGGTCCAATGGAAGGGATAGTTGTAAAATAGACGACGCAAATTATGACAAAGACAAAGTGCTTTTTAAGTGACTACATACTGCTACAATACTGAATAGCATTACTCTAAATACTTGGACAGCCTTTATGGAATTAAACCACTTTTCAGCTCTATGCCATCTATCTATCCTTCCAGTCCTGTCGTCTAAAATGTCAGTTCTGATTTCCTCTCTTTGTCTCGCATTCTGCCAACCTTATCCCCTTCACCTGTCTTCACTGTTCATTTTCACCCAATATATCTTCCATTACCCATTCACCTTTCCTCCTTTGAATTTCTTCCAGCGTCCTCCCATCTCGTCTAAGCCTCAGCCTTGCCCAGCAATTTTTCCTTTGAACAATTAACTCACCATTAACTCTGTTGGATCGGCGTGCTATCCATTTTTGGTAATTATACACTTCTCCAAACATTATTTCACTGTCCATCAATTCACACGTCGCAGCGTCAACGGCGAACTGGTGAGTCCGTGACGTCGAAATCCATCGGCAAATTTACTCCACCCTTCTCCGGACTCGCATGTCGAGAGCTTCCGATCGTTGATGAGAGAGGTGGGGTAGGCGTGGACAGGAGGCTAAAATCCTCGATTACTCACTTTAAAATGTTTGGGAGGTTCCGAAATTAGGCACCATAAAATATTTATTAGCGAAAGAAGCTAAGAGAATCGGGCGTGACTTCTTAGAAGTATTTGATATCCATAGTGACAACGATCTTAGTAATGTTTCAAAATTTTATTGGACCTGATTAAATTTCAGTGTAGAGAAATTTGTGGTTAATAATTATGGAAAATCACCGCGTTTGATATCACTGAGGAAATCTTTATTTGCGAAAAAACCGAAGACTTTTTACGACACCAGTTCCACCACATTATACCGTATTATTGTACCGTATGCATTAGTATTAAAGTTCATGACTTAATCGAGTCAGCGATTCATGGAGACGGGAGATTTTTTAGTATAAATCAACTGAGTTTGACCAGATACCAGAAACATTCTTTTCCTCTCGAGATTACTGAGAGTAAAAGATAAAACATTTGACAGAACATTACGTATAGTATTCAAACTCTGAAAATAATTAATTTTCCAAAATTATGGCGATGACATACATATATCCATAAACGAACATGGTACCTTGCAATTCACCTCTAAACTGTGGTTCAGGAGGTGAATACGCACCAAACAACGTTTGACACAAATAGTATTTTGCGGATAGCGATAGCGGTCGGATAACATTATTCTGATCCCTTATCGTTCGTGAGAAAAATGACATCCTAAATCTATCTCTTCTACACTAAATTTCTGTAATATTATTTACATTATCTCTCCTACCGTAGAACGTTGAGGCTAATGATACATTTTCAACATAATTTCTAAAGAGACATCCTTACAATTTATACAAGAGCTTCAAACTGTAACAAATCTAGCTCCTCTACGCTGCACGCGATCCAATTCTGCAATCAATCCAACTTCGTCAGGATCCCCTATACTTGCAGCATATTCTAAATGAGGCCTAACCAACGACATAAGTATAACATTTCTCTTTGATCTTTTAATTACATTTCCCAAACACACTTCTAATAAATCCTAATTTTTTGTTAGCTTGGTCACATGTTCCCTGTATATGTTTCACTCAGGACAGATCGTGAGTGAGGGTAACGCCTAGGCATTCAATCGAGTCTACACATTCCATTTCGGTGTTCCCAATGCAGTAGGCGTTCGGGAAGGAATTGTCCTTTTTCCAAAAATTCATTACTACGCACTTTTTTAAGTTTAAATCTGATTGCCAAATGTCACATCAGCGTTATATGACATTAAGGTCATCTGATAAAGCTGCTTTGTTCTCAGGATTACCGATATCTCCGTATACCACTGCATCGTCGGCAAATAAACGTATCTTACTATTGACTGTGGAGTCAATGTCGTTAACGTAAAGTAGGAATGCTTCCACTGCATTTGAGCTAACTCCATCTATGACCACTCTTTGTAACCGCCCATTCAAAAATTCTTTAATCAAACCCAGGATATTTTTATGTATACCATATGCTTCTAGCTTTGTGAGTACTTTACCATGAGGGACTTTGTCGAAAGCTTTCTTAAAATCCAGAAAAACTGCTTCTACTGAGACATTACTCTCTCCCTAACCTGGAATATCAAGGGCAAAAAGCGCAAGTTGTGTCTCGCAGGATCTACTCTTTCGAAAAACGTTCAGATTTTGCATCATTAACTCCTGATTATCGATATGTCTCACTCTCGAATTAGCAACTGTTCCATAATCTTTCACGACATGGATGTGAGGGAATTAGGTCTGTAATTACTCGGTTCCTCCTTGTCTCCGTTTTTAATTATTGGTGTTACGCTAGCCGTTTTCCAATTTCTGGGAATCCTGTGATCTACCAATGATTTCTTAAATATAATTTCTAGATACGGTGCACTTTCCGACGCTAGATCCTCAAATATATGCGAGCGGGTATTTCATCCGGCCCGGAGGATTTATTACGCTAAATATTTTTCAGAAAACCTTCTATTACATTGTATGGGATTTCGGTCAGGGGCATGGGTTGTCCGGCACTATTTGGTAAGCTATCGGAGACATTTGGTGAGACATTGGTGAAGACGCTTTGAAAGAAGGAATTTAATAAGTTACCCTTTTCCAAACAGCCGTTTATTCTTTCGTCTTTATCGTTTACGAGGGAATCAAATGTTGAGTTATTTCCGTGGACCTCTCTTAAGTACAATGTTTTAGCGGCCAAGGAAATCGCAATCGAGCAACGGCTGGATGACTAGAGTCTAGAGGCAAATCTTTGCTATTACATTATATGAGATTTCAATTTTGGGCATCGGTTGGCCGCCACGATTTGGAAACCTGTCGGAGTCATTGACGAAGGAGCATTAAACGAAGAATCGTAAAGGAGGAATTTAATGAGTTAGCTTTTTCCAAACTGCTGCTTACTCTTTCGCCTTTATCAGTTTTGACTTTCATAACAGTAGACATATTTCCCAGAACTTCTCTTGTGTAAGACCAAAATGTTTTCGGATTCTCTCTCAAATTTTCTGCCAACATTTTCCTTTTGAATCGCTTAAGGCTTTCCGAAATTGTTTTTTGGTATTTGTCCCGGATATCTTGTAATCATAAGAGATCTCATCCCGATCGTTGCGAGAGATATACTGCATTAAAGCTAACACCATCGATGACTACTCTTTGCACCTGATTTTTCAAATATTCGTTAATCTAGTTAGTGATCTCATTCTTTTTGTCGTTAGAGATATCATCTCTAATTTTTTCATCTTGGCATGTCACAGCCTTTGGCGTTGTAATACTTTTCTTTGATTCGCGTTGCGCCCTCTTGGTTCGGCGTTAACTTTTGTCAAATTTACTTGGAAATAAATATTGTAGCATCACCTCGAAGTCTCTTTTTAGGCGCAGCGTTTCCTCTTTACCCTCCATAATCCGTCCAACCGTGGAAGACCTCTTTCCTTCCCTCCTTTCAACGAGACAACGGCTCGAAGGGAAGGGTGGGGGTGGGGGGATCAGAGGGGAAGGGGGATTGGTAATTCTTATACCTCCTCCCCTTTCCACAATCCTCGCTAACCGATTGGCGCCGAGCAGTTGGCGGCCGTGGCCCAATAAAAGGTTATTTTGCAACACCCAACCGTGGACGAGGGATTGAGGTCACGCCGTGCATTTCATCTCCCGGGCACAGCCAGTGTGGGGCGCTGGGTGAGATGCATCATGCGAGGGTACCACCGACGCCTCTGCCGATGTACGCGCTGGCACCCTCCACCACCCACACCCCCCGCACGGCCGAAAACTTGACAGGACGGCGCGCGAACGGATGCATCCGTATTTATGTATGTGAATGTACATCAGTTGAATTTTGGGGCTTTTATCCTGTATTCTATCAGATGTGAGGTCAGATCTTAGTTTTACATGGAAGTTGGCTTTGTTCAGTTTTACAAATATTGAAAATCAGGATAATAGTGTATGTGTGTGTGTATAAATATATTAAAACAACTATAAACACAGTAATCAACCCGAAGGTGGGTTTGGTAGGTGATGGTAGAGTTCACCCAATTCTAAGCCCGACGTCGTGTGAAATTCACATATCAGGGTAAGGGGGCCAGTTCCTTTCCCTGTGCCGGTTATGGTTTCCAAGGAAGATCTGGTACCCTCCAAAATCACATAGCTTGGGTGGAGCTGCAGGTGCCCAGAGTGCCTTGCCCGGGAATCGAACCCGAGAGAATCGGCCCTCCGGTCAGTAGTCCAACGCTCTACCCCCTGTTCTTAGGTAATCTACCGGTTAAGGTAGGTTATCTATGTGTATATAAAACACGATATGTGTTTGTGTGTGCGTGTGTGTTTATATATATATACAATATGTATCTATATGTATGGGTCGCGGTGGTCTAGCGGGTAGAGCGTTGGACTACTGACCGGAGGGTCCCGGGTCCGATTCCCGGGCAAGGCACTTTGGGCACCTGCAGCTCCACCCAAGCTAGTTGATTTTTCGGGTACCAGATCTTCCTGGGAAACCATAACCGGCACAGGGAAAGGAACTGGCCCCCCTACCCTGATGTGTGAATATTCACACGCCGTTGGGCTTGGTACATGGGTGAGCTCTACCATCACCTACTAAACCGACCTTCGGGTTGATTACTGTGTTTATGGTTTATGGTATCTATATGTATACTTATATACATATATATATATATATATATATGTGTGTGTGTGTGTGTGTGTGTGTATATATATATGTATATACACGTAAATAAAGCTTGTATATAGATGATTTCGTCGAAGTAACACGGAAGTGTTGAATAAAAAACTTGGACTGCAACAAACAATATAAGAACACATAAAAAGAACACTCACACGTTAATTCTTAATAATTTCGACGGAATTTAGCTCCGTCTTCTTCAGAAGAAACAGTACTACTGTCGCTGTCCAAGTCTTTTACGTATATATATATATATATATATATATATATATAACCATAAACACAGTAATCAACCCAAAGGTCGGTTTAGTAGGTGATGGTAGAGCTCACCCATGTACCAAGCCCGACGGCGTGTGGATATTCACACATCAGGGTAGGGGGGCCAGTTCCTTTCCCTGTGCCGGTTATGGTTTCCCAGGAAGATCTGGTACCCGAAAAATCAACTAACTTGGGTGGAGCTGCAGGTGCCCAAAGTGCCTTGCCCGGGAATCGAACCCGGGACCCTCCGGTCAGTAGTCCAACGCTCTACCCGCTAGACCACCGCGATATATATATATATATATATATATATATATGTGGGTCGCGGTGGTCCAGGGGGTAGAGCGTTGGACCATTGACCGGAGGGTCCTGGGTTCGATTCCCGGGCAAGGCTCTCTAGGCACCTGCAGCTCCAACCAGGCTATGTGATTTTTCAGGTATCAGACCTTCTCGAAAAACTATATCTGGCACAGGGAAAGGAACTGGCCCCTCTACCCTGATGTGTGGATTTCACATGCCGTCGGGCTTAGTAGAGGGTGAACTGTGATCATTAATTACTTGTATCTCTTTGTATGTGTGTGTGTATACAATATTTATTCTTTCATTTTGAAAGATATTTATTCAATACAACGACGCCTTTCTTCTCCAGGCTAACACACACTTTTAAAAAAAACTGGTGTAAGTGGTCTTTATTGTCGGACTGTCGCATGTTAGTTTGTGCGCGCGGTTATGAACACGTATTCATTGAGAGCACACACAAGGAGAGGGAATGCATCGTGAAGCAACCTCCGCAGTGAGGGCCGTTTCTTTCGGGTATACGTATGTAGGCATTCGCCTGACCACTCTCATCTCTCCCGCCTCGCTCCACCAATGAGCGGGCGGGAGGGAAGGGTGGGAGCGAGCCCATCATCCACCGGGCGTGAGATCAGCACACACTCCCCCCTTCCCCCGCCTCCTCATTGCGGCCTTTGGGAGGATAGGCCAGCCACCCATGGTGACCTCCGGCGTGACAACGACATCAACAGTATACAGACACACGCTCTCTCTCTCTCTCTCCACCTTCATCTCGCCAAATCAACCGCCATTTTCAAAACGATGGAAATCGCGTTCGTGAAAACATTCCCTCCGCCTTCCATGCGAGAAATCGAAAATCAAATAAACGTGACCCGCGGAAATTCAAAATTCGCGATACTTTTTGAACAGTCCTCGTACATATTTGCGGCGCTAGGGATGCCAATATTGTCCTAAGAAGTCGATTATGGTTATCTTACGTAATAGCGAATCGCATATATCGATTGCACTAGTAAATTGGAACCTATAAAATCGACTTATCGATAATTGTAGCGAGATTTACCTATATATGTTGCCAACGCAAGTTTTTCTCATTAGACGTGATGCCATTTTTTGCTATTTAGAGAAATTCAATCTTTATGGTGCATGGCCATCATTTTTTTTTATTAATTTGTATGTTGATATAATTCCTAGCCTAATTGATGTCGCCTGTATGTTAAAATAGGATACAAGAAATGATTTTTGATAATTCAATGGCAGAGGGATATCATGCATATCTTTTAATGCGATAAGTCTTCAAATTGTTCATGAATGAATGAATATTTTGCTTCATGTTTAACATGTCCGTTTTCCTTGAAAATGTTGACCACTCATGTTTTGTACTGTTCGATGTATCGTTAGCCAATCTTTTGAGTGATTCCCCCCAATGTTCTGCTGGATCTCGTAAATGAACCGAGGCCAGAATCGTATGTCCGCTGAAAAGCGTTTAATTTCCTGGATGTAATGTTCTGGTTGCAGTGCTGAGTAAATAAATAACATTATTTCTTTCGACTACAAATGTAGCATTTCCTACAATTTTCCCCTTTAGCAAATATTTGAAGCCATAACTCTCTCTGTGGGGTCCACACCTCACGACTCTCTCCTCATTCCTCAAACTCTTCCCTCAAATTCTCCCTGTCCTCGGGTCATAATTTACAATCAACCCTTCCACAGCTCTAGTCACGTGAGCTGCCCTCACCCACGGATGTTTTCCACACTCCGAACTTTTCACCATCATAAAACTTGACTGAAAAAGATTGAAATTCCTTGAAATGTATAACGGTCGACTCAAGGGAATTATCCACGCAAACCGTGGTTCGATGATCGATTAAACCAAATAGCGATTCAACCAAAATCGATTCAAATTAATGCGTGGATTATATTAAACTATATACTAATGGATGACTGCCTTATCGATCAATCGAAAGTTGAATACATAATCGATTAGTATGCTCCATGTCTGACACCCCTAATCGAATCGCCGCGCTTTGGAAATGAACGTCCGCGAGGGTCGATTGTGGGGAAGAGGCCTCCCGTTTCGTACTCGCCGTCATGCCATGATTTGTGTCTTTGATGGGCGCCAAAAAGATAACAAGCGTATCGGTCACGGTTTTTCGTTATCGCTCAAATTAAATACCTTTGGAGGTCTTATTCTGGAGCAGAGAATAAGTGGAAAAATGCTCTGAATGTTCGCCGTAATGTTTTCAATGTAATCCCACACGCTAACTCGTCCATCATTTTCTTCTGTTTTCACGTTGCTAGGCTAAATAAATACACGAGTGCCTGGAAATTGTCCTGGTAGTCCTGCATTTCGTTAGACGCCAAATTGCGAGATAAAAAATGAATATTTTGTCGGTCGTCTTGTGCATAGTCTTACACCTACATACTTCTCACGCATTGCGAATCATTAATCTATTTTTCTGTTGATGCGTTGCTAGGCTATTTGAAATATGCGAGTGGCCGGAAAGAGTTCTTTAGTCTTTTTTTCTGTGGTTCGAAATTCGAGAATAATATCTCAATAATTTCATGCATTGCGCGTCATACAATATACCGCTGCTATTTTTTTTACATGTTTTTACGTCGCCAGGTGAAACAAACTGGTAGCTGGAAGTTCTAAGGTGTAAACCTTTATTTCATTTTTGAATGCATAATCCGTTCGTTTCGTGCATTCGCTAATTGCTCTGAGTCGCGTCATTTACCTTTAAAACAACACATTCTTACGTGTAGGAGTTTAGGTGACGTCAGTTGTCTCTCTGGAGCGTGTCCGCATAATATTGGGGAGGGGCGGTTTAAAACAAAGGTTTCTCTTAGAGTGCAGAGCTCCAAAACAAACGAGGGTTTCCCTTATACAGAACATATATACGTATTCCTGTCGGGCGACGCGGCGGGTGATGAAATGGCCGCGCTAACGACCGTCGCCTGGCTAAGGAGACTGCCGCCGCCTAGAGCCAGCCACCTTCGTTTCTCGTCTCCTTACTTCGAAATCTGCCGCCCACTCTCTCCCATTCGTCGTACAACGCGCAATAGTGTCACTCCTGGGCGGAAGTAATTACCAATTAATACATCCCCACCGGGAAATCATAGTGCTAAGTACGATGCAGTACCAAAAATGCGCAAATAAGCTTCAGTCAACTCCCTTCGAGGTAAGCGAGGGACAGATGAACCTCGTTTCAAGTGATCACAGGAGAGATCACTCGCCTCCGTTTATTTCTACCAAATTGCCACCTCCTTCCATACTTCTCTCGTCACTATCACTCATTCGTGCATTCTTTCAAGCACACTCTAGTGCCCCCGAGCATTCTGAATATCCCTCTCTCGTCTCCTGGAACTCGCACTCCAACATACATCGGCAGCTTGGATCATGCATACTATATAAAATTCGGGAAATAGATGCCAGAACTAGCAGACTCAAGGTCACCACCATCTTCCCACTACCATGCCACCCATGGCGTCTGGGGAATAATTAGTTCTACTCAATTGCATTTCACTTTCACTAATCTCTTGTGTTTTGTTGTCAAAACCCTTTCTTTCCGCGCGACCTCATTAGAATGCCTCAATATAATGTAGTGCTCTTTACAGCATTGCTATCTATACTTTGTCTGTTTTTATGTTTCCCCTTCCATCCCTCGTCTCCCTCCTTGAGGGGACCCTCCCGCTACCTGCAGCTTTGGTTCACATTCACTACCTGTGCTCTTGGGGAGGAGAGCGTTTTATGTTGAATGTTCTTGTGGTGGTGGAATTTCGCCTTGCTACTTTTTAAATTCTGGCTTGCACGCAGTTGGATACATTACTTACTGTATCCTAAGGTCAATTTAACATTAAATGGTAGTAAGGCATGAAGTCTAGGTTTCGAGTAACTTCAAGGGGGTGAGCGTAGGGCGCGGGAACTCCGAAGTACTTTTCCCAGGGTGTCGAGCATTATTCATGCCGTCGCGTGCGTCGAAACCCTTTAAACAGTACAGAGGTCTTCATGTAACCGCCTTAGCACAAACATAATTTGCTTTCATAATCAGGAGCTGAAAAGAGGCTGGAAATACAATTTCATCGCGAACAATATCCCGGTTTTAGTTATTTCATTGTGGCTTATTTATTCATCTTGTATCTTATTTCATTGTATCTATAGCAAGATAAAATGAGTTCTTTTAAAAAAAAATTTTAAATGAAAAATCCGTGTATCCTGTGACTTAGCGTACATATGCATTGTTATGGAAAGTGACCTCTTCATCTCGATAGAAGTCACAAGGGACGATTCATCTACATAATAACTCGCAAGCCGTCACAAGGACGTATGGCGGGGGGGGTGTTAGGTCACCACCCAAAAAGAGGGAAAAGAAAAACCGCATTCGAAACCAACACATACATTCAAACCCATACCCACAGTGGTGCATACATTCATGCAAAATCCTATCATTTTGCACGCATGCAAATACATATATACCTCCTTTCATTCTCCACGCATGCAGTTACATATGATATCATCTGAACAAATAATTGCACCTTTGGATGCAGTAAGAAATTTATCCAATATCGTGCAAACTAGGATTTGGTAAGTAGCAAGGCGAAATTCCACCAACACGAGAGCATAAATTCTGAGGGAAGCTTAAGCCAAACGGACTTAAATCAATGTCAGCGAATGGCAAACTTCAACAATTTTTCTACTCATTTTGAGTTTCTCTGACACATGGCATTTTAATGCAAGAGATTTAATCTGTAATTTAACCTTCGCTCCATTAAGTGATTCGCATCCTAGCTCCTCTTATAATTTGGATACGCTACTAAGTTTACCATGACAACGTTTTACAAATCTAACTCCGCGCTACACTCGATTCATTTGGGCAATCAATCCATCTTCGCGAGGATCCCATATTCTAGGAGCATGTTCCAAATAAGGCCTAACGAGCGAAAAATTACATTACTCTTTAAACCTTTTCTTCTCATTTCCTCAATATTCTTCAATTAATTCTTGTATTTTTGTTAGCTTGCCCACATTAAGAACATGCACAAGATACTATATTTCGCAACTGAAGTGATGGACGGAGAAGGAACTAGAAACCACATATCATGCTATAAATAAATACCTCAGCCATATAAATAAATAAAACGAACACTGCAGATTTTTTGAGACAGGTACATCGAGAGCTCGAAGAGGTCATCAGAGGTGAGGGCAGGGGTCTTTGGAGCTGGCAGGGAAATAAACATAAACTTCGTGCATACAGTAACAGCAATAATTTATTTAATACCTTCCTTTTTTACACACACACATAATGAAGGCAATAAAAAATAAACCTTTGTAACGATACCCGAGGTGCAATCATTTTGCACGCCATAAAGACTTTGGCACAAACAACCATACAATTGGAATTCATTTTGAATTTTCGCTTTGCAGCGCGCATATTCAAACGATTCGTTGGAATTACTACGTGGCAAATTAGCAGGTCCCCGTGTTCACTAACAAAACGCCACCATCTTAAGCAACACACAAGATATTCGTAGTTTCACAAAAAATGCTTCCTTCAGCAACGGCACACGTGTGTGGGGTGCGACATTAGCACTGAATAATAGATGAGTGCGTACCCTATCCCCAAATAAACCCTTTAAAATTATTTAATCCATTATTCCTCTCGTAAGGCACATCCAGGGAAGGTCCAAATATGGACCTGATATAGTATATATATATATACCTATGACCTTTTTCCATCCCCGACTATTTCCGGAGGGGACATTAATGGCGAATAGTATACATCCAACGACCGGAGGCATGTATAGCGTTTGCGTGCATTTCTTGTGTAAAATTAATTAAAATAATTGAGCTGAGAAAATGCACATCACAGCCAACATACACAGCCAAATGGTGATCAAACATTCAAAGACATTTGAGTGAATGGCCTCTTTTTTTTTGGAAAATACCCAGCTCTAAAGATATATATAAATGTAATATAAAAATCCACGTGAAGCAACACATTCTGGCCACGAAGCATGTGCATATATATATATATATATATATATAATATATATATATATATATATATATATATTTAATTATATATATTATATATAATTATAATGGTATCATTATTGAAGCCAACTAACAAAAAAATATTTTGGTTCAATAATATTCAGTGATAAAAGAACAATATAATCGTAAAAACGACTCCAAAACAACAGTGATCACAGCCAAGTTTTTGTAGATGTCTTTCTTGAAATTTTCATAGGCCTCCTTCATCTCTCTTCCCACCACAAAAAAAAAGCTTCCTCCCTTTCACTCATTTGCCCTTCTATCAAAAAAATGAAAAAGGGTCCGAATTAAATGCGAATCGAATTGGCGGATTTGACCTACGCAGGGCGAGTTCACGCCCGCTTGCGGTTTGACCAATCAGGAGGATGCGACGGACACCACAGCGGCGCTGCATCCGAAACACTTCCCGGGGGACGAAGGTCGCCGGGGGGTGGCGTCGCATTCCCCCGTTGGTGGGGCTGACAGTCGCGCCTTCGTCAGCTGTACCACCCCATGAATCTCTCGACGGCCCTCAGCCACTGCTCCATGGTCCTCCTGGAAGCCGCGAGGGCCCTTGGATTGGGCTCGAACACGCGGTCCACTTTGCGGTGGGCCTTGACCTCGTCCAGGGATGACCAAATCCCTTTTGTTCACAGGGAGAGAGAGAAAGAGAGGAAAAAATGTATTCAGGAACCACGCTGGACACGAAGTCCGGGGCGAAACATAATATTACAACTAGTGCGAACATACGCATGCGCAGTACACATACAGTGTCCGGTGGAACACAAATCCGTAGCATTACAGTAAAACTTGAAATAATAATATGGGCTTATCATATCCAATGTCTACCGGCAAAAAACAATCAAACCAGGCAAAATATTTTACATTCAAACACCAAGAGCCATAACAAAAAATACCTATCACATTGAAAACAGATCCTCCACAAAAAAATACATAGATTCAACTGCTACGTCATAAGGTAATCAAAGCAGTATACGAAGCCAGTGCCATTACAAGAATCAAACTATACAAACCCCGGAATCACACAATACAAACAATGCACCACCCAACATCACGCACTGTCCAACATCACCCAAAACAGTTTCTGGCGTAACTTGGTGGAAAATCTTCATGTTGACGTTTTTATAAATCAAACCAATTTGCTTTTCCACATAAACTTTTTAATTTTCACGACCCAGGTTTCGTTATAGCAAAACATCATCAGGTAAAAATACAAGTCAAGCACCGTATATATATATATACATATCTCTGGGCGGAGGGAAGAGGAGGGAGGAAAGAAAGGACTGGTTGAGCTAGGAGAGGGGGGCTAAAAGTCTATGGTTTGAGGCGGAGGAGGAAGTTTATAAGGAAAATCAAAGTGGTTTGATTTATTAAAACGTCAATGGATCATTGTTAAGTTTAAAATACAAACCTTTTGACCTGTGGCTACCTTACTCTCATTCTGGAAACTTGTAAATAGTTGAACGGAGGGGCTCAAACAAACTATCCAGGTAACTGGTTCTATCCCACAATATTTCTGTTTGAAAAATGAAAACTTTTTTCTCTTTGTTTATTATTTTCTGATCTTTAACTTTAAAACTGAGACCTTTTTCCCCTTAAAACTTGTCTATTTTTTGGCCATTTAATTCATTGAATTTTCGCACGCTTCGTCGTCAATAACCAGTTTTTTGCATCGCACTAAATCCACTCCTCTTTTTTTTCTTTCTGGCAAGCTCTCTCATTTTAGGAATACCCAACGTGTCCGTCACGCTAACTTATCTCTTATGCTTACCATTGTGCATATCTGGCTGCCATTCGCCGTACTTTTTCTATCTTTTCAATGCGTCCCACTAAATGCCTTTCATACTATCCGGCGCACACTCATGCGAAGTCCTGGAGTATTTACCCAAAGAGTGGGACCCGGAAATATGCATGTTTGTATATTTAGATATATAATACACAATATAGGGAAATATTTAAAAAAATACGGCTATTAATATTCATCAGTTTCAACAATTTTCAGCGTAGATTGCCCTGGGACTTTCACGCTTCATCCGACATCTCAGTAAATTATCGCAAAGATAATAAACACCCTCTAAATGTTCTGTTGGCACATATAAACATTATATGTATATATATATATATATATATATGCGGGTCGCAGTGGTCTAGTGGGTAGAGCGTTGGACTACTGACCGGAGGGTCCCGGGTTCGATTCCCGGGCAAGGCACTTTGGGCACCAGCAGCTCCACCCAAGCTAGTTGATTTTTCGGGTACCAGATCTTCCTGGGAAACCATAACCGGCACAGGGAAAGGAACTGGCCCCCCCTACCCTGATGTGTGAATATTCACACGCCGTCGGGCTTGGTACACGGGTGAGCTCTACGATCACCTACTAAACCGACCTTCGGGTTGATTACTGTGTTTATGGTTTATATATATATGGCCGTGCCGTCGAAACGTAAATATCTATTGTAAGTGTCCTTCTTTTATGTTTCTGTGTGTGTAATATTTTTTATCTTAGTTTGTGTGTGTGTATATATATATATATATACACACACACACACAAACACTAAGATAATAAATATTACACACACAGAAACATATATATATATAGTCTCAGTCTGACCTGAAGAAGGCCTCGGAGTAGGCCGAAAGCTTAAATCATCTACAGTGTGAGTGTCCTTTTACGTGTTATCTGTTTTATTCTGTGTTCTATTGTGCCGTCCAAAAGTTATATTGCTCTCGTGAGTACTTCCGCATCATCTATATATATATATATATATATATATATATATATATATATATATATATATGTATGTGTGTGTGTGTGAACACGCAGATGTAGAATTTTTTAAACATAGAAACACAAAGAAAGGACACTCACATACGTATGTAGTTGACGTTTCGAAGGCACGTCCGTCGTCATCAGAATTCTTTGTTTCCATGTTTTAAAAATTCTTCATCTGTGTGTTTATATATTAGTGCGTCGCCGAAGAGCATTTCAAAGATATATATATATATATATATATATATATATATATATAAACTATAAACACAGTAATCAACCCGAAGGTCAGTTTAGTAGGTGATGGTAGAGCTCACCCATGTACCAAGCCCAACGGCGTGTGAATATTCACACATCAGGGTAGGGGGGCCAGTTCCTTTCCCTGTGCCGGTTATGGTTTCCCAGGAAGATCTGGTACCCGAAAAATCAACTAGGGTGGGTGGAGCTGCAGATGCCCAAAGTGCCTTGCCCGGGAATCGAACCCGGGACCCTCCGGTCAGTAGTCCAACGCTCTACCCACTAGACCACCGCAACCCATATATATATATATATATATAAACACACAGACACACGGATACAAAATATTCAACACGCAGAAACATAAAGGAAGGACACTCACAGTACTCTGAGTGTCCTTCCTTTATGTTTCTGTGTGTTGAATATTTTGTATCCGTGTGCTTGTGTTTGTGCGTCGCCGGAGAGCGTCAATTTCAAAGATATATATATGAGTCAACTCCCTTATTTAATGATATCTTTAGAAAAGTTGATAGATGTCTAATGCAAACAGAACTTTAGAGGATGCACATTAGGTTTGCATGTATGTGTTGATTTTGCAAGTGGTTTTGTTCCCTTTTACGGGTGGTGATCTAACACCCCCTGCCACAAGCCCTTGCTCCGGCTTGCGGGGTATTATGTAAATGTAGATTACCGCTTTTCACGACAATTCACTGAGATGTCGGTTAATCCATAAAGATTCCGGGGTAATTTACGCTGAAAATTGTTGAAACTGATGCATATTAATTCTCTTATTTTTAAAAATATATCACTTATTCATAGTCATACGATCAAATGACTTCGATAGGTCGATATATTGGTCTCTCGGACGCATTTAGTTTTGGGAGTGCACTCCACGGTTCGAAGCGTTACCAGTGCTTTAGCTCGACGTGATCTTCCCAAGATTTCCGACGAAGTCTTCGTTCCGATCGATTTCTTAATGACATATAGTAAATGGTCGACACATCGAACTTAGGACTCGTGGAAAAACTTTCTTTTCATCGAAATCGTTTCAATTGCAGCAAAAGTTTTGGCGTTCATTCTCCGAGAGACGGAGGATTTTTTTATGCCTAACAACGCGTTGTCTCAAATAGCAATCGGTTAATGCTTCGCGACAAACACAGGAAACATTGGAAACCGAAAAATAAATATTTGTGCTGGTTGGAAAGCAAAGGTTTTTCTAAGTGAGAGAGTTATCCGGGATTTTCCACAGGATATCGTTGACAGATAATATCTGGATTATTTGGGGAAATTTCGTAGCGCCAGCCGTTGCTGTTGAAATGGATGTGTGAAGACGAGGGATTCAAGAAGATGAGAGAAAAATTATTAAAGGGATCCATTTTGCTTGTTGTTTTTCATTTGTTTGTTGATGTTGTACATCGCCACCACTCTGCGGTATATCTGGTTAGCATTCTACTTCTCGTGTTGTTCATCTCAAGAATTTATTTTCGACATTGTTCAAAGGGACATACCAGTGTTCGGTTGCAATGAATGTTTTTCATTTTTTCTGTTGCTATTTAATTTCGCCTCCACTCCGCGATGCTTCTACTCAGAATCTATCCGAGGAGCCAATTTCAACGACATGTTTTCCGAAGAATTAATGAGTTACCCAAAAAAAAATTTTTTTTAGCGCCGATTCCAATATGCGCCTCCATTTAAACAAAGAAATGATCAGATGCGCAAATACGAAGACGACTCTTTTTACCTTTGAAACAAAGTCTAAGGAATACTGAGAGCCTTATCCCTTAAGCGACACTATCGTAAGGGATTTAGGTTGGGAGCCCCTTGAAATACGAAGGGATCAAACGAGGCTTAAGGCTTTTAGAAAGATTCAGAACCAACGAGTTTAGCAAAGACACTAATGGAATTAAATGGCCCCACACTACTTAGATAGATCATACCACAAAGATAAAATAAGGGAGATAGATGATTCCAATACAAATACATTAAAATACTCATTCTTTCCCAGAACAATCAGAAATCATAATAGTAAGATGCCGAAGTCCCTTTAGAAATATTAAAAACATTTAATTTACAAGTCGGAAAAAATTTAAAATCGCGAAGATATTAGGTGCAGATGTGGGTGCATGTGTATGTTAGTTGGTAGTTTGTGTATTTGCATGTGTGTGGGGTGAAGGGGTTCTTGCAGGAATGTACACCATGTTTGGTTTGTGGACTGCATAAATTTGTGGCTTCTGCATGCGGTTTTTTTATTTCTAAATTACGGGTGGTGCCCCAACACCCCCCCGCCACACGCCCTTGCGGCGGCTTGCGGGGTATTGAGTAGATGCGGATGTAAGAGCCAATAGCTTCGATTTCTAGGCTCTTATTTTCCTCTTTATCTCAAATATGAAATAGCAGAGACACCTCCTTATGGACCCGAATCATTTACGGGCATTTCAGAGGCGGACTAGTTAACGTGTCGGGATATACGTCTGCTACTCAATGTGCCTTTGGGAAATATATAGTCTGTAACCCACTCGTGACTTCTCTTTTGGGTCAATATTGACTCCATTGAAGTATTATTAAAGTCCCGAGCGTTTGGTTTCCAGAATGAACACTTTACTTACCGTACACTATTTACTTTTCCTGTTCTCAATGATTGCCAATAGTATATAGTATTCCCAACGCCGCCGTGCAAATACTAGCCAGAAGGTACTCTCTCCTCCCCCCTCCCTCTTTGCATTGCTCCCTCACCGAGGATGGCCTTCAGCGTCAATCTTCACCTCTCGATATTTCCTCAACCCGTCTATTCTGCTCCCCCCCAAAGCACTTGTCTTCTCTTCACTCGCCTTATTCAACACTTCGTCCTTTGTCCTCCTCCCCATTCGACTTCCCCGTCTCCACGACCATATTAAAAAAAACTGCTCCTTTCCTCAATGCTACTCTCCTCCAGGCGATCCCTCAACCACGCCCATTTTCCACCAAAATACGTAAACTTATCCACCTCATGATCTAGCTCATCCACAACATCTAGTTCAGTGTTTAACGTGGCCCACCTGCTTCTTGAATGGCTCATTGCTTCGTTCCTTTCCCATCGTGACTAATCTTCATCTCGTAAGTCACGCTTTAATATAACTATGCATTGAACTATAAACCACAATCCACTGGCAGTTCGGCTAACTAACACCTTCGGACATCTGATAATATTATTATGCGGTAATCTACCGGTTAAGGTAGGTTTTTGGATGGACACAACTATCAAATAAATATTTTGTTACTCCAAACAAAACTCAATCCAGCAACCTCATCTACATCAGGTCCCTCATCATCTCTGTGTACTTCTTTCCTCCCTTCATCCAGTCCAACATCCCTATCCTGTTCCTGCCCTTTCCTCGTTTGCCTAACATTCTCCCCTCTATTACCTTCTTCAACATTCCATTGCCGCTCAATACGCCTTTCATCCATTTTTCCTGCCTCCATAGGATTTCTCTCAACAAACCTCTCTCCTCACCCACCATCTCTAGTACTTCCTCGTTTGTTTTCCTTTCGGTCCATTTCACCTTCTCCATTCTCCTCCACACCCACATTTCAAAAGCCTCCAATCTACATCTATCCTCCTGCTTCAGCGACCACGTTTCCGCGCCGTACATAGCTACGCTCCATATAAAAGTTTCTACGAGCCTTTTCTTAACCTCCCTACTCAACGTCCCCGTCATCAACTCCCTCCTCCTTGAGAAAGCCTCCTTCCCCAGCGCAATTCTTCTCCTTACGTCCCTACTACATGGACCGTGTTGGTACAAAACACTTCCGAGATACGTAAACTGTGATACCTGCTCTATTTTTCCCCTCCTATTTTCCCCACCTCTGATAGTCAATCCGAATTACTGAGGTAACCATCTATGCACCTTCATTTTTAAAGCAAACCCCTCCCACGAAACCCGTTAAATTCCCTTCTTCTGTCGTCGTTTTTCTTAAACTTTGTTTACCTTCTCGAAATGATAAATTAGATATTGGACTAGAGAGCGTCGATCAAGCGATCTCTTTGTTATTGGGCGACTGCATTTTTTGAATCTGATCGCGTAAAGCTGTTGACTGGAGTACACGATAGCAAAGGACGTGTTAGCCAGTAAGCAAGACCTTGTAGCGGACTTGATCTATAAGGTCGAGGCACACCTATAAGCTCCTTCATCGAAGCCTAACTTGTGTTGCTATCCTGGTATCAACTTTTTTTCCTGGGAGACCACACATGGTGGCATTAGGAATGAGAAAAGAGCGCGTTATTTACACCGATATCATAGTCATTGATAAAAAGTGACCTCTGCACGCATGTATAAAACTAACTCTTCACTAAATGACATTGATATGAAATGAATCAGAGCAATCAGTCCCAAGATTTGATAGATAAGGGTAGAGCTCACTTGGATTTAAGGCCTATAGGGCGTGTGAATTTTAGACATTGAGATACTGTGAATTAGGCGGGGCAGCCAGTTCCTTATTTCTTATTCAATTCCTTTAGCTTTCCAAGGAGATGTGGCGACCTTCAAGTAGCACCTGGCTTGAATCGGAGTGACTGGAAATCGAACCCTGACTTTCCGGTCTGCAACCTTACCCACTCGGCTACCGCGCCCCGCTTCCAATTAGAGATATAAATTAAGGGACACACGTTGAATGAATGCTTTCCCGGCAGCAAAAATCGAGGGCGAAATGAATATTTTAAGTGGTTACCAGCGGAGAGTCCGGCCAAGTGGGCAGCTCCCATGACGGACGCCTCGACGGACGCTGACCGCTCGACTCGTACTCCGGTGGTGTCGGAGATCAGCTGGCAGATGAAGTCATTCGTGGACACTCCTCCGTCCACCCTGAAACGATGACGTAAGAATTAGGGCGTGAGAAAGGGTTGAGGTGATGCAATGCGAATGTAGATTCTCATGGAAACGTCCAAGGTTTATCTGGAGCCAAAAAGACTTCCCTCACGAGTGATACTTCGTAGAAAAAATTGATTCTCAAATAATACGTTCATGATATCAATTCGATTTCTAAGTTAAGTGACGCCAAATTGGAGGCGACTTGTTATTTTTCGGTCGAGGCGACCGCACAGTGGTTTGAAACCCCAGGAAAGCTGGCCAAATAGGTAAAAAAAAGTTTCTAGTTGGGGCATTCTGAATGTTCGGTTGGCAAGATAATGCCTCTGGGCGCCTGAAAGCGGCAAGCATAGGTCGAAAGGTGCGGTCCTGCTCGTCTGCGGCACTGTCAAAGTGAGCGCTGCGAAGGTAACTTTTGCGTATCTACTAAGCGCAGCGAGACACGTCAGGTTTGCAGCAGTGCAGCAACTGTTCTAATTCATCGATTTTGATTTTTCAAACTGGAAACAAATCATAACGGTATGAACTTTACATTTATATATATTTTAAATCCAGAAGTGTTTTAGCCACTCCGATAATTGGAGTTAAAAATCTTACAAATTTAGACTATAAATTTAAAAAAATATATGTTTCAGTAATAAAAAAGTATGTTTGTTGGATGTTGTTGGGTCAAAGTAATTATTGGAGCTTTTAGTGTATTTTATTAGCTTTAAAATGGTGTACGATTTGCATCCCTAGGTAAACCTATTCATTAATTATTGATGAAAAACCGATTCATGGTATGCGCTGCGCTGCATTTCACCGATGGAAATTCGTAGACTGCGCTTTATTCGACAGTAACAGAATCATCCATTTCAATACTTTCACTAATAGTTTTCACCACTTTTATTGTTTTTTCAATTAGTTAATATAATACGAAATATATGTATGATATATTTTAACTTGATTATTGACTGGAAAATTTATTGAAATGAAATTATTGACTTTGTCATTCCACACACCTTAAAAAAACATGACCCAAGGTTTCGATGTTGAACGTCGTCAACCTCATACAAGCAAACTTGGCATACTCGTACATGTATACTTTCTGATAGAGGGATCAGAAAGTGGACTGAAAGTGAAGGAGAGGGATTTGGTCAGAGAGGGAGGGTGGAGGGGTAAAAATAAAATGGTTTAAGGCGTCACTTTGGGGAAGCGATTCATATCTACAGCTACATTCACAGCTATATTAAAAGGTTAAAACCTTTTGACCCCTCGGAAAGCAAAATACTTTGTTCTTCCACATACATTGTGTGTGGAAGAAAAAGGATTTTCTTTTCCGAGGGGTCAAAAGATTAAAATGTAGCTGAGACGAAAAGAGAATTACATCTTTTTGTGTCAATCGTTGATTTGGAAGAGTGGCATGTCTAGGAGTGAGGAGTGGGAGGGATACAAAATTACACACGTTTGGTATTCTTTTATCCTCTCGTCAAATGTTCGTCCTGTTTGCCCAATATACTTCGTGTTACCTTCGGAGTACTTTTATTCATACACTCCATTCCTCTCATTTTTGGGAACTTTGTCTTTAGTGTGAGAGATAAGGTTCTTAAGGTTTGTATAACCACATTTAATTTTTTCTTTAGGTAAAATTTTGATTGCTTATTGAGAAATAATCCCTAGATAGAGTATATTTTCAAGTAAATAAACCCGACAAAATATATATTGAACTTATTATTTATTGTATTAAGTACTGTGAATAATAGTATTAGCCCACTATATTTGGTAAATGAGAATTTATTTCCGTAATTCACAACCCTCAAAACATATATACCAATTTTCGTAAGATTCGCAAAACAATCATTTTTCAAATTATTTTTGCGAAAAACAATTTTCGAATACGAATTAAGATTTGGTACTACTAATGAAAAATACTACTTTTATCAACGTTTGCTGTCTAAAAGTACAATATTCAGCCATTCTTACATAAAAATGCGCAATTACTATGATTTTCGCACAACTTTTGGTAAATCAGATTTGGATTAGTAATGAAAAACCTTCAAAACCTAAGGATACCAATTTTCATCCAAGTTGCTAAATATATTCTTAAGATTTGCAAAAAATTACAAGATTGTTTTTGCGGAAACCCGTTCATGAATATGAATTATCATTCAGTAGTATCAATTAAAAATGCGACTTTTATCTATGTTTAATTGATATTTCTACAAAAATCGTCATTTTTTGCATTAAACATTGCTATTAATATTATTTGCACCAAACTTTTGGCAAATCGGAATTCATATTCGTAATCTACGATTGGAAAAACATAAGTACACCAAGTTTTATTAAGATTGGACCATTTTTTCATACAATGGCCAACTTTCCTTGGGTTTCGAACCACTGTTGGTTGGGTCGCGACCCAACGCAATGCAGGTTGCCCTCGGGCCAGAACACTTGGCGTCCGTTTCGACGGACGATGCTCTCTCTTAGTTCAAGTGCTCGTCCGATGGAAATTGACTGCCCGTGGCAGGACATGCGCGTAATTGCTGTCGTGCGTAATCACGCAGGACGTGTGACGTTGACACAGCGCGGAAGATATTCGGAAGTTACAAAACGAGGCAATATCCATGTAGTTTTCACACATAGTTTACACATTATGTACTCAGTTTTCAAACACGATCTAAAATCTACTTACTACAATAGATAAATGAGCCACGGAATGATTTTTCAAGAATCTTTTCCTAATGGAGAATATTGTAATTTAGCCTTTGCAATACATGAATAGAACGTGAACATTGGCAGATAAGTATTTGCCAAACACAGAGTGATGACGAACAACTACATCTTTTGAATCCCCCTTATACCTCTTCCTAACACTGCCCATCCGGACTCTCCGTTCCCCACTCGCACCTGAGCAGTCTGAGACATGTACAGGTTGCGGATCAGTCTCCTGTCCCTCCAATCCATTCCTATTTTCTGCAATACACGCATTAATTTTTCCCAATTCATGCGTGTATTGCAGAAAATAGGAATGGATTGAAGGGACAGGAGACTGATCCGAAACCTGTACATGTCTCAGACTGCTCAGGTGCGAGTGGGGAACGGAGAGTCCGGATGGGCAGTGTTAGGGAGAGATGTAAGGCAGGGTTGCCCATTGTCACCGGTACTGTTCAACGTATATGGGAAGGATATGATTAAAGAGGCATGGGAAGAACTGGAGGTAGGAATGAAAGTCAGAGGGGAATTCTTAAAAGCAGTTAGGTTTGCTGATGACCAAGCATTAGTTGCTCAGTCAGCCAAGGGGTTGCAAGCATTGTTGAGTGAATTGGAGGTTCAGTGCGATAAATATGGGATGAGAATCAATATTAATAAAACAAAGGTTATGCGATTTTCCAGAAAGAAAAAGACTAAGCTAAATATTAAAATAGGCGGGGAAAAAATAGAGCAGGTAGAACAGTTTACATATCTCGGAAGTGTTTTGGACCAATACGGTCAAAGTGGTAGGAACGTAAAGAGAAGAATTGCGCTAGGCAAGGAGGCTTTCTCAAGGAGGAGGGAGTTGATGACGGGGACGTTAAGTAGAGATGTTAAGACAAGACTCGTAAAAACTCTGATATGGAGCGTAGCTATGTACGGCGCGGAAACGTGGTCGCTGAAGCAGGAGGATAGACGTAGATTGGAGGCTTTTGAAATGTGGGTGTGGAGAAGAATGGAGAAGGTGAAATGGACCGAAAGGAAAACAAATGAGGAAGTACTAGAAATGGTGGGGGAGGAGAGGGGTTTGTTGAGAGAAATCCTATGGAGGCAGGAAAAATGGATGAAAGGCGTATTGAGCGGTAGTGGAATTTTGAAGAGGGTAATAGAGGGGAGGATGTTGGGCAAGCGAGGTAAGGGTAGGAACAGGATAGGGATGTTGGACGGGATGAAGGGAGGAAAGAAGTACACCGAGATGAAGAGGGACCTCATATAGATTAGTTTGCAAGGTGGGGAGTCACAAAATGTTTATTTGATAGTTGTGTCCATCCAAAAACCTACCTTAACCGGTAGATTACCTAATATATATACCTTTTTGTTGTCTCTAATTGAGCACCACGCTTGTGCCATCACACTCTATGAACTTAGTTTCACTACCAGTATTTTTCAGTGTATGTACGGGCTTATCATTATATGTAAACATCTTACATGCGTATTAATATAAATTATATATATATATATACATTTATTTACATATTTTCATTGAAACACGAAATCCCGCCCAACGGCGAACAAATATACATTCACATGGAGATAGATATAAGGAAAAGGAATAGGAACACATAAAGGACGAACACTATATACTATATATAAAATATAAATATATATACATACAGCAACACACAATGTAAGAACACAAAACAGGAACACTCATAAGTTATTTCTTGATAATTTCGACGGAATTGAGCTCCTTCTTCATCAGCAGATTAGCTAGGACTGACTCTTCTGATGAAGACGGAGATCAATTCCGTCGAAATCATCAAGAAATAACGTGTGAGTGTTCCTGTTTTGTGGTCTTACATTATTTGTTGCTGCCAAAGTTTTTTTATTTAACACTTCCGTGTTACTTCGAAGAAACCATATATGTATAAATTAATCAAGCACTTACCAGATAAACCCTAAGTTTCTTTCTAATATTCGATTGAAGGAGACGAAAATTAATTTCCTTCAAGTCTAGAGCCGCGATGAAATCTTTTTCCCTTGTATTTGACGGAGATACAGCGCAGCTCCCAAATTCCATCGTCGCATTCATCATCCCTACCGCATCAGGGTCGCCGTCCCTACGTCACCACTGCCGATCAAAGGCGTGCATGGTTTCCAACGTCGTCTACCTTTAACTTCATAAGTATCTTCAACGCGCATACATTTTTGGCCCATTAAATTAGTAATTACTCCGGAAATTAAGTGATTACGATTTCGTGACTATCTGGCGATAGGTATAAATTTGACCAGTACTTCGTAAGTTAAAACCACTCACAAATTCAAAAGGATAAGTAAGAGGATAATCACGAAGTTAACTAGGGTGATCTCCATCAATTAATCGTACCTGAAACGGAGCAAGTGGTGATAGTAATTTATAAATGAAACTTTGCGATGATAAGAACTTAAGGAAACATTTTAAACATAGTTTAATTTTATGAGTGATTGCCAATTGAAATAAAGCCAATTGAATGCCCAGATAAATTATTAAGTTAAAACTACTGACGGATTTAAAGGAAGAAGATAAATAAGTCGATTATTCACGAACTGACGCATGACATATACTAATGTTAACATCGTGAGTAATCGGCAGATGCAATAAAAAAAAGAAGGGACATCGGGCGCAGGAACTGTCGAGATGACGTCGCGTCCGTCCGCGGATGCAGTGGGCGACGATTATCTCTCCCTCGTTCCGCGGTTAGCCGACATATCCGCAAACGAATTTCCTGTCGTTCCTTCCTCATCCCTTTCAATCTCCCCGCGAACTTCCCTTCCTATCCCCCCGTTCCCCAACCACCGCCACCCCCGAGAAACCAGTCACCGGCGAAGCGAAGACACGCGAGCGAGGTGAGGAGAGAGTTGCCGATCAATAAATTAAAAACTGCCAAATTAATATCCCAGGTTATTGGTTCATTTCACGCTTCTCTATTCTCCTTGAACATTTCAACTAGCCCTCTTGGCGATACGTATTTCGGAAGTGCATGTTTTTTCCATTAACAATAAACGTATTTTACGATTGTAGGCGTCAATGCATTTTGATGCTGTATACTGTCACATCCATGAAAGCCAACAAAGCGTTCGCATTTCGCAGTTCGCAGACCAGAGTACCACATGGAAATTCTTCATTAATTTAATTATTCAGTTGGCAAAGTGCAACCAAAAAAAGAAGAATCCGAAAGCATTTTGGTCGTACATCAGAGAGGTTTAGTGAAATAAGTAAACTGTTAGTTCACTAAAAAATGATAAAGGCGAAAGAGTAACCAAGAGTTTGGAAAAGGCTAACTTACTGCGTTTCTTCTTTCAAAGCGTCTTCACCAATGCCTCACCGAATGCCTCCGATAGCTCAACAAATCGTAACCGGCCAACCCATGCCCCTAACTGAAATCTCATACAATGTAATGAACATTTGCTGAAAAATATTAAGCCCAATAAATCCTCCGGGCCCGATCAAATACCAGCTCGCATATATTTAAGGATCTAGCTTCGGATATTGCACCGTATCTAGTAATCATATTTAAGAAGCCGCTGGTAGATTACAAGGTTCCCAGAGATTGGGAAACGATTAACAAAACAGCAATATTTTAAAAACGGAAATAAGGAGGAGCCGAACAATCACAGACCTATTTCCCTTACACCCATTTCGCACAAGTTTATGGATCATATAGTTGCTAGTTCAATCGCGACACACCTTGATAGTCAAGAGTTATTAATGAAAGATCAGCATAGTTTCCGAAAAGGTAGATGCTGCGTGACACAACGTGTGCTGATTGTTCATGATATCATAGGTAAAAGAGAGAGCAATGTTCCAGTGGATGCTGTTTTTATAGATTTTAAGAAAGCCTTCGACTAAGCACCTCACAGTAAACTACTCACAAATCTAGAAGCATATGGCATAGATAAAATATCCTGGGTTGGATTAAAGACTTGTTGAATAGACAGGCACAAAGAGAAGCCATCGATGGTGCAATGAAGTAGAAGTCACTTAAGATATACACCATGGAAGTGCATTCGGACCTATTTTATTTCTTCTTTACGTAAGAGAGATTAACTTCGTGGTAAGATACGTTTATTTGCCGGCGATGCCGTGGTTTACAGAGATATCCTTAATCCTGAGGTTCTCTTCAGTAGATGGGCATAATTAGTAATGAAATAATTAGTTAAAGAAAGGTGTTATTTTGCTATAGTTAGGCCACATTTGGAGTATGCCGCAAGTATTTGGGATGCTTGGGAGAAAACCTGGCAAAAAGAAATAGATAAAGTCCAGAGAAAATCCGCCAGAATCGTTAAAAATTGTTATAACAAGAACACAAGTGTGACAGGTCTCTTAGGGGATTTAGGCTGGGAACCACATTAAATACGAAGAGAACAAGCGAGACTTAGACTTTCAGAAAGATTCAGAACGAACGAGTTTAACGATGACACTAAAGGAATTATAATGGCCCCACACTACTTAGGCGGATTAGACCACCAAGATAAAATAAGGGAGATAGATTCCAAACACAGATAGGTACAAATACTCATTCTTTCCCAGAACAATCAGGAATCATAATAGTAAGAATCCGAAGTCCATTTAGAAATATTAAAAACATTTAAGTTTAAAGTCGGAACAAAATTAAAAATCACAAAGATATTAGGTGCAGATGTAGGGGCATTTGTATGTTTGTTGGCAGTTTTTGTGTTTTCATGTGTGTGGGTTGAAAGGATTCTTGCATGAATGTATACCATTTTTGGTTTGTGGACTGCATAAATTTGTGGCTTCTGCATGCGGTTTTTTATTTCTAAATTACGGGTGGTGCCCTAACATCCCCCGCCACACGCCCTTGCGGCGACATGCGGGATATTGAGTAGATCTAGATAATACTATACAACGTTATTGAGACACTCGGAAAATAGAATTAAAGTTTAAAAAGTGCGCAGTGCTGAATTTTTGGAAAAGGAGCATTTCCCTCCCGAACGCCTACTGCATCGGGAACACAGAAATGGAATGTGCAGACTTGATTAAATACTTAGGTGTTACCCTCACTCAGGACCTCTCCTGGGTGAAACACATACTAGGGGGAATATGTGGACAAGCTAACAAAAAAATAGAAAAATGTTGTTATGATAAACTTAGCGGCGTATCTAAAATATTAGAGCAATTAGGTTGGGGCTTCACTCACGGAGCGAAGGTTAAATTACAGATTAAATCTATAGAATAAATTGGAAGGATGTCTCTTTAGTAGTGAGGTTGAAAATGGATTCTTACTCGCAGCGTGCTAGGGTATGAGAGATCATGTTAATTACATTATATAATGTAACTTAAGTACCTACGTTTACATACTGACTCACGAAGATTGGCGTTGATTGGATGATTTTGAGATATGTGCGCGTGGAGAAGGATTGAAAAGATGAAATTGACAGGATCGAAAACTAACGCGGAAGTGCGAGGCATGGTGAAAGGAGAAGGGAGGAGATTGTTGGGAGAAATACGAAGGAAGCGGGAAAGATTGATACGGAGGGTTTTTGAATGGTAATGGCATGTTAAAGATTGTGATGTTTAGAGGGGAGAATGTTTGGACAGACGAGGAAGGGATAGGAATGGGGTAGGCGTGTGTTGGACGAAATAAGCGTGAAAAAAAATGATGTTGAATAGGAGAATGGTTCGATATAGTTTTGGGTATTTAATACAAATAAAAATATCTCCCTTTTGAATTTTTTAAATAGATATTTTGGGTTATTTGACTCTAAACATAATCTTGAGATAGAAGAGTCATTTAAAAGGGGCATAGGTGTCTAGTTAAACGCCCACTGGACTATTTCATTGCTGCAAAGAGGAATGACCGATTTTCATCTTCAACGTTTCTTTCAACTGCGATAATAAAAAGAAAGCACGATCGCGATTGCATCGGCAATTTAAATGTTAATTTTAGTGTCAAAACGAACCGTATTTGTATAATAACAATCATGATTGTGTCATACAGTTAGGTTTTTTGGACGAGACGGTATACTGCGGTCTTGAATGGGGGATAAAGCTGTATCCAAAATAGTCCCAGTTTTGCAACTCTTTTTCTCAATCAAAAAGTTATCATATTTTGGTAAAATATATAATTTTTCGATTCAAAATATTCGACCCGCATCGGTCCCCTTGGGACACTCTGGAGCAGGGTCACAGGGTCCATGCGTGATAAACAGTCCGCCGAGCATTGACATCACCACACTCATTCCCGCCCCGGGAAAATCCAACTGCCGAGTTGTCTTGGAGAAGGGGCGACGCCAAAGCATTTGCTGACCTTAGAGACATTCTGTGCTCCCGCAAACAACGCACGTTTCAGCCATCCACGCCTTTCCTTTTAAAAACATATGTAGGAGCATACAGGCTGTACAGAATACATACCTGTACCCTGATAATAAAATATACTTGTGTTTCCCTACTCAACCTTAAGAGTGTGATTGTGCCCTATCGATTAACGATCAAAGGGATCCCGAGGGAATAATTTTATCGTCTTAAATCCCCATTATGAAAAAAAAGCCTCTCCGGGTACCAAGTTCGCTAGCCAAATTGTAAAATCTGGAAAACTCGGAGAATTAAGCGCATGATCTGGAGAAATGTCTGAAATACGACAGAAATACGAAGATCAGAAAATACGACATATTACATTTCAAACCATTTACACAGTAATCAACCTGAAGGCCGGTTTAGTAGGTGATGGTAGAGTTCACCCAGTACTATGTCCTATACAGCATGTGAAATTCACACATCAGGGTAGGGGGGCCAGTTCCTTTCCCTGTGCCGGTTATGGTTTCCCAGGAAGATCTGGTACCCGAAAAATCACATGGCTTGGGTGGAGCTGCAGGTGCCCAAAGTACCTTTCCCGGGAATCGAACCCGAGACCCTCCGGTCAGTAGTCCACACGTACATTAGTATAATATAAAAATGTTATAACATTTTTTTAAAAGTGGACGTAGTATCTCTCGACAGGTCTTAAAAACCCGACATTTGGCTTGATGAGTGAACGTCAAATGAGGCAATCCACACCCTATTTGGCGTGTGAAATCCACACATTAGCAGGCAAATAAGGGAACAATTCCTATCCCTGCGTTCCCCTTCGAATTCCTAGAGGGATACATTGGGCCCGAAATATCTCACACCTTGGTAAATGTGAAGTTGCCCATAAACATCACCTGAAATCAGACCCATTTCCTCCGTTCGGTAAAGAAATTAAAAGAGGGAAGAACTTTGAGGAAATAAGAAAGATACGGAAGAATGCAAAAACAGGGTCGAAGAAAGTGTAATGAGTTGAATAATAAACAGAGGCGGGAAACTAATATGATAAAAAAGCTTGGTGGAGGACGCAGTGCGAGTATATGTCAAGTTTGCAAAGGAAAGGTGACACTGATGCGTTGTACATGAAGTTGAAAGTACTTTCAGGCCTTTCAGGTATCGCTGCCGCTATTGTTACCTTTCTGGTTGGGCCTTATTTGGAATATACTGCCAGAAAATGGGATCATCATGAAATCCGATTGATTGCCGAATTAGATCGCGTGCAGCGTAGAGGAGCTAGATTTGTAAAACGTCGTTGTGATAAACTTAGTAGCGTATCTAAATTATTGGATGAGCTAAGTTGGAATCATTCATAGAGCAAAGGTTAAATTACAGATATGGTCACTTTCATAAATTAAAAAAAGATTTGTCTTTAGCGACGATGTTTAAAATGTATTATTTGCCCCAAAATACTACGGCAGGAGAGAACACGTTAATAAATTTAGAGGGATCAAGTGTAGGATGGGTAGATTTAATATGTCATTTTCCCACGGACAATAAGGGATCGGAATAACGTTGTCCGATCGCGCTAAAAGGAAAAATTAAATTGGGTCAAAAGGAGTCTGGTGTGTAATCAACCCTCTGCCACACACCCTAACAGTTCCTCGGAGGGTACTATGTGATGTGTTTGTCTAATCCCAGGAAAGGCAGCGATGTGTGAGGACTACAAAAGAATAAGTTGTATTTCGTAAGCTGCTAAAGTGGTTCTCAGGTACATTAATGAGGGGATGGAGGTCAGGACAAGTAATTACTTAGGGGATGATCAGTTTGGGTTGAGGAAGGGGAGAGACACCCCTGACGCCATAGGAGTAATGATGTAACTAATAGGGAGGAACACAACACATTCAGGATGCACGGGGATAATCCAGATAGTAACCTCCCTTTTCGCGTGGTGTGAGAACTAGTGGAGAGAGCCGAATGGTCATTATATTGACGAACACAGTAGGCCAGTACGCCTCGAACTGCAGTGGCTGGAAGGTCGCGCCGCTTGTCGTTTGTTTACAATAGCGAGTCAAAATGAACAATTGAAATTCCCGCCAAATTTAAAGTTCGTTCCGTGATAAGGTTTTTACTGATAGAAAAACTTCAAAACTGCGGAAATTCATCGGAAAACTATATGCTCTGTACGGGTGATGTGATGAGTGACATGAGTGGGTTGTGCGTCAATGCTGTCGTTCGCTAAAAGAGTGAATCTGATTCTCCACGATGGCCTGAGGAGAAAAATGAACTGCACCTGAAAATTGATGGAAAAGTTCGTGAAAATCGCTTTGCGATAACTGAAATCTTTAGAAAGTTTTCCACAGATTACTAGGACTCTGTTGCCTGGAAACACGACTGAAAAGTTAGACTACTACGTATCTTGTATAACGGAGGTTACTTTCTGGACAGACCATTTGGCGGGAAGTTCAATTCTTTTGTTCATTTTGACTCGCTATTCTGTAAACAAATATCAAGGGGCGCGACCTTCCAACCGCTGCAGCTCGAGGCGAACTGACCTATTGCGTGCGTCAATAGAGGGACCATTCCGCTCTTCTCTCCACTAGTTCTCACGCTACACGAAAACAGAGGTTACTATCTGGATTACCCTCGTATTTTTCTGTTTCATAGACTTCAGGAAGGCGTTCGATTGGGTAGAATTAACGAATACGAGTAGGTTTTCGTTCTCGTATAGGTTTTGAATTGAGGGAGAGGAGACTTATCCGCATCCTGTAAATGGCTTAGATTGCTCAGGTGCGAGTTTGGGACGGAGAGTCCAAATGGGCAAAGTTAGGATGAGGGGAGAGACAGGGTTAGCCGCTACTACCTGTTCTCTTCTATACATACAGGGTTCGTCCGGAAAATAAGTTTATGATGCTCATTGTCTTTTTTGACAAAAGGGGAGTCGTCCACTACGAATTTGTACCTGAACGACAAACTGTAAATGCTGCATTTTACGTCCAAGTGCTCGACAGGCTTCGAAAACGAGTCGCCCGCGTCCGGCCAGCGATCAACCGTATGACTGACAACCTGAGCGACAATGCGCCGTCTCACACCGCGCTTGTCGTGTCGGACTTCTTGGCCAAGCACGGCGTGGCAACGCTGCCGCACCCGCCCTACAGCCCGGACTTGGCACCACCGGACTTCTTTCTGTTCCCGAAGATAAAGAGGAGTTTGAAAGGAACGCGATACGGGACTTTGGACGCCGTCAAAGAGGCCGTGACGACGTGTCTTCGAGAGGTTCCCGATGATACCTTCGCGGGAGCGTTCCAGGAATGGGAACGCCGCTGGAACAAGTGTATCGACTCACAAGGGTCCTATTTTGAGGAATATTAGCTTAAGATATGTAAAAGTGTAATATTTTTTTTTCCTGAGCTCAGTACACTTATTTTCCGGACGAACCCTGTATGCGGAGGTAATAGTAAATGGTTGTATAAGGAATGAACACTGGTGGGGAATCTACACAGTTAGTTAGATTTCGGGATGACCATGCTTTGGTTAGCCAGTCAGCCAAATGGATTCAGGAATTGGATAGAGTGAATTAAAAAACCAGTGGAATGGGTATGGTATGAGAATCAATTTTAACTAAGCAAATTTAATGAGGTTTTCGAGACAAAGGAAGGGTAATTGAAACTTAAAAACTGGAGGTCAAAATATAGAGCTGGTAGAACAGTTTACTTATTTCGGAAGGGGTTTGGAGCAAAATGGTTATAGTCGTGAGGACATAAGAAGAAGAATTGTGCTAGGCAAAGAGATTTTCTGAAGGAAGAGAGGATTGGATACAGAGTCGTTGAGTAAGGTAAATGAGAAACTGTGCGTAATTTGAAAACTTTGATAGAGATCGCGGTTTTGTACGGCGAGGAGATTTGGTCTCGAACACCTGATGATAGGCGTAGTTTGGAGGCATTAGAAATGTGGGTGTCAAGAAGGAATGAGAAGTGTACAGAAAGGAAAGCAAACGAGAAAGTGCTAGGCATAGTGATAAAAGAAGGAATTGTTTGATTGTTGGGAGGAATTCAAAGGAGCCAGGAATGATTGATGCAAAGACGATTTTCATTGGTGATACACTGCTGAAGACTGTGCTGAAGGGGAGAGCGTTAGATAGGAATGTATTTGGAGGAAATTGATACGCATGCTGGACGGAATGAGAGGAGGTGATAATGACTTTTGCCTTCTTTATCGTTTTATATAGCGTCTTAAGAGTATCCCTTACCAGATAGCCCTTCTTCGTCATCGCGATGTTTTCAACAGATTTCTTTGAAGTTTAAGAATACATGGAGTTTGAGTTTCTTTTTAGCGATCCAAACAACAGATGTTCTTGACGTAATGAGTCTCGCTTAGAGCTATACCTGCCTAAATGCGCCGCGGGGACTTCTGGGAACAAAGCCTCGTCGCTTTTTTATTTTTGAAGTTGAAACGAAATTTCAACATACATGCGCCATCTTTAAGTACAGAATTATACAGTAATACGCCTAAGTGTAAATAATCTCAAACCGTGCACAGAAATAGACATATTTTCAACTCTATTTGTTTCCTGCATCACTTACTTCCGTTCAACATGCCTTATCTTTCCCTGCTTCTACATAGTTCACCCAAAATCCTCCATCTTTTATCACGATTTTAACGTTTCATCTACATCTACATAATACCCCTGCAAGGAGCCGCAAGGGCGTATGGCGGGGGGTTAACGTTTCATACCAAGTATCCGAGCCACACGATGTTCCACTTAATATTAAAGTTTCCATTGGTCTTTTCTTAAAGTCTTCACTTAAATCCCCGGTCAAGAAGCATTTTTTCTTTCAAAAAATTTTTTCTCTGATGGAATTAATTGTCTATTTTAATTTTCGAACGACTTCGCCCAATTTCCTCTAGGTTTCCCGAGTAGATGGACCGTTCTACTTGCTCTAGTTTATCCCTCCTAAATTTAATTTTTTAAATATACTTCATTTCACTTGGGAACCTCTCACAATCTTAGTTTCATTTCCATTGTTTCCAATTCTATACCTATGGCACAGATTCTGTATTGTGCTCAGCGATAGCGGCAATCCCTTCGCTGCCTGAGTAACTAAATCTACTCGTAATCAAACTGAATGCATCAATTTTGAGGCTAGATGACTCAGAATAAAACCTTAAAAATGGGCAAAATATATAGTTTCTCATTTTGTGAACCTGAGATTCCACGTAGATTAGACAGATACCATTTAATTTCTCAAAATCCAGATGTATATAAGTTTCCATAGTATTCCTTTCATAGGGACATTGACTCGGAGAATCACTCCGCACATTCGTGGTTATCCAACGGCGTCCATTTTCTACCTTGGACGAACAAATTAAATTTTTTCCCGGTCCATGCTCGATTCTCGTTGTTATTGTTATGTTGTTATGATGTCTCTTTGTCCTCTTCCATGTTTGTTATATTTTCACTGTAAATTGGCGCTACTGCTGTTTGTGAATAATGTTTTAAAATAAATAAACTGGTGTGCAACCAACTCCATAAAATCCAGTTCTGGAGTTAAGACCTTCCTTCGACGGATGACTCGAACGTATTTGCTACACTTGGTAGTCGTTTCATACGATCTAACAATTACATCGCGTTGTCCATAAGAATTGTTTCAATTTCTATGCCGCAATGTTCAGGAATCTCAAAATCGACGAACTGTCTCGTGGATATATTCCTTGTCATGGATAAAGGAGCGAAACTGCGAACCCTTAATTCCGATTCTTCAACTTTATGAGTCATGCGTTTTACCCGCCAAGCAAATATGTTGATTGCAGCTCTTGGTAGGCTTCGCGTCGTTTTTTGTTTCACCATTATAAATTTTTTTTATGGTGCGATTCGCGCGCTAAACGCTGGACAAAGGATGGCGTCTGTGTGTTGTGCGTGGGTGTGATTGTGCGTGCGTTCGTTCTTTCCTCGTGGGGGTCTTTGGCGAAGCGAAGGCCTCCGTCAACCGGGAGGGACCTTGGCCGCTTCCACTGAAGGGGGGGGGGCGGCGGCTATTAAGCCCCGTCTTGAGCCCCGTCGAAGCGAGGGGATTTGTTGACCTGAGTGCGCGCGGACAGAGTTTGTTGATTCTACAAGAGCGGCGGCGGAATTATACGAATGCATACATTTTCATTTCCTGCCTGCCGTCGAAGCAGCAGATGCCTCTCTCTCCCTCCCTCCTCATATGTTCACGTATTGGTTCGATCGAGTGCAACGAAGAGCAGCTAGGTTTGTGGAAAATTGTTATGAACAAGGTAGCAGTGTCACGATAACATTTGAATAATTAGGATGGGGACCACTAGTTGACCGTAGGCTTAAATGAAGATTAAATTTACTGCGTAAATTTGAGACAGTTTACTTATCTGAGGATGTTAAGGACATATTACAGCACCCCGATTATTATTGTAGATCAGATCACCAATGTAAAATCAGGGAGATTTATTGTAGAAACGAATAGATTTAAAATGTCGTTTTCTCCTCGTACCGTTAGACATCAAAATAAGATATGACAGCAATCGCGTAGGAGAGAATTAGAATTGGTAGTGTATATATTTGTCGATAATATCTTGTATGTTATTATTTTTTAAAAATTTAATAGAGCCATATTTTTAATAGTTCTGTAGCATGATTTGAATGTACGTATCCTGTTATTAAATGGGTCGCGGTGGTCTAGTGGGTAGGGCGTTGGACTATAGACCGGAGGGTCCCGGGTTCGATTCCCGGGAAATGTACTCTGGGCACCTGCAGCTCCACCCAAGCTAGTTGATTTTTCGGGTACCAGATCTTCCTGGGAAACCATAGCCGGCACAGGGAAAGGAACTGGCCCCCCTACCCTGATGCGTGAATATTCACGCGCCGTCGGGCTTGGTACATGGGTGAGCTCTACCATCACCTACTAAACCGACCTTCGGGTTGATTACTGTGTTTATGGTTTTTTTTATCCTGTTATTACATATTGTTGCATGTAAGCTCTTTATTTCGCGTGATTAAGGACGTGTGTCGTGAGCATGAACAAACCAATATTTGCGTAGAGGTGACATGATTTGTTTTTGTATCCTGTTTTACTCTTATTTGACGGGTGGTGACCTAACACTCCCCGCCACACGCCCTTGCGGCGGTTTGCGGGTTATTGTGTGGATTTAGATTCAGGGCGATGCCCCTGGTATGATAGAAACCCTCAGCTACACCCAAGCTATGTGATGGGAAACCCTAAGCCGCCTTGTCACCCTGTATACGTGAATTTTACACAACTTTGAGCTTTGCACTAGTTGGACTCCACCTTAGCTTTTCCTTCAGGTTATTTATTAACTGTGGTTGGTATCACTGGTTTTACTTTTTTCATTGTTTTTTTTCTCTCAGCATTGTTCGATTAGGCGTGAATATTCCACGTACTCTTACAATTCGGCTTGAGTTTAATACAATCCCTACTTTTTGTTGTTGTGCATATATGTCGACTGTGGTGCAGGTTTAATCTTGTAAGGCTTTTGTGAAGTTTGTCTTTGGTGTAATTACTATTTGATGTGGAACGATCGAAATCGAGTTGCTAAGTATCGTTTTCAAGATCTGATTCAGAACTGCCGTTGTGACATTGTTACCTATTATTTCCTACAAGTTGTACTTGCTGGCCTATTTGGCGATGCACAATCTATTATCCTTATCAAAATAGTATTTGTTGGTATGCTGCAATCAGCAATTCAGCGTTGAATACTTTCGGAAGCGGCTCTGTAACATCGCCGCCTGCAGTTGCCCTCTACATAACGGCTGTGTATTTCGTGGATGCATTCACTGCAATTGTTTTTCTTTACATACTGGTCCTGTAATGCAATCATAAGACCCTCACTCTACCGAAAAAGTGCACCTATGACCGACCATTCCTTTGGCCCTTCCTCATCAAGAGTTTTTGTTACTTAGTTACTAGGAGTGGCTTCCATGGAGTGCCTGTATGGTCAAGAAAACAAGTTTGTAGGTGTGCTTTTTCTGTGATGCTGACAAAAGAATTTCTGTTTATATATAGCGTAGTAATTGCTATCAAGGCATACATTTTCATGCATTTCGGAGGAAAATATATTGTTATGAAAGAATTGTTGGAGTGACTGGAATTGGACTGGAAGTGGAAAGTTATGTCTCCATGAAATGATCGTTTTAATCATTACAAGCATGGAAGTTGAAGCCATTCTCAGCTGATACAGGGTGATCGCAGTCTCCCAGAGGTCAAGGACGTAAGCAAGTCCTCTGCAATACAAAGGTCAGTTTGAAAGACGTCAGCCAACCAGGCAAACAATTGCCTCCTTAGCTCGCTTTTTCATCATTCAAAAATGGCAGGGTTACCTCAAGGTTCCGCGGACGAACGCTTTTCGTAACTCTTTGTGGTTGACTGATCACTTTTCCACTGCTATCGCCGGAAGAATTCATACAGCACGCTGCAGCATATTTCACGTTAGAACACTCTTCTTGAATAGTGCTTCGGAACTGACCATTTCTTCCTACAACCTGGAGCGACACGTGCGCGAATCCGCGAAAGTACGTTTGCCGGGACGATTAGTGAAAGCGGAAGGCAGGGGGGTTGGGTCGCGTGGATCTGTCAGTGGCCGTGGCAACTGAGGCGAGGAGATGATGGAGCAACTCAGAGAGAGAGAGAGAGCAGTTGGAAACGGATTAAAAGGGAATGGCATAAGAACGAACGTTGTTTTGACGAGAGGGATAAGGAGAGAGAAAAGGAGAGGGTGGCGAAGAAGGCAGGAGGAGGAGCCTCATTTGACATTGATATGGGTGAGAGAGAGTGGCTCGTCAAGGGAGGAGGGTGAAGGGGATGGGGAGGAAGATGGAGGGAGAGAGTAAAATAAACAATCCTTGAGATATAGAGCCAACCAAGGACCCTCCCCTATTCTCTTCCGTCCGGGTGAGGGGGTGCGAGAGGGGGGAGGGAAGGTGGCGAGGCCAAGAACAACAGCAGACTGTCTGGGGGCGCAGCGAAATGGGCAGGGGGAGTGGCGAAGGAAAGAAGACACGAGGAGAGGAACGACGTCATGTCGATATCTTGTCTAATATCTCCCTCAGACATCGACATGAAAGGTGGCTTGCAGGCTCAACGAAAACGGACGCATGAAATGTTGGCTGTGGATAGTTTTCATATGGTACTCGTATTTCGGAAGTAGTATAAGAGCTCTCGGTTTCTTGAAAAATCGTCTTGGACGAATAGTGAGCGTCGCGATTTTATCTTATAGCCTCTGTTTGGAGACCACGGAAGCACATATTGTGATGCACGACCTTAAATTTCAGTCAAAAACAACATATTCGAGTAGTTGCACTGAATATTAAGGGAAGTGGACGACACTTTAAGGGGTAATTTGTGCCGTCGGGAGGATATGTGTCGTTTTGTATTGTGTATTCCTCTCGAATAGTGATCTCATTACTGTTATGGCATCACTAGTGCCTCTCCCGTTCCTGACCCCAAACTGATCATTCCGTAAGGAATCATTTGCCCTCCTCTCCATCCTCTTGTTGATCATCTAGAGAACTATTTTAACTGATTGCGATATCAAAATATCAATAAAAAATCAAACAATCAAACTGCCTACCAATTTCACCCTTCCACACGCAAACTTTCCATATCCTCGAACTGTCTTCCTTCTTTCGCTCTATTTGGTTTCCGTCTCAATTTATTAGTTAACTTTTTACACTTCCTTTTACCTAACTCTGTATTTGTATTCTTTTACTTCCTTCTCTCGTCTAATGATCTTGTTCCTAATCCATGGTTTCCTTGTCCTTTTCCTATTTTAAGTTCTTATAGTTTCATTTGACTTCTTCGCTATCCATTTTATGATCTGTTCCCATGTTTCCTTTAGAGGACACAGCATCCTCTCCTTTCTCATTATTTTCTCTTAAGCATAATCTTCTTCTAAAATCCTAATGTTTATCAATTCTATTTGTAAAATCGTCTTCCATGATTCATCCCCGCATGGATTTGGTGGTCAGGATTTATAAAGAAATTATGAAATATTGAGAAGGATCGAATGGAAAGGAAGGATTGCATGATTGTGAATAGGTGAAGTGGAATATTTTTTGTCCACCATGCCAAACCTTATCAAAGACCTGCCAAGTGCCAAGTAGTTCCGTTAAGCGGTCTATTTTATGAACTGTGGATGCTTTTACTGCGAAGCCGAATTGTTTCGTTCTTAGAAAGAAGTAATGGTAGGGATTTATGGCGGAAAAAATTATTTTTCCAAAAGTGTACTCATTGTAAAATTACGGAATATTTGTCTATGATCTTCTAGCTCCCAAGTCCCTATTCCAACTGGTTCGGTCCTCTTCTGTTTGATCTTTTTCGCTGCTGCAGTCGATTTTGCTAGGGCGGGATTTCGTGAGATGACCGCGGAAACCTTGTCTCTCCCGTTGCCGGGAGCGACGCAGGGCCCATTGGGCTGAGTCCCGTAGTTACCTGGACTCATTTTCTCTATAGCGCCCATCATACAATTCTAGTGTGAAAGTAATTGTGGTGTTTCTCGTTGCCTTCCTCAATAGTATTTTTAACGTGATACCATCACTCAAATGATGGCCCCACTTAGGTCAGACGCCTTTGTAGCCGCCTCATTGAGGAACAGACGCTGCGCCGACTACCTTTTGTCTGAATTTTACCCTTTGACCTATTTCGACTAGGAGCAATTATCATTACTTCCCTAAGTCCTGGTCACAGTTATTCCCTTTGTGTCAGCATTATACTAAAATTAATTGCATTTATCTAATCGTTTAAGTTTTGCGTGGAGTATTCGTTCTTTCAGTGACCACCGCAATAATATTTCAAGTAATATCAAGAGGTTTTTCTGTTCGTTTATTCAAAGGTTGCTCGCAAAGAGGGCGAGCCTCTCTCTCTCTCGTTCCATATTTAATTCAGAATTCATGTGTTGCGCACACATGACGTGTACTCAAGGCTAGAAGCCTAGTCAACGGAAAATAACATCTCTCTCCCGGACCTCTTATCATGAGAATACTTACCCCATCAATTCTGTAAGTACACGTATTCTGTATGTTTAAATGTAGCTCCGAAGTTTTCCCTACAGTACTTTCCCCACGATTGGTCCACTATGAACTGTGTTTACAAGGTTACTTAGAAGTTTTACAAGGCTACTTACTTGGACTACAATCCTTATGTCTAACAGATAATATGCGTATAAATGTTAAAGATTTCCTTTTCCTTAATATTCAAGTACATATAGATTTTTTTTAGATATTATTGGAGACTTCACTCCTGACGCCATTTGTTAATATTGCAATAGAAGTAATTGCAATTTCCAAAGGTTTGCTTTAGTCATTTCTTCTTATAGAGACGTCAGGGATGACCAAGGTACTCCATCCTAAATGAGTGGCATCTATGGACCAGATCATTAACACCATGTCACTCGAGTTTTCTGGGTTAAATGTATATTTTGGCGAAAACTAGTTCGACTGGACGAAAAGTTATCTGGTTTCCAATTGGACATTAGCTTTAATCAATACCCACGTTTTGACGGTCTTAAGTTTATAATCGATGGTTTCAGGCGTTATTTTATGGAATCGGTTCATTCTAAAGCGGATAAAATAATACTTTGTAATTCCACAGATTTATTTCACAAACACACGACCCGGGTTTCGACGTACAACGTCATCTTCAGATGAAGAATGACCACCTGAAGATGACGTTGTACGTCGAAACCCGGGTCGTGTGTTTGTGAAATAAATCTGTGGAATTACAAAGTATTATTTTATCCGCTTTAGGTCTTAAGTTTGTCATCAAATTCAGGATGACGCACGCTACACAACCTCATCATGAAAAATACGGCATAATTAACATTCGAAACTTTAATGATACGTACCATCGCGTAAATCTCCAGCGAATTCGCCGTGCAAACCTTTCCTAAACTCTAGAGATTAGCCTACTTACCGAATGGCTTTGAACTCCATGGCGACCTCCTTGAGCAGAACCCGGTAGAGCTGGACCACGCGGAAGGCGATCGCCTCCAGGATGCTCCTGACCACGTGCGGCCTGGACGTTGACGGCCGGAGTCCGATGAAGCCGGCAGCTGCCCGGTGGTCATTGAACGGCGCCTGCGACATTGGGAAGAGCTCGAATAACGCGAATAAGTGACAAATGAACGGAGGCCGAGCTGTGACGCCTTCTTCCGATCATCTGCGTGGCAACGGACCTTGATCACACCAGGATGGATCCTGGAACACGTGCACGCTTTTTGAGCAGTGCACCTCGATGTACGAACTGCGATTCCCAAAATTCGGTAAGCAGTCATTTGTACTCCGTGCACCAACTCTCACGTGAATAATCCTGTACGGGGCCGATGATAATGCTTACCGCGATACTTAAGGAATTTTGTGAGCAGAATGGAAACGGCAAAGTAGAATTTCTATCAGAGGCAAATGATGTTTGCATTGAAATGAAGAACTCGAATGCGGAGTACATTCTTTGCTGCGGATGTGAGACGTGGACAATAGAAGTAGTAGAGGAAAGAAGAAGGTGATGTGAGTGCGGTGTCATACCGAAGAATGTGGCGAATGAATTGGACGGACAAGAGTAATGAATGAAGAATTACTTCGGAGATAGTGGTGGCCCATGGAATGGGACACTCGTCAGAGGAAGGAGGAGAGGGAAACTACCACGACCCGGGGCACGATATTTTACCAAATACCACAACCCAAGGAAACACGGAAATGAGTAGAACTACAGAAGATGACCCAAGAATGAACCGATAGTGAACTGATAATGAACTGAATGACAATGTCGATGCGAGGAAGGAATGTAAACGGTGGCGGGAAGATGCAAGTACTCGTAAGTACATGGAACTCGGGAGTTATACGCCAAACCAAACCTTTTCGAATGATTTTCCACTCCATGTTGTGGTCATCCCGTGGCAGAGTCCGAAGATCGTGTCGGTGAAGGGTGTGTAATGATGAACAGTCGGGATCCCGATTGGCAAGACCTAAAACTTAGCGATACACCAACCGAGATTGTGTCGCCATGCCTACCCGTGAATCGTGCCAGGACATGCAGAAGGCCGGGTCATGTTGAATTCCAGAACAGAGCAATAAGGGGATAAAAGAGGGTTATTGTTAGAAATGTAGCGCTACAATAGCCTATCTTCCATAGCGAGACTACATGATCACTTGTGTTCAGGATTTCAAGTGGATTTCTTTCCTTTCCCTCACCCCTTACCCTTTCGGTCTGGTACTTGCACTCCCTGCCACACACCTTTTTGGTGGATCGCGGAGTATTTCGGCAGATTTGTAGATGTACATAGGTGATAGCGAAAAAACCTTTCAATACCAATTTTAGAATACTGTTCACCAATCTGGTCGACCGCCTCCCCAACTACTTTTTACGACTTACTCAACAGACCTCTTAATTTCTTTATTGCTATTTCCCGTTATCGCATCCCTTCCCTCAAAAATACAACCCGGGACTTTACTCTCTCATCCCTTGGTATTTCTCCTCTCCACTGCTGTCAATTGCTATGTGATACGATATTCTTAAATAGCATCTTCAACGGAACTCTCCGTACCAACGTCCTTCTTCCTCTATTCTCAATTCGTGTTCCCACTTGGCCAACACGTGACTTAAGTCTGTTGCAGATTCCAAATTTCCGTCTCTCGGTCTCTCAACGTTCCCTATTCCATCGACTCCCCGCTACATTTAATTCCCTGAGCATCCAGTATCCTTCCCTGGACCTCTCTTCCTCCCTCAACGCTTTCACCTCCTTCCTTAAACGCCAGATAGTAGTAACTTAGTAACTCTCTCTGGTTGAATATCTGCTCTCCTGCCATCTTATATCTGTTCTTAACATTCTCTGTAAACTTTTTATTATTGTTTATTGCTTTTAACCGTTCTTTTTCTAAGTGTATATTATATTTTTTGTCTGTCAGCCAATTTAAAAGTCTTTGTGACGTTTTTGGCTGCTTTGTTAAATAAATGAACTCGTGGTCATTTGAAAGAACTCAGAAAAAAATGTCCATACTTTTCTCCTCAAGTTTTCTCAAGACTATCATAAAAATCCATTTAAAAAAGTCTCGATTTCCATTAAAATGTGACTTTTATAGATAATTCATAGAAAATCAGGGAATAATTCCATGATTGTAGGCTCCCCCGTATCTATATCGGAAAAATCAGTCAGTCAGGTGCGTAACGGATGATCCGCGATTTCAGCTCTGACTGGCGCCGCTAGGATTATGGTCAGGAAGGCTATTCAGCTTGGACATGAAGAAATTATCGTGCCTCAGCAGTGATCCACATTTTTGGACGTCACGATCTCGACTGGTCCCAACGTTTGGAACTAGATTGAGTGAAACGTAGAGCAGCTAGGTTTGTGCAAATTTATCATGAACTAGGTAGCAGTGTCACGACACTATTGGAAGAATTAGCATAGGAGCCACTAGTTGACCGTAGGCTTATATACAGTCTAAAATTACTGCATACATTTGAGGCAGCCCAATTATCTGAAGATGTTAAAGACATATTACAGGCCCTGACTTACTATGGTAAATCAAATCACCAATGTAAAATCAGGGAGATTTATTGTAGGAGCGAATAGATTTAAAATATCGTTTTCTCCTCGAACCATTATAGATCATAACAGATAATACACCAATCGCGTTGGAAATAATTAGAATTGGTAGTGCACATATTTGTCGATGTCTTGCATGTTTCTTCCTGCATGTTATTCTTTTTTTTAATAGAGCCATCTTTTTAATAGTTCTACAACATGGTTTGAATGTACGTATCCTGTTATTAAATATTGTTGCATGTAAGTACTTTCTTTCCCGTGATTAAGGTATTTTTTTAGGTAATCTACCGGTTAAGGTAGGTTTTTGGATGGACCCAACTATCAAATAAACATTTTGTGACTCCCCACCTAGCAAACTAATCTATATCAGGTCCCTCTTCATCTCGGTGTACTTCTTTCCTCCCTTCATCTCGTCCAACATCCCTATCCTGTTCCTACCCTTACCTCGCTTGCCCAACATTCTTCCCTCTATTACCCTCTTCAACATTCCACTACCGCTCAATACGCCCTTCATCCATTTTTCCTGCCTCCATAGGATTTCTCTCAACAAACCCCTCTCCTCCCCCACCATTTCTAGTACTTCCTCATTTGTTTTCCTTTCGGTCCATTTCACCTTTTCCATTCTTCTCCACACCCACATTTCAAAAGCCTCCAATCTACGTCTATCCTCCTGCTTCAGCGACCACGTTTCCGCGCCGTACATAGCTACGCTCCATATCAGAGTTTTTACGAGTCTTGTCTTAACATCCCTACTCAACGTCCCCGTCATCAACTCCCTCCTCCTTGAGAAAGCCTCCTTGCCTAGCGCAATTCTTCTCCTTACGTCCCTACCACTTTGACCGTGTTGGTCCAAAACACTTCCGAGATATGTAAACTGTTCTACCTGCTCTATTTTTTCCCCGCCTATTTTAATATTTAGCTTAGCCTTTTTCTTTCTGGAAAATCGCATAACCTTTGTTTTATTAATATTTATTCTCATCCCATATTTATCGCACTGAACCTCCAATTCACTCAACAATGCTTGCAACCCCTTGGCTGACTGAGCAACTAATGCTTGGTCATCAGCAAACCTAACCGATTTTACGAATTCCCCTCCGACTTTCATTCCTACCTCCAGTTCTTCCCATGCCTCTTTAATCATTTCCTCTACATATACGTTGAACAGTACCGGTGACAATGGGCAACCCTGCCTTACACCTCTTCCTAACACTGCCCATCCGGACTCTCCGTTCCCCACTCGCACCTGAGCAGTCTGAGACATGTACAGGTTGCGGATCAGTCTCCTGTCCCTCCAATCCATTCCTATTTTCTGCAATACACGCATTAATTTTTCCCAATTCACTCTATCAAACGCTTTTTCGAAATCTACAAAACAGGCAAAAACGTCCTGATTGTATTCTATATTCCTCTCGACTAGTGATCTCATTACTGCAATGGCATCACGCGTACCTCTTCCTTTCCTGAACCCAAACTGATCATCCCCTAAGTAATCATTTGCCTTACTCTCTATCCTTTTGTTGATGATCCTGAGAATAACTTTAGCTGCGTGGGATATCAAACTTATTGTTCTGTAATCCTCACATGACGAAGCCTTTGCCTTTTTTGGAATAGGAACTAACACCGATCTCACAAAATCTTCCGGCCAGATTCCTTCCTCATAGATACTACGAATCAGTCCATATATGGCCTTTTTCCCACCTTTCCCTAACCATTTCAACATTTCTACAGGAATATTGTCCAGCCCCACAGCCTTATTTGCTTTCATCTCCTTTAATGCCCTTTCTATTTCATCGTCGACTATTAAGGTATATCGAGCGCATGAACAAACTAATATGTGTGTAGAGGAGACATAATTTGGTTTTGCATGTGGTTTAATTCTATTTACGGGTGGTGACGTAACACCCCCCGCCACACACCCCCGCGGTAGCTTGCGGGGTATTGTGCAGATGTAGATGAGATGTTTGGGGCTACAAGAACCGAGACTGTGACATCTAGGTCTATCTACGTTTTGCCGAGGGAGGGCGATGTCGCGGGCACCATTAATGAAAAGGTCCCCGCCTTCAAGCAGTGCCCACCCACCTGCAGTCCGGCGAAGGCGGGTACGAAGAGGGCCCCGCAGGAGTTCTCGACGGCCTCGGCGATGCCCGACGATTCTTCGGGCCTCGAGATGAGTCCCATGGTGCGGGCCCACTCCACCAGGCCACCGCAGTCGTTGCTTGAGCCCTCGGCCATGTAGGTCACGTCACGGCCCACCTTCCACGCCACCTGTGGGTAGATACCTGCAATGAACGGAAGCAACGGGGATTAGTCCTCGCTAGGGGCGTGCGGCATGGGGTACGTGAAAGCAAATTAAGCGACCACAGTAATCAACCCGAGGGTGTAAAATGAATTTACGGGGAACGATACGAAGCATGTTTATGCATGAGAGTTAGTTCCCTAAAATCTTGAATAAGAATTTTCGAGAATTTATTTCATACGGTTCCACTTGCGTATGTTTGAAAGCGCGGAGCCCCTACGTGTGCGTGCGTGCGACTCGCGGCGGAAGGCAAACTACGATAGATTGAGAGTGGGTGTGTCTCCCTTAAATTTTTATTTAGTTTTGGATTCGAATGTTATGAGGGTTCTCTGGCGGGACGGAAGTAAAAACAACCCTTGAGCGCGATGGTGCTAGCCACTCGACAGCGGTCACTGCTTCTTTTTTAGTATCCTGCAAGCCACCACTAGGGTGTGTGGCAGGGGTTGGATACACGCCAGACTAATTTTGACCCGAATATGACCCACCACGGTCGGACAAGGTTATTATGATCCCCTATCCTTCGTGGAATAAATGACATCTTGAATCTATCTGTAATTATATCCAGTGTTTCTTTTCCTCTCTCGTCTCTTTCCTCCGGACTCCGTCTCGATTCAATCAACCCCGACGAAGTCTCCAGAAGAGAAGAGAAATCACCAACACCGACCTCCCTGCTTCTTTCTTCCGTCTTGAATCCATCTTTTCCCGAATACCTTCCATTGAACGTGAATGTTCTTGAGTTAAAACGCAAATCCTTTTCCTGTTGCAGCCCCCAAATCTCTTCATTCGTCAACTGCTGCGCCAAGCACCCCCCTCAGTGCAACACGCCCTTGTTACTGGGGAAACGGCTTTTGGAGGTGACCGCATTGATGCAGCGATGACTTTCTTCTGCTCCGGGCTCTCACCAATGCTGTCGAGGGTCAAGTGACAGTGGTGCGCGGACTGGGAGTATGGTTTCCAGAGTCGTCACTGGTGAGTAAACTTTCATCTATTGGCTACGATGTAATGGTTTCGTGATTTTTTCAGTGTCCCTAATTAGATCACGGCGTGCGCGCTAATATTGTAATCGATGTAACGTCTCGACAGACAGTTCGAAAAATATGAAAATTGTATGCTGGTAAAGAAAACGAATGGTAAATGATGTTTATTAGGGGTTGTTTTTCTCTATTTCCGTTACTTTCTTAGATGTGTGACTTTATTGCCAGCACTAAAAAGAAATTTCGACACTCCGGGGTAGATGTTACCCCGTACGTTGACTATCACATAGCATTCAAGCTTTTTTATATAGATGTTAAAACATTCATCTGCAATTTGACACAATTATAGGTGAAATAGAATTAATGCGAAGGCTCTTTAACGTCGCCAATCACATTTTGTGGAACTGGGAATATCAGAGCCACAAAAGCATTAGTTTCAAGGAAACCGGCACGAGAATCGTGGCTACTTTTTTGATGTGTTGCCCAGAACGTTAGGTCTGGGTACCAGTTCCAAATTACCTAATTTTTCTGAAAATTTGGGCCGAAAAAATAGCTAAAGTTAGAGGTAAACTATAGGAAGTATTGGGCAACTGTCCCTACGCTTGTGGCAGCAGTTAGAGAAGGGGCAGTCGAGTTCATTGATACTTCGACAAACGCGAAGAGATTTCGGTTACTGGTTGTGCAGCACATTCTTTCTGGCCCCAATTGTAGCTCACGGAGAAATCTGAAACTTGGCTCAGATGACTAAACGGTGGTCCAGAGGGTTTACTTACGACCTCCTTTTTTCATTCATCAATTTTCCGTGCAGACAGATCGTTCTAATCGCTCTCTGATGGAGGCATAGAAGGGTTTCGGCGTCGTCACTTCCTATATTGCGAATGCGCTGGTTCCTGTCGTATTTAATTAAGAAGACCAGTCCCCCGTCAAACACGCGATAGCGTTTTATGGTTCAGAGCGAAACGAATGATCTCCTATTCCCTTTCCCCTACAATCAGAAGTTCTTCATTCACATTGGGAGTCGTGGCCACACAAGGCGGCGATAACTGATACATGACCTGGGAGTGTGACATGTCACCCAGCCCTCGGGCCGAGCACGGACGTGACTTGGAGGAGGACTAAGCCGAGGGGCGTGGGCGGGTTGGTCCCGTGGGAACCATCCCCACGGCAAAATGCCCACGGTGTCAGTGTGGCCAAGCCAAGTTTTGGCGCGTCACTTTGACTGTGTTACGTGTAAAACCCCTTTGGAGGGGTGTCATAAGGTCATTTGTACTTGTGGGCACATCGTTATCCCTAAAAATATCGTATTCTGCCGTCATGTTTCTCAGATGGAAAATATGTTTTCATCGAATTTGCAAAATGTTGAATACACCAGGGATTTAAATTAAATTACAGAAATGAATTACTGGCTGTTAATTACTCAATTACATTTCTAAAAAAAATAGGAAGATGCTGAAACAGGAGGTCATTGTGAGGCAAATAGGAGTGCGGAGAAAGCTGACATATTCTCTATCCACAGTCTAGAGAAATTGATAACACAAGTACCTACCCAGTGCTTTCCAATGTTTAAGCTCAATGCTGCCTTACATGTGATTTATTTGAGTCATTACTGTGGTCTGCGTTTACAAGTTGAACGGTGATAGATTGTCGCTCATGGGAAACTCTAATCAAGGGAAATTTACGAAAAGTGCTGTGACATTGTTAATACTTGTCTATGGGTACCAATTGCCATCTTTGGATTTTTAAATTGGCACATGTGCGCTCCGATTACTGTTTTGTCGTCGCATTTTCGTCTTGACCAGCTTGAAAGAATTCGTTGTAATCATTGAGAAACTCCCATAATCTTGTGAATGAATAATAATAATGATGAGTGTATACATTCGCAAGCAAACGTGCAAAGATCACAGATGCACACGATCGGCAGGAACCCTCCCCCCACACCTCCGCGGTGCCCTCTGTTCTCATCCGTCGTCGGTGGGCGGGAAATTGGTGGGAGTGGGGAGGCCGGCGAGAGGAATCCCCGAAAATAAAACTGACGGCGATTAATGGCGCCTCGACAGCGCCGCGTCCCCACTCCTTCTCTCGGAGCCACGCCGAGGGAGGGCACCGCGCGCACCCCCCGCCTCCTCTGGAGCGAAAAGGAGGGCGGCTAAGAGAATTTAATGGGGGCTGCGCTCAACCCCCCCCCCATTCCACTCACCCTCTTTTAACTCCATCTCCCTGTCCTCCCCACAGTATCCCCCTTCTTCCCCAAGCTTAAAAAAGTGTCCAGTCGAATAGTTCTCGATCCCACTCGCCGGAAGACCATCGATTCGGTACTCGTTCGATTCTCAACGTGCTCCGTTCGTGAGCCCACCGCGCGGAAGGCCAACGCACGCCACCAACTCCCAAATGTACGCAAGGAGAGTTGTTTTCTAATGTTGAAACCGGCCAAACAATACCCGGTGTGAGCCGATCATTGTTTGATCCAGTCACTTAATCAGAAATAATAACCTTTCGTTAATTAACCATTATTTATATTTAGTCATGATTGTCACCATTACTGAATATTATTGTTGGCTATATTTTCAAACAACTCAATATTTTCACTACTGATTTATGTTTATGTCAGCTGGTGTTAATGAAACAATGGTCAAATAGGAAATTAACTTGGAGCAAGCATTGAATGTCGTGGGTGACACTGAGTCTAATTAAGCTCTGTGCTGATGTGAGACAGTCACATGTTAGAAGTTTATAATTAAGGCACGGCGCTTCCCTACCGCTTTACCGGCATTCAGTTTCGGCCAAGTTTCAACGGCTTAGGGAGTCATCACTGGATTTGAACTCGGGCCCTCCGATCGATGATCGTATATAGAAAACGCACTAGTCTACGAAGAAATTAGAACGCAAAGCACTGGAGGAATCCTTCCAGTTTTCGCTCGAGGATATTGTTCATTCTGCCGGAGAATCTATTCCAATCAAATTTCAAGAAACTGCGGGAGATGCCGCAAAAGTGACTTTTAACGGAGTCTTCCGCTACGTGTAACATTACAATGCAACAATTTCAGAGTGCAAAATTAACTAACTGGCTAAAGCACTCGGCCGGATATCGAGGGATCCGGGTTCGAATCCCGGTCAAGGCGAATGATTTTTACACTCTGAAATTGTTGCATTCTATTCCAATCAAGTATTTAACACTTTTCAAAACAGTTAAAATCTTAGCTTCCGAGGAGTTTTTTGCAGATTGGGATCGAATATCTTACTTTCCATGGATACTCTGGTAAAATTCTTCTCGTTCGTTTTGCTCTTACCTCAATTTAAACTGATTTATCGCAACAAAATTTATTGGAGTATGTTCATAATTTTAGCGATTAACCACACTGTACGTGTGGTCTGCAAAAAGTCCATAAAATAATGCCATATCATTAGTGTAATATCCACCTAATTACCACTTTTGATAGGGAAGTTACGTGTTTTTTGAAAGAAAGCACATGTTCATCACTTTTGAATAATCGCTAAACAAATTAGATCTTATTACAACGTCTTCCCCATAAGTAGTTTGACTTATATTTTCCCGGATAGACTGACCATAGGGCGGCGGTTTCTCTGGCTGGATTCGGCGGAGGGAATCTCAGGAAAGGCTGGACACTGGTGGCAGTTGGTTCTCAGACTTTACTGAGTGCGGATTGTTCGTTTGCTAAACCTCCATAACGTGACCTCGATACGTTCAGTCATAAACAGGTTATTGAAACAGCGCTAGACCATCAAATTTTACGTAAAACTGGGGAAAAACGGGAAAGAGACTCATAAAATGCTCAATGAAGGTTATGGTGATAGTGTCATGGGTAGATAGGTTGTTTTGGAGTGCCACAAGTTGTTTAGGGAGGGTAGAGAAGACGTTGAAGACGCCGAGCGTTCAAGACGCCCTTCGACCTAAAAAAGTGACGAAAATCTTGCAAGAGTGAAGGTTTTGTTGGACAGGGATCGCAGATTAAGTGTTCGTACGATTTTTGAAGAACTTAGCATCCCTAAAGGTGAAGTACATCAACTTGTGACCGAAAAAATGGGCATGAGAAAGGTGTGTGCGAAGTTGGTGCCGCGAGTGCTCTCGGACGAACAAAAGGAAACTCGCACGCGGATCTGCCAAGAGCATCTTAACTATGTGAATGAGAATACAATTTTTTAGAGAAAATACCCATCAGATTTATTTTCTTTCCCCCGCCTAAAATCCGTGCTAAAGGACGTCACCACGGCTCGGTGGAAGCATTACAACAGGCCGAAACGAGGGAGCTTGACAGTATTCCGGGCGCCGCCTTCCAAAAGGCTTACGATATCGTCGAAAACTCGCTGGCAGCGGTGTGTGGATGCACAAGGATACTGCTTCGAAGACTTTTGAGTGAATGTTTCAACTCTGACAATACAATTTATTTAAATCGACTAAGTCCTACTCTTTCGGGACAGACTTTTTTAGGTTTGAAGATAGACAAATGTGCATTTTTGCCCTATTTAGTTGCAAAATTCACTCCACGGTTTTGAATTTAATTAATGAATCGATGTATCTTAACCGGTAGCCTAACATTAATTATGTTATGATGTTTTTCAAAAGTTTTTTTCGCAAATGGGAAAAGAACGATGAAAATAGATTATAGAAGCTTCCACGCCGCACCGCGGAGGTCTCCTCTGCCGCGCGGCCAGTCTTGATGACGCCTCCCTATCGCTCGAGGGTCGGACGCTTGCGGGGAGCGGACACGGCCAGAGAATGGATTGAGAGTCACTTGAGAGGACGCCCTCTTTATAATTAACCCATTATTCGGGGCGAAGGCGAGTGGAATCAGGAAACTGTTGACAGTCGATAGCCATTCGGTGCTTGGGGCTCGATAAGTCCCGGGCGATAAGTAATGGCCCCTTGTTGACGAAACCACGCGGTATCTGAGGGCAAGCAATCCTCTGTTGACCATCGAAAGTTTTCGCTCAGCCTTTATCAATTGTGGCTTATCGCTCGATTAGTTGTCCGTATTTACGTTCCAAGCTGATGCCACGGCACGTGGAGGCGAATTTCCACAAATATCTGACTGTGGACGCGCGCGGCGCAAGGAACGGTGGAATTCGGCACAATCAATTATTCTGCGAAGATTATACGAGAGTCTCCTAGTTTCCTATCAAGACGAACGCCCACCCTGCTCTACCGTGAATGAAGTCACGGTTCGCAAAATCCTTGCAATCGAATACCTACTGTTTGGTGAGAGGCTTTTCTGCCCTCAGAGTAGAATAACACCTGGATGAGATATTCTGGATATTTCACCAACGCATCCATATTGAGTGTTTTGCACTGCCCACGCCAGTTTAACCATGCTTTGTTCTTCAAAAAAAAAGGATCGGTTTTAGCGCGGGGCATGATGGGAGATACGAACTGTCTTCGCCAAAAGAAAATATTAAATATGAAGGAAACAGCCGACAGATTAATGAATGAAACAGGAATTTGATTTGCATGCACAAATTTAAGCGCTCTCTCTTCGGGATCTATAAATTTCGATAAAGTTCCAAATATTTTCAGATTTCTCGCGTGAAAATCAAAATGGCGCCTAGACTAAAAAAACACATTTGAAAATCGTTGATGCGTTTCTCAGTTTAAACTTGAAGCAAAATGTCGACGTAGAATATTTGTGTATTCTTATGATAAAAAAAGTGCTTTTTTAAAGACTAATATCCGTCATATTATCACAAATTAAACGGCTTTCTCAGATAAAAAATACGAGATGCGAGCTTATGAGGGTTTCCATCTCAGGAATTAATGATAAAAGAAGTGAATGAGGAGGGACAGGGTAATATCACCCCATTTGTGATAAATACTTCTGATGACGTGAGTACTGTGCCTGGAGACGGGGGCGAGAAGAGGGGGGTGTGGGAAAATGAAAACACAAATCTCACCATTTAGGGACTTCTTTAAGATAGCAACACACCTACGTGCTGCCATGGTAGCCAACTCAATGGGTGTGTTGTAGGGAACGATTCCACAAAAGGAAGGAAGAAGCAGTCGCCAGTTGACTTCGCGACGCGGCGGGAGAAAAGTACGACGTCGGTATAAAAAAGCTGGTTACAAGAATGCAGAAAAAGTGATTGATCGTTAAGCCGACTATGTAGACAAATAGCTAAATGCTCAACCTTTCTAATGATGTAATAAGTTCAGAATAAACTTGATTATCCTTGAAAAAAGAATTAGGAGATCTTACTTTTCAACACGCCGGCGTATTCAAAATGGGAGAATACATTTTTATTCAAATCGTCAAAGAGCACAGCTGCACGGCGTTTGATGACGCTATACATTTTTTGTCGCCGATAGCGCATTTATCTTTCGCTAAGATATTTTATTATTGAAAATCGTCCACAGCGTTGCCCAACTTTGACGGCGCACTTTCTTTTGCTGACGGCTGCTCTTTTATCTTTCGCTGAGATAAATAGTTGAGGCGGAAAATGAAAAGTATTAGAATTGCGTGACTTTATTGCACCCGAGCGAAAGGAAAACGGAAAAATTCTCTCAGAATCCTGAAAAAATGGGATAATCTGGAGGAGGCAGGATATTAAGGAAAAGTGTGGAGGGAAACCCGGTGTACTCTCAACAACGAAAGACTGCAAGGGAACACACAATTTAATGTTACATCCAACTGACGTTGTACTCTACTCAACAGGGATCGGGATGTCCCCGAAAATCCCCACCGTCACGTGTTCGAACTCGGGTCCCCAGGAGAGAGGACCCGCCAAAGGGACCCCGGGCGGGTCCTCGCAAGGATCCCGATCCAGGGGTGGGCCCGCACACAATGAGCATACTACGTGAGAATCATCATATGTTCGTTCTTAATCATGGAAAATATTGTCCCTTGCAGACAAGAGTGGAGCTGACCGCGAAATAAGCCTTAGGGCATGTTTTTATTATTCATTATTCACAGAGTACCCTTGCAAGCCACCACTATGATGTGTGGCAGGGGGTGATTGCACACCAGAATACCCTAGACCAAAGATACCTTCCCTTCTAGTACGGTCGGACGTTATTTTGATTGAAGTTTTTTGATATGATCTCTCCTACCGTAGTGCGGGGGTTAATTATACATTTTTCTAAGTGATCACCATATTTACAATCACTTTCAACATATCTGAGACACTCGGCGTAATTGGGATTCGTCCGACTAAAAATAAGTTGAATCAGCACCTGCATTATAATCATTCACCATAAAATATTATGAATACCTAATTTGAAAGGTTATTTAACTCTTCAAATAATTACCGCGATTGGAGCTCCACATCTACGTGGTATCTGCCAGCCACCACCAGGGTAAAGCTATATGCCCTAAGGTATACAATAGCAAAATGATGCCCTAGGCATGCATGGGATGAGCATAACCACGAGAACAAGAAAATAAATATTAAACAAATCAATGACAGTAGGATAATTGACGTTTTGAATCTGTCGGCCCTTCACTGGATACCTTTAATCTAATTATAATTATCTTTCCCGCCGTAGTACGAATGGACTAATGATACATCACATAAGTAGATTCTTTCCGATTTATACAAGACATTTAACTTGTAAATTAACCTTCGCTCCGTGAGTGATTCCCAGACTAGCTACTCTAATATTCTAGATACGCTACTCAGTTTATCATGAAAATGTTTAGCAAATCTAGCTTCTCTATGCTGAACACTGTCCAATTGGCCAATTAATCCAACTTCGTAAGGATGCCATTTAATAGCAGCTAGTATTCTAAATGAGGCCTAAACAGCGACAGATAACATTTCTCTTTGACCTTTTCATCACATTTACCCTGATTCTAATAAATCCTAATTTTTTGTTAGCTTGTCTAAATGTTCTCCCTAGTATGTTGTTTCACCCAGGAGAGATCGTGAGTGAGGGTGACGCCTAGGTATTTAATCGAGTCTATACATTCCATTTCGGTATTCCTGAAGCAGTATGCGTTAGGGAGGGAACAATGTAGTCCTACTCCAAAAATTCATCACTGCGCTTAATAGTGAAGTTTGACTTAATCTCCCATAAATCGCACACAATATCCGAATTCAATTCTATAGCATTGGCGGAACACACATTAATATGGAGAGGGCAGTTCCTTCCCCTGTTCCATCGATTGGTTTACCATGAAGTTCTAGTATTAAGCAGGGGTTCGAACTCGGTATCCTTTGGTCAGTAACTGAGTAACAGACTGAAACCCATTAATTGCTAACTAGGGTTCCTATTTGCACATACTACAGAATAGGGAAGGTAATGAGTACATTTTTACAAATTTCATGCTTACCTTAAGCAGTAGTTAAGATGTTTGTACATACTCGTACATAATCGGGTAAAATACTTCTATAGTGCAGTCATGTACATGACATTTTGCAAGTGGAAAAGTACTTTGTTAGGAGTATTCAATAGCAATCCCTGAAACCAACCATTTTCATTCCACTTGATAGAATAATTCTTTTTAGTCATTATTCCAGTCGTCAATCCACCGCATTCCAAAAAACTCATTCTAAACAAGCTTCCTTAAATTTTGAGTCCCAACTCCTTCGAAGCAAAATTGGTCCATCAATGCTTTCTCTAAGACAGCATGATGCAACAGAAAAAGCCTTAGAAGTTTGTGTCTGCTTCAAATTCCCAAAATGTTGTTTACCCGATTCAATTATGTATATCAAATGCAATTTTCACATTATTTACCTGTTGTATTGTACCTTATGTAATTATTACCGTACTTTTCCATGTAAAAAATATACAAAAATAATATACCCATCTATTTGCATTGTATATGAACTAGAGGTTAGCATCTAGGCTAGGAATATTAGACTCCAATGCTTCGGAACCAGTACTTCGGACCTTAGGCCTTGGTACCGGTACGTCAATAAAGATAATCTCGGGCAAGATTCCTAGGAATTACTCGGTACGGTGATACCGCTCCCCACGCGCCGACATGAACGGTAGATCTTGTGAGTATCGTACGTTGGTTAGGCATGTACTCTTATTGGGTTTTCGCAATCTCATTCTTAGAGGATCTACCCTCTAACCAAAAATACAATGTGTTTCACAGATAATATCGTGTTTTTAAGACTTTGTTGTGTTCATTACATTTAAATTACAATTATAAGTCATGCATAAAGAGGAACTCAAGCAATTTTTCCTGAAAGTGTACAATGTGAGCACCATTTGTCAGACGGCACTCATTTATATAAATATCCTGCAAGCTAGGCTTTGGTTTGTCAGTCGGCCAAGGGGTTGCAAGCATTGCTGAGTGAATTGGAAATTCATTGCAATATATATGGGATGAGAATCAATGTTAGTAAACCAAAGGTTATGCGATTTTCCAGAAAGGAAAACGATAAGCTAATCATTAAAATAGGAGCGGAAAAAATAGAGTAGGTAGAACAGTTAACGTATCTCGGAATTGTTTTGGACCAATACGGTCAAAGTGGTAGGGACGTAAGGAGAAGAATTGCGCTAGGCAAGGAGGTTTTCTCAAGGAGGAGGGAGTTGATGACGGGGACGTTGAGTAGGGATGTTAAGACAAGACTCGTAAAAACTCTGATATGGAGCGTAGCTATGTACGGCGCGGAAACGTGGTCGCTGAAGCAGGAGGATAGACGTAGATTGGAGGCTTTTGAAATGTGGGTGTGGAGAAGAATGGAGAAGGTGAAATGGACCGAAAGGAAAACAAATGAGGAAGTACTAGAAATGGTGGGGGAGGAGAGGGGTTTGTTGAGAGAAGTCCTATGGAGGCAGGAAAAATGGATGAAAGGCGTATTGAGCGGTAGTGGAATGTTGAAGAGGGTAATAGAGGGGAGAATGTTGGGCAAGCGAGGTAAGGGTAGGAACAGGATAGGGATGTTGGACGGGATGAAGGGAGGAAAGAAGTACACAGAGATGAAGAGGGACCTGATGTAGATTAGGTTGCTGGATTGGGTTTTGTTTGGAGTCACAAAATATTTATTTGATAGTTGTGCCCATCCAAAAACCTACCTTAATTGGTAGATTATCTAATGAATCCTGCAAGCCATCGCCGGGGTGTGTGGCAGGGGGTGAATGTACACCAGAATAATTTTACCCGAACATAACCCCGCCGCCGTCGAACATTGCTATTATAATCCCTTATCGTACGTGGACAAAGCGATTATCCAAAACAAGCTCTGTCATCCGGCCCGTTTCGGCAAATCCAGCGGTCGGGTACAATATCGTTTAACCAATGGCGTAATGAGTTACTCGTATGGTAGTGAGGCGACACACCTTCTTGGTGCCGAGTGAAGTTCTAAGGTTCAGCTTCTTCCAATGGAGGAAAGAGCCACGGTTCCACCACATCAAGATAAGAAACACCAGTTGGAGTTGATTCACCGAAAAAGAAAGGCCCATGAAACCCGATATTGATTTTGGAACACCCTTTATTATCTTTCTATCAATTCTTCCGGGACTGCTTAACATTTAAATGCGTCCCTAAGTATTTAAATCCCCGAGGTCCGCCGTTGTTTCTACACTCAATTCCGTTCCTCAGACTAATTTAACCGCACGCCGCGGGCGACCCCGGGGGTTTCGTGGGCCGGGAAAGAGGTGGGAGGGACGGGGTTGCTCCACGACGGGGTGAGAAACGGGAGCAGGGAGGTCGCGGAATAAAAAACGAACAAAATGATTAAGAGGAGGGGCACTGGGAGATGGATCCCTGGCAGGGTTGGCGAACCCGTTCCGCGGGCGCACCACAGGAATATCCGAGAGCCCACCCACCCTGCACCGCGCGCCGCCCTTTTGGTCCGCCCCCGGGGGGTGGGCGGGGAGGAGCGGGGGGCGAGGAAGGGAGTGAGAAAGGGTGACTCATTTCGAAGGGGAGATCCTCTCTCGCGGAGGGAGGTCGAAAGGGAGGAGCGCGATTAATTGCGGACTGTCCCCCTTCTTCTGTTTCCACGTGGCTTGTCTCGCGGCGCGGTTAGAGGCGAGGACACTCCGCTCCCGGCAGCGCTGAGGCCGTCCTATCTATGTACACTTCGGTGACTGAATTCGGAGTGGCGATTCTCGGGATGAGCACCAAGGTACTGAGTCCCGAATGACCCACGTTCCAACTCGCCTTTAGACCTCTGCGCACGCGCAAACGCGTTTCTTTTGTGTTTTCGTTGACGCAAATGTTGATTGAAAAATGAAAACGCCGACTCCGACGTAACAATGGGTAGCGAATATGCTCCACCCAATTGAAACGACGCGATGTCATAGCATAAGTCATAACCTCAGAATAGTCCCAGAATAAGCATCGCGGGAATCTGTCTTTAATGTTCCTCGACGAAAGGTAAAACCGCCAGTGAAACAATTGATTGATGTGCTCGGATATAACTCGATTCGTCTATTGAGGGGCGGAAATGTCATTTTCTTTAATATTCCATATCCCCATGTAATTACAATCCGAAAATGAAAGGTAGAAATGAACATTCATATAACATACCATCTTATTTTTTAACATGAGAATTCGAAAAAGGAGGACCTGAAATAATGTTTCGAAGGATTTCGTTCATTTGCAAGATCCGAATTTTTCTCGTGATGAGTGTATTTATATGTACATGAGTGTATGTGAGTGTGTGTCTATATTATATATATATATATATATATATATATATATATATATATATATATATATATACATACATACAAACACACACTCGTGTATATATAAATACACAGTAATCCACCGTAAGGTCGGTTTGGTAGTTTATGGTAGAGTTCATCCCGTACTAAACCCGTCGGCGTGTGAATATTCACAAATCAGGGTAGGAGGGCCAGTTCCTTTCCCTGTGACGGTCATGGTTTCCTAGGAAGATCTGGTACCCGAAAAATCACATAACTTGGGTGGAGCTGCAAGTACCCAGAGTACATTGCTCGGGAATCGAACCCGGGACCCTCCATCATTAGTCTAACGCTCTACCCCCTGGACTACCGCGACCCACATACATATCCTCATGTATGTACATACATATATGCATTTTTAGTCACAATTACACATTACCCTAGGTATTGAATGGGCCGCTTTATACGTACTATAATATAGTTTTCTACATTGAGCATGTTTATTTCCACACAACGCAGTTAAGCAGTAAAATACTCCATACTGTATTTTCCGAGCCCATGCACGTTTTTTCAGGCATTTTATGTGGGTGTTTCTTTCCTTTTTCCCTTCACCCCTTAAACACCCCCCCTCTCCGTCATCCATTACCTATCCCACCTGGTGCTTGCACTCCCTGCTACACACCTTTTAACTGGATAACGGGGTATGTCTGTAGAAGTTGATACCCTGGTAGAAGGACACATTTCCATGACTCACCTCACAACACCCAGGCTAGCATCCAACAAAACGTACAATTAACATCATCTCCGTGTACCTCCTTCCTCCCTTCATTTCCGTCCAACCTCCTTATTCCATTCCTGCTCCTTCCTTGCTTGTCTAACATTCTCTCCTCTATCACATTCTCCAACATCCCACCCCTCTCGTCTCATCTCCTCTTAGCATGCACTTAACACATTCTTATTTGTTTTCGTTTCGATCCATTTCACCTTCTCCATTCTTCTCCACACCCATGCTTCAAAAGCCTCCAATCTACGTCTGTCCTCCTGCTTCAATGACCACGTTTCCGCGCCGTATATAGCTACGCTCCATATCAAAGTTTTCACGAGAATTTTCTTAACATCCTTACTCGACGTCCCTTTCATCAATTCCCTCTTTCTTGTGAAAGCTTCTTCGACTAACGGAATTCTTCATCTTATTCCCCTACTACTCTGACCATTTTGGTCCCAAACACTTCCTAACTTAGCCTTTCTCTTTCTCGAAAACCGCATAATCTTTGTTTTGTTTACATTTATTCTCATTCCATATCTATCGCACTGAACCTCCAAATCACTCAGCAATGCTTGCATATCCCTTGGCTGAGTGACAAACTCATCCATTCATCCATCCAAACCTAACTGAATTTACGAATTCCCATCCGACTTTCATTCCTACCTCCAGTTCTTCCCATGCCTCTTTAATCATTTCCTCCACATATACGTTGAACAGTACCGGTGACAATGGGCAACCCTGCCTTACCCCTCTTCCTAACACTGCCCATCCGGATTCTCCGTTCCCCACTCGCACCTGAGCAGTCTGAGATATGTACAGGTTTCGGATCAGTCTCCTGTCCCTCCAATCCATTCCTATTTTCTGCAATACACGCATTAATTTTTCCCAATTCACTCTATCAAACGCTTTTTCGAAATCTACAAAACAGACAATGCATCCTAATTGTATTCCATATTCCTTTCTATTAGTGGCCTCATTACTGCCATATCATCATCACGTGTGCCTTCTCATTTCCGTGTTTGAGTTGTCGCAAATAGCGCATGGTAAAAACGAATGCTTAAGTATCTATCCGATCGCCATTCTTTTTCTCTCTTATTTTGCGACAAATGTATTTCCTCCCGATCTGAATAGGGGGCTGAATCACATCTTCTAGATCCGATCTCAAATCACACAATTGATACCTTTGCAGTTGGTTTAACCTTGCTCGGAGTCTTCGCAAATCTAAAGACTTATTACGACTAGTTCACGAGTCTGAACGAACTTCTCTTTACCCTGTGAACTCCTGTAATCACTGTCTTTTGAAATGGATCCCATGTGCTCGTTGCATTCTCTATACTTGGGACCTATCAAAGAAAAATGACGCGCTTATTCGAAATTCATTTAGTTACTTATGTAATACAAATATTTATCAACTCATCATCGTTTGTTGAAATTATCAACAATACCATTATCAACAACAAATTTGTTGAATTATCAACAATTTTAGAAGGCAGCCAAGCGCATCAAATGTAACAGTCAACCAATAGAATCGATTTGTTTAAAACAACGTCAGGATTTTAGCGATGTTGGATGGCATTACAAAATGGAATCAAATGCTATAATTACATCTGTCAATGAATAACTTTTTATTTTCCTCACCCATGTCGTCTGACCTACCCATGTGCATTGCGAGTCCATGAAATATCCCTCTTTGGATTTATAATTCCAAGATTGCATCGCAATAGGGTTCCATTCGCATGCACTACCCACTCTGAAGACAATAATAGTCTTCAGAGTGGGCTGCCAATTGAAGCCAAATGAATTTGGACGGCCTTCAAGATGATTTCGCCACCTTCGAAATGAGCTTTTGAAGCCTCCAGATTGGCAAATTATCACAACTGCACAATTCGAACAAATTTCAAATAAGTGACAAATTTAACGCTTCGCGACACCGAAATGTTATCTGTCATTGGTTAGGCCTCACTTAGAATATTCTGCTAGAATATGGAATCCTCGCGAAGTTAGATTGATTGCCGAATTGGATCGCGAGCAGCGTAGAGGAGCTATATTCATAAAACGTTGTTATGATAAACTTATTAGCGTATCCAAAATATTAGAGCAGCTAGACTGGGAATGGCTAACGGAGCGAAGGTTAAATTACAGATTGAAGCTCTTGCATAGATTGGAAGGGAATCTAATTAGCAGTGATGTTGAGAATGTATTATTATCCCCAACGTACTACGGTAGGAGAGATCAAGTTTAGATCAGATAAATTTAAGATGTCATTTATTCCACGAAGGATAGGGGATCAGAATAACATTGTGCGACCGCGGTAGGGTCATGCTCGGGTAAGAATTAGTCTGGTGTGCATTCACCCCCTGCCACACACCCCAGAGGTGACTAGCATAGTATACATAAACAATAAAAAAATAAATAAGGTGGACGGACCATTTTTGTAGCGGATGATCTTTTTAAGCAACGTACACGTGAAATAAATCACTACTTCTTCAAATGACTGTTTTTTTTTCAAATGTAAGCACTCTTTAAATTTGATATGCTACATCTACATCTACATAAATACCCTACGAGCCACCAAAAAGGTGTGTGGCAGGGGGTGTAGCACCATGAGGGAAGGGTAAGGGTTGAGGGGAATGCTATGGAAACTCCTGTTTTTAATGTCGCCAGATTCTCAATTATTTATGGTCTGAATGTATTTCCGGTCGGACTCCATTACAGTGCTTGTGTTTACCTTAAGACGAGAAGAGCATAAAAAAACGATTCAAGTCGCACGTTTAGAAAAACAACTCGCACGTCTAACAGGCCTTACTGATGCAGATGAATTTTTCATCTCCTCGATTGAATTCAGTTCAATGGACCGCTTTCTTTGCTATTCGTTTCTAGTATCCGATAAATCGACCGCCATAATCTAAGATAACCGTATTATCTTAAGCATTTATTATATTTGCTCTTCTGACATCACCGCTGGAGCTTGCAAGTTTTAATCGGTGGGAGCAGAAGCAATGAGAAATGGAAATCCAGGAAAGATTATGTTTATTTTTCTTGATATGAAAAACGTCTTGTGTTGAAGGAGGTTTGCCGAAAGACCCTATCTCCGTTAACGATGCTTTCCTACTCTGGAATCCCTTTATCTAAGAATTTCTAGGAGAGAAATGTAGAGTTGGAATATCAAAGGAGTTCCGAAGGGAAAATCATTTACGTCCCATTAGCTTCTTCATCTCAGCAAGACTTATCCGCGTGTGCCCCGCGTCCGTAGTTTTCTAATTTCATTGACGAAACTTCGATCAGGAATTCGATCGAAGCCAATTAGTTGTTCTCCGCCATCATCTCTCGCTCGAAGAGCCAATCGAGGAGAAAACAAACAACCCAAAACACTCCCAAGGTTGCCAAAGCTACCTGTGAATGCGGCACGACCACAATAAACAATCGGGGCGACGTATCTTTGCACGGTTCGTTTGTCAAGTGACGAACGACGACACCATTACCAATGGAGCCGAATTTCTAGAACGAATTCTATTTTATCGCAAGGATGGCGAGGTGAGATGTTTTTGGGAGAGGGAGAGGGGGTGGAGAGAGGGGGAGGGAATGGAGATCGGAAGTCGGGATTGGAAAGCGAGGGCGAGGTTAGCGCCTCAATAAGACAGGTGACTATCGTCATCGGCCTAAACTAATTACTCGCCTATGAGTCTACCCTTATCAGTCTTTTTAGCTCTTTAAGACCTACTTCACTTAACCCATATGAAAATGTCTTAGATTTAAAAATTCTACCTGCTTCTATTTGTTGCTATGGTTTTATTTTATTATGTTCTCCACTTTGAGAGTGTCAACAAATATGCACCTCTTTAATCTTGATTAAGAAAAAAAAGAAAAACGCCAATTGGGAAAAAATATATAAACAAAATAAATATATATAAACAAAAAATATACGATACAAAAAAATTTATAAAAAGGGGAAAAAATTTGATAAAAAAATAACAATTACAAATTTTAAAAAAATACTACTTAAAAGAAAAAAACTATCAAAAGATAAAACAACCAGAAAAAAGTATATCAATTCGATTAAAATCTAAACAATTGTAAATCTATTTATATATAGTATACGCAACCCAATTGAATGAAAGTCAAACATTTCTGTTATTAATTTAGCATAGACTGTACGTTTCCCATTCAAACAAACGACACAAAACAAACGTCTACATAATTCACACGTCACTTACACACTCATTGGTAATAACTACCGGTAATGGTGGGATTATCCCACCGGGACGGATTTAACTATCGGTCGACACTAAAGGTGTCGCATCAGACTGAACTCTTGGGAATTCCCGGGCCTCGTCTGATCCAAAAGCGGTGCCGACTAAGCGGTCCTCCACTGACCGAACGGCCGCGGTTGATGCTAGTGGTCGAAACGGTGGACAGCGAAACGTTTGCGCCGATCGAAAATTTCAAGAATCCTTACTGTTCCGATTAGTTCATTTAGAATGACTCACGCTCTGATTCTTGCTAGATCTCCTTGTTAAAACTCTAGTGTAATTTGTAATTACACTAGACGCGATTTTATACTGCAATCTAAAAGTTCCGGCTTCTTCACGGCGAATGCAAAACTGTTGCAAACACGATACGAAATACATGAGTAATAACTAACCCACGAAAACTTGAGCCAGCAAATAAAAATCCCAATTTGATCGTTGTAGCGAGTTCTATTCCACGCTAGATCCGTGTACGAGCGTAGGCTGAAAACTAATGCACACATGCTTGTGGAACACCAACAAAATGACCTTCAGAAGTGCTCATGGTGGCATGTGGAAGTAACGTTCCCTCTCAACACGCATGCGCAGGTTGGAGGCTGATACTTTCATCCAGTGTATTTTTGGGAAGCGAAAGTATGGAGACGTATTTTAGTGTTATGTCTACACGAGTTAAACGGCGTGCTGTTTTTAACTGCTGAAAAAGTGACTCCTACTGAGTTCCATCGTCGTTTAAAGACTGTTTTATGGTGAAGATGCTGTAAATGGGTCTACACTAAATCAATGGGTAGTAAAATTTCGTGGTTGCGAGCCTGGAAAAGGCATAATTGTTGATGAAACACGCAGTGGACGTCCGATCATTGGATTTTATTCAAAACGACCGGCGAATCACTCAAAAGCGTATCGTAAACCATATTGGAATATCCAGGGAACGTGTCGGCTTCATTATTGAACAATTGGGATATCGTAAAATCTGTGCACAATGGGTCCACGCCGTCTCACAGACGAGAACAAACAACGTTGATTGGATTGCTGTGAGCGACCTTCCTTATTCCCCAGATCTAGCGGCTTGCGATTTTTATTTTTTTTTCGTCAACTCAACAGACACCTCAAGGGTAATCAATCATTACACCTCGTACGATGACGTGAAGGCAAAAATTCGATAACAGCGCGCGGATCCATCGAAAACATACTCTAATCCGTAAATACTTAAAATATTAACGATCGTTTATTAATTACGGAATGTAGATCTTGAGAATTACCTAGAAGCTAACTCCTTGAATTATTGTCCTAGAGACATATTCTAAGATACCGAGGTCAAGAGCGTCAATTGGAATGCTGGGATCAACTACGACAACACCCTCCTTATTCCCCAGATCTTGCGCCTTGCGATTTTTATTTTTTTCCTCAACTCAAGAGACACCTCAAGGATAATCATTACACCTCGGACGATGAGTTGAAGGCAGCTGTCAATTCCTGGATTCGATAAAAGTGGCGTTGACCAAGCACTAGAACTTGTGGTCTTCATGCATATGTACAGTAGTATTCAATCTACCCTCGTAGAGGGCGCGTCCAGTCACAAACTACGCTCTTAGAAGGAAAGAATACGAAGATAATTCAATTGCAGCACAGGGCCTTGAGACCATCGGCCCACATCAAAGGAATGAAAGATTACGCAGTGCATCTCAGCCAATTACTACTGGCGAATTTACACAATAGGAATTGAGAATATCGACAACGAATACTAACGACGAAGTTTATAAAACATGGTCGGGGGAGGGAGAGAGGAAGCTGTTGCTGGAAATCCGAATAAGGCAGGAAAAAATGGAAAGAGGAAACACTGAAAGAAGCAAGGCGGGGTAGGATGTCTTCTTCGAAGGACGCGATAGAGAGAGGGGGGAGAATGAATTAGGCAATCGGGGTGGAGGAGGAGGAGGAAAGATCGCCTCTTTAGAAATTGGCGTGAAGATAAACTGTCAAAGGAGAAAATGTGGGACAAACGAGGGGAAGTCGACGCGTACGTTATATGCGAACACGTCTAATGGTCGTCACCTACGCTTAATATTTGTCGCGGTCTATCTGACGCGTGCATTCAATAGATAGATCACCTAAGGTGATCACGAAGCTCACAGATGGGAGAGATGGCCTCCGCCTTATCAATTAAATGAATCCTGGCAAAAAGCGTTTTTTATTTATCACAAAAAGAGTTTTACAAAATGAAGGAGGCTTATACTATTGTAGCTTAATTTGAATTATGTAACACTATGAACTAAATTTTACGTTACAAAAAGCGATTAGCTTATTTTTCGTTTCCTATGTCGATCGTCATGGCTCTAGTATGCGAAATATTAATCATTCCTAAAGTCACTAAAACTCGTAATGAATAAACAAAATATAAATTTGATTTCGGAATTAGGACAAGTCCAGCGGAGGGGGGCTGGATTTGAGTCAAACATTGTTTTGACCAATGCAGCAGCATAACTACTTTGCTAAAAATTTAGGTTGGGTTTCTCTTACGCAGCGGCGTTTACAATATAGATTAAACTTATTAAAAACATTCAAAGATGGGCCCTTTTCCGATGAAATCAAGGATATAATACGAACTCCAACGTATTACGGTCGGAGTGATCACGAATATAAGATTAGAGAGGTAGACTGCAAGACTGACAGGTTTAAAATGTCATTTTTTCCAAGAACGATAAGAGACCAGAATGCTTGTAGCGGAAATCCCCCAGGTGTCAGTTCAACACAATCAGTATTAACGTACAGGTTAGGGAATGCGCATGGATATACACGCTACGTGGATATATGCATATATAGATAGGCGTGGATAGGCTACACCCCCTGCAACACACCTTTTTTGGTGGCTGGCAGGGTACTTATGTAGACGTAGATGTAATAACTATTCGTTGCATTTTCGGCTCCCTACCATCATACATGTGTATGTAAGCTAAAAAAAAAACAAATCAAGTATATCCTAAAATATATTCCGAATTCGCCGACTGCTGGTTGGTCCCTTGACAGTAGTGCTATTGACGTCATGCGCAGTCTTAGCGTTCATGGACTCTAATCAACCAAAGAGCAATTTGAGTGACATTAAAACATAAAAGAAATGAGGCAAAAAAGTGAATTTTTGTGGGACTGATTTCGATTCATATTGATAAAACATATTCAAGTAATTGAATCGTACGCACCACGCCATCAGTATGATCGTATTCATTAAATATATTCCGACAAAATAGTATCATTATTAACTCACCTTAATTTCTATTCAGCCAATTCGATATTAATTTGACACGCAAAAAAACTTGTGTACATAGATAATCTCGTAAAAGCACTCATTTCCGGCGCGCATTCGAGCCAGAGCCGTGACCTGAAATGCGTTAAATGGCCTTTTTTTGAGTCCTAATGGTGTGGATAAGCGTGGGCCGGCCGTCAATGCTTGCAGTCGGGGACCGTTTCATTTACCGCTAAGCCTTCGGCGGAGGAGAAGGAAGGAATAAGGAAGGGCTGGGGGATAGGGATGGCTAATAGCAATTTCAATCTATAAATGGGATTACCGGCGTGCAGCGGACGTTTTGACCGCTTCCAGACGCCGCAATCCCGAGAATGCGCTGCGGTGCGTGCACGTGTCATTCGCGGCACGGCGTGCACCAACCGAATGCGGTTAAACTTGCAACTGAATTCCGAAATATGTCAAGGACGGGGTTTTATTTCCTCAAACGAAATACGCAGAGGCAGAAAACCCCTCGCGGCGTGCGAAGTGGACGTCGGACTTCCACAACTATGCTCGCGGGCATCAACAGCCATCCACCTCTCTGCACCTGCGACCCGTTCCTCCAAGCCATGAGCCAATTTACGATTCCTCTGGAAATAAAGTGTCCCTTTATTGTCGTATGAAACCTAAAATCTTTGCAAACTGTGTGATTCGTGCAAGTTTACAAGTGCCACGTCACTCAGTGCCATCAGAAGACCCCGTAATGCATCTAAATTTAGGGTATTTGGATAAAGTGACTTGTCCAACCCAGTAGTACCCTGTTAAAGTACCCCGGCCAACTTTCTCACAAGATAGTTTAAAAAAAAATTAACAGCCAAACCAGGTCTTGACAAGATGGATGCAAGGGACCGAACAGTGGCGGTGACTTGCAGGGTACTAAAAAATACTTACACACTGACTCTTGCTCGCAATAGCCATTATATTCGCCTCATGTAAAACTATGTTACATGCACTGGCTTGTGCCTGAGACACAAATGCTGATGCATACGAGTATATTTCGCACATAATTGTAGAGATGTGATAAATGGCAAACATTAACATAAGCTATGAATTTATCTCGATAATCCCTGCGTGAACGTCGACGGAACACATCTCGGCTCGGCACTCGGCCAGATATGGAGGGTTCCGGGTTCGAATCCCGGTCAAGGCTAATGATTTTTACGCTCTGAAATTGTTGCATTGAAATGCATGTTAGCGAATAACTCCGTTAAAAGTTACTGTTGCGGCATCTCCCGCAGTTTCTTGAAATTTGTCTAAGGTATGAACAGCCTAAGTGTTTGAAATTGGCTTTAACATCGTGGACTGTGGCGCGTCGCGCACGACTACGTATGCCTATGACATTGTATGCACGGTATTTCGTCACAACATCTTGTTCCCTGAAGAGCCCACAAAATATATGTATGCGTGTATATGTTTTTTATGTTTATGTGTATATATGTGTATGAGATACATTTCTTTATATGGGAAAAAATATTCTGTAACCAAAATCTATAAGCTCATATCATGTACAACGTAAACACTTGCTGTGCAACGTATGAACTGGAACGAATAAAAATTAATTGAATCATAGCTTAACTGGATAATGCACTCGGCCGAACATCGAGGGATCCGGGTTCGAATCCCGGTCGAGGCGAATGATTTTTACGCTCTGAAATTGTTGCAATGAAACATATCTCTTTGAAATAGCTGCACATCGTGGCTGGCAAGAAACACGTGGGTGGGCACGCGGAAGTAGAGGAGTGAGGGAAGGGAAAGGTCAATTAATAGGGAAAGACAAAAGCAAATAACCGATCTTACGTATAACTTCTTGCCATGAAGATTCAGCCTCGGCTGGCTCAACTGGCATTTTCCCTTTTTAGAACGCCGTAAGGTTCTCCGAAGCACTTTGACCGTTTTAACCGTGATATACTGCTCAATAAAATATACATAATTTCCATACAAATCCCCTCGACCTCCCCTCCCCCCTTCTTGCAACAGCCGAGATCTCGCTTTAACCGCGCTCGTGTTACGCAAATCAAGTTTGAGCGATGCGGCTGTCACATGACCAATCAGGGCGAATGGATTGGATGCATGCGATGAGGGCGACGCGATTCCCTTTGCCGTGATTGGGTGAACGACCTCCTAGCAGCTCGCTACCTCCGCATAAATGAGCAACAATCGGTCGCCTTGCGCTTCTTGTCCTTCATTTGTCGACGACGTCATGAACGCTCAGCCGGAAAAAGCACGCTCTGCGGAGATGGATGAGGGCGTGGCAGTCTAGTGGACAGGACGTAGGGCTAACGTACTGACTTGAGGCTACCATGACTACTTGAATGCCCCATGACTTCGGGTATAGTATCATCCATATTCAGTTATCAGATCTCGCTGGGCAAACAACAGGCCGTCTGGGGAAAGGAATTGGCCTCCCTTATTAATACCCTTGGAGGCTTTTGAAATGTGGGTGTGGAGAAGAATGGAGAAGGTGAAATGGACCGAAAGGAAAACAAATGAGGAAGTACTGGAGATGGTGCGTGAGGAGAGGGGTTTGTTGAGAGAAATCCTATGGAGGCAGGAAAAAATGGATGAAAGGCGTATTGAGCGGTAGTGGAATGTTGAAGAGGGTAATAGAGGGGAGAATGTTAGGCAAACGAGGAAAGGACAGGAAGAGGACAGGGATGTTGGACGGGATGAAGGGAGGAAAGAAGTACACAGAGATGAAGAGGGACCTGATGTAGATTAGGTTGCTCGATTGTGTTTTGTTTGGAGTCACAAAATGTTTATTTATTTGATAGCTGTGTCCATCCAAAAACTTTCCTTAAACGGTAGATTACCTAATAATAATAATTAACACCCTGTTTTTTAATGAATTTCATACTATGCATAGGGATTAATTTGAGGTGAGCTCTGCCTCCAGCTGTGATATCAAACATTCAGGTTGTTTGCCATGATCACTGTACACATAATAATTTACAGATGGCTTGAACAGGACACGAATCGACATAAGCGGAATGATTATGGTGAATTTAAAACATTCACTTCCTGGAAATACTCGTCCAAATCAGTCGCCATGGGCTAAGTTTTCATTTCAATTTGTATTGAAATCGTATGAGGATATCACGAGAAAGACTTCGCTCATTAAGTGCTTCTTTATTTACACATTTCTCCCACAGACAGTATGCAATTATCGGATTAGAGCATTGGGCGCAGGAATTATTGTTACTCACAAAAATGTGCTGATATGCAAAACTGTAAACAAGGCAAGAAGTAGCGACCAGACCCAGTCTGATGCGACGTCATAGGTGTCGACTAGTATATTCCGTATATGGTGGGGAAATCCCAATCCCTACCGGTATACAGGTATATTACAATTGGGAGTTGAAATGACTTGTGAGTTATGGAGGTGTGCTTGTGTTGTTTGCGTGGAAAGAGAAGCTTACAAACTATTTTAAAATTAAATGCAGCAAAATTTGATCACGGATATTTACGATTCACAAAAACAAAATCTGTTCAAAAAGTATCGCAAATTTTGAATTTCCGAAGGTTACGTACATTTGATTTTCGATTTTTTTGTGGCGTTATGTTGGCACTTATGTCTCTCACTTATGCCGAAAAGTTCGGCTATTTTGAATGTTTAGTTAAATGCTGACAGCTGTTTTGTTTGGAAGTGTTTTGGCTTGTAGTCGATTTTTGCCCGTTCCAGAAAATGGATCAAAGAAGATGTACTTCATGGGCCTCTTCAGATTCGGGAAAAAGAAAATGTCACTAGGGGGCTAGCTAGATCTGGGGAATACGGTGGCTGCGGGAGTCATTAGTGTGTTGTTTAGGGTCAAATTTTCGCGCATAAATAACGATGTATTAGCAGGGATGTTGTCATGGTGGCGGATTGATTTGGGTAAATTGCGCAGATCTTGTAATATTCCTTATTTATTTGTTTAAATTTGGAAACATAGTTTTTATTGTTAATATTTTTATTCGGATTTTGTTAATTTAAAATTCTTTATTTAATTTTTGTTTTAATCAACACAATGGATTTTTAAAATTGGTACGCGTGATGCCATTGCAGTAATGAGATAATTGAGAGGAATATAGAATACAATCAGGACGTTTTTGCCTGTTTTGTAGATTTCGAACAAGCGTTTGATAGAGTGAATTGGGAAAAATTAATGCGTGTATTGCAGAAAATAGGAATGGATTGGAGGGACAGGAGACTGATCCGCAACCTGCACATGTCTCAGACTGCTCAGGTGCGAGTGGGGAACGGAGAGTCTGGATGGGCAGTGTTAGGAAGAGGTGTAAGGCAGGGTTGCCCATTGTCACCGGTACTGTTCAACGTATATGTAGAGGAAATGATTAAAGAGGCATGGGAAGAACTGGAGGTAGGAATGAAAGTCGGGGGGGAATTCGTAAAATCGGTTAGGTTTGCTGATGACCAAGCATTAGTTGCTCAGTCAGCCAAGGGGTTGCAAGCATTGTTGAGTGAATTGGAGGTTCAGTGCGATAAATATGGGATGAGAATCAGTATTAACAAAACAAAGGTTATGCAATTTTCCAGAAAGAAAAAGGCTAAGCTAAATATTAAAATAGGCGGGGAAAAAATAGAGCAGGTAGAGCAGTTTACATATAGTATCTCGAAAGTATTTTGGACCAATACGGTCAAAGTGGTAGGGACGTAAGGAGAAGAATTGCGCTAGGCAAGGAGGCTTTCTCAAGGAGGAGAGAGTTGATGACGGGGACGTTGAGTAGGGATGTTAAGACAAGACTCGTAAAAACTCTGATATGGAGCGGAGCTATGTACGGCGCGGAAACGTGGTCGCTGAAGCAGGAGGATAGACGTAGATTGGAGGCTTTTGAAATGTGGGTGTGGAGAAGAATGGAGAAGGTGAAATGGACCGAAAGGAAAACCAATGAGGAAGTACTAGAGATGGTGGGGGAGGAGAGGGGTTTGTTGAGAGAAATCCTATGGAGGCAGGAAAAATGGATGAAAGGCGTGTTGAGCGATAGTGGAATGTTGAAGAAGGTAATAGAGGGGAGAATGTTGGGCAAGCGAGGAAGGGGCAGGAACAGGATAGGGATGTTGGACGGGATGAAGGGAGGAAAGAAGTACGCAGAGATGAAGAGGGAACTGATGTAGCTTAGGTTGCTGGATTGGGTTTTTTTTGGAGTTTCTAATAGTACCATTGCAAGTCATTCGCATGGGATTCGCCCGCCGATGCATCGGGTGAGAAGTCGCGTGCGGGTCGGCTCTCTGGATTTTGCTCGGACGATGTGGGGTGCGGAAACTTAAGATCCTGTGACGAGACCTTTAATCGAGGCGTCAGTGTGTTCTCGTGTATCCCTCTGTTTGTCACGTGGTGGAAGCGCTTCTGACTCGCAGCTTTGCTCCGTCACCAACCGCAATGGAGATGAAACGCTTGCTGATTTTTTTAAAGCAGATTAAAGGAAAGGAAACATATTTATATATATACATAAAAAATGTGGAGAAGGCACGAGTGGGGAGGAGCTCAGTGCGACCTCCGACGGATCTCACGAGGGGTGTCGCAACCTCTCCTCCTTTCCGGTCTCTGGTGCGTGAATTGCGTTCTTCGCTTTTTTTGTCGTGCCCTCCTCACTCATTCCCCCTATCCTACGCCGCTAGTGAAGTGCGTCCTCTTGAAACAAGGATTTTTCTACTTCCTAGAAGGCCGACCCGTCAGTTCACACCCTTAAATAGAACGAGAGGGATCGCTGGTTAAAATTAAGTGCGGGGACACGAACTCTCTCGCTGGGACTTTTACGTTTGTTAATATTTCATGTCATCAAAGGAAGAAACATAGTCTAGTCCAAAACACTTTTTTGTTTTACGAAATGGATTTTTACTCAATATACTTCGATAATAACTGTTGATTAAGTCTCAACCTAGAAGGGAAATTTTTAAAAAATACGTGGAATACGTTGAGTTTCTCTCTTTTTAGCCAATCGGGGCCTTCCGTAACCATTCGTCTTTCTCGGTATGACTATAATTATAATAATAATTTGGTCCGTTCGATAAGAATCGGGCAAATTATTGTTTCAATTTCAATTTTTTGGGGTGCCTTATTTTTATACCCCTAATACAATTTCGTTATTTTTTACAAAATACAAAATATGAGTTACATGCCCTTCCTTTCCCGTCGTTCTCCCCGTTCCCACTTTATCTTTTGTTGATAAATCCATCCAATATTTTCCTAATCGGTTCCTCTTGTATACTACCTTGAACAAAAAGTTCCCGGAATAACCACCGTGTGGCGCTCCCATCGTTCCGATTTGAGTTCTGTTTTTTTTGTTAAATTGGTACATCTGTTGTTGATATTCCCTTTAAATCTTAGTGTTATAACTTGACATTTGCAAAAGTTACGTAGCCAAGAGTACATCTATCTCTGTGTGTGTTGGCGATTTTTTACAATTGCAGAAATGGATTTAAATTTGCAACAACGAACTTGTATTAAATTTTGCGTAAAAAACGGATTTAGTGGCGCACGGACGTTGGAAATGTTGGAAAAGTGTTTCGGCAACGATTCTCTAAAAAAAACGGTCGTTTACCAGTGGCACGAGCGGTTCAGAAGTGGTCGTGAATCAATCGAAGATGATGAACGCAGTGGCAGACCATCGACATCGAAAGTCGGTTAAAAAATTGATAAAGTAAAAGAAATGTTGGTCAATAACCGCAAATTAACCATCAGAGAAATAGCGGAGGACTTGAACATTGCCTATGGATCCGCCCAAGACAATGTGGTTAATGATTTGGGTTTCCGTCGTGTAGCAGCAAAGTTGGTGCCAAAAGGCCTCAATTTCATGCAAAAAAGAGACCGTGTTGACGTCGCAAAAGACATGATTTGCGAGGCTGAATCCGATCCCACATTCATCAAAAGGATCATTACTGGAGACGAGACGTGGGTTTATGAGTACGACACGCAATCCAGACATCAGGCAAGTGAATGGCGTTCACCAAATGAGCCGAGACCAAAAAAACCACGTCGTTTTCAGTCAAAAAAGAAGGCAATACTGACGGTTTTCATGGATTACAACGGTGTAGTGCATCATGAATTTTTGCCAGAAGGCCAGACAGTAAACAAAGAGTATTATTTGGGCGTTATGAGACGTTTGCGTGAAGCAATTCGCCGAAAGAGACCAGAAATCGTCGCACAGTGCGTCGAGGCCGTCGCACAGTGCTATCATTATTCGTAATTTTTTGACGAAAAATGCAACAAATACCATCCAACAGCCACCGAATTCACCTGATTTGGCTCCCTGTGACTTCTTTCTGTTCAATCGAGTGAAAAAATCATTACGGGGAACGCGTTTTAGCAGCCGAGAGGAAGTAATGGAAAAATCGCAGGAAGCACTGATGGACATACCGAAAACCGAATATAAAAAATGTTTCGAGGATTGGATCAAGCGCTGGCATAAGTGTGTTGCAGTCGATGGGGATTACTTTGAAGGGGACCATATAGATTTAGATGAATAAACTTGTATTTTTAATTTTCTGAATAAATTCCGGGAACATTTTGATCAAGGTAGTATATTTCCCAATTTTTTGGACGCTGTGCAAATATCCAAGGATAGCTTCCAGTTGGCGTCTTTCTTCAACTTAAATTGGGCAATAAAGGACTCTTGTATATTGCCTTATTCTCCTCCATCATGAATTCACACGTCCCCTCCTTTTTTCCCCTATTTTCTAGAGGTACGATCTAAACTCCCCGTGTCTTGTTAACATTTGCGTTCTTTCTTTTTTTAAGTTTTAAAGTTGATCTTCATTCTCTCCTTCACGCTAGGTGAAAATTGTCTGGTTGTTCTCCCCTTTTCTAATGTTTCCCATTACCGTTCCCATTTATCCAGTAAATACGCTCTTACAACCTTCCTGTTCCTGCTCCACATCTCAGTTGGAGACAAAGTTGCATCTCTTAGTGCAGTAGAGTCTTCTACACATGCTAGCTTCATCCGTGACTTAATTCTCCTTCCCTCCATTGAGTACGTTATCGTTTGTGTTCTCGGTGTGACTGCCTGATTCGGCCACGCGTGGAGGAGGATTCGGTTGGTGATTCAACGTTTCGGTCGCGTCCCTGCGGACTACTTAAGGCGCCCAGGGCAAACTGCTGCACTTCGAGTCAAGCTTAACTCTTGCTGCCCCGCCCCCCGAAGCAAGACACAACACACAAGCACACCCTCAGGGTCCTATCTCTTTTCTGACCGTTGGCCCTGGTGACCGTCGCTTTTGTTTGCACACTCATCACCGCCTACTTTCTCTTGTTTACAGCGAATAGTGCGTAAGCAAAGTTGACGACGACAGTCAGGAAAAAAAGTGAGCGCAGATAGGCGGCAATGGCCGGTTAACGCTATTACCTATTCCCTTCTCCTAAGACTGTTCGACCTTGACGTGGTGCCAGAAATTTCTGTCTCCCGAAAGCAATAAAATTTGATTGACCTGGCTAATTACTTAGATGCTTTCCCAAGGCCATACGTAATCTTGGGAGGGCACGAGATTGTAATGACAAGCCGAGTTCCTCTTCTCGTAATCATTCCTATGCAACCCGCCCTTAAAGATAACTTAGGAAACTCATCTTAATGGTTAAGGCCGTTGTAGCGTTCTACAATTTATGTCAAACCTTAATTTTGCTAAAACGAAATATATTCCAATTTTTCCCCGTCAATTATTTTGACAGTATTCCATGCCAACATGTAATATGTTAACGGCACGTCTAATTCAAAAAGTATTCAGATTCAAGTTCAGGTTATCGATTGTGAAAGAAAATTCATGCATACCTTAGTACCTTGATTTCTTCGCTCAAACGTTTCAAAATGTTCGCCTAATACTCGCCGTTGATAGTTTTTCCTTTTCAAAAATAGTCAATGAAAATTATCCCACGCGCATACCAAAAAACCGACGCCATGACCTAGCCTGCAGATGAAATATTAAATATTATTTCTAGATATGGCGCAATATACGAAGCTAGATCCTTAAATATATGCGAGCGGGTATTTCATCCGGCCCGGAGGATTTATTACCCTTAATATTTTTCAGAAAACCTTCTATAACACTATATGAGAATTCAGTCAGGGGCATGGGTTGACCGGCACTATTTGGTAAGCTATCGGAGACATTTGGTGAGACATTGGTGAAGACGCTTTGAAAGAAGGAATTTAATAAGTTACCCTTTTCCAAACAGCCGTTTATTCTTTCGTCTTTATCGTTTACGAGGGAATCAAATGTTGAGTTATTTCCGTGGACCTATCTTAAGTACAATGTTTTATCGACCAAGGACATCGCAATCGAGCAACGGCTGGATGACTAGAGTCTAGAGGCAAATCTTTGATTTAAAGCGGATTTTTGCTCGTCCCTGTTACTTTGGTAATTAAGTTAAGAGGATTGATGTAAATTGGAAACCTCCGAGATTCAACTAAGTGCACAAAATACCGCGCTAACGGCCTAAGGGGCGTTCGGCGTGGGGTTTCGGGCATAAATGTGCGTTTTCACAAAAACATGAATGAATATTTAAACAGAAAAGCACGTCAGTTCGGAGTATGCAGCATGCAATAATTTGCCCGTGTTCTGTTTGAGGAATATAAGTTTTCCTTTCGGAATCAAAGACGCCTGGGGTGTGCTTGCTTGGGTTGAAATGATGTCGTGCGAGAGGAGAGTAGAGCGCTTCAATCTGCCCACTACTGCTGCATCCGTCATCTCTCGCTGCATCCCTCTGGTTTATTTCCACTATAATTCTCGGGGTGTCTCGCAGTAGGAAACTCTGTGGTCCTGGAAGTCTCGCTGGTCTTTGTTCCCCTCTATCTTCGTAATACCAAGGGCCTCCCGTGCCATCTTTGTCCCTCCAACACAGTCTTCTCTTTCCCATGGTAACGCTTTCAAAGATTTGAGCGGATATTCCTTAACCAATTGAAAAAAAAGGCCACTGCTTCTGCACTGGAATTCGGCTGCAGATTGAAAATCTGTGCGTGTCATCGGATGGGAAAAGTCAAATGGACGGTAAGAAACGAGGAAGTTCTAGGAATGATAGGGGAAGAAAGAAGGTTTGTTGCGAGAAATTCAGATAAGGAAGAAAAATTGATACAGGAGATGGATGTATCGGGAGTCATTGAATGCTGGAGACAGGTGGGGTGAGTGAGGAGGTGGAGGGTGGAAGGAGATAGCCAATAGAGAGGCGCGTTTGGACGGGGAATGAGGGGAGGTGGAGTCTATGCGGAGTTAACGATTGGTTTATTGAAAGGCGGGGTGCATAATCGCCCTACGAAAGTGTTGTGAGAAATAACAGGAACGGAAAAGAATATTTCGTCGGTTGATTGAATTTGAAACAGTGAATTCGTTGATGGAGTGTATCCATTGACGTAAGGCTGTCCGAGATGGGATTTTCGGCGGGGACAGTGTTGGTTAGGTGTCTTGCCGACACTATACGGCATTCCAAGTTGGGTCAATTTTTTGGCATTCCTCTCCATGAATACTGATCTGCGAGGAGGAGGAGTCGACTCCGGCGTATGCGTGCGTGCGTGTATCTGGGCCTTGCCGAGGAGAGAGAGAGGCATGGAGACAAATTCTTGAGGGGGGAGCATCCGGCGAAGGGAGGGAGGAGTTCTCCGGAGGAATGCCCGGCGAAACGAGGTTGCCAACGAGGAAAATCCTCCTCCGACGCGAAAAAGCTCTCTCTCCCTCTCTCCTGCCCCTCCCTCCCCTCGTGGATTTCCACCCACTCCCTTCTACGCACGCCTTGCACCACCACCACCGTCCGTCGCGCCTTCCCAGGACGGCACACGCGGCCGTCGGCCAATGAGGGAGACAGAAAGACGGCCGTAAGAACTTCCTCCATGCCATCGAAGAGAATTCCACCCTTTTGCGGTCGGTTGAAAAGATTTTTCCCCAATTCGACGGTTAGCCTAACCTCCCCCTATCCCTCCCACCCCCCACCTTCACTCCCTTCTTGCGGAGAAAGGTCACTCGGATTGATTTCGCTGTTTTTTTTTCCATTTCGTTTGTGGATTGGTATTCCTCAAGTGGATTGCGATTATCGAAAAGGATTAGGTTTTTTTTCCCGCAGAAGAGGGTGCATTATAAATGATATTCGGGCTAGAAACTTGCGAACTTCCATCTTGAGAAATAAGACAAGTTTTGTTACGTTCACAAAAATGTATTGTGACGTATCGCTTTTAACAATTCTTTTTTTTTGTGAATTGACAAAGTTTGAGGTTGAATTAGACGAGTCGCATGAAAAAGTCTTTCAGAAAATCGGAGGACGAGGAGAATAATAAAACCCCCCGACAAGACGTTTGGAATTGGGAGAGGGAAATTAATTCGCCGCGAATAAGAATAGAAGAAAACAACAATCTCCAAGGAAAGCCAAAGAAAAGGCAATACAAAAGAAGACCGAAGACGTTAGCGAATAGATAAATTTCGGATGCAACGTACGATATAGCTAATTGGATTTAAAGATTAATCTCGAGAAAGTAGGCTGTATCAATTGAAATAGAAGATGATACACCTGATCGATTAACAGGAAAAATAAGGGTTCATTAGATTAATAAAAATGTTATCGATTAATAACGGACGTATCGATTCATATTGACCATTTTAGCATGCAGAACAATATCGCATATATCGTCAAAATCGTTGACGGGGAGAAAAGTCGTGTACCAAAGAGATGTATTGCCTCCACGTGGAATGCTATCGCAGGAAAACCATAGTTCGAACTCTCTATGAATTAGTTATCGATTCCTATCACTTCCGTATGAATCGATTGCCAGATCGAAGGCATGGCGGTGTTACGGTCGAGTAGAGAGTATGAATTGGAGAGAACATGTGACTTGAAATGTTCATCAGAAAATGAGAGAGGAATGCAAGGAAACTAATGGTAAATGGTAAACCAATTCAGCCCATGTCGGAAAAAGTAGAGGAAGCTCACGGATGGATAGAGCAAGAAATACGTAACGCCAGGAAGTAGGAAAACTATAGGCATCGGGTGTATCACGGAATATCGAACTTGTGCGGTCTATTGATTAATATCGACAATATTGAGTTTTGATAACAATGTCGTCGATAGAGAAATTATCATATTCAAATGAGATATAATCTCAATTGTCGTCTAATGGAACATTTTCGCGCGCAATTGTTAGATGTAACAGCTAAATGAATTCGACCAGTAATCTAATGGTCTGGGTTGGAATACCGTTCCTGGAGGATGTCTCTCTCCCAAAGCGAAAATTTGTCTTCTTTCCCAGATCTGAGGGTCACATATTGTTTTGCCCAACCAGGGAACTTCCAGACTCATCCCCGCCAGCAATCACTCCAACCACAGTGCGCTCTCGCAGAAAAGAAACCACGTGGGAATTAGCACCACCCAGAAGAGTCTTCCCCGCCCCACCTCCCCCTCCCACGCCCACCAGGATTACCCTAACATTGTTGCCAGGTTGTGATCTCTGCTCTCAATTCATGTTATCTAGGATGTTGATTTCTGCAGTTCGTCTTTGCTAATTGATTCTCCATATCAAACAGTGATACTAAAAACTAGAGGAGGCCAGGAATCCTTCCAAATGTGCCCTTGGGGGCGGTTTGTGTACATTTACTTCTTGCACCGGCCGAGAGGGGATTTAACAACGCACCGTGACGTTCGCATTGATTCCAGCCTCAGCTTCGTTCACTTGCAATCCAAAGTCATTTTCCAAGGGGAATAGACGGTAAGTGCAAGGGTGCGTGGGATATTGCACTGTTCACGACTCTGAGGAGGGTCACGGTTCGAATATCAGTCATAGCTGAAGTTTCCACATGAACACCGACCCATAATCGGTATGCCACGTGGAGTGCGCTTTTTGTCGGGTTGAACCCTGAATGGAGTGTGACCACTACCAGACCAGTCTGATGCGACACCCTTGTGTCCACTAGCTATATCCGTCCCGGAGGGGTGAAGCCACCACTACCGATTGTTACTACAAATGAGTGTGTAAGTGGCATGTGAATTATGTAGGCGTATGATTGTGCTGTTTGTGTGAAAAAGAAACTAACAGACATTGCTAAATTAATGTCAGAAGTTTGAACATTTACACAAGTGGAGTACAGATATATATGGTTTACATATAGATGTGTTTAAAATTATTTATTTATTATTTTTCAACATATACATATATATATTATTATAAGGTAATCTACCGTTTTTTTATTAGGTAATCTACCGGTTAAGGTAGGTTTTTGGATGGACACAACTATCAAATAAACATTTTGTGACTCCCCACCTAGCAAACTAATCTATATCAGGTCCCTCTTCATCTCGGTGTACTTCTTTCCTCCCTTCATCCCGTCCAACATCCCTATCCTGTTCCTACCCTTACCTCGCTTGCCCAACATTCTACCCTCCATTACCCTCTTCTACATTCCACTACCGCTCAATACGCCTTTCATCCATTTTTCCTGCCTCAATAGGATTTTAGGATTTCTCTCAACATACCCCTCTCCTCCCCCACCATTTCTAGTACTTTCTCATTTGTTTTCCTTTCGGTCCATTTCACCTTCTCCATTCTTCTCCACACCCACATTTCAAAAGCCTCCAATCTACGTCTATCCTCCTGCTTCAGCGACCACGTTTCCGCGCCGTACATAGCTACGCTCCATATCAGAGTTTTTACGAGTCTTGTCTTAACATCCCTACTCAACGTCGCCGTCATCAACTCCCTCCTCCTTGAGAAAGCCTCCTTGCCTAGCGCAATTCTTCTCCTTACGTCCCTACCACTTTGACCGTATTGGCCCAAAACACTTCCGAGATATGAAAACTCCTCTACCTCCTCTATTGTTTCCCCGCCTATTTTAATATTTAGCTTAGCCTTTTTCTTTCTGGAAAATCGCTTAACCTTTGTTTTATTAATATTGATTCTCATCCCATATTTATCGCACTGAACCTCCAATTCACTCAACAATGCTTGCAACCCCTTGGCTGACTGAGCAACTAATGCTTGGTCATCAGCAAACCTAACCGATTTTACGAATTCCCCTCCGACTTTCATTCCTACCTCCAGTTCCTCCCATGCCTCTTTAATCATTTCCTCTACATATACGTTGAACAGTACCGGTGACAATGGGCAACCCTGCCTTACACCTCTTCCCAACACTAGCCATCCGGACTCTCCGTTCCCCATTCGCACCTGAGCAGTCTGAGACATGTACAGGTTGCGGATCAGTCTCCTGTCCCTCCAATCCATTCCTATATATATATATATATATATATATATATATATATTATTATTAGGTAATCTACCGGTTAAGGTAGGTTTTTGGATGGACACAACTATCAAATAAACATTTTGTGACTCCCCACCTAGCAAACTAATCTATATCAGGTCCCTCTTCATCTCGGTGTACTTCTTTCCTCCCTTCATCCCGTCCAACATCCCTATCCTGTTCCTACCCTTACCTCGCTTGCCCAACATTCTCCCCTCTATTACCCTCTTCAACATTCCACTACCGCTCAATACGCCTTTCATCCATTTTTCCTGCCTCCATAGGATTTCTCTCAACAAACCCCTCTCCTCACCCACCATTTCCAGTACTTCCTCATTTGTTTTCCTTTCGGTCCATTTCACCTTCTCCATTCTTCTCCACACCCACATTTCAAAAGCCTCCAATCTACGTCTATCTTCCTGCTTCAGCGACCACGTTTCCGCGCCGTACATAGCTACGCTCCATATCAGAGTTTTTACGAGTCTTGTCTTAACATCCCTACTCAACGTCCCCGTCATCAACTCCCTCCTCCTTGAGAAAGTCTCCTTGCCTAGCGCAATTCTTCTCCTTACGTCCCTACCACTTTGACCGTATTGGTCCAAAACACTTCCGAGATATGTAAACTGCTCTACCTGCTCTATTCTTTCCCCGCCTATTTTAATATTTAGCTTAGCCTTTTTCTTTCTGGAAAATCGCATAACCTTTGTTTTATTAATATTGATTCTCATCCCATATTTATCGCACTGAAACTCCAATTCACTCAACAATGCTTGCAACCCCTTGGCTGACTGAGCAACTAATGCTTGGTCATCAGCAAACCTAACCGATTTTACGAGTTCCCCTCCGACTTTCATTCCTACCTCCAGTTCTTCCCATGCCTTTTTAATCATTTCCTCTACATATACGTTGAACAGTACCGGTGACAATGGGCAACCCTGCCTTACACCTCTTCCTAACACTGCCCATCCAGACTCTCCGTTCCCCACTCGCACCTGAGCAGTCTGAGACATGTACAGGTTGCGGATCAGTCTCCTGTCCCTCCAATCCATTCCTATTTTCTGCAATACACGCATTAATTTTTCCCAATTCACTCTATCAAACGCTTTTTCGAAATCTACAAAACAGGCAAAAACGTCCTCATTGTATTCTATATTCCTCTCGGCTAGTGATCTCATTACTGCAATGGCATCACGCGTACCTCTTCCTTTCCTGAACCCAAACTGATAATCCCCTAAGTAATCATTTGCCTTACTCTCTATCCTTTTGTTGATGATCCTGAGAATAACTTTAGCTGCGTGGGATATTAAACTTATTGTTCTGTAATCCTCACATGACGAAGCCTTTGCCTTTTTTGGAATAGGAACTAACACCGATCTCACAAAATCTTCCGGCCAGATTCCTTCCTTATAGATACTACGAATCAGTCCATATATGGCCTTTTTCCCACCTTTCCCTAACCATTTCAACATTTCTACAGGAATATTGTCCACCCCCACAGCCTTATTTGCTTTCATCTCCTTTAATGCCCTTTCTATTTCATCGTCGAGTATGCCTGGACCTAAGCTATCTTCTTCTACGTCATGTTCCTTTTCTATGTCTAACCTTGTCGGCCTAAGTTCTTTACCATACAGTGTTTCTATATATTCCTTCCATCTCTCTTGGATTTTTCCTGGTTCAACTATTATCTTACCCCATTTATCTTTAACTGTTAGCACAGCTCTTGCCTTCTTACTTCCCGATAATAACTTAACCTTGCTGTATAGAGCACCAATTTCACCCTTCTTCTGTAAACTTTCCATATCCTCGCATTGCGTTTTCCACCATTCTTCTTTTGCTTTATTTGTGGCCCTTCTCAATTTATTGTTTAACTCTTTGTACTTCAGTTTGCCTAACTCTGTGTTTACATTTTTCCATCTTCTTCTCTCATCCATCTTCGCAATCATCTCATCCGTTACCCATGGTTTCCTTATTCTTTTCCCGTTAACGGTTCCTATAGTGTCTTTAGCGGCTTCCAATATCCCTTTCTTGATACATTCCCATTTTTCTTCGATAGCACTCAGTTCTTTACCGTCATCCATCATTTTCTCTACAGCCTCCTGATACTCCTTCCTCGTTAATTCATTTACTGCTTCTAAATTCCATTTCCTAACCCGCCGCCCTTGCCTTATCTTCTTGAAACGAACATTACATTTCATAACAACTAAATTGTGGTCAGAGTCCGCATCCGCTCCTGGGAAACTGTGCGAATTTATCACACTGTTCCTAAACCTGTGCCTAACCATAATATAATCTAACTGATACCTTTCTGAGTCACCTGGCATTTTCCATGTATACCTACGCCTTTTGTGGTGTCTAAACCATGTGTTAGTGATGACTAACCCCTGTCTCCTGCAGAATTCAATTGCTTTCTCCCCGCGTTCATTCCTCGTGCCTAACCCATAATCCCCCACCTCACCACCATCTCTTCCTTCGCCTACCGTCGCATTCCAATCCCCCATCACTATCAAATGTTTCCCTGCAGGAACACTCGCGATGATATCCTCTAACTCATCATACATCCTATCGACTTCTTCCTCCTTGTGGTTGCTCGGTGGCATGTATACCTGAATAATGACCAAGTTCGTCGTCTCTGCTTTAATCTCTACGAGTAAAATTCTATCTGTCGCTTGCTCTATGTTGACTACGCTTCTTCCTACCTCTTTATTTAAAATTACGGCAACCCCTCGTTGGCTCTCATCCCCGCCGCTGTATATTACTCTATAATTGTCACTGCAGTAATCCCCGCTATCCTTCCATCTCACCTCGCAGAGGCCTAAAACATCTATGTTACCTCTTTCCATCTCTCGCTTAATATTTTCTAATTTGCCTCTCCTCAACATTGTCCTGACGTTCCAGGTTCCTATTCTAACTACTTTCGCCTTCTTCTGAGTCTTCTGTCCTGCTGAAGTTATTTCTTCCCCGCAAGGGTTTCGTGGGATGACGACCGCGGAAGCCTTGCCTCTCCCGCTGCCGGGCACGACACACGGCCTCTTGGGCCGTGTCCCGTAGTTGCCAGGACTCATATTATCTATAGTGCCCATCATAATATTCTTGGGAATCATAATTGAGGTGGTTTCCCGTTGCCTTCCTCAATAGTGTTTTTAACGTGACACCATCACTTAATGGCCGCCCCACTGGGGTCAGACGCCATTGCAGCCGCCTCACTGAGGAACAGACGCTGCGTGGACTACCTTTCGTCTGGCTCCTAACCTTCGACCTATCTGGCATGGGTGACCCTTCCAGGAGTAATTATCATTACTCCCGCCAGCACAGCTCTAGGGGTCATCGGAACACACAAGCCCTTCCACCACGACAAGGTTGTAGTCCATGGGAGGGATATATATATATATAACAACATATCAACAGAAAAAAATACAATAAAGGTATTTCAGAACGAGGCAAAGAGAAAAACACACCCCTGAACCCATGGTGAAAGCAGCAGTTTCACCATTAGGCACTGATGGCGCAGAGCGATTGGGTCGGCCCGGCATCAGCTGCCACAGCTGCGAGCAAGAGTAAAGCGCATGTTATAGGCCGCAGTACTGCGATGTGGAAGGCAACGCGAAACCAACACATAATTCTCTCCCTAGAATATGCATCCTTGCAATCAAATGTGACATGATTTCTTTCCGCCCGGTTAAATATTCCGGAGGTTAACTAGTCTCCCACTCCCAGGTGGGGACTACTGGGAGGGGAACATCAGTCAAGGTGGATAAATGCAGGATAGGGATATGAAACGTTAGGTCATTAGGGCTGCGCGGGATATTAGAAAATGCAAAGATGGAGATGAATAGGCTGAAGATCATCCAGGATGACATCCAGGGAGTGAGCGAAATAAAATGGCGGGGGCGAACGACTTATAGAGCCATGGCTACAGGGTGATATATACAGGAGACGACCAGAAAATTGCAGGAATACGCATCACACTCACGAAGAACTGGGCAAGGACAATAATGTCGTCCTGAAAATATAATGAAAGGATATTGATGATAAAGTTAGAGGCAGAACCAACGGATACAGTGATAGTACAGGCAGTCTATGCCGACGACGTCCGGCCGTTCAGATGAGGAAATAGAGGAAGTATACCACCAACTTGAAGAGGTTCTAGGAACAGACAAAGGGAAGGAAAAACTCATAGTAATGGGAGATTGGAACGCTGTGATCCGCGAGGGACGAGAGGGAAGTAACGTGGGATACTAGGGATTGGGAAAATGAAACGCCACGGGAGAGAGACTGATAGAATTCGGCAACGAGAAAAACATGGCAGTGGTAAATGCCATCGCCGATCAACTTCCGAGAAGAAGATGCACATGGAAGATGCCTGGATAAAAAGCACGATACCAAATTGACTACATCCTTGTCAGGAAGAGGCAAAAGAACCAAGTTAAGAAATATGAGAGCCACCCCGGGGCAGGACTTGGAGGAGGCCTTCAACAACGTCGAATGGGGCAAGATGTTTAAAATACTAGAAGCGTTTGGATTGGATCACAACGACAGAAGTATTATCCATAACCTATACAAGAATCAGGTTACAACAATGCAAACGAAAAATGGATGAGAAATAGAAGCCAAAATAAACAAAGGAGTATGACAAGGATGCATCCTCTCGCCAGCAATATTCAACGTATACCTGGAAGAGGCAATAAAAGAAGCACAAGAATTGGGTATCAAAGGAGTCAAGGTAAATGGAGAAGAAATCAACATGCTCCGATTATACAGATGACATCACAGTAGTGGCGGAAACGCGAGAGGACCTGCAAGCAAATCTAAGTGCTACGGATCAAGTGATGGGGGAATATAATATGAACATCAACAAGAAGAAACTAAAATCCTAGTGTGCGGAAGAGAGAATCTGAATGCAGATATCACAATTGGAGGGGTGAAACTAGAGCAAGTGGAAACATTCATCTATCTGGGCAGCAGCATAACTTGGGATGGAAGAAGTTCGACCGACATTAAGCGAAGAAGCCCAAGCTAATAAAGAATTCATGAAGAAGAGGCAATTACCATGTTCAAAGAACCTAAGGCTGAAAACAAGGAAGCAATTCGTCAAAATTGTTGTGTGAAGCATGGCACTCTACGGATCGGAAATATGACATATTTGAAAAGTGGACCAGCGAAGAATAGAAGCCTTTGAAACATTGGGTTGGAGAAGAATGGTGAAGATTAAATGGACAAAGTAAGGAACGAGGAAATACATAAAAGAGCAGAAGAGGAAAGGACCATATGGAGAACTCTACGGCAGAGAAGAAATAGATGGATTGGACACACATCGAGGCACAATGGATTGATTAGGAATATAATAGAAGGAAAAATAGAAGGGAAGATTCCACGAGGAAGACCAAGAGACATGTACTACATAGGACAAAGTAAGAAATAAGTTAAACAGAAAAGGTATCAGGGATTGAGGGAATTGACATAAAATTGAGTAGAATGGAGGGATGCTGTAAACCAATCCTCGGATTGAAATTATTATTTTTTCAGAGATATTTTTTAACTATTTTTTCTTTTATTTTTTTTGCTAAGGGTTAAAAAAATATTTTTACTGTTTTTTCTTCATTTTTTATCCTTATATAGTATTATAAGTTATTGTCAAATGAATTATTTATTTATTTTTTATTTTTCTGTTTGTTAGATTAAAGAAATACATAATACTTCATACACTCTGAATAAAATGTAATACAATAAAATCATTTGTGACAGGTATATGCTGTAGAATTTCTAAATCTAAGGCATTATTGAGGTGAGTTAAGTTTAGTAGGCGTTAAGATCTAAAAAGAATGACAGGACCGGCTCATAGGCGAGTATTTTGTTCAGGCAGTCTAGTTGTAGGACTGTGTGGTATATCGTAGTCCCAGATTTTCATAAATAGGGGTTCTTTTTGTATGTTACAGGCGTTTTTATGACCCCTTCGCAACTCCCGTTTTTTAGAGTCCGTCCAACTCCGGCGGCGGGCACCTTTCTCCAATCGTTTCCTGAATCGTCCCCCCATTCCCTTCTCGGCGCTTGGGACATTGGCGCCGGTTGAAAGAGAGAAATTAAACCGCCAAACGACAGTCGGTAACGGACACAAAAATCAACGCCTTCTCGTCAAAGACCGCGCGCGCGCGCACGGGGGTGGTGTCGCAACAATGCCCCCGCAGTGTCGCAACAATGCGCTCACGGCCTTGGCACAATAAAATGTTGGGGTCGGGGAATGCCTCCCGCGCCACTTGCGACATTCCATGCGACCGACGGATTTTTTCGTTTACTCGCGGTGGTGGGGGGGGGGGAGGACTGCTTCTTATCGGTCGGCAACGCCCCCCCGTCCTCCGGCACTTATCTTCGGGGCGGCCTCCTCCCCGGAAGACCATGGGGGTGGTCACTCCGAGGGCAGCAGCTGAGGGCTGAAAACCCGCTGCGCACACACGGACACAAACACCCGATTAGGGGCCGTCGAGATAAGACGCCAGCGTCTGGAGGACACTCCTCGACCCCCTCCTCCCCCTTGGTCCAATCCAATCAGTTTTCATAGGCCCCCTTCCCCACTCAGGGATATAAGATTCGTACTATTTCAGTCGTGCCCTTTCATTGGTAACCCTAAATTAAACTTGTTGATCTTGATTTGTAAAAATGTGATGCTGTTAAAGAACTTATAAAACCTACATATACGTACATGTATATCACAGATCAAGGCACAATGCATTCAGCATCTTTGCTAGACAATAAAGAAAAGATAGGAACAATTCCCCACCAGATATCTTTCCACTACTTATCTAGTGGAAAAGTCATAATATCTTTTCTTTATTTTGTTCGAAGTCCACCACATCACGCCTGAAACTATTATATATATATATATATATATATATATATATATATATATATATATATATATATATATATATATATATATAGCAGTAAATAGCAGTAAATAGCAGTATATAGCAGTAAATGAAGCAGTAAATGAATTAACGAGGAAGGAGTATCAGGAGGCTGTAGAGAAAATGATGGATGACGGTAAAGAACTGAGTGCTATCGAAGAAAAATGGGAATGTATCAAGAAAGGGATATTGGAAGCCGCTAAAGACACTATAGGGACCGTTAACGGGAAAAGGATAAGGAAACCATGGGTAACGGATGAGATGATTGCGAAGATGGATGAGAGAAGAAGATGGAAAAATGTAAACACAGAGTTAGGCAAAATGAAGTACAAAGAGTTAAACAATAAATTGAGAAGGGCCACAAATAAAGCAAAAGAAGAATGGTGGAAAACGCAATGCGAGGATATGGAAAGTTTACAGAAGAAGGGTGAAATTGGTGCTCTATACAGCAAGGTTAAGTTATTATCGGGAAGTAAGAAGGCAAGAGCTGTGCTAACAGTTAAAGATAAATGGGGTAAGATAATAGTTGAACCAGGAAAAATCCAAGAGAGATGGAAGGAATATATAGAAACACTGTATGGTAAAGAACTTAGGCCGACAAGGTTAGACATAGAAAAGGAACATGACGTAGAAGAAGATAGCTTAGGTCCAGGCATACTCGACGATGAAATAGAAAGGGCATTTAAGGAGATGAAAGCAAATAAGGCTGTGGGGGTGGACAATATTCCTGTAGAAATGTTGAAATGGTTAGGGAAAGGTGGGAAAAAGGCCATATATGGACTGATTCGTAGTATCTATGAGGAAGGAATCTGGCCGGAAGATTTTGTGAGATCGGTGTTAGTTCCTATTCCAAAAAAGGCAAAGGCTTCGTCATGTGAGGATTACAGAACAATAAGTTTGATATCCCACGCAGCTAAAGTTATTCTCAGGATCATCAATAAAAGGATAGAGAGTAAGGCAAATGATTACTTAGGGGATGATCAGTTTGGGTTCAGGAAAGGAAGAGGTACGCGTGATGCCATTGCAGTAATGAGATCACTAGTCGAGAGGAATATAGAATACAATCAGGACGTTTTTGCCTGTTTTGTAGATTTCGAAAAAGCGTTTGATAGAGTGAATTGGGAAAAATTAATGCGTGTATTGCAGAAAATAGGAATGGATTGGAGGGACAGGAGACTGATCCGCAACCTGTACATGTCTCAGACTGCTCAGGTGCGAGTGGGGAACGGAGAGTCTGGATGGGCAGTGTTAGGAAGAGGTGTAAGGCAGGGTTGCCCATTGTCACCGGTACTGTTCAACGTATATGTAGAGGAAATGATTAAAGAGGCATGGGAAGAACTGGAGGTAGGAATGAAAGTCGGAGGGGAACTCGTAAAATCGGTTAGGTTTGCTGATGACCAAGCATTAGTTGCTCAGTCAGCCAAGGGGTTGCAAGCATTGTTGAGTGAATTGGAGGTTCAGTGCGATAAATATGGGATGAGAATCAATATTAATAAAACAAAGGTTATGCGATTTTCCAGAAAGAAAAAGGCTAAGCTAAATATTAAAATAGGCGGGGAAAGAATAGAGCAGGTAGAGCAGTTTACATATCTCGGAAGTGTTTTGGACCAATACGGTCAAAGTGGTAGGGACGTAAGGAGAAGAATTGCGCTAGGCAAGGAGGCTTTCTCAAGGAGGAGGGAGTTGATGACGGGGACGTTGAGTAGGGATGTTAAGACAAGACTCGTAAAAACTCTGATATGGAGCGTAGCTATGTACGGCGCGGAAACGTGGTCGCTGAAGCAGGAGGATAGACGTAGATTGGAGGCTTTTGAAATGTGGGTGTGGAGAAGAATGGAGAAGGTGAAATGGACCGAAAGGAAAACAAATGAGGAAGTGCTGGAAATGGTGGGTGAGGAGAGGGGTTTGTTGAGAGAAATCCTATGGAGGCAGGAAAAATGGATGAAAGGCGTATTGAGCGGTAGTGGAATGTTGAAGAGGGTAATAGAGGGGAGAATGTTGGGCAAGCGAGGTAAGGGTAGGAACAGGATAGGGATGTTGGACGGGATGAAGGGAGGAAAGAAGTACACCGAGATGAAGAGGGACCTGATATAGATTAGTTTGCTAGGTGGGGAGTCAAAATGTTTATTTGATAGTTGTGTCCATCCAAAAACCTACCTTAACCGGTAGATTACCTAATAATAATATATATATATATATATATATATATATAAACTTGGAAAAGACGCTCTCCGGCGACGCACAAACACACAAACACTAACACAAAAAACACTACACACATAGAAACATAAAAGAAGGACACTTACATTGGATATTTACGTTTCGACGGCACGATATATATATTAATATGGGATCCTCACGAAGTTGGATTGATTGCATAATTGAATCGCGTGCAGCGTAGAGGAGCTAGATTTGTAAAAAACGGTTACAGCAAACTTAGCAGCGTGTCAAAAATATTAGAGGAGCTAGGTTGGGAATCACTCACGGAGCCAGGTTTAAATTACAGATTGAAGCCCTTTCATTTTTTGGAAGGGAATCTTTTTAGCAGTGATGCTGAAAATCATTATTGCCCCCATCGAACTACGGTGGGCGAGATCATGCCAATAAAATTAGAGATATTAGGTGTAGAACAGATGGATTTAAGATGTCATTTCTTCCACGAACGATAAGAGATCATAATAACATTGTCCAGTTGTAGGGATAAAATTATTCGGGTCAAAGTTAGTCTGGGCAGTATTTACCTCTAGCCACACAAGCTAGCGATGGCTTGCAGGGCACTGAAATAGCAATCTAAATCAGGTGTACGCATTAGCGTTGCAGACCACGTGAAATACTTGTGTGTCACCATCGCATCCGATCTTAAATGCGGAAAACAATTCGCGGAGGGGCGCTAAAAAAGCTGGCCTTGGTCAAAACGTACCCATAGTGGGAAAATGTAACAATGAATAAGTGAGTAAGAGGGCGCGCCCTCTCTTTATTGAGTAAGTCCCCAGTATAGAGTACCTAGCGAGCCTATCGGGATCCATCTGTAAAGACACAATTCACATAAGAATCCGCCAGAACATTGAAAAATTCATAGGACAGAAGACAAATCATCAAACATTTACTAATACGAAAACTTTAGTTTTGAGAATTCTCAGAGCTAGATTCAAAATATTGCAAAAGGAACCATACGTATGAATTAGTTTTTTTTCTCTGCGCTATTCGGAAAACAACGCAAGGAGGGAAACACAACAATTCACTTCATTCACTTCCTCAATTCACTTAATGGCTGGCATCCTTGCGGCGGGTTATTGTCGTTATTCATGGAAATAAATAAATTTTTAGGTCTAATGCCTTGGTGAATTTTCCGTCCTGCATGAGTGTAATTCTGCCTGGTAATTAGTGACTTCGTCGCATGACAACTGGTCCTTTTTAATGAGTTAAAAACACTTTTTAATTGTTGAATAAGATTGGCTAGTGACCTAACCCCCTGCCATACGTCCTTGTGGTGGCCTGCGGGGGTTAAGTTTAGATTTATATTAATAGGTACGATGGCTGACGAGACCGCAATAAGAAATGGCGCGAAAGACAAAGGCTATTATCCAGATTACCTAATTGCAGATTCCATGAAGTGCATAGAATAATAGGCGTAAGAATTTGAAGTGCTCCGAAATGAAAAATAGCACTATTGCCCTCTTGCATTTGACATGACTCAATCATATAAATAAATAAATAAATATATATATATATATGATTCAAACATTATACATTACAACAATTATTACATTCAAACAAAGTGGAAGGTCCGGTGTTCAAATTCCGGATAAGGAAACATTTTTACGTTTGTGATCTGCTCAAAACCGCCTTCCCCACCTTTCCTGTGTTCGTCTTTTATGTGTTTTCCTATCCCCTTTCCTTATATCTATTTCTATGTATAAATACATACATAATATAAAAACAAAAATGTGTCTATAAATAAATATTATATATATATATATATATATATATATATGTATGTATATATGTGTGTGTGTATATATATACATACACATATATACACACACACGAGTATATGCAACTTATTCTAGAATAGGCCTAATCAGGGACAGATAACATTTCTCTTTGACTTTTCATCACCTTTTCCGGGTAATCTCCTAATTCTCACTTTTTGTTAGCTTGTCCACATATTCCCCGAATGCGTTTGACCCAGGAGAGTGGTCGTCGTGAGTGTTGGTAACGGATAAGTATTCAATCGAGTCTACACATTCCACTTCGGTGTTCCTGACATAGTAGGCGTTCTTTTTTTATTTTTCAAGAAGTGCGTGACCATTCATTGAACAGTATATAAATCCAGACCCCATTCTGTCCTCCCAATTTTAATATCGTTTAAGTCAGTGTTTAGTACTTTAAGATCTTTATCCTTCGCTGTTTCCCTGGGGATTACAATGGTTTTAAGTCTTATATTAAACCTATGGTCTAAGATTAACTATTCGGCTGCGTCGGTATCAAATTTTAGTGATCCGCATTCAAGTATTACGCTTAATCATCGGCACAGACTTCATGCAGCAATCCTTAAGTCGTCTATTGTGAAGAACTCTGTCCGTTCTTCAGTCCTGTTAACGAACCAGGAGGACAGTGCAACTACAGTCTGTTCCACTCCCAAGTTGCATATTCCATTCCTGAGTACCACATCCTCGATGGGGATTCAAGATGAGTATCTTCAAAACAACCGTTTAAATCGCCGTCACTTTCCCTCTTCATTTTGGAGGAAAATTTCCTGAGCTGGGGGAGATTTGAGTGTTATGTGAGATAACGGTGTTCATTACTTTAACAGTTCTATCGCTAAATATACTTGAGATAACCTTGCATACTTAGGTACACTCACTATGTACACTACTAGACCTACTTATATACATACTAAGATACGTATCATTATTAGGTAATCTACCGGTTAAGGTAGGTTTTTGGATGGACACAACTATCAAATATCTTGTGACTCCTAACAAAACACAACCCAGAAACCTAATCTACATCAGGTCATCTCTGTGTACTTCCTTCCTCCCTTCATCCCGTCCAACATCCCTATCCTGTTCCTGCCCTTTCCTCGTTTGCCCAACATTCTCCCCTCTATTACCCTCTTCAACATTCCACTACCGCTCAATACGCCTTTCATCCATTTTTCCTGCCTCCATAGGATTTCTCTCAACAAACCCCTCTCCTCCCCCACCATTTCTAGTACTTCCTCATTTGTTTTCCTTTCGGTCCATTTCACCTTCTCCATTCTTCTCCACACCCACATTGCAAAAGCCTCCGATATACGTCTATCCTCCTGCTTCAGCGACCACGTTTCCGCGCCGTACATAGCTACGCTCCATATCAGAGTTTTTATGAGTCTTGTCTTAACATCCCTACTCAACGTCCCCGTCATCAACTCCTTCCTCCTTGAGAAAGCCTCCTTGTATAGCGCAATTCTTCTCCTTACGTCCTACTACTTTGACCGCGTTGGTCCAAAACACTTCCAAGATACGTAAACTGTTCTACCTGCTCTATTTTTTCCCTTCCATTAAGTTACGTACACTTACATAAATTGAGGCAAGATACAAGTTATTCATAAAACCTAAATTTTGCTTAGTTTATTGATAAAAACTGCACTGTGGTTCTTCGGCAGCCAATATTCAACCGATCGTTTCAAATACAGTATCCAACTGAGGAAGGCGTGAACTCTTCGGGTCAATGCGCCATTTTCCTCTTCAAGACGAAAGAGATCGAAAACATAGGGGCCCTTATAAACATTTACATCTCCGTTTTTTTCACGCAAGAAATTCGCATCGTCCACGAGGGCGCACACTGAATATGGTTTTTTTTTAATGGTTGGTTACGGGAAAACCATTGAGGAAAGCGCAGCCATTAAAAACTTTCAATGGAAAAGTGATATTTATAGATCCATTGTTGAAGTTCTCAGAATATCTCCCGGGTGGTTGATTGTTCGACCTAAGGGCAGGGAAAACACCCCCAAACGAGCGCGTTGCATAGCAATTTCATGGAGTCGTTCTCACCTGTGGCGGAAGCGTGCGGGGAGGGCCCGGTGTTGAGGTCCAGGAAGGCCCCCGTTCCCATGGTGACCTTGAGATCCCCGGGAGCGAAGCAGCAGGACCCGAAGAGGGAAGCCGACTGGTCCGAGACCTGGGAAGGAAGAAAAATGGGAGGAGGATGAGAAACCGGCGCTTAAGAAAGAGAGAGAGGGAGAGAGAGAGGGTGGGGGAGTGGGGGTGAGGTGAGTGGGACGAGATTTCTCCGAAGTAGTTTTCCGCTAAGGAAGAAACTCCAAGCTGCAGAAGGGGCGTGGGGTGTAAAGGCAACTGGCATAAATATGCACTTTCACTACGAATTAAAACAATAATAATAGTAGAAAAACTTCCTACCCTCATGAAAAAAATAAAAATATTTAAAAAATAAAAAATACATAAAATAAAAATTCTATAAAAAATAAAAGCATAAAAATAAAAGCATAAAAAATGAAACAAAAAAAGGATAAAAATAACAATAAAATAAAAAGAAATCAAATATAAAACATGAAAAAAATGAAATGAGATAATAAAGATAAAAAATAATAATACACCCCACTGAATTACCTCCATAAATGCACCAATCCTGCCTCAAAAGGGCTGTAAATCCGAAGGAGTAGCTAATAGCTACCTCCCAATCTGGCAATGAATAAAAACAAACGCTTCTCTTTTACGTTCGATTCTCATTGATGTCATGCCTGCCCCACAAGTAGCCATAAAGGCGTTTGGTGGGGGATTTTGCGACAATAATCTCCCTAACGCAGCATCTCCTGGACGAATTAAAACCCAATTATAACACAAATAGTAGGTGAAGTGGTTCCACGTCCAAAATACCTTTGATGTTCAATCTTATTGTTTTGATGTGCATGTTAAACATTTCACCGAAGCATGCCGTGTCAAACTAACAAGTCTTCCTCACGCTCCTCCATCCAGACCTTGATGCTATACAACTCTGGTGCGACACTTTGCAATTACGATTCAACTTTAAAAAGTGCGTAGTGATAAATTTTCGGAACAAGAGCAATTCCCACCCGAACGCCTACTGTATTCGGAACACCGAAATGGAATGTGTAGACTCAAATACCCTCACTCACGACCTCTCTCCCGGGTGAAACACATACTATGGGAATATGTGGACAAGCTAACAAAAAATCAGGATTTATCGGAAGATTACTGGGTAAATGTGATGAAAAAGTCAAAGAGAAATTTAATTGTGTTTGGTTAGGCCTCATATACGAGGGTCATCCGGAAAGTAGTACCCGTTCGTGCCGCATGAAGTGCTGACGACGCGAGTAGCCGCTGGACGAGGTCAGATAGCTTCAGTGGCTTGTCTGCCTTCTCTGAGCCAAGTTGCGTGACGCTAGCATTGCCCGTGTTGTTTCTGTGATTGTTTACAATGTTTAAAAAAATTGAGAACGCCGCCAGTTGTGAAGTGAGGGCAGTGATTAAATTCCTCAATTGCAAGAAACGTTCGCCCATGTGATATTCATCGCCAATTAAAGGAGGTGTATGGAGACAATGTAATGGACGAGTCGTCTGTTCGGCGGTGGTGTCGCAACTTCAACATGGGGAGGGGGAACACACACGACGATGAGCGTTCGGGGAGACCGTCTGTCATTACAGACCAAATGGTGAGCTCAGTTGACGAATTCGTGAATTCAATTCGAATTTCATCTCTTTACAAAGCTTAAAGACTTTTTGGCAGGAAAAAGATTTGACAGCGATGAAGAACTTAAAGAAGGAGTGACCCTGTATCTCAATGAGCTGGCGGCGAAGGACTATGCAGCAGGAATACAGAAACTTGTCACACGTTATGACAAATGCCTTAATTTGCTTGGAGATTATGTTGAGAAGTAGTTTAAAGTATCCTCTTTCAAATAAAATTTTTTATGTTTGTTAATATTTAATTTTGTGTCTTTATTTCACGAACGGGTACTACTTTCCGGTTGACCCTCGTAGAATATGCTGCAAGTATAAATGGGATCCTCTTCGAAGTTGGAATGATTCCCGAATTGAATGGCGTGCAGCGTAGAGTAGCTAGATATGTAAAACGTTGTTATGATAAACTTAGCAGCGTATCCAAAATATTAGAGCAGCTAGGCCGGGAATCATTCACGGAGCGAAGGTTAAAGATTGAAGATGGAAGCTCTGGCATATGAATTGGAAGTTCTCTTTAGCAGTGACGTTGAAATTGAATTATTACCCCCATCGTGCGACGGTAGGAGAGATCATGTAAATAAAATTAGAGAGATCAAGTGTAGATCATATAAATTTAAGATGCCATTTATTCCAAGAACAATAAGGGATAAGAATAACATTGTCCAACCCCGTTACGGTCATATTTGGGTCAAAATTCAAAAGTAGTGGTTGTGTATTCACCTCCTATCGCACACCCTAGCGATGGCCTGCAGGTTACGAATATAAATTTAAAAAACAAAAAATATATAAAACTTATTATCCATCTTGCCAGCCAGCCATGGTAGTATTAGCAATCCTTTTTCTTCTCCTTCGGATTTAAATCCTTTTGAGGCAGGGTTGGTATTTGTGAGATGGTTAATAGGAAGGGTATTTACTTTTAATTATTATTATTTTTGTAGTATTATTTAAAGGATTATGATCACAATTATTATTATTTAAAAACATATTTGTTTTTATTCTCAATATTTATTTTTTAATGTTTTTTCTATTTATTTATTTTTATTTTTTTATCCAATTTTTTTTGCGACTTTTGCAGTTTTTCACGCATTCGCGTTAAACATACAGGCTATTCTTAATTTCAGTTCTTATTTATTGTCTTTTGATATTTTTACCAACAATAATCTTGCGCTCTTTTGTTCATAACATTCACGTTACGCAGACAAAGTCACTCCCGCTTCCGCCTGGGGGTTGTGTCAAATTGAGACGAAATTAGTACATAAGTCTGACCTTAGCTCTTTCCTCTCGATCGCGTACGCCGAGTTCCCACGCCGAAGTGAGACGCACGCACATGGATGCACAGAAACTTTGCCCGCCGCGAGGGCGTGCGTGCGTGTGTCATGGTTTTAAGGAGTGGCGATCACGTTGCCACTTTCTAAAATAATAATCTTTTTACTGGAAGATTTGCTTTTTTTGTGCTTCCGTTTTTTTCACTTGTGACGTGGGGTCAACATGCTCTCTCCGGATTTCAATTGTCTCTGAAGAAAATTTCATCACTGCGTTATACTATATTTTCTCTCGAATAAGCCGCGACTATCGATTTAAGAAAGGTTTCAACTTAAAATGAGAAACAGTATGGAGATCAGTTTAAAATTGATCTTCTACGGAGATGATCAAAATTGCGATTTTGAAAGACCCAAAATTGGTAGTGAATGGAATATTTTTAGCCGAGTTGTGTGACATTTTGCTAAACTTAGTTTGAAACGAAAAGAACCGATCTTGAAGCGCTTTGAGATACGGGACTCCAACACTATCCGGGGGCGAATAACTGTCTAGTATTAGAAACTGAATGCCGACAAGTTAGCTTGGGTTTATATGGATTTAAGTGACCCGGTGATGTTTATTTTTCAGAGATTTTCTATCACTGAAGAATTGTTCGGATTCGCTCTTGTTCCGAAAATTTATCACCACGCACTTTTTAAATTTTTATTCTAATCACCAAGTGTCGCACCAGCGTTGTATAGCATTAAGGTCATCTGATATTGCTGATGTGGCCTCAGGATTACGGATATTATGGTAAACCACTGCGTCGTCGGCAAATAAACATCTTACTAGAGACTGCGGAGTCGAGGTCGTTAACGTAAAGTAGGAATAAAAAAGGCCCGATGGAACTTCCCAGGGGAACACCTGAAGTATCTGAGTGGGAAGGTGCTACCATCTATTATTCATTATGTTCGACTTCCATCACATCACGCTTAAAGCTACTCAATTCGAAATTCTACTTCATTTGAGCCAACTCCACCTATCACTTCTATTTGAATCCGACCATTCAAAAAGTCTTTAATTCAACCTCAGATATTTTTATCCATGCCATATGCTTCTAGCTTTGCGAGTAGTTCACTATGAGGTACTTTGTCGAAGGTTTTCTTAAAATCTAGAAGAAACGCGTTCACTGGAACATTGTTCCCTCCCGAAATAAGAACATCATGAAAAAAAGCGCAGGTTGGGTCTCGCAGGATCTACCTTTTCGGAAACCGTGTTGATTTTTCACTAATAACTTCCGATTAAAATTCATCTTTACGCACTTTTTTAAGTTTAATTCTAATCTCCAAGCATCGACCCAGCGCTGTGTAGCATTAAGGTCATCTGCTGTAGCTGCTTTATCCTCAGGATCACGGATCTCTCTGTAAACCACTGCGCTATCGACAAATAAGTGTACCTTACTCGGGAATACGGAGGTAATATTAATTAATATATATTAATGTAAAGAAGGAATGTTATAGGTTGACAGAGATATTTTATCTTTTTACATCTAGTCTTGTGAGTAGCCTGCTACGAGACAACTTAAAAAACACTTTTTTACAGTCAAGGAATACCGTACCCACTTACCCAACATGTTCTACCGAACCCAAAGTTTCATGAAGCTGGTGCCTAATGTGAGCTGGCTTTAATCAAGCGTAGATCAGATAATATATTTAAGATGCCATTTTTCCACGAACGATAAGAAATAAGAATGACGACATCGGGCCACGATAATGGGGGAAAAGTATTCTGGGTCAAAATTAATCTGGTGGGTACTCACCCCTTGCCACCCGCCCTAGCGGTGGATTTCAGGTCACCATTTATCAATGGATGTATGATTCTATTAGTGCACTTCCATTTGGGTAATGACGGGGGTTTTATCGAGGCTATGATGTCACGAGCTCGTAATTGGCGACCCTCCCCTGTCCTCCCTCCCGTAGTACACCCCGTGCATTGGACGTGAATCACTCGGACGCCCGCCTCCCGCCTAGCGCGTCTCCCCTCGGGAAGGGTGAGGTGCCTGTCTGCCCCCGACAGCCAGCCAGCCAGCCAGCCTGTCTGGCCCCCGGGGGCGGGTGGCGGCGCCTCCCACCGCGGCACGCGACGGTAGTCGCCAATCGAACGGGCGCCTGGCGGAGACGTGGGGGATGCGCCCGCGTCCAAAAATGAAAATATCAAAGCACGCCAAGAACAGGAGCAGACAGAGCGGTGACCATTGCGGAACTTGGAGCACTCTAAACAGAAGTGATACCCGTTTTTATATTAAGTTATGTACCCTGCAAGCCACCGCTAGGGTGTGCGGTAGGGGTGGAATACACACCAGACTAATTTTGACCCGAATATAACACTGCTGGGGTCGGGCAATGTTATTCTGATCCCTTATTGTTCGTGTGAAAAATGACGTCTTATGACCATCTCTTCCACACTTAATATCTTTAATTTTATTGACATGACCTCTCCCATCGTAGTACGATGGAGGTAATAATACATTTGCAAAGCCACTGCTAAAGAGACTTCCTTCCGATTTATTCAAGACCTTCAATTTGTCATTAAACCATGGCTCCGTGAGTGATTCCAAGCCTAACTGCTGTAGTATTTTGGATATTGCTCTATATATTTGCTCTAGGGTTTGGGTTCAAATTAGTCCGGTTTGTAGATGAGATTCTATCGACCACGTTCGATACTTGGAGACAGATTAGCCGAAATCCCATTAATCAGTATTGTATCGAGTCTAGAGCGATTTCGATTATCATTGTACTTTAGCCACAGCCTAGTTAATGAGAAAATGTACGAGAATGTGTGCGAGAATATGTGTGGCAGGGCGATGCGATAAGCGCACCTTTTGCTATTCTCTCGGAACAAGGCTCCACTGGAGTGCATGGAGTGCATCGGGGAGCTCTAATAGATGGGTTTGGTTGTCTTGGTTTTTAGTAACTATTTGAGATGGAGTGTTTATTATTTTTGCGATAATTTATTTTGTATTATTATTATATTTTTTATTATGAAATAACTTTTTATTCATATTTTAAATAAAATTTTTGTTATTATATATAATTTTTAAATTATTAATATAATTTTCATTAGAAAAATAATATTTTTATTTATTATTTATTTAAAAAAATTAATAATCAAGTTAGGAGGAAAGAAGGTGGTTTATGGGTGTTGGGGGTGTTTGGGATGAGGTTAATAAGGTCAACAGGTTCGGCTTTTATGTGTTTTCATATCCCCTTTCCTTATGTCTATTTCTATGTGTGAAATAATATTAAAAATAATATACATAAATAAATATTTCTCTATTTATATTAATACAAAAATATACATATATGTGTATATAAATAAAAATAAATAAATAAATTATATATATATATATATATATATATATGATTTCTTCGAAGTAACATTGAATAAAAAACTTTGACAGTAACACACAGCACGAGAACACATAAAAAGAACACTCACAACAATATCTTGATAATTTCGACGGACTCGAGCTCCGTCTTCTTCGGAAGATAAGATATGACTGAGGAAAAGGGTACGCGGTGCAGAGAGAGTATGGGACGAGGGAGAGGGGAAAACCAGGTAGTGGGGGAGGGTAAAGGAGGGGTATATGGAGGGGGAGAAAGCGGAGCGGAGAACAGGTGGTGGGAGAGGGGTGAAGGAGGAGGTTATGGAGGGGGAAAGGGAGGCCAGAGGGGAGCGGAGATGGAATAAGGAGGATGCGGAAATAGTAACAAGCGACACAGAAAACTAACAATTCATCCACAGATCCCACAACCTTTCTCCCCCTCCATATACCCCTCCTTTACCCTCCCCCACTACCTGGTTTTCCCCTCTCCCTCGTCCCATACTCTCTCTGCACCGCGTACCCTTTTCCTCAGTCATATCTTATCTTCCGAAGAAGACGGAGCTCGAGTCCATCGAAATTATCAAGATATTGTTGTGAGTATTCTTTTTATGTGTTCTCGTAATGTGTGTTACTGTCTAAGTTATATATATATATATATATATATATATATATATATATATATATATATATATATATATATATATGTATATATATTTCTATATATATTTCTATATATATGTGCATTCAAACACGAAATCCCGCCATACGGCGAACAAATATTCATTCACATAGAAATAGAGATAAGGAAATGGGTCAGGAACACACATAAAGGACGAACACAAGAGAGGTCGGGAAGGCGGAATCAAGCAGACCACTAATGTAAAAATATTTTCCTCGACCGGGAGTGGCCTTTCTTTATGTTTCTATGTTTTAAAAATCTCTTTCAGTGTTTACATATTATATATATACATATACACACACATACGTATATATATATATATATATATATATATATATATATATATATATATATACCATAAACACAGTAATCAACCCGAAAGTCGGTTTAGTAGGTGATGGTAGAGCTCACCCATGTACCAAGCCCGACGGCGTGTGAATATTCACACATCATGGTAGGGGGGGCCAGTTCCTTTCCCTGTGCCGGTTATGGTTTCCCAGGAAGATCTGGTACCCGAAAAATCAACTAGCTTGGGTGGAGCTGCAGGTGCCCAAAGTGCCTTGCCCGGGAATCGAACCCGGGACCCTCCGGTCAGTAGTCCAACGCTCTACCCGCTAGACCACCGCGACCCGCATACGTATATATATACATATTTATATGTGCACACGAGTATATATATATATAATAAGCGATTTACACGTATCAAACAATAAGCATTAGCAATAAGTGTAGACGTACGAGACTTACGACATCGTAAATAGCAAGAAATGTGATAAATTTACAACGATGCAATCAGTGTCAATGAAATAGGCTCATTAATGTAACAGAAAGCGCATAGTTAAAAGAGAGAAAGTAAATCATTAACAAACCATAACAGTTACCAAAGCAACAATGACGGTATCCGTAGACGCAATAGGGGTAGCATATGCAGGAATCCTCAATATGCATTTTATTCTATAATTGCAATAAACACGGGACATTCCTTGAATGAGCCAGGGAATTTAATAAACATTGGTTCCCAACATATCACCCAAGCAGGGCAAAACTCTCCTCCTGTTTCCTCCATAATTTCTCGAGAAGGAGGACATCTCCCCGGGATAAGAGTCTTCAGGCGATAAATGCCGGGGTTTCTTAATGCCCTTTCGAAAGGAAAACACACGCATACGCAAACGACACGCCCGTGCCCTTATTCCGTGACCCTCCACCTTGTCCTAAATTGCGTCAGTCGCAACCCCCCCCCCAACCTACGTACATAAATGTCACGACGGAAACGCTCTCCGATTGAATTTTCTGATCCAATCATCCGCCGCTAATCCTTCTAATTCTAATCTCTTTAGATTGGCCCTCCCATCTCTTTCCATGCACGCGCCGAAGGTGATTGCATAGGCGAGCGACCTGAACCGGTCCGTTTGTGAGCAACCACGTACGTGTGTTGCTGCTGAAAGGGCAATGATGAGCCTGAGCAAATGAGGGAATGTAACGCGCAAGGACGCATCGAATCAGCAGGTTAAATTGGACGAATTATCGATTCTTTGAAAATTCTTGATGAAGCAATGAATGAATAACTCTGGGTAACACAAACTAAGAGGGAGAGAGAGAGAGGGGGAAAATAATTGTGCACTATTGAGAAAAAAATCATAAACAATGTAAGTAGTCTGCTTTTTAAGTAGTAATTCTGAGGATCTTTGGACACAGTCGAAACCATTGAAATATTCATAACTGCGCTCTTCACGTATATTTTCCTGTAATATGTCCTTCGAAAAAACTAATGGCTTACATGGGCTCAGATGGGCTTTGCTGGTTCCTTAAAAAAAAAACATTATTAAAAAAGTCTTAGAATACCCAAATTTTTTTATTACTTATATTTATCACGCTATCGTAATAAATTTCAAGAAACTGTGGGAATTACCGCAACGGTAACTTTCAACGGAGTCATCCGCTAACATGCATTTCAATGCAACAATTTCAGAGTGTAAAAATCATTAGCCTTGACCGGGATTCGAACCCGGATCCCTCGACGTCCGGTCGAGTCCTTTAGTCAGTTAAGCCACCGAGGCGTCCTCCCTTACACCTCAAAATTTCGGAGCGATAGCTTAACTGGCTAAAGTACTAGACCGCACATCAAAGGAGCCTGGTTCGAATCCCGTGCAAGGCGAATATTTATCGTAATAAGTGGAAAAATGTACAGGCCAAACCTCGTTATTTCAAGAAGTAAAAATTTGTGTAAAGTCCCAAAATGATCCCAATTTTTCGTCATGATGGAGAAAACTGCTCCTGGACTCAATTGCGTTAGGCAAAGTTTGTGTATTTATCAGTTTACAGTTAGAATGGATATGTTTTTATTGTCTGTCAAATATGCATTAAAATATCCTAAAAGGTGTATGCCTACCTTTCAACATATTTTTATGAAATATGAAATTGATATTTACCAGCACAGAATGCATTTGCTGTCCTCCTAAACACTTCCTTAGCAGATGGTCAATCAAATTTCAAAATACGGCATCGATTTGATTAAATTCGGCGGGTAAACTTACAGGAATGTCAGAAACTTCGTTGAACAGGAATATTATGAACTTACTACCGCAACTGAAACATGGTGTTATGCGCTTTTCCAGAAAGAGAAAGGCTAAGCTAAACATTAAAATAGGCGGGGAAAAAATAGTGCAGGTTGAACAGTTTACGTATCTCAGAAGTGTTTTGGACAAACACGGTCAAAGTGGTAGGGACGTGAGGAGAAGAATTGCGCTAGGCAAGGAGGCTTTCTCAAGGAGGAGGGAGTTGATGACGGGGACGTTGAGTAGAGATGTTAAGAAAAGACTCGTAAAAACTCTGATATGGAGCGTAGCTATGTACGGCCCGGAAACGTGGTCGCTGTAGCAGGAGGATAGACGTAGATTCGAGGCTTTTGAAATGTGGGTGTGGAGAAGAATGGAGAAGGTGAAATGGACCGAAAGGAAAACAAACGAGGAAGTACTAGAGATGGTGGGTGAGGAGAGGGGCTTGTTGAGAGAAATCCTACGGAGGCAGGAAAAATGGATGACAGGCGTATTGAGCGGTAGTGGAATATTGAAGAAGGTAATAGAGGGGAGAATGTTGGGCAAGCGAGGAAAGGGTGAGAAAAGGATAGGGATGTTGGACGGGATGAAGGGAGGAAGGAAGTACAAAGAGATGAAGAGGGACCTGCTGTAGAGTAGGTTGCTGGATTGGGTTTTGTTTGGAGTCACAAAATATGTCTTCGATAGTTGTGTCCATCCAAAACCTACCTTAACCGGTAGATTACCTAATAATAATAAATACTACCGCAACTATTATTAATTAATAATAAGTTTTGATCATATGTTCACAAAGCGAATTGAAGGAGTGTTTAGTTACGTGGATCCGTATTTCGCGAATACTGGACGATCTTCAAGACGTCTACGGAATCGTAAGGTAGTTCGTCGCACTTTTATCGAAGTTTAAATTCGTCGATACATGCATGCCTCACGGTCGCCCCTCCCCCATTACGTCACGCCCTTAATCCACGCTCGTGTTATACTATTGGCAAATGCTTATATCGGAGGATCGTATCGTATGCATACTTAATGTGGCTGGCCTCGCCTCTAAATACCATTCACTCACTCTCGAACGGACGAATGTTGCAGTGAAAGAAGATGATGATGGCCTGGACGCCGTCACCCAATGACGGGAGCGGCGAAAGTTCAGCCGGAACGAAACACACGAGTTAATGTCATTCGCCAGCCGCGAGCACAGAATGAATAAACTTGGAGAGGAGTCCAAGGCAAAAGAAGAATTGGCTGCTCGCCTTTTTTAAACATCGGAAAAATATATGGCATAGCGTAGATCTCTCCCCTCTAACGCCTAAAAATAATGAAATAACTCCTAAAATGGCCTAAAATGCGTGCTAAAGAATCAATTTGCAAGTTTTAAGAAAGAGAGTAATCGCAGACATACTGAGGATACGTGGAGTCACTTCCTTGAGAAACTCTCGCGCTCAGCAGCCAGCAAGTTCATTCCAAGTGAATTAATAAGATATAAAACGGAACCTAGATGGTACAACGCGGAAGTAAGGAAAGCATTTTGTCATCAAAGTCTCTGTCACGCCAAGATGGACAATAATAAGGATGATATCTCTAGCGATAAAAGGATTGAGATCACTTATGATTACAAGATTCGTATCTAGGGTGAATCCCAAGAATGAAATTCGAAAAGCGTTACGCGAAAGAAAAAAAGAGTAACCAACAGTTTGGAAATGGGTAACTTATTCAATACCATCTTTCAAAGCGTATTCACCAATGTCTCACCAAATGTATCCGATAGCTTACCAAATCATGCCGCCCAACTCCATGCCCCTGACTGAAATCTCATATAATGATATCGAACGTTTGCTGAAAAATATTAAGAGTAGTAAATCCTCCGGACCGGATCGAATACCAGATCGTATATTGGCAAATCTGGCGTCGGAAATTGCATTCCCGAGCAGGAGAGTGCAGCTGGATCGTTTTTTTCGAAGAAATTCCATACCGCGTTCACAGCGCACATACTACGTAACGTAATAGTGGAAGCAGCGGCAGGTACGCCCTGTGTAATGATCATTGTCCCCGCCAGAGTAAGCGTCGTTGAAAATAACTTCGCCAAACACACACACGCACACTCGAGAGGAAGTCGCTGGGCAGAGGCGAAAATAAACAAATGAAAGTCGACTGACGAAACGTAGATGGTATAAATTATTTGGACACTCAAGCAAATGTTTCAACGTTTCGACGGACATATCTTCTTCGCACATTTGGGAGAATTGCTTCTCTACGGCTGGAAAAGTATTAGAGCATCTAGGTTGGGAATCACTCAATGGACCGAAGGTTGAATTACAGATGGAAGTAATTCTTGCATACATTGGAAGGGCGTCTCTTTAGCGGTGTTTTTGAAAATTTATTAATACCCCCATCGTCCTATAGAAGAAGAGATGATTGAAATAAAATTAGAAAGATTAATTGCAGAACAGATAGATTTAAGATGTCATTTTTTCCACGAACGATAAGGAATCAGAATAATATTCCTGTTATTTTCACTTCTCCGTGTTTCATATTTTACCATCACATGGTGTGATGAGCATTTATTGCGAGTATTTTGCAATTTATGTCAAATAATTTCCAAAATCTCTAAGCATTCAACCGGCACGCTGAGAATTTGGGTTGAGTGCAAAATCGTTACGTTAGCATTCATTGACTAAACAGGTGTCCTATTAAAGTGAAGTAGTAAAACTATCGCAGCCCAAGTAACCGCCCCAGATATTGCAGGTCAGCACAGCACGCGTTTTCACCTATCCGGAATACTCGGCGTGTGCTTGGGATTACCTACAGACCTTTTGTAAATCATAGCAGTACGCATGCGCGTATGTCCACAGCAATCTGACCTATCCTGCGATGTGACCTAGAGACCTCCTCACACTTTTCTGACGAAGGAGCCGTGTAGTAGGTGGAGGCATTCCCTTAAAGTGTTTAACGACTCTCGCACGTTGCAGGTGTTATTATAACGGATGAAACGATTTTCAAAGGAATTTCAAGAAAATGCGTGTAAAACCGAAACATTAAAATGAGGGTATGTATTCACACAAGAGCGAGTAAGTTTCAAATTGGAAATAATATTTCACCCGAGCCGAGATTGGAACCCTGGACCACTCGATTTCCTCCCCAGTGTTTCAGCTATTTGACCTAAGGAAGGGAAATCAAGTCGTAAGAGAACACACTCAATAAGATACGCGGAGTGCAACAGAGCCCATCGGTTGCTTCACGAAGTTGGATTGATTGCCGAATTGGATCGCGTGCAGCGTAGAGTAGCTAGATTTGTAAAACTTAGAAGCGTATCCAAAATATTAGAGCAGCTGGGCTGGGAATCACTAACGGAGCGAAGGTTAAACTACATTTTGAAGCTCTTGTATAAATTGGAAGGAGGTCTCTTTAATAGTGAGGTTGAAAATGTACTATTACCTCCATCGTACTACGTTAGGAGAGATCATGCCAATAAAATTAGAGAGATTAAGTGCAAAACAGGTAGATTTAAGATGTCATTTTTTCCACGAACGAATAAGGATCCGAATAACATTCTTCGACCGCAGTAGGGTTGTTTCAATACTAGTCTGGCTTGTATTCACCCCCTGCCACACACCCTAGCAGTGACTTGCAGGGTAGTGAAATAAATAAATGAATACCTTCACAAGCAATCGACCAAATATATCGAACAAAGAGGTCGCGGATTCGGATCCCGGTCCATCTAAATGATTTTCTTGAGCTGTGTAATTCTCTCACATTCGTATCAAAATATGAAAAGCGATTCTCTCTAGCCGGATTACATTCCTTCCCTCCCCCTCCCCACTCCTACCGCACGTGACATGCATGCACGAGTACCCGCACGCATTGATATATTCCTCAGCGCCTTCTTCCCCCACAATACAGTCCGCGCGTTCTGTTTCTCGCATGCCATCTCCTCGGGGTCTGCGTGTGACATTAGGCGCCCATTAGCGTGTGTGTGTGTATATATATATATAGCATGCATGTCGCAGGTGTGCGTTAGGCCCTCTCTCCTTCCGCATACGTACCCCTTCCCACTGCCCGCGGCGCGGTTGGAGACAAGAGCCCAGAGATGGCACTCCTATGGCGAGGGAGAGACGCACTCCAGATCCACGAAAGGTCAAAGTCTCTCTCGTTTATTTCGCCATGGAGAAAAAACGGGGAGAGACGTTGAGTTCCATAAAAAAATATTAGAGGAAAAAAGAAGCGGTACACTTCAGAAGAGTCACCCCCCCCCCACCTGGTACCACTCCCGCTTTCAATGGTCGTCGAGGAAGGCCCCTCGGGGGTCAGCGGCGACGCCATTGTCGGTCTAGTTACCATTATCATTCCACTACGTCCAACCAGGAAAATGTATCAACCACTATCGTTCCTAAAATAATCTCAACACTTGACAACATGACAGACTAAACCTTAGTTAGGATAAATCAATGTTTACCGCAAACAAAAGAAATGCATCGTACTGTGTGAACCAGGTTCTGGAATCGGAATTATATAAGAGGGTAATCTCAGAAGTACCCGACCCAACAAAGAAAAAACACAAAAATTTGGAAAAAAATGTATATATTTTTCAACATGATCTCCTTTCGGCTCTATGCACTTTTACCAGTGATGTTCAACAAGTTCGATAACCCTTTTATGATAAGAACTGCCTTGCTCCTCAAAATAACCATTAACTACCGGCATCACTTCTTCACGGGTGGATAATCTTTGACCACTGAGCCCTTTTTTTCAATTTTGCGAACAGATAATAATCCAAAGGGGCTATAATCTGGCGAATAGGGTGCATGAGGTAGCAAATCAAACCTTAATTAATGAATTTTGGCCATTGCAGTAACGGATTTGTGAGCTGGTGCATTGTCTTGATGAAACAACACTGTTTTCTTAGCAAAATGCGGCTGTTTTGCTTGATTTATTCGCTCAAACGTCACAATAAGTTTGCATAATACTCGCCGTTGGTAGTTTTTCCTTTTTCAAGATAGTCAATGAAAATTATACCACGTGCATCCCAAAAAACTGCAAATGAAACGGTCTCCGCCTTCTTTGGAACCGGTTCTCCCTTCTTAATCCATTGTTTTGATTGTTATTTTGTCTCGGGTGTGAAGTAATGGACCCACGTTTCATCCATGGTTATGAAACGATGCTAAAATTCTGCTTTGTTGGTATGAAACTTCACTAAACACTCAATTGAAACATATTCACGACGCTGGTTTTCCTCGACTGTGAGCAAACGGGGCACCTACCTTGCACACAGCTTTCTCGCGTCCAAATTTTCAGTTAATATGCGATGTGCCGCACTTTTTGAAATAATTTCTTAGAATGACACGATAGTAGGCATTCTCAACCAACATGGATGAGTGGATTCCCCCTTAATCCTCACGGGATAGTAACCGGAGGAGCATTGGTTTGTGGCTCAAATATATTACCCTGTTCCCTACCTGCCTGACTCTCTTCATCGGTTCCTTTCACCGACATCCTCCATCACCGGCCGCTTTACGCGCCATTTCGATTCTACGATTAGCCATCGGAATGCGTCGATCGATTCGGTGTTATGAATGCGTGTATCTACGATTCTCCCAGTCGCACGGTGAAAGGACTTCCATTTTTTCAAATAATGACTGTTTTCATCAATTGTATAATGTAGAACGGTGTAACGATACATTTCGATGCGACTGATTTTCACTCTTTGAAAAGAGTCGCAATGTGATGCGTATTAAGTATTCTTTACTCCGTTAAGAGTTACCGTCGCAGCATCTCCCATAGTTTCTTTTGAATTTGTCATAATTAAGTTTGAGAATGTTTCAGAGACACGTCGGAGATCCCTAAAATGTGAAAAGTAAAGTATGTGAAGAAAGTAAAAAGTAAATAATGTGAAGAGGGGTGTTTTTCAAAAACGAGATTAGTCTTAGGAGGAGGAGGGATCGGTGTGCTCTTTCCGGGCGCCCAAACAATCCTTCGCCTCGATCGGAGGATGGGATTGTCGTCTTGGAATAAGACCCTCAAATTTACCACAGCCTTATTTCTCTTGGCCATCTAGTGAACAAAGCCTAAATTACTTTCCACGAGGGCTTTCGCCAGGAATTACGAAAAGGGTCGGTTGCAAAGTGTCGCCAAGTCCTTCAGTTATTTGATTTAAGGATATATTTTGCACATATATTCGCGTCAGCGCTTCGTCTGCACGTCTGGACCTGTCGTGTGAACGGCGGTCGTGATCGTGACTCGAACGCCGCGCCGGTGGCTCCACCTGGCGGTTCAGCCCGTGATGTGTACTCTACTAGTTGTTGCTTGCGTCCGAAAAGATTCTGATTTTTGGAGGGTACGCCCAACTCAGTCTCTAGCAAACCCAAATACTTACCCTGATTTTTTTAAAATTTTGCTAGTACCCCTGCAAGCCATTGCTAGGGTGTGTGGCAGGGGGTGGATACACACCAGACTAATTTTGACTCCAATATTTTTACCCCTCCCGTCGTCGGACAATATTATTCTGATCCCTTATCGTTTAAATGACATCTTAAATCTACCTGCTGTACACTTCATCTCTATAAGTTTATTGATATGATCTCTCCTTCAAAACTTCTAACGTACATGATCTCTCCCAGAAAAAAAATAGTTATAGGACATTGACGATTGAACGAAGAAATTGAATTTAAAAAATGTTGGAATCTCGCCTTTTGCCAAAATGCCTTGGAAATGATATTAAATCACAAATGTATTTTTAATGAAATATTTGACCATAGCAATGCTGTTTGAAAATTGATACAATCTACTTTACATGTCGAGGAACGCTATAAACTGTTTTCGGCATATATATTATAATATTAATCCCTGAATGGGAGCTTTTCTGAACAAGTTTTAACTCATAACGATGTGCTGCTCTGGAACGGACGATGGAATTGAAGGCCAAAAGAATGAACTAAGCTTTCAAAGACGTTTTTGAAATTTGAAGAAGAAATTTGCCTTTTTCTCGCAAACCGTTCTGTCATGCAGCCAAATCTCAAAATTCACATTCTCCCCAAAACAAAGAATCGTTCCAAAACACGAAGTGCACATCGAAATGACTCCATGGGAGACACACAGAACGTATCACTCAAACCTACATCTTACTCTGAAACCACCACGAGGGCGTGCGGCAGGTGATGCTAGGTCACAAGCTAAAAATAGAGTTTGTGGCGATTAATGGTATTCGGAAATTTATTTTATCTTAGGATATGATGATGACTGTTGCGGAATCTTATAGTACGCCAGGGGTGAGTGATTTCTTTTTTGGATAGGTTCTGTTGAATATCCCGCAACTTCTTTAAGTGTGGTTTCGTTCATTCCCCACTTAAGTCAACCAGCTAGCCAGCCTTCAAATAACTGGGTTTTAAAACTCTCAAGTTTACAGCGCTGTTCCGGTGTAACGAGCGTTTACCTTTTCAGCGTTGGTGGCCGATATACTCGAGAATAATACGAAAAAGAGGTGTATTGTACCAGTGTACCTTTCCAGCGTAAGTGAAGGCGAAAGAGCAATACACGCCTTTAGTAAGCAGAGAATTTTAACTAATCCTAGGAAGAAGTATTCAATGAATTATAGAATTTCCCACTAAATTCTACAAATAAACTAATACTAGAATAATACTGGGGGGCTCATGTGCCCGGGACGTCTACAAGGACGAGATCATTTTACGAGCTAACAATTGATATACCATAAAATTAAAATATGCCGAGTCGAGGATTGTTTTATTAATTTGTTCAGTGTATTATTTTTTATTGAATTTTCCAATCATTTATAAATTTGGTTTAATGCATATTTTATCTAATCTCTTTTCATTTTTTTGTATTTTTTTATTTCCTTTTTAGAATATGCATGCGTGTGTGTATATACACACACACACACATTCAAACACGAAATCCCGCCATACGGCGAACAAATCTTACTTCACACATAGAAATAGATATAAGGAAAAAGGGATAGGAACATACATAAAGGACGAACACAGGAGAGGTGGGGAAGGCCCGAATCGAGCAGATCACAAGCGCAAAAATATTTCTTTGATCGGGACTTGAACTTGAACACCGAATCTTTGGACTTTCCGAGCCGATTCTCTAACCACTTGAGCTCAAGTGTATATATATATATATATATATATATTCATTCAAATTGAAATAGAGATAAGGAAAATGGTAAAGGAACACATATAAAGGACAAACACAAAAGAGGTGGGGATGGCGGACGTGAGCAGATCACGAATGTAAAAATATCTTCCTCGACCGGGACTTGAACACCGGATCTCTCCACTTGCCGGGCGGATGCTCTAAACCACCTGAGCTATCGAGGAAGAGTACTTTATTATATATATATATATCAATATATATATATATATATTGAATATATATATATATATATATACATACATACATACATATAGGGATGTTGGACGGGATGAAGGGAGGAAAGAAGTACACCGAGATGAAGAGGGACCTGATATAGATTACCTTGCTAGGTGGGGAGTCACAAAATGTTTATTTGATAGTTGTGTCCATCCAAAAACCTACCTTAAACGGTAGATTACCTAATAATAATAATAATCTTGAAAATGACGCTCTCCGGCGACGCACAAACACAGAAACACTAAGATAATAAATATTGCACACACAGAAACATAAAAGAAGGACACTTACAGTGGATATTTACGTTTCGACGGCACCGCCGTCGTCATCAGAAGCATAATATAGTATGTTCTCCGTCGACATCGGCAAATCACAGACTAATGCTTTTAGGAAGGCAAAGAGATACGAAAGAATTCGCTCTTAATATGAAGCTAGGATTATTTATTAATTCTATGCCGGCGTTGAACTCGAATAGTTTTCTTGTACGTAATCGAAGTCTTGCGTTCAATCTTCGTGCTTCAGTGTTTCCTAACCCAGTGATAATCTTGTTCATTCAACGTAATGGGTACTGTCCTCTTCGTTTTATCCATCCCGAAATCACTCCGTATCTGAGACGCAGAGCGAGTCCGTAATTTGGATACGGAGGGACATTGCCGAGTTCGCATGCTACGGTCTCCCCAGAGAAACTTCGCAAAAACTCATCAGTCGGCCACAAGAGCATAGACGTCCTGCAATGTTCCCCTTGGATTACTGCGTGCAGCTCCTGGCAGCTCCAAGCGCCATGCTCCGAGGCCCCAACCTCCTCCTCTCCCCACGGCCCCTCCCCATTCCACTCCTCTCCTCATACGTGCCCAGGTCACGAAAAAACAACTCTGCCGCGTCAATCGCCTCTTTCGATAAACTAGTCTTGGAATTTTTCACCTCGCTCACGATACGGTTTCCCAAAAAAAATCCCCAAAAAGATTTCAACGCACTTAAGGTCATCGTCGAGAGCGACGCCATAGTCGGCCTAGCGGGTTTTCTCAGTTAGAAGAAATTTTTATTCATTAAAAAAATTTCCAATAAAAACAGTCATGATGCTCGAATACCTTAAAGAAAAAAATTAATTATCTGAAAAAAATATGCTCGAGCATACCAACATCCTATGTATCATTAGTACGAATTAACCAAAATCATGCATGAGAACATGGATTGTAAGGAAAGTATTTAAAGACCCATCCATGATGCACATTGATATAAAACAAATTGATTTCCCTCGCCGGCTGGTTCAGTATATTAATTCCGTTGTGTTCCACGATGCTCGCAAATCTCCATGAACACAATAGAACAATAAATTGGCGTTTCAGGTGTGTCGATGTGGATTTTGACATTATCATAATGAACAAATATAGTAGCACTTTTCCACTAGAAGTGTTTTAAACCACGATCGGTTTCGATGTACATATTACATCATCTTCAGCTGAAAATGATGAAGTACGAGGCATATGCATAAAGTAAGATAAGCTTATATTTATATATTGGCGCTTTAGAACACATTTTTACTCCTGCAGCGACATCTACTGATTCATTGAGAAGCTATAGCAGCATTTTGTTTTGTTTCAGAAGTCGTTTGCTTGTCCGTGCATGCAAACAACAATGTCCGCGACAATCGTTGATCCCGCCAGCTGTGAAGTGCGTTCTGTAATACGATTCTTGTATGCAAAAGGATTGTCGGCTGCTGAAATTCATCGGGAGTTCATACCTAGTTTATGGATCTACAGTTATGAGTGAAGGAAAGGTTAGACAATGGTGCCGTGATTTTAAAAATGGACGAACAAATGTCCATGACGAAGAGCGAAGTGGTAGGCCCAGTATTCTAACCGATGAAATTGTTTCGCAAGTGGAACAAAAGCTGCGATGTGATCGTCAATTGACAATTAATGGCCTGGCTGAACAATTTCCTCAACTTGGACGCACTACTGTCTACAATATTGTTACGGAAAACCTCGGATACCTCAAATCATGTGCAAAATGGGTACCGGAAATGCTCACCGACCACCACAAAGAGCAAAGAATGCCCAGAGGACGAGAGTTTTTGGGAACTCTTTAAACCACCCACCGTACAGTCCTGACCTTGCACCTAGCGTCTACTTCCTCTTCTTGCACTTGAAACAGTGGCTCGGTGGACAACGTTTCGAAACCGAAGAGGAACTCAAGAATGGCGTTGTCGATTGGTTCAACCCTCAGGCGGCGAGTTTCTATGCAGAGGGTTTAACCCCTCTGCATAGAAGCTGGTGCAGCGGTACGAAAAATGCTTAGAAGTGAACGGCGATTATGTAGATACGTGAAGTAGGTTTGTAGCTAACTAAAAGTGCCAATAAAATGTGTTTCATATGAGTATATTTTTTCCTGTGACCAAACGGGTCTTACTTTACGAACACGCCTCGTACATTGAAACTGGTCGTGTAATAAATCAATAACACGTGAAAAAGTGTTAGTATTTGTTCATTATAATAATTCAAGAAACAGAAACATCTCAAGAGATTGAAAACGGAGGAGGAAGAGGAAAAAGTTAGTGGGGTTAAAAAATTTTGTATTTTATGAATTTTTTCGTTTTATTCGATAGTATCGTTTCATGTTGGGATTAGAATTGTAGCAGTGAGTGGGTCAATGGAAACACTGGCCTGTAGGACACGACTAATAAGCAGCACTCATGAAAGCGAATTGAACCATGGCGAGCGATGGTCATTACTCAATTACGTTTCTGTTAACAGAGAACGTAGCTAACAGCTAAGCTTATGAAAGTACAAATCATAAGGATCACGTCATTTACGTGTGTTTTTTGCTTTCCTTCTTGAAAAATGGGATAAGATTTCTTCCAACGAGGTTTAGGAGTCATGATTTTTCATCGAGTTCACGACCTCCGTGACCCATCCACACTGAACTCCCCATCGTAGGCACATCCTGAGACATGATGAATTCACTAGGGCAGTGGCAGTCATTTGGTGAGGCGACCGACAGCTGGAGTGGTCACTTGTGCCAGTTAGGGATTACTAAGGGTATAATTTAGTAGGGGTAGGATTTTCAGGGAATGGGAGAACTATTTTAGCATTGTTTCATCGATCGTAAATGGTTACTGACCTGTTTCTTCGCTATGTTTTACTAGAGGAGTCATTGATCAGACTCTTGCCGGTGGTTGGAATTTGAACGTTAGCTATCTCTTATGTGCCAATTTAAAGTACCACCCTTCATAATGGCTACCCCGAAGTAATGCAGATGCTCCGATTTTCCCGAAATATTCGAACTGTAATTCAAACTGCACCTAGGGTTAGGAGCTCTCTAGACGCTTAACAAATGCTTAGAAAAAGGATGTCATCATCTCCGTCCCTAATCCCTGAACCCTAGGCCTTAATCTTCCGGCGTCAATCGAAGAATGCGGTGTACGTACGGTCCAGACCGCGTACATGTCCTTAAGCGCAACAGGTGGAAGCGGCGGCATGGGCGGGATAGGGCCCGCGAGTTCTGTTCTGACCGGAGGAGGAGATTCTCGCGGGCAAGCCAAGGCCTACGCAGCGCAGCGGCCGTCTTCGGAACGACCATGCTGTGCGATTGCGGCAACAACAATCACTTCGCTCCTTTTAGGTGTCCCTTGCAACTCTGTAGAAACGTTGATCCACAAGAAATATCAGATGCAACCAAAAATATGATGCGTATGTGACACTATCGCATCGCTGCAATGTTCAACGATCATAAGTATCATAAAATAAGCATAATAACGCGGATAAGCTGACAAAAAATTACGATTAATTGGACAGGTATTTAGGAAATGCAAGGAGAAGGTTAAAAGAGTGATAATATATTTTGCTAGTTATGCCTGAGGTGTGGATTATTTTTATGTCTGTAAGAGACAGAGGATGTTTTCAAAAATATAAGAGCAATTGTTAAATGGGATTCGCAATTATTTGTTTTTAAGTTAAAATGCTTTATTTAGAGCTTCTTACAAAGGTAAATTTAATGAATTAAATGTCATGGAAATTCTCCATCAGTCTTTACTAAAATTTCTTCTTGGGGCATAGAATGGCCCTTTTCTTAGAGAGAAATAAAGTGAATGAATTAAGAACTGCTATTAGATAGTATGTGTGTGTGTGTGTTTTATAAGTTTGAAATTGTTGTTTGTTTTATTATGTATTATTTTAATGTATAAAAGATTCCATTTGTTATCTTTTATTAATTATTGATTTTTTAAATTACTTTTTTTAATTTCATTTTTATAATTATTTTTGTAATTTATATATATATATATATATATATATATATATATATACACACACACACACTTTTTTGGAAAACCCACAAACGTGTAATGTAAATCCACTAATAGTCATAAAAAACACAGAAACCAAAACACACAAAAGAAGGACTCACTGGTTCTCGAATTTTCGGTGGTCCAACCACCTTTCTCAAGAGGAAAGGTGGTTGGTGGTTCCTCTTGAGAAAGGTGGTTGGACCACCGAAAATTCGAGAACCAGTGAGTCCCTCTTTTGTGTGTTTTGGTTTCTGTGTTTGTTGTGACTATCAGTGGATATATATATAATATATATATTTTTTTTTAGGTAATCTACCGGTTAAGGTAGGTTTTTGGATGGACCCAACTATCAAATAAACATTTTGTGACTCCCCACCTAGCAAACTAATCTATATCAGGTCCCTCTTCATCTCGGTGTACTTCTTTCCTCCCTTCATCTCGTCCAACATCCCTATCCTGTTCCTACCCTTACCTCGCTTGCCCAACATTCTTCCCTCTATTACCCTCTTCAACATTCCACTACCGCTCAATACGCCTTTCATCCATTTTTCCTGCCTCCATAGGATTTCTCTCAACAAACCCCTCTCCTCCCCCACCATTTCTAGTACTTCCTCATTTGTTTTCCTTTCGGTCCATTTCACCTTTTCCATTCTTCTCCACACCCACATTTCAAAAGCCTCCAATCTACGTCTATCCTCCTGCTTCAGCGACCACGTTTCCGCGCCGTACATAGCTACGCTCCATATCAGAGTTTTTACGAGTCTTGTCTTAACATCCCTACTCAACGTCCCCGTCATCAACTCCCTCCTCCTTGAGAAAGCCTCCTTGCCTAGCGCAAATATAATATATATATATATATATATATATATATATATATATATATATACATATATATAATATATATATATATATATATATATATATATATATATATATATATATATATATATATATATAAACCAGAAACACAGTACTCAACTCGAAGGTCGGTTTAGCAGGTGATGGTAGGGCTCACCCATGTACCAAGCCCAACGGCGTGTAAATATTCACACATCAGGGTAGGGGGGCCAGTTCCTTTCCCTGTGCCGGTTATGGTTTCCCAGGAAGACCTGGTATATATATATATATATATATATATATATATATATATATATAACACAGAATAAAACAGATAACACGTAAAAGGACACTCACACTGTAGATGATTTAAGCTTTCGGCCTACTCCGAGGCCTTCTTCAGGTCAGACTGTCAGTGTGAGTGTCCTTTTACGTGTTATCTGTTTTATTCTGTGTTCTATTGTGCCGTCCAAAAGTTATATTGCTCTCGTGAGTACTTCCGCATCATCTATATATATATATATTTTTTTTTCATGAATAAACAAGTTGGGAGTAAAAATGAACCTCATTCGTTTTGTTCGAAGAAAATCCAAATTTACTAAACAAAATGGAAATTCATAAACTGTGATCTTATTGATTTGCGAGCTGTGAAACTTGACAGAACGTAGTTACGGAAACTCATTGAGTTTGGGTAGAAAACAATATTCATTGCTGGATGCAGATCAATACCAGATTACATTTCGTAAATATATGTTGAAAATGAGTTCTGAAACGTGCAGATTTTGGATAATTTAATCACTAAAGCTGCGGAATGTGTCTCCATCGGAAACATATCAACGGATTGCATTTTTTTTGTTAAACTGAAGGAACACACCAACAATCGGCAACGCGTGCAACAATCAGTCAACAATTGGCGCTCGCGCGCGAGGGAGGGACGGAGGAAGGAGGCGTTCGGGTCGGGGTAGGCTCGCGACCGTTTCATTCCCGTCATCCGAAGTGAACGGAGGGCACTCGCGTCCCAACCACATTCTGCGGTTCCGTGCCGAGTAATGCCACAAACATTAAAACCGCGCATGGGATTGGATTATATTCAGTGGACTTCAGCCAAGCGAAAGTTTGCCTGAGCAAATTTGCTACGGAAAAGTTAGAAAAAAAAAAATATATATATATATATATACATATTTATATGTATGGCAATCCACGCGAAGCACGCGTGTACATACGTATATGCGTTTTCTAACCTGCGATCTGCTGGGGCTATTTTCGCGATGCGAGGATGTTATTCCGTATTCACGGGGTGTCCGGTATAATGTTCCCAACCCGTCATTACCTCGAATGTTTCATTTTCACCAGAGCGGACCTATGAGATCACTTTTCAAGGCCTGGGGAGACTAGGCCCCAGGCGTTCGCATTCATGTACAGAGAGCGTGAAATTGTGAATTCACGCAACCAATAATACGTTTCAATGTAGGGCATTGATTTGCGTTTGACAGTGACTCATAAGAGGTGATTCGGCCTCTTGGTGGAGACCGAGGATATTCGAAGATATATGTACACACACACCCATATTACAGTTTTGTGAAAGTCTCACGGGCGTGAATAATAATGGAAATGGAATTAGCACTAATAGACAAAAACACAGAAACATTGTTAGTGCTTCGCCGGACATTTTGAATCCAATCTTCGACGAGTTTGCGTTTCTGTGGCAGTGATCGGACGTCCGTTGCGAGTTTCATCAACAATTATGGCTTTTCTAGGCTCGCAACCACGAAATTTTACTACCCATCTATTTACAGTAGACCTATCAACAGCATCGTCACCATAAAACAGCCTTTAAACGACCACGAATGTCAGTAGGAGGCACTTTTTTTATCAGTTAAAAATTTAACCTAGAGGCCGTAGAGCTCTTGATAATTCTTACTAAGTTAAAAATTTGATAACAGGAGGCTGTTTAACTCGTGTTGACATGGCACTACAACACGTCTCCATACTTCCGCTTCTCAAAATGCACTGGATGAACGCAACGACCTCAAACCTTGCGCATGCGTGTTGAGGGGGAATGTTACTTCCACATGTCACCAGGAATACGTCTGAATGTCATTTTGCTTGTGCTCTGCATGCATATGTGCATTTTAGTAATCAATGTCTCAAAATTAACCTAAACTGCATGCAGGCATCCCATTTACGAGTTGTAGTCTTACTTATGGCATCGGAATCCACAATGGGCCATAGTTGGCTATTTCAGATCCATGGCCCGAAATTAAATAAATGGATGGATGCTACTTTGGTGAAATTTTTAGAATATCATGGGGATTTTTCGACATGAGTTGGGCAGAATCACCTTGAACCCAGGCCAGAATAGTACACAATGGAAGCCTCCCATTCGAGGTATCGTATGAAGGACAAGGAAGGAATGCCGCTGACATCAGCTGATTGAGAGATGAGCATCCTTGACCTGATTGTGTTTCAAGATGACGAAATATGCAATCAAGTCTTCGTGAGTCCCCATGGGCGCAGATTAATATCGGCGGATGTGTTAAACCGCTGGAAATGTTGGATACAAGAAGTACCTGCCTGACCCCAATATGTATTTTAATGACAATCGTAATTCTTTCTTTTATGTTCAACGTCTCCTCTCGGCGATTTTTTTTACGAAATCGAACTTCATTCCGATTATCCGACGAAAACGAGGCTGGTTTCCATGGAGATAAAAGATGTTTACATCATCCGAAGTGTCGGGCTTGTTTCACAGCGATAGAGAAAGAGGTTTTCCATGTCTTTCCATGAATTTTGGAGATTTGCGCTGATTGATTCCATCTATTTTTTCCATATTGATTTTTTTAACCAGCAGTATTCATGCTGACCCGTTGTCGACATATTTTCGTGAATCCACGCAATTAAGAACACGTCACGTAACGGGTCATTGAAGTGATGGGAAAAAGACTTCGTGAAGGAAAAAATAAATATGTTGGAAAGAAAAAAAGAAGAGAATGCAAAAAACGTGAAATGACGAAGAGACATAAGTATAGAAATGATGGAATTATTAAAAAAAAGTATTTCAGCTATCGAACTTTAATTGATTAATTAAGCGTTTAGTAGAGTTAGTTAAATTTTTATTTGGTTAAAATGTAACAAGAACATAATTCTTTTCGTATAACAAATAACTGATTTTTTAGGTGAATTAACCCATGCTTTGAATTGAGTTTTCATCCAGCATGTAAAGAAATTTGCACTTTATTCCAGAGATTTTTAATAAATATTTTCCCCTTTCCCTTCCTCTCCCATATTACCATTTCCACCTGATGTTTGCACCCCCTGCCATGCACCTTTTTGGTAGATCGCGGGGTATTTATGTCTACATCGATTAACCCCAAGGCCGTACCCTCTGCGGGCACAAAGGTGGGTGGGGGGGCGGATTTAAGGACGAATTGCTCTTTCTACGAGAAAGAAGCGCCATATTTGACGTAACTTTAGGTTGATTTATTAATCGGTTTGCATTGTTTCGCTCAGGCTTTGTTACGTTCCTTCACATTGTTGGGTGGTTGACGTAATTGTTTGATCTTCACAAGTTTGGAATCTATTTTGGTTTAACGACGCAGTAATAGCAATAAACCGTAGGCCAACAATGGCGCCGCCTGCTTCGTTCACCGCACCTCCTCGAAGGGCTTTGTTTCTTGCGAGAGAGTGAGGAGGCGGCCTCTCGCGGAGGACTCTGCCCCATCCTCCGTCGCGTCCTGAGAAGGGGGGGTGGGGTGGAAAGGCGGGGGGGTCACTCTCCCGGGCGCCACGGGCTCTGGACGGCTTGCCTCGCCGTCTGCGACCATCGTCGCTCAACTGTTTGCCCTCCCGCGCGTCTCTCGTCGTCGTCCCTGCGTGTGACCCCAGTATGCTGGGAGTCCTTGGAGCAGCCCCCTCCCACCCTCGCCTCCTCGGGCACGTGACTCCCGTGTTTGTTTTCTTAAGGCTCTATTAGATGCACACGCACATGTTTACGTTCATGCATTTCCATTCCTACGTCAAGAAATAACAAGCCAGGTCTTAAATTGCGAAAGGAAACTTAAGACGCTCGCACCAAGTAATTTCCTCCATTCTGCTGCTTTTGCCCTCTGCCTCCGTGATATTGCTCCGTTGATTTAGCTCCCGATTTTAAAGATTTCACGCGTCTTTCGTGAGTCTCCCGAGATCTCATTCGTTCGTTCGCCTTTCCCGGTGGTCCATCCTCACCTCTCTCTACGTTCACTCCACATGGTGTCCAGCAGCAAGCCGCCGCTATTTTGCGTGGCGGTGGGTGAGTCAACATTGGGAACTCAATATCCAAATAAAGTTTAGCTTTAACTGTTCCTAACCATTCAATTTATGAACTACTGAAGAAAGAGAGATAATTTTAACTGGATGAACATCCCTACATCTCCAAAGTCAAACTGTCATTTTTCAACAGGTTCCAGTTCCAGTCTCCATCCGATTCGGTCTCGAGCATTTTATCTCAATTGCTTCTAACTTCTTCACTTTTATTCCATTCATTGTGTCACTTTTCTTATTCCATTCATCAGGCATATCCATTTCTCCTTCTTCCCCATTTCTCTTTTCTTATGTTGCCCTCACCTGACCCCTTCCTAGCGAAACAATTTCGACTGAATACGAATGTCGAAACAAACATGTCTTTCCCCTTTTATTAATTTCTCTCAGCAATTTTAAGTTTTCTTACCTCTCCTATTCCCGCCACTACTTTCATCCCAGTCGACTAATCAGCTTCACCTCAAACGCCCTTCTCCACAATCATATTTCGGAACTTTTCGAAGGAGTACTTTCCATCTTTCTTCTTTACCGTCCAATGCATCGTTGCTTTTAGACGACACGCTCCACATTCACCAAACCTCTTTTCATTGAAATTCCACTTGCTGTCAAAAGCCCTTTCGCTTTTTATTTTTACAAATAAAGAAATGATCACGCCCTCTCAACAGTTTTCACTTCTATGGATGCTGTCCTTGATTAATTCATTACCGCTTACTCTCACAACTTTTCTTCTTTCGCGCATTTATCTTAATTTCGTATTGTTTCCTCAATTCTTACAACACTCTCCTTCAATCGAACGCTGTACCACCTCTTGCATGAGCCACAGTATAGGACGAAGTGCGTTGTACCTGTATCTGAGTCTCCCCTTTGATTGCGAGACAGGCAGTGCTTCACCAAGTCTCACCCTCACCGCCACCCAAGTGCTGATCCGACTCCCGTTCGGTCTCTCCCTTCGTGACCAACTAAGTGTGGCTTGTTTCTTTCATGCTTGTCCACTGCCGTACAATTCACATTATCTCGCGAAACCGCTCATTTCCTCCTGCAGCCATTTTAACCCAAACACCTCGGGCAAACCACACACCGCATGCATTACATTTGGTCAGCAGTCCTACCCCCGCCGTTCCCATTCGCCGGACGCGTTGGCTTGGGGTTGACGCCACTACCTCGTACGTTCAGGGTTCGTCCGGAAAATAAGTGTACTAAGCTCAGGAAAAAAAATGTATTACACTTTTACATATCTTAAGCTAATATTCCTCAAAATAGGACCCTTGTGAGTCGATACACTTGTTCCAGCGGCGTTCCCATTCCTGGAACGCTCCCGCGAAGGCATCATCGGGAACCTCTCGTAGACGCGTCGTCACGGCCTCTTTGACGGCGTCCAAAGTCCCGTATCGCGTTCCTTTCAAAATCCTCTTCATCTTCGGGAACAGAAAGGAGTCCGGTGGTGCCAAGTCCGGGCTGTGGGGCGGGTGCGGCAGCGTTGCCACGCCGTGCTTGGCCAAGGAGTCCGACACGGCAAGCGCGGTGTGAGACGGCGCATTGTCGTGAAGCAACCGCCAGATGTTTTTGATCGCTGGCCGGACGCGGGCGACTCGTTTTCGAAGCCTGTCGAGCACTTGGACGTAAAATGCAGCATTTACAGTTTGTCGTTCAGGTACAAATTCGTAGTGGACGACTCCCCTTTTGTCAAAAAAGACTTTTTTTTTCAAGACACTTATTTTCCGGACGAACCCTGTATATCTGCTGCTAACCTACGCCGTAGTAAATCCTTTTTATTAATACACTCCGCGTGATCCTGGGTGATCCCTCTCCTGGGTGAAACACATACCAGGGGAATATGTGGACAAGCTAACAAAAATTATGATTTATGAGAAGACTACTGGGTAAATGTGACGAAAAGGTCAAAGAGAAATATTATCTTTCGCTGGTTAGGCTTCATTTACAATGTGTTGCAAGTATATGGGATCTTCATGAAGTTGGATTGATTACCGCACTGGAATACGTGCAGCGTAGAGGAGCTAGAATTGTATTACGTTGTTATGATAAACTTAGCAGGGTGCCCAAAATATTAGCGGAACTAGGCTGGGAATCACTCACAGAGTGAAGGTTAAATTACATTTTGAAGCTCCTCCATAAATAGGAAGGATGTCCCTTTAGCGGTGATGTTGAAAATGTATTATTACCCCCACTGCACTACAGTAGGCGAGATCGTGTCGATAAAATTAGAGAGATTCAGTGCAGAACAGGCGGATTTAATAAAAAGAGACGTTTCAGGCATGATATGGTGGAATATCATGATTAATTAAAATTGGAAATTTTCCACAAAATAAGGCGGATTAATAAAAAAGGCGGATTTACGATGTCATTTTCCCACGAACGGTAAGGGATAAGAATAATGTTGTCCGACCCCGGTAGGGTACATATTTGGGTCCAAACTAGTCTGGTATGCACTCACCCTCTGCCACACACATCCTAGCGGGGGCTTACAGGGTACTAAAATAAAACCTGTCCCCAAAATCAACATGTTACTGTCGCACTTGTCATTCGTACGCATTATAATCTCCTCTTGTGACCCGCCATCTTTCACAGACGTCCTGCAAAAGTGTGTCCACAAAACGCAAACGTTCAAATTTAAAACCTCGAGGAAAAACAACTAATTGCGAATGGAACGAAATGTAAGGAAAAATCGACTCCGGTCCACGGAAATCTATCTGCAATTAGGAATTCACAAGTGGTCCGACACAATCACTTCAAGACGTGGGATTGGGTGACCCATGGAACTCAAGAT